>JARYHS010008074.1:293106807-293547896 GCA_031002005.1 Vandiemenella viatica
TACAGAATATTCCGCTACTTAACATAGGATTCTGTTTTTCTTTTTTTTTTTTTTTTTTTTTTTTTTTACTTTGGTTATTCAGTTTTCTGGATTGCAGTACTTAAAATAACGAAATAGATTAATCAAACGTAATTTTTAATATAATTACAATATATGACATTGAATTGTCATAGTAACTGGTTGTCTACAATGCGAAATGCGTTAGATAATTAAAAATCTTCTACAGTTAAGCAATTTGTCTCTGAACGAGATGTTTGCAACCATTGCTGAATGCTGTACAATGTACATTTAAAAAACGTTACCTGAGATATTTCTCCCCTACATGTCAGAAGGATAGGGAATTCAGTTTTTTCACGAAGAAAGGTGCCTGAAAAAGAGCTACAATAATCATCAACACATAGCAATACGGATTTCTTACATAATAATTTGGATGGAACTGCCATATTTTGAAGGAATTTACTCGATTATTATATACTTAGTGGCTATAATGTGCAAATATTCTTGAATAGTATCGGCCAAGAAACGTGTTTATAAATTTGGCTCTTGTTCAAACCCACGGCCAGTAGAATAAACTGCTCTTTTGGGCTGATGGTTAACATATTATTTAGGTATTACTGTTTAAGAAAAACTGTAGGCAAAGCCGAAAACACTGGCACGAGAGAAGAAATACAATGCAATTCGTCTGGTTACGTTTGGTATTAGCCAATGTGTTGCAGCCATCATTATATGGGGATGTTCTTCCGCGTGTGGTACACGGATTTTCACGGAGCTGTGTTAGCGAAGATTAGGTTGAAATGCTGTATAATGACGACTTAGATTCCATGATGTACGGTGGATAAGGTGGCTGCCATGCCGAATTCTGACTACAATGACGGGAGAATCAGCTCGAGATGTCTATTGCCGCTAAATCAGTGTATGCACAACAGTGTTGTGGTTAGGTTGAAATGTTGCCTGGACCAAAATGACAACTAATATTCCGTGGTGCATAATAGATTTTAAGTGATCAAGGTGGCTGCCATGCATAATTCTGACTACAATGACGTTGCCGCCAAGTCAGTAATATGGCGCAACCGTATCTATAAGGCCGCATTACATATTTGTTACCAATTTTGCGGTTTTCGGGTACACTTTATTCTCAAGATTAAAAGTCAAGGAAGCTTTTAACCATATTTTTAAACCGCAAAGTATCATTTTTCAGAGAAATTAATCAACTAATGTTTTTTTCTTGCTTATATCTTTACACTTCGCAAAGGTTATGGTCTTTAGAGGAGGAAAAAGGGCTCGGTGGAATGGACGAGAATGTTTTCGGTCATGGCCTTTTGAAGGAACCATCCTGGAGTTCTCGGGGAGTTTCTTCAGTAAACCACAGAAATCCGAATACTTGATGACTGGACAGAGATTTGAACCCTTCCACGACAAATGGTGGTTGATATAAGGCATTTTGGGTATTTTTTCCAAATGCCCACATCCGGATGACAGCTGATTTAGTTGATTTTTAGCTTGGACCGGAATGAAAAATCACGCCCTTTCTTTCAACATAAATATCTAGGTATTCAGTTTCCATTAATAAAATAAATTTGTTTAATTTTTGGGGACAAAGTACTGGCGGTTAGGATGGAATTTAGGCTGGAGCAGAATGAATAATGCTCTTAGCTATTGTCTCTGCGAAGTACATATGTTGCTATCGAAAACTTGGCCGCAGCATTACATTCGTTATGACGGCATAGTAAAGCATTTCTAAGCTCACTGGTTTCCATGCGCGCGAAGCATCAGAAAATAACTAGGTGATTATTATAATTATTTTCGGATAAAAGAAGTGTTTCAATTGATTTTATAAGTACTGGTAAAACTAAAAGACTATTATAACCGGAGCGTTTATTATACAAAAGCACTTATTATCGACTGTCTAGTGGTGAATTTACTTTAAATTCCATAAACAATAAAAAATAGTGAAAAACCACAACTCTATCCTACATTAACGGTTTTTTTTTTTTTTTTTTAACCAAACTATCTTCTTCTTCACCACTTTTTCCAAACATTTTCTAGTTGACTTCCATCGATGAGTTTTACTCATCGTTGGCATTGTTAAATTTGGAGATTTGGGTTTACAACCGCATACCCTTGCTGGAAGCTAGCATTTTATACCTACTGCCAGCTCGTACTAAGTAAGGAAAGTAAAGTGTTGCCTTGTGTTCGTGAAACGTGTAACTGTGTTCGGTGTGTGATAAGTATATTTTTTGGTTGTGAAATGTGTACTTATGAGGCGGATATTCGGCATCGTCTCGGCAAGCACCTTGGTGGATGCAGAAAACCGTGAAATCCGCATTCAGGACTCGAGGCCCTGCGCTGGTGCGCGGCGCCGCCGTACCACCAGAGCCAGTGTGCGGCGCCTCAGCGCACTGAGACGCACTATGCCTACTGATACCAGCGGTAGGTTTAACAGGCCAGAATACATACAGCAAAAGATGTAATTGCGTACTTTCGTTGTTAGCTAAATCTTACGATTATGATAGCTCCTTTTTTAGGTTTGATTCTGTTAGCAATGGGCTAAAAATAATTAACTAAACTGTTAGAGATGACATACATACGGTAAAAAAACATTGAATAATCTGGAAATTGTAATTGATATTGGCGAAATAATAAAAGGGACATTTAAATTCAGAAAGATAAATGGTAATGATAAGTTAGTTGTTGGAATGCTAGTAATGAACTAAATGAGCATACCGAACTAAGAATAAGAATTATGTAACATAGATGGATGAACATAGAGGTAACACCCTAGCATGACTCTAGCAGTGCAAGGGTAGTAAAAGAGTCGGCAGGCATGCAAAGGAAGGCTGTTATAATTATAAAAATTGTTATAAATCTGGTTTTAGGAGTCATCGCAAGACAGAAGATGACCAAAGTGACTTCTGGGAATGCACGTGTAAGGTACAAAGCGCGATGGAGCCTGCATTTGTATTGGGAGAAGGTGTTTGGGTAGTACGTGGAAGGGAAGAAGCTACCTGGATCATAAACGATCACTTGATTTCAGACATGGTGACTTAGTAAGTGAATCAGCAATTGGAATAAACTATCGAAGGATACGCTGAAAAAATTAGCTCAAACACTTAAAGAATGTAAAAAAAATTAACGTTGTTCAAAGAGAGATTTATAGGTAATATGCTCCACATATTTAATTAATAATAATTATAATACCGTGTATCTAATATAATATATGTCCACCGAAATCTCTACTAATTAAAAGGTTCCAAGCAGTGCAACTAAACAATGTGGATGAAAATGAGTCTGCACATTTAAGCAAACATTTTCGTAATGAGCAGATCATTACTTTAGAATTATCCTTTTCCACGGTAGGTTACAGCTGTCTGTGCTTAGTGGTGGGAGTAAACTGCATATTCTATGATGTTCGTTGAAAAAGTGTAGCACATTCCTGCGAAAAAATTGCTGCTAATGAACTGGAGAACTGTAGCTCCCATGCCTTTCGAAGCATCATATTTTGGGACGCCTTACATATAGGTAATCGGATTCCACCATGACACTTTCAACTGGATTTTCATTTTGAGAAATAGTTAAAACCGAAAAAGCCAAGCCAACCCTGAAGAACTACAGAAGCATTCAGTTCAGCTGAGATAATCTGAATCACATGCACATTTCTTTCTCTTCTATCGAAGTTATCATTTAAAAGAACGTGCCTCAAGAAGTCTGCAGTTTGAATGAATTATTAAAAAAAAAAATATCAGTATATGATTGTCCTGCCCGGTAGCGACGGTGCATTGTCGGAGGGCTCAGTTCTCCAAATACAATATGGTCTATGGAGTACATAATTCACTATTAAATTATCTATTGGAAACGTCTGTAACATTTATGCAATTAATTGTTAACCATCAGTTTCAAATACAAGGAATTATTCTTTTTGTTGTAACTGACAGGTCGTTCCGTAATTACTTATAAAGCGCTTCACAATCTCGAGAGGAACCTGTTACAGCAGTCTAACAATTAATATCACGTTACGGAGCAGAAAATATAAAGTGTAGTTTTCAATAGAAAATGCTATTAACGCGTAGAAAACTTATTTTTAACGATAAAAGCAAAATTTCCTGTTGAGAGGATTTTGCTGGGGGCGTTTCGTGTACCATGTTGGCGAGTCTGGACGTCACAATAGCGCGCTGACAGGACAAGTTGTCATTCTGCGGACTCCGCCACAGGAGTTTCCTGCAACTCATTCCTTTACTTCCAGAGAGGAAAAAACCAAAAAGGTGCAGATAAACCGACAAAGCGGCTATTATCTGCGGTCCTCATTTAAACACTCTGTTGTTTACCACCTGAGGCAAAGTGCGAAATGCGTTCTCTCATAGAGGCTGTTGTCTAAAAAAGCAAACAACAAGCATCAGTTACTTTTCCTTCTCGAGTTGAAACGATTTAAACGGGGTTTGAACCGCACAGAATGAGAGCTTCGGATAAATCGTACAACTGCTTGCTCAAATCTGATCCTTGCAGCGATTAACTCGATGCATAACGTGCGAATTACGAAAAGTGCTATAGTTTTTCATGTGTAACGAGATGTTTTCATAAAATTAAGTTTAACGACATCGTGATCATTGGATACTGAGGAGAAGGAATTACTTTGAAGGGAACCATCCCGCCATTGCGGGTAACCAAAGAAAAGACCTGGGCTGCGAAAATGGGGTTTGAATTCATGTCCTCCTGAACTCTAGCCCCGAGCGTTACGTCTCACATCCCAGGCTCTGTTCTTTGGAAAGATTATGCAGGTGCTAAGACTTTCATCACGTTTTACGTAAACTCACGTACCCAACACAAATCAGATACATTCACCACAGCTACCTATAAGTACCCTCATGATTGGATCTAAAATCTAAGAAATCCGTATCAGATATTTAAATGACTCCGATGGTAGCAGAACAAAGCAATACTTACCGATGAAATCAGCAAGTTTCCTTGGCTCTGTTGAAAGAACTAGTTCGTTAGCATGCAGCTGAAACCAACTTCCGATACAGCAATGACTCAAAATCTTTAACAGTGCTTAAAGAAACGAAAATCACATTTCAACATGAACGATGATCAAGACAAAGAACAATTTATTACGCCTTTTTATTCATTTGTTTATCAGACCTTATCTTCAATACAGTCAGATTCAGCACAAAAGTCTCAAATAGCGTGTACAACTATTTGCCACTTAACATAAGAAGTGAGTTTTAAAACATACTTTCACACACGCTTTGTTACGCTAGAAATCGCATTTTAAGGGGGCGCAACACTTCCAAAGGCGAGGTCTGTTCAGGGCCGGCGGATAATGTGGGTATGGTGGGTAGCAGTACCCACCCGGGATATTCCGGGTGGGTATTTCACCCACCCGGAATTTGAGATTTCATAGACGAAAGAATTGAGATAAAGAAAGAAAGAGAGAGCAGAGCAGCTAAGCATGTTAGTTCCATCCTTCAAAATGCGTATATAATAGCCTGTGTACCCACAACAACACCATTAGCGACGCGCTAAATCCCTTTGATGTTTCAATAGAGACCGCCACCCCAGATGTCGCGTACTGAGCAAACAATCTTGTGAGTGAAAGCAAGAAAATAGTGTACGTCCAAAGCAGTCGTGTGTGAGAGCTGCATTAGTGTATTTCGAAGGCATTTTGGCTAATTCAAAAAAAAAAAAAAAAAAAAAAAAAAAAAAAAAAAAAAAAAAAAAAAAAAATAAAAAAAAATAAAAAAATCAATAAAAAAATCAAACTGATAAATTCGTAGTGAAGCTGAAAAGGAGAAACAATACAATACAATACAATACATTCATTTTCCATTGATCCCAATATAAGAGACTGGCTCTGTGGGATGTGGAAAGTTGTCAATTTACAGATAAACAGTTGCATAACAAAATAATAAGTACACCACTAGAACTGATAATGCTAGAAGACAGCAGAAAGTGGAGGATAAATTTGCATCGCCCTTAAACAAATGATCCACTGGAACCTTAAAAGATGGCCTAGTTCAGTCAGCTGACAATCAAAATCGTGAAAGTAAGTAAAAGTAAAATTCTTATTCTTGTTCTTCACTCTATACATAAATAGGTGCGCATGTAATGAATATTCACGTGTATGTACTAGAGATGTAACGGAAGCGACATTATGGAAGCGGAAACAGATGCCTAAGTTATATGAAAATATGATTTAGTGTCTAGTTACTTCTATTTAATAAAAATGACAAGTGGAATAATATTTATTTTAATAATCAAATCAAACAGTAACAGTAACTGACTTTGAACTAGTAGTTTTCTAATTACTGTAATTAATATTCGAAAGCTTGAAGTAGCAAGTTATTTTTTTAAAAACAAATATTTTGCAGCATTTTAATTAATGCCTTCTTTCGCTGAACAATTTTTCGCTAGACACTGCTAGGCGGGGCTGACAAAAACCTGGGGACTAACAACATAGAATATTTGTGATCGTTCATTTGCCATCACTTAAGAAGATCTACTTTTAATGACAGTCCTTTTTGCTTTTACTACTTAACTAGAGTGATATTGGTAATTTTTTTTCCATGTAACTTAAGAGCTACATTTAATTTTTCAGACGGTACGTTCTTTCACCTAATGTACATTTTGCCACAGATTCAATTTTTTTTGTACACAAATATCTAAAAATAACCTAGTTTTGGTTTCATTTCGAGACACGCTACTATCATATGATAAAACATATACCCAAGGGGCCCACAGACGACCAACTTGACTGCCAACTTTGTAGTGAACTTAATTGGCAACCATGTTGTACATATAAACATCACGTCCGCGGTCCGAGTACGTGTCATCAGGTTTATTTGCTGGATATTTTCTCTTGCCACTCTCTATAATTTTGTATGGCGGTTTTAAACATTTTGGTTACAGTAGAGCGTAGTTTGTGAAAAATGAGTAACTGAGCATTGCAGTTTTTGGTTTTCAGAGAGTTGTGTGAAGATGAGGTGATCCTCCTGGTCTCAAAAAAATGGCATCAAATTGCAAAGATTTCTTCGTTCAATTTTTAGTGAGGGAGATACACGTCACTAAACCTAACTATTTTCAAAACTTTTTTAGACTGGGCAGTAAAATCTATTATGAATTGTAGGACAAATTGCGAAAATTTATTTAAAAAGACACCAACATGAAGATTTTATTGCTGTGAACGAATGGTCTTTCGCAACCCCTATATTTTTAGCTAGTGGTCAGAGCGTCGAGGATTTCAAATTTTTCACCGCTATATCGCAACAAATTCTTGGAACAAAGAGACTCGTAGTATTATGAACAAAGTTTAATTAGAAATTTTAATCACCTGGTATCGTACCGAAAGGTGAGTCGAAGTAACATGCCACGTACTCTCTTTGGCTCCGGCTCCATACCTTTTGCTCAGTTCTATGTTTTTCAGTTGTCTCTGGTAGCCGGTTCTAATATTTTTGATTCTTTTCTTAAAACTATCAACATTCGTATTTGCCAAATTTTTTGGAAAAGAATAATGATTTTTTTTTCACGCATTCTTCTTTTTGTTGCGATCCTTGGAAATTTGACGTTCCAAAACTTCACCAGTTCTCTTAGCGTATCAAAAAATTCACCCAGATTAGAATGTTTGGTATTCTTGCCATATTCGAAAAACAATATTTGACCTCAAACAGTAGTCTAGAATTGCAAATAAACGAAAACGAACAGTAATCGAAAACAATAACATTGACAGAACAGTTCGAAGTTAAACGACTGATGCTGAAAACTGTGTTCTAAACTACAAAAAGGTTACCCACCAAATACAAAAGTTTTTGATCTCAGTTCTAACCGGATCTCAACATGTCAACCATCAACCTACTTACAGACGTTCAACAGTGACTTCAACACGGCACCAAAGTTGGTAACCAAGTTGATCGTCAGGGGACTCCTTTAAAAGTACACTACACGATGTGTGTAATAATTATAAAAAAGGAACCCTCACCGATACGTCACCACTCCCGGAAATGGCAAGGAGGATGGTCACTGCATCACGACAATGCTCCCTCCCACACATCGATTGTTGTGCAGATATGGCCTGCAGAAAATAACATTCCAATCCTTCACCCGCCTCCTTACTCACCGGATTTAGTGCCATTGGATTTCTGGCTCTTTCCCAAGATGAAAATGGACCTCAAACGTAACCGTTTTGCCACCGTAGAAGACAACAAAACCAAAGCGACGGTTGTACTTCGGAAGATACCAAGACAGGATTTTCATCGTTGTTTCCAGCAATGGCAGGAGCGGTGGAGCAAGAGTGTGTGTATGGAAGGAGCCTTCTTTGAAGGAGATTAGGTAAAAGTGTACTTACCTTTTATTAATAAAGAGTTACAATGAAATAGCGGGAAATTATTGATTGCCCCTCCTATGAATTCATTTTTTCCCCTAGAAACTACCTCGAGTAGTTCTCCAGTACCATTTATTTTTAAAAACTGGGCGAAAGACAATCCATGGCCTCAACTTAATAAGCCTTATTTGTTTTGGTCACAAACATATTCGCCAAGCACAAGTGAGAACTCTCAAAACTCAGAGGTCAGTGCTACGTTTCTGGAAAAATAACGGGATTACAGTCACGGATACTCAAAGAAGAGCCTCGAGCATTATTTGTGCACTGTAATGCTTATTATCTCAATCTTGTAGTACAAAATGGAATTGAGAGAATTATAATAGCAAGAAAATTTATCGGAACAGTAAAAGATTTGATAAACTACGTGCGAGATTCGCCGAAACGGCTTGGATAGTTTAAGAAACTACAAATTGGAATACAAAAAGAAACAAATGATGATTTGTCTTCTCTTGCAGCTTATTGTCTGACAAGGTATTTATAAAAAATGATAAGTTTAAATCAATTTTTTGGTTTTGTATGTGTAAATATATCTATTTATTCTTTTTTACAAATGGTTATTGAGAATAAAATCTCTTAAATAAGTAAGAGATACTTATCAGCAGCTGATGCAATTTTTGTACAAACATTCTGTAACCAGAGAAGTAGACAGCTCTGTCGCTGCTAAGGCTTCTGGATTTTACTCCGATATGGAATCATTTGTCTGTGTTTTATATTTAACAATGATGATAGAAATCTTTGATCGCGTCGAAATTTTGAATGCAGATATACAGAAATCTAATCTATCTGTTACTGAATCGTATGCGAAGATAGAAGCAATCACTGGTGTTTTGTACTGTGCCCGAGAGTCAAAATTCGTAGAAATTTGGAGGAAAAGTGTGCAGTCAGGTTCTAACTTTGAAACCAGCGAACCTCAAATCCCACATCAACGCAAAATTTCGATCAAGGTAAGAGTGAAAATCTCCGATTCGAAACACCTCAAGATTTTCTCCGCAAATCTTATTTTTATGGCCAACTACTAATGTCGTTAAAGAGTCGATTCGACAACGTTTCCACCCACTTCTTCAAATCATAAGAACGAATCGCTGTGGGACAGCACACAAATGTAGCAAAAATTATAAATTTCTACAATCATGGTTTTGACCAAGAAAGATTTCTCAGTGATAGAGACATATTTCTGCAACTTTTGAAAGATGATGAGGCAAAAAATTTAAGAGAGGTTGTAGATTTTTTTACAGAAGTACAAATGGACTAGAGGACTCATACCACAGTCTGTACGCTTCGTTCGACTACTCATCACAATTCTTGGTTCGTCCTGTTCAAATGAACGAAGTTTTTCGGCCTTACGCCGACTCAAGAGTTACATAAGATCGACAATGTTGCAAGATCTATTAAATAACATTGCTATTTTACATGTATGTAGCAACCTTACTGAGGAACTTGGTTTGGAAAAATTATTGAATCGTTTCATTTCCAAAGAAGCAAAGCGCATTACATTTTGTTTTTACTTAGGGCTTTACGCCTCGTCGACGGTCATTAGAGGCGGGATGGGACTGGGGACAAAGAACGGGAAGGAATTCGGCCATTTTTTTTAAGTAGCATCCCGGCATTCGCCTGGAGTGATTTGGGGAAACCATGCAAAACCCAAATCTGGATGCCCAGACGGGGATTCGAACCCGCGTCTTTTCGAATGCAAGAAGCGCATTACAGTGTTTGCATTGCGCAATTGATACTGATTAATAGTAAAATTAAAAAATAATAATGTTTCGTATATAGCTAAAATATATTAGTGAATAAATTGTATGATGAATTTTTAAATTCATTTTCTAGTTTTTCTCCTATAAATTTCCCTTAAGAATTCGATTCTATAGTTATCACTATTATTATTTAACGTAAGATTTTTCAGGGAACTACCCCCCCCCCCCCTCCCACCTTTCTTTTCTTGCCTGACTACCCACCCGGGGCTAACACGAAACGCCGGCCCTGGGTCTGTATACAGTTTTTCCGGTATTAATTTAGATACATAGATAAAAAACAAAAGGTTATCTATGAATATAAGGTGGGGAAAGAATTGCTTGCTGAAGACTTGAAATGTAAATATCTTGCCAATTACATTTGATAGCAAGCTTAACTGGGCACGAAACATTGGACAGGTGGTAGGAAAAGGTTTAAAAATTCTGGGCTTGTTGGATAGAATGATGAGGGGATGTACGAGAGAAGTAAAGGAATTGGGTTACAAAACTTTGGTCAGACCATTGCTTGAATGTGGTAGTGTAGTATGGGACCCATATTTTGCGTATCAAATACAGGAGTTTGAGCAAAAAGGTCTGCTATATTCGTTTCTGGAAATTGTCGCAGAATGCAATCAGTGACAGATATGATAAAGGAGCTGGAATAGGACTCATTGCAAGACAGGAGGAAGATAAGGGGGGTCATGGGAGTGTACAGGGAATATACTGGTGATGAGGCATAGAAAGATATTGGAGTAGGTATGAAAAGTAGTGCATGGAAGGGAAAAGATGACCATGACCACAAGCTGGCACTCGATTTCAGGCACAAGGGTGTGGGTTCTCTTTTTTGGGTAAGCATGTCAGGGATTGGAATGAGTTACCAAGTGAAATGATGAATAACTTACCGAAAACGTTGAAAGAATTTAAAGTTAAAATTTGTAGAGGGCAAATGTAGGTGGATGTAGGGGGAGGATGGGTGTTAGGGAAATTGCCAACGGAGCGTGTGCTCCATTGCAATTAAATTAAATTGAATTATTTAAGCAAAATATTGTCTAATAACCACAAGAAAGTACCCTTCGATCTTTCGCAGAAAAAGGACCACAACTTGTTTGCTGGAGACTCGTATTTAATGAGCCTAAGTGACTATCTTATTGTTCGTCCGAGGAATTCGTATATTAATCGATATTTTTTTTTTCCACAGGCGTCTTACTGGGCTATCGACCTGCACATTAAGGTCTTATCAGAGTAATCCTAAATATTATAGTTTAGCTAGATGCAGGAGCGGCAGCTATAGGAAAACTCTGTGGCTTCTCGTGATCATCTGATTACTAGATTTAAAAAAAAAAAAAAAAACCCTCACGTGTGGGGGACGTGGTGAACCGATTTTGACTGGACTTTCACTAGGGAGTGTGCTGATTGAGCGGGGAGTGACATCAACTACTTTCTATTCTGAAAATATTTAGATTCCATAAAAAGAAAAATAAACGTCCAAAATTTTCGACAAACGCAGCCTTGCGGGTATCAACTAGTTCTACATAAACTTGAAAATCACCTCTAAATCCTTTTAGTAGATTTCAAGTTATAAGTGAACAGACAGGCAGAGTAGAACGGAAAGATTTTGCATTTTCCAAATTCTATTCGAGACCAAAAACTTACCAAATTTCATTGAAATGGTTTACAGATTTTTAAGTTCATAATAATAGTGGCAAGATAACTAATGATTTTTCCTTTACCCCTAGTAGAACCCAGAATTTTTGTTATAGCATTTGATTTGTGTCCGCAAGGATCGCTACTGTGAACAAAGTCGTGGGTAAAGTTAGCAATTGATATAGAATTACAGTCGATAAGGAAAAAAAGAAGAGTAAAAACCGCTGGACTGAACAATAAATAACGGATATCTGTCATAATAATACTAATATAAAAATGAAACCATTTCATCAATACTGTACTAACAGCGTGTAATAAAAATTTTATTAGCAGAAGATACTTATTAGTACCTACTTTAATGTACACAATTGTACTACGAATTGTGTGATTAACCAATCAACATTATCAAACCGATTTTAGAAGGAACATTTTATAATCCATATAATGATATTTTGTTGAACTGCAGCTCTATTTATAAATATGTCACGGATTTCTTCAAGATCCAAATCATCCACTAGTTCTCGTTTTATGTGCACTACTATGTGATCATTCAATCTTTTCAGAGTCATATTACTTCTTAGATAAGTTTTTATTCTCCGTAATACTTTGGGATCCATATGTTGAGTTCAAATACGGGAGTTGGAGAGCATGCAAATGAGAGCAGCAAGATGTATAAATTACCGCCGGACCATGCCAGTAACTGATATGATAAGGGAGCTGGATTGCCAGTCAGTGGAAGACAGAATGCTAGGAGTGTTCGAAGTTTATGTTGTTGATGGAGCTTGGAGGGATACGGTCGATGAGATAGGAATAGTACATAGAAAGGAAAAGATGACTATGGGCACAAGCTGGCACCCGATTTCATGCATAAGAGAGCGAGAAAATTTTCTTTTGTGAGTAAGGGAATCAGGGATTGAAATAAACTGCCAAGGGAGGCAATGACTAATTTACTAAAGACGTGGAAGGTATTTAAAATCAAAATTCGTAAATGCCGTAAGTATATGGGTGGACGAATTTAACATTCAAAATATATAAGACAATAACAAAAATTTAGAAAAGGGTAATAGATGACTTGGGAAATTGCCACAGGAGCATGCATCGCAATGAAATTGAATTCACTGCCGAATGGTCATTTTCGGCATTGAAAAATGATCATTCGGCAGTGAATATCGATTCTGGAATTATTAGGTTGATTTTTAACAATTTGATGACTTCGGGTATCATATTTTTGGTAGATTCGCAATAACAGATTATAAAACAAACAATGTTTTCCTCTTCATTCAGTTCGACATCTTTGTTCGTGCAATATCTAAAAGCACATTACGATAAATAACCGAACGATCCAATCTCCGTAGAACTCTTTCACATAACTGCTGCCTGTATCGCTTTGCTCAGCAAGAAATAATTCCATGTCACTCATATGTATCATAGCACTGGTAGTAAAGCGTTGGTCAATACTGCCTAAGACTTTACGTAACACTTCAAAATATGTTTTCTCGATAAAATTCAGCTGCCGAGGAAAACTGGTGCTGTTCACTTGATGTATCTTATGTCTTTATAGAAATCATTTTTATTTTTGGAGTTTTAGGTTCATACAATTCCAATATAAGAGCTGTATGCAGAGTCGATTTTAAAAGGTTTTGAATTTTTTCGTCAGATCTTTGGGATGATATTTTGTGCTTGCAGTTTTATCATTATCCACAGATTTTTGTAGGTTCACAGAAATGTTTTGTAAAGTGACATTCAGAGCTTCGACACGATCGAGAATTTCTATCAGACATATCATTAAAAAAAAAAAGGTTCAAAATACTGAAAACTTTTTAAGAACGTTTTTGGTTTCGCACCGACATCATCTTTTCGATTTTTTTTCTGTTTCAAGGAAGATATACGACAACACCATCTTGTTGGAAAAACGGCCTAAGATAAAGATTTCGAGCATCGCCAGTTGCCTGCAGTGATTCAAAACATGCTTGCATTTCTGTGAATCACGAAGACAATAAGCTCTATTACTAATAGTAAATAATCTCTTAGTGCATTGTGCCTGGAACAACCAAGTATAACGAATGGGTGAAGCAATGCATATGAATTCCTCATGCTTCGACAGCTTTAACCCGAGATTGGAGACCAGTATTTGCTCCACTAGCATTAACAGCACCAGTTGTACATAGACCCCAACATATCTTGATGTTTATGTGGATTCTCTTTAACACGTCACTGAAAATTTCAAACAAATTTTCTGATGTTGTTGATATGGTTTTATAAAGGGCGATAATAGTTTTATTTATATTAAGCTTTGAGTCCGCGTAATGAAAACAGAGTTTGACTTGTTCACTATTGGAAATCATCAGCTTCATCAACCACAACTGAGGTGCACTACTTCCTCACTCAGAATTGTTCACAGTTTGTTGGTGATATCATGAGACAGCGAACTACATCTGCTGCACTGCAGCCATTAGTTTAACTTGGGAATATCCTGATGGCAGCTCCAATAATTGAAAGTAATTTAAATGTTGTTCGTCTAGGCCCCTTATGGTAAGGACTCCGGTCAGTAAAAAACGAAGAGTTGAAATCACCTTTAGGAGAGTGGTTATACCTGTTTCCAAATATTTAAGGATTTTTTTTATTTTTTTAATTTTTTTTTTTAAATATGTGTGTACATTGACGCCACCTTCTGAATTGGCTTATGCAACACACAAAAATGAACGTCAGACTTTTGATCCTTTTTAAATCTGCCTAAAACTTTATTCCATGATGAAAAGCGGCTTTTAGTGAATGCCTTAACGGATTCATGGATTAATCATCTATTAATGATTTTTTTCTGGCGCAGAACGCCACTGGACAAGGTTTCTTCACAGATTTGGCAAAAAAACTTTGTATATATCTCCATCACATAACAGTCACGGACAAATTGCCTGCCATTTACTTGAAAAATTGCAACTTTTCTTTCACTTCAACTGAATTTGCAAAAGTAATATTTTCTGGTCGGATTTGTTGAGCTGCACTAAGCTGAGAATAGCTGCAAGTGGAGGGTTCTTCTGTTTTGGGCATCTTACGATTTTTTCCATGAAAACTATTAATTTTTCGAAATAGATACGATAACATTACGTGCGGCGTGCTCTGAAAGACGTGCTTTATTCACTATCTCGACTGACAGTGAGTGAGACACTTGAGACAATAGTCGCGGGCGGGTGAGGCGCGACGGATGGCACACAGCAGCCTGTGCGCGGCGACGCAGCGCTAGCTGCTTGCCTTGCTCGTGTGCTGGTCATCACAAATCGCACCTGCACTTACCACACACTAGATGTTGTTAAGTATGACCTAACATAGTGTTTATATTCTCCTTGGATATGAAGCACAATCGGGCACGCTCGCAACGTAAGCGAGCGCGATCTCGTCGAGACACTTTGCCTTGGCGCGCGGTGTGTGAGGTAGGTAATACAGTATCGCTCAAAGTCAGTTACTGATTAGATTTGACGTCTATGTTCATGGGTGCTCCGCACCCTCTATTGGCCTCTGGTGGGTGCTGGAGCCCTCGCACATCCACAGAGTAGGCGCTTCTTGCTAGATGATTATATAAATTTAGCAAAAACAATGAATAGTAACACAATCTTCAGTTAATATGAGATGTCGTTTCACATTACTAAGGTTAAAAAATATATTAATTTTCTTTAAATAGGATAGGATTAAAATCAGATTCTACTTAGAATGCAATGGAGCACATTCACCAAACCTTTCGTGAACAGACACTTACAATCTAAATTAATAATATGAACTAAAACAGTTGCAAATTGGACCCGTCAACATGAAGCATTTACACAAAAAAAGCCTTTTGAACGAAGAAAGTAAGAACGTCAATAGCTACAAAATACTGATTTTTTTTTTATAAGAAATCAAAACGAAGGAGATGGCAAAGTAATCAATGTCCATAGACGAATGCGTACTTACGGAATAAATCATTTATCAAATATTGCCGGGTTGATCAAAGTGTTCTAGCAATTTAATTTTTCGCAGTTGCCTAACTAAATAGAATACTTATTAAATAACACAAATAAAATTGATTTTGTACATATTTTTATTTAACTATAAGTGACATCTGTTGATAAAGAATATAATGAAAACATCTACATGGATTTTAAATATCTGATACTTTTTAAAAAAAATGACACTAATCTATTGAAATTTACTCTTTTTGGTTTTATATGACGTTTATTTACGTTTTACACTAACGTTTTACCGAAAAGTCACCACAAATTAAGTTTAAAACGCAGAAGTATGGGTTGGTCGCTCAGTATCGTATGCCATCAACGTTACAAAATTAACACAGTTATCTTGGAACTTTGTTTAATTCCTTGTTTATAATGGGTTCTTGCCGTTTAGTTACTCTCTGTTGTAAAGAAACATGAAATTTAAAGATAACCAAATATTTTGTTTTGCGTCGAAACATCTACGCCGCACGTTGTTGAATCAGCAGAGAAACCATATTGTTTTCTTTGTACGAAATTACGGCATTTCAACACGGACGTCGGAGGAGTATATTTACCTCATGGCTTTGACGAAATTTTTCATCTGGTGTAGGTCTCATTTAAACCGACCGCTGCCAGAAATAGAACAAAACAATTTAGATTGTTATTATGCCTGTACTGATAATATTTGTCGTACTTTTGCGGCAGCATTTCATACTTTCGTAGTCGTCCCAAGAGTCCTATTTTTAAATTTAATATGTGTCCCTTTTCGGTAATACGTGAGTAGAAATGGTGAAGAAGATAGCAAATCGAAGAAGTTAATTAAAACATCAGGAGCTAGTACAATTTTATATATAAAGTCTCACTTAAATAGCTTCAAAATGGTTTTATGACAATCTATTGTTTCCCTGAACTGAATTTAATTTTTATTACCGATCGTGTTGGGTGAGCGGTAACGCTCTGGCCTGGCATTTTGGAGGACGCGGGTTTTGGTTCCCGTCCGAGCATCCAGATTTGGGTTTTCGATGGGTTCCCTAGATCAGTCCAGGTGTTGCTTTCATTTGGATCACCCTATATGCCTTAAATTTCTGTTATGCTTGCATATGCGCAAGCTTAACTAACACATTAATTTTTAATTTGTCCCTATGCTTAGTTTGGAAGCAACATTGAACTTCCTAAAGGTGGCAGTTAAATTATTGCTCGCCGAAGAATCTCTGGTTGTTGGTATCGGACTCATCTATATTAACTGAATTCTGAAATTTTCCTTTCCACGGTTTTCCAAATTGAACCGTTACATTTGAGCCATGCTGCAGAATAAACGATCAACGTGCATTATAGAAAAAAGTAGTGTGGGTGCAATTCCAATTTCACTGCCACAAAACCTAATTTCTGCAATTTTTGGAAGTTTGTACTTAGTTTCATTTAAGGCAAGAATTTTGTCTAAAATTGTAACTATTTGTAAAAAAAAAAAAAAAAAAAAAAAAAAATAGTGTATTAAATTTTGAAGGAAATTTACGTAATTTTTTAGCTTTTTTTTTCTTACTGTGGTCTTACACCTCGTCAATGTGGCGGTAATTAGAGGCGGGATGGGATTGGGGACAAGGAATGGGATGGAAATTCGGCCATGGCCTTTCGAAAGAAGCATCCTGGCATTCGCCAGGAGTGATTTGGGGAAACCATGGAACATCCAAATCTGGATGCCCGGACGGGGATTCGAACCGGCGTCCTCCCGAATGCGAGGCCAGAGCGTTAACCGCACACCAATCACGCTCGTTTAGTTGCTATTGTTGTTTACTAAAAACATGTTGTTCTTGCTAACTTAGGCACATTTTTTTGTATATTTAGGAGTGTAATTCCAGACATTTGGCTGCAAAAAAACGGCTTTTGTAATTTTCGTTATTCTGTTTCCTATAAAACATATATTAGTTTCACTTTTTCAATTACGGTACTAATTCCTTTAGGAACCAGGGCATTCATGATAATACATAAAATGGGCAGGCAATAGTGATTTTTCAGCTTCGTTTTCCAACTGTATTATTACAATCTATGAGTGTAAATGATATTAGGAATATACAACATTTCATAGCATTTAGCGAAACATATATATTGTGATTTGCATAAACAATAGTGTTAAATTTATAGACCGTATCTTTCTACTTGATCCATTCTTTTTCACCTAGTGCGTCAAGCTATCAGTTCCTGAGTTACTTTAATCCGTTATTTCTCATATTTTGGCCTCATTGACTCTAGTGCCAACCGGGCATCAATTTCTTAGAGCACCATCAGTAAATCTATCCAAAAGTTCGAGAGTTTTATGTCTCTGTTGCACTGGAGTTGTCGTTCTGCTATCGGCGCCACATAAAGGAAGATCAACGAGTGGTAACACTGGGGCATGAAATTCCAGAGAACGCGGATTCAAGTTCCCGTCCGGTTATCCTGATTTCGGTTTTCCATTGTTTTCCGAAATCATTACAGGAATTGACTTAGGAATCTGAAAAAACTTTTAAAAGCTAAACTTATGGAGCCCACCACGTTATGAAATCGAAAGATTGACTTGACAATAACAAAGAAAATCTAATAATTTGAAAGATGGTACTTACTACTAGCTGAATATTAAGTGGGAAGGTAAAGTATGAAATAAAGTTGTTTTTGGAAATCGTGGACGAAGAAGACAAGTGTCTGAATGAGTCTCACAGAAAAAAATGGAGAGGTTGGTGTACATCGTTGGAGTTAATAGCCGGAGGAAGGAACTTCAGCGAGGATATATGAAGTAAATTATTAAAGGCATGAATTGTGATGAGTGTGTTAATACTAAGGCTTATGAAATAAAAAGCGTGGAAGTTGGGACAAAAGCTGGACATAGCTCAATCCTGAAGGAAAACGCCTACCTAAAAGTTTTTTTCACTCACTGTTTGACCCAATAGCAGCACGTAGTTGCAAAGAAGTTGCTGGACATTTGGTAAATGACATGGCGAAGAATTTTAGCACAAGAGTATGCAGGATGCTGTGTGATAATATGTCCTCACGCCTCCATTATTTCCTTTAGGGAGATATGAGGATAGAAGTAATATCTGCCACGACAAAAATCTGACTTGGCAGTGCTTCTGTCAACTGAAGAGTGAATAGCTTAACTTTCGTATATGTTGAATATATTTGCCCATAGTTAAAGAACTTAGTATTTATCCTGATTGACCTTTTACAATTTTTCTTATGCTGAAAAATAAAATAAATGTTCAAAAAGAAGCTCTGTCTCCATGGTAGTTGGATTACATGACGAAGACAAGAAATGTTTTATTTTTTGTAAGAATTAATTATTGCTACAGACGTCAGCGAGAAAGTAATATTCAACATAATGACTGAACATAATAACAATCATCTTGAGTGTAATTATTTAAAACCTAAAATATTACCCTCAGCTCACCTACAAGAACTTATTCAGCTACAAAGCTTTAATCTTTTGCCGTTGTCACACTGTATATTCACTAGCATTATGACCAATACTTCAGTTAAGATTCAGCGAAGTCTGTAGAATCATGAACAATTTTTCTTTTCTGTGAATATACGTTGTTTAATTTTAAATTCGGTTAGATTTTGTTTCTTATCATAACAATCAATCTAAACGTTGATTTAACAATGATAAGATCTTAGAGCAATGCTAGGGTTTACAAGAAGAGACAGGAAAAGGGCTGTGCACATCCGTTCAATAACTAAAGTAACAGACATCTTAAAAAGAGTCATGACCCAAAAATGGCAATGGGCCGGTCATGTTGCTCGCAAAAGAGATGAAAGATGGACTACGGTAGTGCTGGACTGGATACCGAGAAACCTGAAAAGAGCAAGAGGAAGACTCCCGGATCGCTGGGATAAGGATATACGTCGAGTTACAGGCGTGAACTGGAAGAGGGTGGCTCAGGATCGATCGGCCTGGAAAGAACTACAGCAACACTATGTAGAATTAAATTCTAATATATAGCTCATTAGGCTTAAAGAGGCTACATCCTGGAAAAAGGATTGAGATAGCTGCAATAATAAAAATAATAATAATAAAGATCTTAGAGGTATCAGTTCATTTGCAAAATCAATTATAATTGTATCTTATTTCTGTGAGCCATATCTGGAAAACAGATGGAGTGTTGTAATATCGTGGAAATGCTTTTCGTATTTTCCCAGTTTGTCAAATGCGTCTTCTGTTATCTGTGCTCGCTGCACCGAACTTGACAGTGTTGCTCACCGGTGTTTCCACTGCACTGATCTGCTAAGTGTGTCTATGTTTCATCTTTATAAAGCAGTTCAGAATGATACTCTTTTAAATTCAAGCGAGTTATTAGCTATGGTATGAAAAAAACTATATACCGAAAATTCACAAAAGAGTTCTCTAATTTGGGCAAATTTTTAAATTCCCCAAAAATGCTGTAAAGTAGTTTAATACCCACGAGTATAAGAGCGCACATTTTTCTGTGCTTGAGTATGCCATTTCTTCTTATTACTGTCCTTCAGGAACCTATTATAATCTATGTTAATATACTTCATTCTGCGACGAGATTGGACTTCGACTGAATAACTCGGCAACCCTCGGCTAGTGATGAGGCCGAAAGTGTTTGCCACTAAAGTGCTTATTGACTAATTAGGAAATTTCAAATAAATAACTGAATTTGATTTTATTTCCACTTAGAGGAAAATGAAATTGCGATGCCAGCTTAAAGGGAATTGTCTGTTGAGTAAGAAACTGCACACAAATACGAAGGACAGAGATAAAAATTATTATGTAAAGCAGGGATACTTGCAACGTTCGTTTAAATTTGCATGTTGCTATTTGTTTTTTTACGACGAATAAATGCATAACTTCATATAAGGAGAAGTTAATCTACATTAAATACCAGTGAAATTTATATTTGTCTTCAATTGATGCTTGCATACTAAACAGAATAAGATTTTTCTTTAAACACTGCTATCGTAAAACTGTTTGAACATCCAGTGCATAACAGACACTACCATTTAAAGCTTGCAATACATTTTAGCTAAATTTAAAATGCACTTATAATAATCAATATTTACAGCACATAAAAGTTTTATTGACAACATTTTACACATAAAAATATTTAAAAAACGATTGTTATTTGGAAGCCAATAGCCTATAAATACCCTGAATTCCACAATATTTACTAAACATACCAAACTCTGTACTACAATGTTGGCAACAACACAGATAGCAATATATTTCATCTTAAATTAGACATTTATATACATTTAATCATGCATCTGTACACTTATTCATCCAAACAGATCCATACTTGCGCCGCCATGGTAGTGTCTCCATCCCATCGGGAAAGATATATCGCTTATCATTCGACTCAGAAAGATACAGTATGAATTCTGCAAAAAATATTAGGACAGTATGTGGTGCAGTTTATGGTATTTACAAGAGACGTCTTTTATGCAGTTCACATCCGTAATCTATAGTGCCAGAGCCAACCAAACTTTAAGCCCCTCTAGTATGACCGGACTAAAGTCGGAATGCGCAGATTTATATTGCAGTCCCGCTTACTCTATAATCAATCAGTCATTTGCCATTTATAAAATCAACAATCTTTTGTTATAGGACAATAGAGCTGTCTACCTAATAGGTGTATCTCAATATAAAACATCTTGAGACAAAAAAAAATAAAAAATGAATAACTGTGAAATTGTAGCAAATTTGGTAAATTCTCAGTTTAGGGAACGCACAATCCGACATATACAGGTTTTTGAACAGCATCATCATTTCCGATATTTTAAGTGTAGTGAAGTTACTTGCCCTACGAATCCTCCAAAGCCTGTGTACAATTTTGAGTATTGATGTTGTCAAATGGTCTCCATTGTTTTGTCGGAGATTGCATTGTTCAAAGTTTGATAAATGTCTCTCTCAAAATCAGAAGTCGTGGATTGACGCTAACAAGTGTTGATAGAGATATTGTATTTTAATGATGGGACTGGTTGAAAGAGGTTACGCGTTTTATAGTATACAACTTCACCTCCAAGTCTCCATCTTCTTTGCTGAAGAAGTCGGGAATGGAGAACGTTCAGATCCTTGTCCTTACTTGGGTGTACTAGAACTGTGGGTGGCTTGGTGGTCCGGACTTGGTGGCACGTTCCCTAGCTAGTTGTAATCATCTTGGAGACTCAAGTCTGCCACTAGACTGGAACCCCTTGGGGAGTCAGCAGCGATGCTCATGAAATCTATGCTAGAAATCTGATCCCCTGTCAACCATTCACTCCCTACAGAGAGTAGACTCAGACATGGCCCAGCCGTACAAATTATTCACATCGATATACATTACAAAGCTTTCAGAAGTACCGTGGTTATACTTCGACACGTACCGGTTATTTGCCTTTGCCTACTGATAGAAGCACTGGAAAATATCTCAGTGAATTCTGCGTTCAAAAAGAAGCAGGACGTTGACGGCTGTGAGAATGTCCAGTTTGACACGCGACATAGCCTGCTGCAATAAGCCCGGAGTTGTGAGATATCTTCCGGTTTTCAGGTAATTTTTCTCCATACACCTATTTCTAAAAGTATGACACATACCTTATAGTAACCGTACACCTGTGTCCATATACAGACTTGCATATTCACGTAAAATCTGGATGTGAAAAATCCACCATATTTGTATCACCTGTTCGTAATCAGTGTCTGAAATTCGACAATTAACTAAAATTGTGACTTCGGAGTAATAGTCGCCTCGACGAACGTTCCCTAAGAATCAATATATTTGCAAGGGAAGATTTATTTTCGTTTAACTAACACAAGCTCTCCTGGATCGGTAAAATGCATGTGTGGGTAATCCGCATAACATCGTCCTTAAACATCCCAATCAGCTTGTCTAATAGGTTCTATATAGAACCGCCCATCATTATTCTCTGCCATTATTCGTGGCAGCATATGGTGGGGTATTTGTCTTCAGACATATTCTCCTTCCTTATTTCGTGGGGCATTGAGTAGCTTGCTGCGTGGCTTCATTTTGGCGTTTACATCCTATTGTATAAAATGCTTTATCTGGAGACTGCGCACGTCGTCGATAGTTAAAGAACGGTCACATGCCAGCCGTCACTCGCGAATCAACAGCCACCAAAAAGCTACAATCGTTACTTCATGTTGCTTTTTGTTTATTTACGACTACTAGATGCAGAAATTCATGAAAGGATAAGGGTATTCTATGTTTATTCTACACTCCTGGAAATTTAAATGAGAACACATTGACGCCGGTGTGTAAGACCCACCATACTTGCTCCGGACACTACGAGAAGGCTGTACAAGCAATGATCAAACACACGGCACAGCGGACACACCAGGAACAGCAGTGTTGGCCGTTGAAGGGCGCTAGCTGCGCAGCGGTTGGGCACCGCCGCAGTCAGTGTCAGCCAGTTTGCCGTGGCATACGGAGCTCCATCTCAGTCTTTAACACTGGTAGCATGCCGCGACAGCGTGTACATGAACCGTATGTGCAGTTGACGGACTGGCGCATAGTGGGCATGCGGGAGGCCGGGTGGACGTACCGCCGAATTGCTCAACATGTGGGACGCGAGGTCTCCACAGTACATCGATGTTGTCGCCAGTGGTCGGCGGAAGGTGCACGTGCCCGTCGACCTGGGTCCGGACAGCAGCGACGCACGCACGCCAAGACCGTCGCATCCTACGCAGTGCCGTAGGGGACCGCACCACCCGGCAAATTAGGGACACTGTTGCTCCTGGGGTATCAGAGAGGACCATTCGCAACCGTCTCCATGAAGCTGGGCTATGGTCCCGCGCACAGTTAGGTCGTGTTTCGCTCACGCCCCAACATCGTGCAGCCCGCCTCCAGTGGTGTCACGACAGGCGTGTATGGAGGGACGAATGGAGACGTGTCGTCTTCAGTGATGAGAGTCGCTTCTGCCTTGGTGCCAATGATGGTCGGATGCGTGTTTGGCGCCGTGCAGGTGAGCGCCACAATCAGGACTGCATACGACCGAGGCACACAGGGCCAACACCCGGCATCATGGTGTGGGGAGCGATCACCTACACTGGCCGTACACCTATGGTGATCGTCGAGGGGACACTGAACAGTGCACGGTACATTCAAACCGTCATCGAACCCATCGTTCTACCATTCCTAGACCGGCAAGGGAACATGCTGTTCCAACAGGACAATGCACGTCCACATGTATCCCGTGCCACCCAACGTGCTCTAGAAGGTGTAAGTCAACTACCCTGGCCAGCGAGATCTTCGGATCTGTCCCCCATTGAGCATGTTTGGGACTGGATGAAACGTCGTCTCACGCGGTCTGCACGTCCAGCACGAACGCTGGTCCAGCTGAGGCGCCAGGTGGAAATGGCTTGGCATGCCGTTCCACAGGACTACATCCAAAACCGCTACGATCGTCTCCATGGGAGAATTGCAGCCTGCATTGCTGCGAAAGGAGGATATACACTGTACTAGTGCCGACATTGTGCATGCTCTGTTGCCTGTGTCTATGTGCCTATGGTTCTGTCTGTGTGATCATGTGTTGTATCTGACCCCAGGAATGTGTATATAAAGTTTCCCATTCCTGGGACAATGAATTCACGGTGTTCTTATTTCAATTTCCAGGAGTGTATTTTATCTGTATCAGTTATAAGAACTAGGTTGAACCATAACCTAAGAATTTTTTTGGTAGACGATAAGAAACAATTAAGTTTATTAAAAACTCAGAGTAACGTACGTAATCGCGAAATGTATCAGTCAAATAAATAAGTTA
This sequence comes from Vandiemenella viatica, assembly GCA_031002005.1. NCBI lineage: Eukaryota > Metazoa > Arthropoda > Insecta > Orthoptera > Morabidae > Vandiemenella > Vandiemenella viatica. The sequence goes on from JARYHS010008074.1 coordinate 293,131,263, forward strand.
TCCATTTTCGAAATTATAATCTCCATTTAAAGCAAAATAGATTTATTTAAAAAAATAACCCTAGCCAAATACTCTGATAATCTTACCAGAGTAAGGTACTTTAATCACGAAAAATATCATTAAAAATGATTCTTATTCGTTTTTCCTTACAAGCTCTTCCAGAATTTATTTCAACTACCATCATAGATGATACCCTCAGTTTTTTTTATAGACGTGTTAGCTATTAAATAATATAACTTAAATTTTTATGTAGGTTTAAATCAAGGATATGGCTATGTATACAAAATTCAACAACGATATTCTTACCGCAGAAATAATAGCCACCAGAGATATTAGAAATTAGATATTATGTACACATTTTAATACATATGCAACTGCTATGAAATTAATTGCCATAATACAGTTATAACGTTTGCTTTTCATAGGATTTTATTCTTTAAAAAAATGTGGAAAAATAGTTCTACTGAAAAAACGTGGAACTACGGCTACTTTTCAGTAACATGTCGCTAATGAAAGTAAAATTTAAGAAACTTAAACTTCTCAAGGTCTCTGCTATAGGTAACCATGAATGCCAAATCTCAGTCCGGCCCATGCTAAATTTTAATTTAGCTAAAACTTTCGCTAATGTTGCTGCATGACTGAAGATTATTTATTACGTTTTATTTGCTTTTTACATATTTCACTGACCACTTTTGTTAACGGTCCTTGTTCACGTTCGCTTTATGCGAGATATTAGGTTATCAGGCCAAAAATGTTGACGAATCGAGTATACTGACAATTCAATTCTTCGAAGTTGTTCAGTTATTTAATAATCTGGAATCTGTATAATTTCTCCGGCTGTTAAAGAAACTATGACCAAGATTACATTATGAATGTTTTACAATATTCAATAAAAAACAACGTGATGCTTTAGGACAGTGATTAAAAAAGCCCACTAAAACGCGAGGAGGAGATGCGTTGTTCATTTTCTGGCTGTGAGTCTAAATAGATATGTATTTTTTTACCTGTTATTAACTGTTGAGGAAGAAGCAGCGAAAAAGCGAGGAGTTAAGTGGGATTTTACTATAGAGAACGGTACTTTTTATCACAACTAATGAAGTGGTTATCAGTATGAATTTGTCACTAGCCACCAACGCAAATAATTAACTACAATTGTCTGTTGGGCCGGCCGGTGTCTACTTTATACCGTCCAACCACGCTTACCTCTGGGTTCGTACTCGTCTCTGCATTTCGGTAGATGGCCGTCGCAAGGGCCTGGAAGCCACCCTTTAATGGTTACATTGCAATGCCTTTATCCATAGTCGCGGTAGGGAAGCGCACCGGAAACTGTAGGGCGCGCTTCAGCGCTCTGTTCTCTATTACCTGCAGGCGTTTCAGATGTTTGTCCGCCGAGTAACCCCACATTGGACAGATATATTCCAGTAGGGATCTGACCAGGTTGAGGTAGATCTTCACCCCCAAGGCTGGAGAAATGACGCTATTTTTATTTATAAGAGGATATATGTCGTGGATTCTCCCACTGGCTCTCCTGAGTATATTTTGGATGTGCGCCTTCCTTGTAAGCTTGGAGTGGAGGGTAACTTCGAGGTACTTAACCGCCGTCTTCCATGCGATGATTTCACCCTGTAGTTACTGCTGTGGGTGCCATTTTTTTTGTTACGCTGGCTGTCATGATGGCCTGGGTCTAGGATGGGTTTATTTTAATTCGCCACCTACTAGCCCATGCCTCCGTCTGTTGAAGTTCTGTTTGTAGCCTTCTGGTGGCGATGACTCAGTTATTTAGGTAGGATCATAGATGTAAGTTGCAGTTTGCGCTCTGTCAGCCGTTGGAACGTCGGAGGTATACAGAAAGTAGAGTGTAGGGACAAGTACGGATCCTTGGGGAACAGCGGCGAGAATATGTCGTTTTTTGGAGAGCTTCCCGTCGACTATGAATTGAAAGGTACGTCCAAGTAGATTAGACCTTATCAGTTTAACTAACGAACCCGGGAAGCTTTGTTGGTAGAGATTTAACTGCAGACACGAGTTCCACACTCAGTCCAAAGCTCGTCTAGTGACACCATAGCACATAACCCTTTATGTATGAAAGCTCGGGTTTCTGTTTCCACAATTCACAAAAACGCTGCGTCGTAAAGTAGTCACAACGGAAACCAAGTGGGTGGTTTTGTAAGATGTTGTTGTCTTCTATATACGTGTTGATATTTCTCAGCAGAAGCCATTCAAATACCTTGATCACTGAAGGCAGAAGAGTGATTGGCCGGTAATGTTGCGGGAAAACCAGATTTTTTCCACTTTTGTGGACGGCCACAACTTTTACGGCTTCCAGTGACGTGGAAATCTGTAATTCCGCTGTATGTGGCTAAAGATGTCCGCCAGGTACCCAAAGGCGTCCAGCGGCAAGTACTTCAGGCAGCGGTTACCTATTTGGTCGTGGCCTGGTGCTTTCCCTGTCTGCAACCTCGCAGACAGCAAGCCAAGTCTTCTGGAGATATTGGTTGTATTTCTTCCTGTGCGTCTTCCGCTTGGGGGTAAACCTCCAGTCGGCGACGAGCAGCGCAAATTTTACGATCGTCCATATTTGCGTCAATTGGGTGGAAGTTTCTTTCAAAACTATCGGCCAGGGTATTTGCTTTGGTAGCTGGTCGATAGACAATTCCGTTGGCTCTGTCAGTGTAGTGGCGGGATTCAATGTCTTCGTTTTGTTATTTTACGTGTCTGGGCCCAGAGAAAGCCGAAATCTGGCTTGAGTAATGAAACACCAGTCTTCAAATTCTGGTTTCTTGCTCTGTTAACGGCGCCTTCAACTCTTTTTGCAGTCGATTGAAAAGCCTTCTTGTGGCGGGACTGCGAGTTAGCCTCAACTCTTTGGCTATTCTATTCTTGTGAAGAATAGCCGCTAGTAGATGTGGTTGAAGCTCTTGCGATGTCGCAGGTCTTCGTGTGCGCAGAGGGATGATTTTCGAGGTGGGGTCTTTACTGTTTCTTCAAGGTCCCTTAGCGCCGTTTCCACATTGTCTACTCTGATGCCGGCAAGGGCGGTGGAAATAATCTGACCGTAGCTTGCCCAGTCGGTGATGGGGAAATCCAGGCAAGTCTGATGTGATTCATATCACGGGACAACATCAATTAATACTGGACAATGGTCCGATGACAGTCTGTTGAGGTGGAACGATGTAAGAAACCAGATAACCCCTTGTGATGGCAACGTGGACATCTGTTCGGTACCCTCTCGGCGGGAAGTGGGTCTGTTCTTTGGGGCTCCACAAGCACATAGTGTGCCCGTTGACCAGTCTTCTCAACACGGTGCCAGCTGGGTTCCTCGTCCTGCTGTTCCGATTGGGATCCCTCGCGTCTAAGTCGTCGGTGATCAGAACTTTGCCCCTGATAGTAGCTTAAGCAGTGAAGTCAGCCTCCTTCATCTGTCTTCCAGAGGGCCGATCGCCGACGGTAGTCACCTTCACTTCAACAGCTTCAAGTAGTTGTGTTGGCATCACGACGATCTGGCAGTGGGGAATTCCCCACTTGAAGATTGCTACACCATTCTAGGCAGTGAGGCGGTCACGTAGGGTGCGTCTCAGTAATGAGACACACTTCTATGTCTTGCTGTTTCAGGAACTCCCAGAACTCGATCAATTGACTGTAAATGCCATTGGAATTCCAGATATAGAACTTTAGATTTCGTATGTGAGGTCTTCTATCCATTATGGTTTGAGCAAGAATATTTGGTAGAGGTTAAGACCGACGTCACTGTAGCGTCGAGAAGTGTCCAGAAATCGTAAGGTAACTGAAGTACCTTTAACCTTGTTTGAAAACGAAATATAAGAAACGCTCAGTGTTGATGGAAAGAACATCCATTCCATCAGCTTCGAGGTTTGATAAATTTTCAACTAAGAAGCCTGACAAAAACTGAGTATGTGCCTTGAAGTTTGTACCACAAGTGAAAGATATTGCGCGTAGCCGCTGTAAATGGTCTGGTGACTAACAATGCCTTTCCCATAGATGTGGCATACTGGCATACCATAGCCTGCGTAAATTGCATTTGATGTTCACCTCATTATAAGAGAATCAAAGAAATGATAAGATTTTTAGTTTTATATCAGTGGTCAGATTTGTACGATTTTTTTAAGTAAAGGAGGTGAAATCGCAAAAATAATGAAGTTTGTGTGGTGGTCTTAACCTTATTAGATTACATTATTATCTTTCTTCTTCTATCTATATCTATAATACGAAAACCAGATAAACTTGTGGTATAAAATCTCAGAAACTACTGAGCAGATTTCGATGAGGTTTCCACCGTTTTGAAGCTCAGAATCTCAATTGAGTTGTTTGGTATCTCTAATGTATCAACGTTACATAACACAATTGACAAAGATATAACTACTAAATGTTGCATACTGCGCGATGGACACGTAACTACAATTTCTCTGTCCATAGCCTTCAAAGTAAGCAATAAAAGCAGTTGGCAATTATGACTCTTTTGCACGCTAAAGAAAACTTGAAATATTCTTTCCTTTAATTCGGGATATTCAGTTTTTAAACGCCATAGCAGGCCGTATTGAATGCGAGAAATTAATAACGAGAAAACAACAGAGATTTTCTTTGATCACAATCTCTGTGATCACAACTAAATATCTCTGGCTATCATCACAATAAAATAGCGCCACACTAGCATAATGAGAAAATGTTTAGCTCCAGTGACATATTAGTCAGCATAATGAGACAGATACTGGTCAAAATTGATTCAGCAGTTTTCAGGTAATGTTAGATTATTCGTAAAATAAATGTGTTGTAACGTCTTAAGACATACGTTAAATTTTAACTTTGACCCAAAGCTTGCAAATTCTGAAAATCCATTCAAAACCTGTATTTTCTGCGTGATGCCGGAATAAATGGACATATTCTAGATACATTTTTATGTATGTGGTATGTATTAATGCGCGTACGGTCTATGTTTCGATTTTCGAGCAGCAGATGTAAATTAGATTGAAATATAACCTGGACTAAAATGAAAACTGACATTCCGTATCAAAGCATCCAAACCACCCTACTCATAGAACTGTGCTACTAAATCACGGTTTAGTTTGGTACCGGAAATGGCCGGTACGAAATTAATGAAGCTTGGTACGCATCTACGTATCTTTTCGGAGGAATAAAAGTAGTGTACGGGTAATTCAACTTCAACGCACTCCTTTTTAGGTAGGGTATTGGTGAATCTAGATTTGCTTCAATTCCTGAAATGAATGGCGCGAATTGTATGAAACGTAGTACACGTTTCTCATAACGTGAATAAAAATAACGATTGGGTAAATGAATGCTCCATCTAGACCGGGCAACGCCGGGAACTTTGCTAGTTATCACTAACTGTAGCGACTATATTGATTAAAATGTTTCGATACAACAGAACTAAGAAATCAATTGTAGTACATTACACTCGATATTGGTGTAATTTTATGAACAAATTGGCGGGAAAGTAATAATTGATTGTTAATTATTTAACTTTATCATTCGGTATGATAAACATTCAGGGTAAATTCAGTTTGAATATCGTTGTGAGTCGCACGTCTTATGTGCATCCAACTAACGCAATACCTGGAATAGTTTCTCCGACGAGTGTCACCATGGGGTTATATATTTTGTTAATGAAGGTAATAAATTATGATAATGAACTTTAAACCTGTGACGTCATATAAATGAATGATATTTGGGCAGTGAATTCACCCTTCTCCTCTACTACCGCCAACAGAAGTGTGACAAGTATCTTTTGTAGCAGAAAATATTGAACAGTTGAGTATGAATGATTAAACTAATTGCTATAATACTGAAAACGAATTGAACGATCACAAAGCTTATAAAAAAGTACGTATTGTGCAGAGAACTAAACAACTCACTCCACCATTTTTGTTCAGTCTTCGGCCACAAAAGAAAGCTATTTACAAAAAAAACTAACAGCTTTAAGTCTAAACAGAAAGAAATTATGTTACTATGTAAAATTGTTTTCTAAAAACAGACGAGGACCAAAAGAAAGCGTACGCTTTTGGAGAAGAAATTAAAAGTGACAAAATTACACACACTGACGCAACTAGTGTATGACTTACAAGTAGAGGCAGTCAAAATTCAGATATGATTCATACTGTGTGTTATAAAAGCTGATGACAGGAGGTGTAATGTGGCAAAGCAGTAACATGCGCTTCTTCACCGATGTTGAGAAAATCGGTATTGAAATAGTCTGTTTTGTTGAAATAGCTTCTGCTTTAGGGAGATGTGCGGAGCAGCGAGCAAGCTTTCTGCATCATGAGCCCGTCATCGGCGGATTGAATCTCGCTGCTGGAACAGGGGCGTAGCTACTATGGGGCTAGTCGGTGCTGTGCACCGGGGCCCCTATGCTCATGGGGATCCCAGACATACCTCAGGGGGCCCACAAGCGCACCTCAGGGGGCCCCCAAGCGCACCTCAGGGGGCCCCAAGCGCAGTTCAGAGGTGTCACGGACCTTCATGGTATGGGCGACCTTTTTTTTAGCTCTACCGTCGTCTAAGGGGGCTCCTGAGAAACAGGAAGATCCTGACTAAGGGCCCTCACTGTTCAGGGGGTCCCCCAACCACTCAGGGGGCCCCCTAGCACAACTCAGGGGCCCCTAGCCTCAGCTCAGGGGGCACCTACCAGCAACACAAAGCATTAAAAGGTCGCCCATCTGGCCTGAGGGCCAAAAATAAATTTTTTGCACTGGGGCCCTTGTTGACCTAGCTACGCCACTGTGCTGGAAACATTTTTATTTATTTATTCTTTCAAATGTGTATACAGATAATTGTCGGCAATCAGTTTCAACAATTATGTATAAAATAAGCTTTTTAAATGCCGTTTCTTGTGGAAAAAAACGGAATTCATTATGCTGTTTGCAAACAAAATTATATTTTATGGTTGTTTCAAGAAAATAACTTTAGAAATAAAACACAATATCACAAATATCCTTCTAGTGGATATAATTTCTTGAAAAGTTCCGTACATACACGCAAATAATTTACAATTAGTGAGATGAAGTAGCCGGTGTCTCGCACGAACAACAGTGATAATTATTATGAAACTTACTAAATGCATAATGGTTGAAACTGTTTGCCGGGAATTATTTATATACACATTTGAATAAATAAGTAAATAATAAAAGTTACCAGCAGCGAGATTCGATCCGCTCCGTCGGGCCTATGAAGCAGAGATTTTTGCTCGTTGTGCCACGCACGCCTTGAGATTTCTCTAACATAGAAAGTATTTGAACGCAATGGAATATTTCAATGATGATTTTCTATACAAAGGTGAAGAAGCGCATGTCGCTTTGCTACATTATAACTTTGGTCATTAGCTTTTATTACACACGATATGAATCGAATCTGAACTTTAAAATTGGCGGCCTTCCTTTATTAGTGGAAACTGAATAAAAACTTAGCAGTTATATTCACATTTGTAGCTTAAGTGAGAATCGCATTTCGGAAACTATTTATTGGTAATTTCTAAATTAGAGGGCTTAAGAAATTTCATCTGTTTGAACCCAAAGATTTTTAAAGATTGGCTTCAGATGGCTGGGGGAAAGATCATAAAAAAAACCTTAGAGAAATCATTTGGTGCCGGGAAGATTTATTAGTGCCCGCCTCGGAGAGTGAAAGCTGGCAACGGAGTTATACCATAGGACTGCAAATTGATAACAGACAGTTGTCATCTGGAGGTGTCTCTACAATGTGCTGCATATTGCATCAACGCTACACAAGCCGATCTGTATGTAGTCATAAGTCATCGTCATCAATGGCTCTAGTAATTACTCCTGATCCATTAAACAGATTTTGTACAAATGCTATATTAAAGGAATAATGTTATATTTCCTGGTTATCTAACTTCTAATGCGGCCTTTAAATGTATTAGAGATCTCTCGGTAAAGCAAAAACTGTACATCTGTCAACATTTTAATTTTTTGTACTTTCGTATTACTATTTTTATACTCAGCTGAAGGGACGATCGGTAAACAATATGTCGCATTGATATATTCAATGAACAATAGAATTTTATCAGTAGGCCACATTTTAAACTTTATATAGACGTAAGAACTCGTCTAGTGCAAGCCAGAACATCCTAAAAAAAAATGCGCAGCATTGTACAGCGATTTGTGTCAGGTCTTTCGCTAGAAAGAGGAGTACAAAGTTCTGCGATTTCTATCAACGAACGTTCTCTATACACCATACGTGTCTCCAAGTTGTTTCCATAGTATGGAAATACAAACGCTATATTTTTTCTCCGAGACAGAAATCTCGAATTTGGACAAGCCAAACCATGCTTATATGAATTAATTCTTCCCTCGTGCTATTAGGGATCTGAATGCACGGTGAAGAGATTAGTAGTTTTGATGTAAAGCAATTCCTGCCAGTCACAATTTTCTTAATTGTAGAGTATGGGTGTAGATTTTTTTAATGGTTTTACGCTTCGTTGACGTTGAGGTCATTAGAGGCGGAAAAGGATTGGGGACAAGGAACGGGATGGATTTCGGCCATGGACTTTTAAAGGAAGCATCCCGGCATTCGCCTGGAGTGATTTGGGGAAACCATCGAAAACTCAAATCTCAATACCCGGACGGGGATTCAAACCGTCGTCCTCCTGAGTGCGACGCCAGAGCGCTATTAACCGCTCACCCACCATGGTTGGTAAAGTCGAATTAAATCTTACACTGTCAGTCCACAACGTTTTGATGGATTTTCACAGGATGTCCGACTTCAGTTTATTTATTAATAGCACGAAGGAAGTACGACAAATTTTTTGTTTTAATATCAATCGCATCTGGACAGATATGAGTAACATTAACAATTACTATCTTACCTGTATATTTTAGATACCCTATTGTGGAATAGTTAGTGTACTGCCGAATCTGGTGAGTGAGCGGCGACGCTCAGGGAAGCCATACGAATCCGGCCATTGACGTTTTGGTTTTCCATGGTTATCCCAAACCACTCCAAGCGAATGCAGGGTGGCTCATTCAACAGGCCATGGCCAAGTTCCTTCCCCTCCCTTGTCTCCAATCCTCCCCCCTCTCTAATGACCTAGACGCAGACGAGGCGTAGAACCAAAGGTTTTTTTTTTTTTTTTTTTTTTTTTTTTTTTTTTTTTTTTTTTTTTTTTAAAAAACACTAGTGTCCTAACATACATATTGTTTTGCAGATCAACAATTTTATATCATCAGTCCAGTGGTTTACAAGTGACATTATCGTCATTTAATCTGGGAATCTGAATTCCGAAGGACGCTGTCAGAGATCTATCTGTCAGATATCTCTAAAATGTCACCACACGTGCATTCAACTTCGTAACAAATTAGTGTACATTGTTGCTAAGTAAAACATACATTTCATTTGTTCTACTACCATTGCAGTTTAAATTATTTGTTCTTCATACGTTTCAACTATCATTATTATTTGGTTGTATATGTATCGTTTTACTAGTGAAAGATTTGACTCAGCCTGAAGTACATAATGATGAAATAAAAAATAACACTCACTTCAAATATTTGTATATAACACTTAGCGACTACTGTTGAACGATGAGCAAAAGACTTTGCTGTACTGCTGTAAAACATGGTGTAGAAAGTATGTATGGAATTTCAGCTACTTCTTTTTATGGTTCCAGCTTTACTATTAAGAAATTTATAATTAATCAGTTCATATAAGTCCTGTTACTCTAACTAAACCATAAAGTTCATGAAATTATTTCAGAAAAGTTATTGAGTGAATTGATGTAAACAAAAACAACCGAAAGAAAGGCTACTTTCTCAAATGGTCCAGTTCCCGATTAAGACAGGTGAAGAATGGGTGTGTAGCGAAATTGCCACTGAGCGTGCGCTCCATCACAATTAAATTAAACATGTAATGCCTTCTCGCGTGTCATAGTCTCCACATAACCCACACAACTACTAATGAACTTATTCCTTCGCCGCAATTAACTGTTACTCAATCATGAAATTTTTGCTTCCTTCCCCTTTTTCAATTTATTTATAAATACATACTTTTAGTCAAATGGATGGCTATATCAATACCACCATCCTGTCACACATAGCAGCACTAGACGAAAATATTGTCACCAACAATATCAATTTAGAGGTGAATTCTAGAAACAACCATCTGTTCATATTGAATACAACTTCTTAATGTAGAGATTACAACGATTTTATCTTTGTAACAACACCTTAAGTATAATACTTTCCATCAGAAGAGCGCATTTACAATAGGTTTGCCAATTTATCTCCGAAGGCGATCAATGTCCGTGTTCACCATACAATATGGCTGCGCTAGATTTTTTCTTTCTTTTTTTTTCAAACCTTTTTTCAATCCCTCCCAATAATTCCTCTCATTTACACGGCAAAGTCGGTTATTGGTGATAAACTGCTCAGTACACTATAGTTTCCAGCATTTTTATAATAGTTGTATACTCACTAAATTCTGACTTCACTTGGAAATACAAGTGAATAAAAATATCTGTTGATAGAGGTGTTAGAGTTAAGCGAAAATTTGGAGAAATATGAGACCAGTAATTATATGAAGGTGGTAAACACTTCTTAACTTTCCTGATGTAATTGGTTCCTACTTTTTTATATTAGTTCGTATTGCTCGTTGAAGAACGAGTAATTTTAAAATGACATATAACTAACGAATTGATTCCACAGAATTCTTGATTTTTAATGTTTCCCGTAGTTACCCTGTTATTTTGTAGTTATAACTTTGAATTGCGGTTTTGCTGCGGACAGCGACAGAGACCCAGTCATGTCTCCAGTGCTAGCACACGTTTTAACGTTAATACGTCCTCCAAATTCGGTTCTGTGGTGCATCAAATAATTACGAGCGACATGATAACAGTTCAGTCCGAAACAGCTAGTAATCGGAGACTGCTGAACTGAGGACAGCGAGGTGGAAAACGTTTGTTAGGGAATGCTTCTCGGAGTCATGCATAGTAACTGGCATCTTTTCCACGTCCCACACGACGCGGGGAATGGATGCGATTGGTCGAGTACCGAAACAGCGATTCAGCGCACGCCGTGTTGCTTTGGAGACCTGCATCTCGCTCATTTATGGCGTAAATCGAGGAAAAGTAATAATATTTCGTATCGTATAAAATACATAAGGGTCACTTTAAGATCATTTCAGGAAAAAAAAATCAAAATTTCGAAAAAATCTGACACTATCAAAGTGGAATTGTCGAAGTGCATGATAAGAAAGTGGATGAAGAGTCAACGTATCGGAGATATTATTGAAGTAAATCTCTTGGGAAATGTAGAGAGATGTCTGGTCTTCCGATTGAGGAAGAAAACCGAATGAAAAAAAGCCATGGTGAGCCACGAACCTGGCAGGACCCAGCGTTGCGGGGGAGGGAGTTGCTAGACCGGAACTGTCTCCGATTGACGTAGAGATCCCTCAGCGACGCAATGATAGAATTATCCATAAGTTTGGATTTTTTTTTTGCTTCTTATATACCACCTATAAGCAACAGTTAAGCAGTAGTTTTCTTGTATTCCGAAATGAAATGTTAAGTTACAAGTAACGTTTATTGTTTCATTGTTTATTTGGCTGAAGAAAGAGATATCGTGTTAACACTTCCGATAGTAGCTTCAACTGCTACGCTGCAAATATTTTGTGAGAAAGGGAAAATAAATAACAACAACCTTCTGCTTTATTCACTGCGGGCTTTTTTTTTTTTTTTTACAATTTCATTCCTTCCAGCTGAAGGCTGCTGGAGAGTCACGGACACTCTTTTCAGCCTACTAATATACACGGGTAGGGAAGGGGGATGGAAGGTCGGTCGTGGCCTTGCAGGGTACCATCCCAGCATTGGCCTAAATTGACTGCGGGAAACCACGGAAAACCGCAGTTAGCCAGGATTGCCGGGCGGGATTTAACCCCCGCCCTCCCGAATCTAAAGTAGTAGTGCGAATTCACACTGTTATCTTTTATGGAACAAACGGTTAATGATAGTAGGCTCTGCATAGACAGATGACGAAAATCTATAAACTGCATGTAGCTTTGTTGTCGTTATGCAAGTGCAACGCCATTCGTCAAGTATGTTTGAATCTGGAATAAGCACCCCTTCATCTGGAGCTTCGATGAAATGTTAAGCTGGTGCGAAGTTAACAAGAATTGCATTGTTGTTCTGCTTTAGCACAAGGTATTGATCGAGCTTGGTGGTGCAGCCACACTCTGTCTATCTGCTGGCTGACGGCAGTCAACAAAAGCGAGGTGCAGCCCGTTACGCGTCACCAAACGGAAAATCGATCGGTGATGAATGGCGACCGACGTGATCGCCATATCTGGCCTCGTCATTACAGATATAGTGCGAGAGCCGGCTTTAAAGCCACTATCACATAAATCAGTCGGCGATATCAATCAAGCGACACACCACACCGAGCTCGGTCCAACTCCACGCTCTCTTCTCTAAACGCTGCTGCTTGATAAATCCTTTTACGCGAGCAAACAAATCATAATGTTTTCTCTTAACTTGATCCACCTCTTTAAGTCCTAAGTTGTTATTTCTCCTTTCAAAGATATAGTTAAATATTTCTCATTTATTACGGAATGTTAGAAAAATACCAGTTTGTTTTTAGTTTTTAAATTTTGGAAAAACCTGACGTAGTTTTCATCCTTTTCACCATTATGCGATGTCAATATTTTGATAGAGCATTATGAACGTGTTGGACAGACTCTCAAGAAATTTCAGGCAAACTAACAATTAAGAGTGATTCCACTGTGATATTTCAGATAATTGCTACTTGTGAACTGGAATAATTATAAATCTTTATAAAATATCAACAAAAATCAATTTAGAAGAACTACGGCTCCCTTATTAAACAACATTTTGGCCGCTGTTCCACGATGAGGTCGTAAGAGACGGCAGAAAATTGGAGGTCAAGGAACGAGATGGAATTCAGCAGTGGAGGAACAGTTCCATCATTCCCAGAGAGTATTTTGGGAAATCTAGTCGGAGCTGTAACGAAACCGGTGTCCTGTTCGCAGTCACCGAGAAGGTAGTCATTAGAAACAATTCTATTAAATCTATCACAAACGAAATTTGTTTGGAACACAACCACACAGCACTCAGTCGATAATTTTGAAGGAGTGTGTTGGTACGATTGTAAGTATCGTTTCATAAACTGTGTTTGCAAGTGCTGCGGAATCAGATTTGCTAGAGATTTTGAGTTACGGAACGTCAATTCTTTACTGTCTCTTGTCAGCACGAAGTCGGAAAACTATTTAAAGATTCAGCGTGCTTCAGCGTTTTTATGTTCGTGCTCCGTCTGAGTCCTTGGCTCATAAAACACATATGCAGATATTTCATGGACGTTAATCAGTTGAAACACAATCTTCCAACACTAGCTTACGTTATATCATTTATAGCAACTTAAAAACAATTTAATCGGAAGTTGAATGGTTCACAAATGAGAAATAAGAGAACTAATGTTACAAGGCTAATTGATCTCTTACTTTGATACTAATTTTATGACTTATTCCGTAATTACTCCAATAATACTCAAAAAAATTAACGGATGAATACAAAAATCTAGAATTTCTTATTTTAATTTTTTAATGTTGACAGTTCAGCTACAACTTATTCACTATTTCTTCCACAGTTAATGGCAATTAAATAAGCGTATGTTTTAAATTTCGATTCCTCACCATAACACTAACTAGTATTTTTCAGCACCAATGCGCAAAAACGAAACACGCTTCCCATGCCCTCCGCACTTGATCGTATGAAAGTGAGAACATTCTGGAATTGTCTGTATGTTAAATTGAAGGACTTGTCCCCAGTTCGAGCTGCTCTTTAACGTACACAACATATACGACTGCAATTGCTATATTGCGGAATTTCGAAATGTATTGTTTCACGACTACTAGCCGAGAATAACTTGAAAAATGTTCGCACAAATAATGCCTGACTAGACGACCCGTGCGAAAATTTCGCGAATAAAATGCGATGAATAGTGAGGTTGAATGCTTGTAATATAATGAAAAGTAGAACCGTACTTTTGTAGCAATTTTTGTTTTGTGTGTTTGTGTGTGTAATAGGTACACATCAAAATACTCGCAACATATTACGAAACTGTCACTGATCTTAGCAGAATAAATAAAACCTGAACAAAATGCACACAACGTATCAATATCTCTGAAATATTTGTTGCTGTGCGAGGAAAATAAATAATTGGTGACAGAAAAAATGCGTTGTAAAAATACTAATACTTTTGCCCTCTAAGGTCAGAATTTTGAAAAAATTATTTCTAAAAATGTGGTAACGGAACCGAAGACATTACGAAAACCTCAAACTTTGAAATGATACCTCGTTTATCAATTTTGTTTAATTGTTAAGGGAGATAAATGGCTCCAGATACAAAAAATGCATTTTAGAAAAATTGACATTTTTACCCTTTAAGGTTCAAATTACAAAAAAATCCTTTCTTAAAATATAATGTTACCACGGCGGTGACCTTATTCTTTTATATGATACCTCATTTATCTATATTTGTTAGATATTAAAGGGAGATAAATCGCCCGTGACACAAAAATGCGTTATAGAAAAATTTATACTTTTTCCCTTTATGGGATGAATTCAAAAAACATTCTTTCTTAAAATATGATGTCACAAAGCTGAAACATTACTCCCTATAATACTACTTCATTTATCGATTTTGGTTAGATATCCAGGGAGATAAATGGCTCGAGATACAAAAAACGCATTTTAGAAAAATTGATATTTTTGCCCTTTAAGGGTCGAATTACGAAACATTCCGTTCTAAAAATATAATGTTACCACGGCGGACACCTTATTCTATAAAATGATACCTCATTTACCTATATCTGTTAGATATTAAGGGAGATAAATTGCTCGTGACACAAAAATGCGTTATAGAAAAAATTATACTTTTTCCCTTTAAGGGTTGAATTCCAATAACGTTCCTTCTTAAAATATGATGTCATAAGGCTGAGACAATATTTTTCATAATCTTACTTGATTTATCGATTTTGGATAGATATCCAGGGAGATAAGGGGCGCGAGACACAAAAAACCTATTTTAGAAAAATTGACATATTTGCCCTTTAAGTGTCGAATTACGAAAAATTCCTTCCTTAAAATATAGTGTTACCACGGCGGTGACCTTATTCTTTAATATGATACCTCATTTATCTATATCTGTTAGTTATTAAGGGAGATAAATCGCTCGTGACACAAAAATGCGTAATAGAAAAATTTATACTTTTTCCATTTATGGGATGAATTCAAAAAACATTCTTTCTTAAAATATGATGTTACCAAAGCTGAGACAATATTCCTCATAATCCTACGTCATTTATCGATTTTGGTTAGATATCCAGGGTGAAAAATGGCTCGAGATACAAAAAACGCATTTTAGAAAAATTGACATTTTTGCCCTTTTAAGGGTCGAATTACGAATTACGAAAAATTCCTTTCTTGAAATATAATGTTACCACGGCGGAGACTTCAGTATTTAATATGATACCTAATTTATCTATATCTGTTAGATCGCATTTCAAAAATATTGATACTTTTGCCCTTTAAGAGTCAAATTCCGAAAAATTTCCGTCTTAGTATATGACTTCACTAAAGCGGAGATCTCAATCTTTAAAATGATACTTCATCAAACGATTTGAGATAGGTATCAAGGGAGATAAATGATTCATAACACAGAAAACAGCATTTTAGAAATATTGACATTTTTCCTCTTAAAGGGTCTAATTCCGAAAACTTTATTTGTTAAAATATGATGTAACCAAAGTGGAGACCATATGCTTTAAAATGACACCTCATTCATTGATTTCGGTTAAGTATGAAGGAAGATACAGGCTTGTGACAAAAAAATACCTTATAGAAATAATATATATGATGTGCCACTAACCAATCGTGTTTGGATAAATCGGTCCAATTGCCATACGCTGATGTAAAATTTTTGTACAGCTATAGATTTGTTTAAACATATATAACGTTTTATACAGATGACATAATGGGAAAGCCTCTAGTTATTCATCAGTTATAGATTTATTCACCCTGTTTTATTTAGTTTTTAATCTGTTTGAACTGAAACCATACCCATCGTTACAGCCTCTGGAAAAATGGGTTAGAGGAAAACTAAAGACTTCTCCACTGTGCGACCGTAGCTCTTTTGGGTAGAAAGAAACATTTGGATTTATTCATAGGATCAACTAATTAAAACAATTAAAATAGCCACTAAATCCTTTTTACTCTAGCATCTTTATTAATGACTAGGGTAAGCCGGTGACCTTTTTACACGCTTTATATTAGCATGACCTGTATGTATGTAACAGAGTTTTCAACTCCATTTTGACCCACTTTCAGATGTCCGAGCCGTTTGAAATTTCGCACACATATTAAGAACCGGTGACTAAACAATAATTTCATTCCAATTTCCTGCTATTATCATTACTTTGACAGTAACAACAGAAAAATGGCTGAATTTCGTCGAATTTTGCAATATAATTTTAACCCAATTCCAGAAGTCCGAATTGTTTGAAATAACTGATTACAATCCAATAATTTCTTAGCTATGTCTTGATATTCTCATTACTTTGACAGTAACAATGGAAACATTTTGCACACGTTTTAAGAACCATTAACAATACAGTTGTCTCTTAGCAACGTCCTGCTATTCTTGTTACTTTGACGGTAACAATAGAAATATAGTTGCATGTAATGGAATCTTTCATTTCAGTGTTCACCCACTTTCTGACGTCCTAATCGTTACAAAATTTTGCACACTTATTAAGAACCGATAAAAATTCAATAATTTCACTATCACCCCGTTGTCAGTAACAATTTAAAAGTGGTTGAATGTAATGGAAAATTTCATTTCAATTTTCACCAACTTAACAGCGATAGAACGTCCCACAATTCAGGATAAATTAATTTTTTGAATAATCTTAAAGAATAAAGTCACTGATTACAAAATTAACTTTAATGTAAAAAGCATGGGGTGCTATATCAGTTGTTTTATATTTTTTGTCGCTGGCTGTTTGTAAATATAGAGTCATTGTCGAAAATATGTAGAGAGCATCCCACGCTTTTATTACACTAAAGTTAATTTTGTAATCAGTGACGTTATTCTTTAAGTTTATTCAAAAAACTAATTTATCTAATATTTTGGGACATCATATCACTGTTAAATAAAATCTTTGTATTTAAAGATTATTTTTAACCTTTTAGTTCACATTGCTACGAAAGCGTGTTTTTAGTTTCTTAAATTACAATTTTATTTAGCGTATCGTCACTGGTCTAGAATAGTTCCAGATTTTAGGGTCCAAGATTATGACATTTAGACCTGATCTAGCCAAATACGAACTTGACTAATGTTTCATAGTGAATAAAGTATTTTGAGCTTGAAGAACTCAGAAATTTTAATAGACGTATTAAATTCGGACGGAGACGATCGCATTATCGTACAATTGTTTCAAAGGTCGTGGTTGCTAAACTCGAAATTGATGAATACGAACTCTACTCTAAAAGTGCATTTTGCAAAATTTGAAGAACTTCTTTTCAAATCGAGTGCCAAAATGCTTCGAAATCATCACGTTGTTTTTGACTGAGACTGGTAAAACATTCATAATGTAATCTTTTGCCATAGGGTCCATAACAGCCAGAGAACTTAATACGGATTCCAGATCATTAAGTAGCGAAGCAAAACCGTGAAAATGAATTGCCTGAATGCTCGATTCGATAACATATTTGGTCTGATAACCATTTTAAATAACCTAATAACTCACGAACACCGAACATGTGCTACGTAGACCATTAACGAAAATGGACAGTACGCAAAAAGCAAATAAATGTATAAACTTTGGTCAGTCAGCAACATTAGCAAAAATCTTAACTAAATTGAAATTTAGCCTAGCCCGGTATGACAATTGACATTTTCTGTTACAGCAGAGACAATGCGTAATTGATGTTTCTTAACATCGATATGTTACTGAAAAGTAGTTCCCATGTTTTTTTTTTTTTTTTTAACAGTAAAGTTTACCGATATTTTTTTTAAACCATGAAATGCCTCGAAAAGCAAGGTGACTGGAGAGGGTGTTTCTAATTCTGTTGTAGACACAACTACATAGGTTTTCTTATTTCGCCCACAGGTTACAGGAAGGATGACTCAATTTCCTGAATCAAAATGGCTCCAGTGACTTAAAAGGAGGAAAACTCTAAAAATATAAAAATACGCTAAAAACTTAATACAGGACAGCGTAAATGCCCAACCATTTTGGAGTGTGCTCAATGCATCTGTACATTTCCCTTACTAACCACTACCAGCAATACAGCCACACCCGATCGCTCAGATGTGACGGTCACTAGGTAGTGTTGCAGTTCCATATCAGTTCCCTCGGGAAATTCTGACTGGAAAATTTTCTGCTGTAGCGTGATTAAATGCTATCCAATTTGCGAATGACTGTGATAAACGTGTGTTAGTACTGCTTGTATAACTTAACATCTTCGCACCCTACTACCTAAGTTTCGAATGTTCAATCTTGCGATTACGCATTGTACGTCATATAGCCCTACATTTAAAAATTATCAAATGACTTACATTCATTTTTCGGGTACATTGACATTATTTTATCTTTCACTTGATCATTTGCACATCGATTATTCGATATAGAAAGGCAGTTATTGAATTATATCATATCTGTCATTTAAATCTTAGTTTCCCATCAGGTTAACCACACATTTCAGTGTTCTTAATAACAAACTCAAAATTTATGGAACGGCATTATTTGCTAAAAACATTTTATATCAACAATATAATGCCTAAAAGATTAGACAATATGTGATTCGCAAGGTGGTCAATTCCCGAAAGAGAAATCCGTAATTTCTCGAAACTATCGTATCTCTCCTCATATTAAACAACTCCAAGACGGCAAGATATTAGCAGTGAAGAGGGCGGCGAATGGTCAAGCGAGAAATTAAAGCCTCTTGGCGCCCGCACAGTGCCGCCGGCAAAATTGCGAATTCCTGCGGCCCTTCAATCTTGAAGGGAGCCGGGCCGGCGCGACGCGGCGCCTTCCTT
Organism: Vandiemenella viatica; assembly: GCA_031002005.1. NCBI lineage: Eukaryota > Metazoa > Arthropoda > Insecta > Orthoptera > Morabidae > Vandiemenella > Vandiemenella viatica. The sequence continues at coordinate 293,150,354 of JARYHS010008074.1, forward strand.
CTTACAACTCTCCGTCTTACTGACTCACGACAGCGCATACCGCCAAAAACTTACCCCAGCGGTCACCACACAACAGCAAAGTGCTTCGCGCTGGAGACTGGGCAAGCAAACGGCTCTCCACTAAGCACCACCCACGCTACAATCTTACATTAAAATGTAATCAAATGTGTTATTATTCTGCATCTCATATATATTACTTGTTTAAAAGACAATTTTTAATTAAACAAGAAAAAAAAGTAAATGTCCTGCAGCATGGAAGCTGGTGATTAAAGGTTCATATTGCCAATTACGATAAAGGGTATGTAATTGTACATTTCCCGGCGAATCTGATGTTTGAAGATCTTTTGGGCAGGCCTGAGAGATCTTCAAGTACGATAAAGGGATTGGATAAGATAACACGGTGCTTATTGTAGTTTTGGGTGTCTAGGGCGGCTTCTGATATTCAGCTTCGATGAAAACTTTTTTGAGGTCTTCTGAACTCTTCTAAGACTGAGCAGCAGTTTTCAGTTATCCCGAGTACAAGAATCTTCATGAAATTACGCAATATGTGTAGTTAATTACCAAATCAAAAGGTTATGTTCTCTGATTATACGTTTTAGATAAAAGTTGTTTCCAGCATAATTCAGTACTTTGTAATATGATTTATTACTTTCTTCGTCGAAGTAATCAGTAACTGTGATATGTTTCTGATATTACGGTGGGAGAAAAAAAAAGTTTTAGGAGGGTTATAGATTTTTTTTACAATCGCCGAAAGACAAAACATAACTAGTCCATAGTTTGCTTCTCCCATGAAAGTTTAATCAGGAGAGCAATCATAATAGATGCTCAGTTGTAACTGCAGGCAAAGTAATGGATTACAACTGAAGTTGCGGTTTCTCTGGTACGGTTCCAGTATGTGCTGGACGTGATGGAAATTTGATTAATGTCTCTGCGGTCTTTCTATTGAATTCTATCAGCAAATTTCACTTCGACATCTGCATTGCGCTCCATTGGAGGTCAAACATGCGACTTCCTGACCAAGGTAAACAGCACAGAGACAGAAACAGGCACGTAAAGGTAACAGTCGCAGCTCCGATATGTCGTATCAAGATGTTGACACTCATATAGTGGGATTTTTTTTATACGAGTATCAGACACAGCCTCGGTTAAATACGTAGACTATTGACGACGCCGAGAAGAAAAAGGGTTAATTCTTGTTGATGTTGTCAAAAGGAATATGCAGGGCTTATGATTAACAAACATGAAGTAAACAAAATCCTCGAATAATACGGAAGGAATATTGCAACAGTAAAAGAAACATGTAAAAAGCTAAAAGTTACCAATACTATATGATACTCTACAATCGAGCTAGCAGTAGATTAGCCATATTTATAAAAGGGAAATAATGAAATTGTGTTAAAGAATGCACGCTGATAATTTGCCGAAATTCATCGCTAAAATTAAATTTGACAGAAGCTACCTCATGGTGGTAGGTGTATACCATATCCCTCAGTTGAGAATTTTATACAGAATTTTAGAATCTTATGTCTAGAACCAACAGGTAAGATTCTATTACATTAGCTGCGGAGCTCAATGCCAGCAATGGCAAAGTACCCATTGATAAACTCATAGCCACCTATGATGAACATCATCTGAATTTGAAACAACTAAAATTAAGATTAGTTAGCGGAGTGGCCGATACACTTGTACAAACGGAAAAAATATACGAACACATCTGTACCTAGTTAGAACAAAAAAATTTAGCTATGGTAAAGACGGGAAGAGGAGACAAAAAGAACTAAAAATCATTGCGTAGAGAATAAATCACTATGGGACAAAATTAATACGAAGTGTCAACAAAAACACCACTGTAAAGAGACTATACGCACACATGTAAATCAGTGGGTCAGGCAAGACTGCAAAATGTGTCCATCTCCTACGTAATCTGAAGACCGATCTATTAAGCTGGAAAGATGCTGAAGACACAGTAGATATAAGGCAGAGATATTTTCATACATTTATGTATGCTGATGGTGAGGTTATCGTGGAAGAAACAAGGACATACTGCACATGACAGTTTATAAGTTTCTCTACATATGGGATGTAAGATATCGTATGAAGGAGAGAAAGAAATAATGAATGAAACTAAACAGATAACATGTGGCACAATTACAAGCACCAGCAGAGGAACATTCAGGAAACAGACGCAGGCAAAAATTAATGAGATAATGGCAATTTCTACATTAGTGTAAGGATCTGAATGCTGGGTCTTGAGGAAAAAAAGAACTTAGGGATATACAGACAACCAAAATTAAATTCTTCTGATCAGTGATAGTCTGTCATGGAGATGTTAGAGCAGAACTACTCAGGCAAAATAAGATAGAGAGAACATTTACAGATGTCAGCTGATAGCGTTGCAGTCCATCAAGGAAAACCTAAGACTACGTGGTTTAGCAGAGATGGTCTGTTTGATCCTACAGCTGGAAACGAGGTACAAGAGACTATCCTGGTGTACCACTATGCGCTCAGAGCGCTAGACTGAAACCGATTCCGTTTCTAAGCTGCCAATCCCATCGTCGTCCGTCCCCACAACGCCTATTGTGTTTGAAAAGGATCTCTTGCAAAAAACTGATTTTTTTAATAGCATAATCACCAAGTTGTATATTTTTTAAGAAAGATTATTTTGTTTCTTCCTATTGAGTGTAATACCTCCGAACGCCAACGATCTGGTGATTACGATATGTAAGGTTTTTTTTTTTTTAAGACTACTAGCACCGAATCGTTATAACAGGTACTTTCCATACCAGAACAGTCATGGATCCGATAAAACCGTTAATAACTCCGCAAGGCAGTCCTAAATCTTGGCAAGGTCAATCGTTATGTATTTCCCTTCCCCCCCCCTTTTAAATAACCAGTTTATTATGGATTCTCGCTAAGTCTGCATTCGAGTGCCGCATGGGTAGTTTACGGATCTTGTAATTGGCTGAACGTTCTAATTTAGTATTCTTACCAATAGTATAACACCATATAATAGTGTGCGTTTTGTCGAACTAAAATATAAACTTAAAACAGAAATTTATCAGTAAGATTTCTAAATTTGTACTTTCCTACTAAAACATACTATAATCATACTATATATCGACACGAAATCAACTGAGGAATTTTATGCCCACTTGAATTATTATCATCTTTACAAACACAACATTCAACTCCGGTTTATATATTCTATTAGTTACCATTAGTATATTAACGTATAAATTCGTTTTAGATCGACTTTCGCATAGTTTATATAAATTAACTTTTCAAAGTCGCAGTTCACGCAATTCCAGATTTTTCAACAATATAACAATGTCTCTGCAATTCTGGCAAGCGATGCACTTTATCATGCCCCAACCAGAGATTGCGCCGCGTGCTACTCAAAAAAGTTTATTGGAAACAAGCATATTAGATATAATTTCTTCACAATCGATTCTAGGTTTTTTGACGTGAACGCGTCTTCAAAGTTGAGTACTGGGTAGTATCCAGGAATTCCGAGATACTTAGTTTGAAACGAGTAGAACCCTAAAGCTAATGAACAGAGAACAACGAGGTAAACACTGTTGGACAAAGAAACCTTCAAAGGGTCAACTATTTCACGTGACATCTCTCTAGCACCGCTTAACGCGTGTTATAGACACAATTGTTCGTGTGACAACATGGGGATTGACTGTACTCCTAGTGACCTTAGAGACCTGTTCGCCGCTCGTTTCTCACTTTAGTTAAGGAAAAATACCATTTCGTATGGAATACATTAAGGCAAAAAGTTAAGACCATTTCAAGATCGACAAAATTAAATTTGGGACAATTTTAAGTATGAAGTAAGAAAATAGAATCAGTATCACTGAAACGGTGACGGAATTGAAGCAAACTCCTTCTGAAATCGGTGTCTACCGACAAAGACAGAAAGTTATGCGAAGCTACGAAGCTGATCCAGGCAGAACCGAGCGGTGCTGGGGAGCGAGTGACGGCAACGGATCTGCCTGGGCTACACAAAGCAATACAGTGATCCCACAGTCGATCAGCCAATTGTTTATTTCTGTGATCCTCTTCTGAAACACATACTGTAGCAATATTAAGTATCGAGTAAAAGTATATCTAAAAAACAAGTATATCTAAAAAAAAACCTGTTTAGCAGTGAAGTACCGATTATTTTTGCTTGGACATCTAAATAAAATGTTATGTAATAAACTATTAGTTATTTCACCTGGTTATTTGGCTAAAGAAACACGTATTAATTTTAACAGTTGAGGTGTATCACTGAAAGATGCTAATACAGGAGATGTTATAAACTCAGAATGGGGTATAGTTAAATGTGGTGTGCCGCAGGGTTCAATTCTTGGCCCTCTGCTGTTCTTAATCTATATAAATGATCTCCCACATATACTAGGTAATAATGAACACATGGTGCTCTTTGCTGATGATACTAGCATATCCTTGAAAGACCCATCAGCACAAAACCTGGAAAACATAGCAAATGATGTTATAAAGAAAATTAACAGGTGGTTTAATGCCAACAAACTAATACTTAATGTAGAAAAGACACAGTTACTTCAGTTTGCTACAAAAAATAAAACAAAGGTCAGCTATAATGTGATATCAGAAGGAAAAGCAATCAATGAAAGCAGTTTCACAAAATTCCTGGGTGTATATATAGATAACAAATTGAACTGGAAACAGCATATTCAACAACTTCTTAAAAAACTGAATTCTGCAACATTTTCACTGAGGGTAATATCTAGAATAGCTAATATAGAAACCAGAAAGTTAGTATATTTTGCATATTTTCATTCCCTGCTCACTTATGGCATCTCATTCTGGGGAAACTCGTCACAAGCACATTGGGTATTTAAATTGCAAAAGCGTGCTATAAGAACTATTTGTGGAGCAAGCCCACAGACGTCGTGCAGAAATCTATTTAAAAACCTGGGTATACTAACAATGCCAGCACAGTATGTATACTCTGTACTATCATTTGTAGTGGAAAATCCTGAACACTTCAATCTTAATGCTGACATACATAGCCATAATACTAGGAATAAATATAATATTCACAAGGATTACAAATCACTGTCAATTGTACAGAAAGGGTTAACATTTACTGGAGCTTCCTTATTCAATGTATTACCAACAGAAATTAAATGTTATCTACAAAAACCCAATTACTTTAAGTCCAAACTGAAAGAGTTTCTGCTTCAGAACCCATTTTACTCTGTGAAAGAATTTTCTTCTTGGAATTTGGTAACTAAGAATGACTGATAAAATAGTAGTATGGAAGGGGAAGGTGACAAAATTATTCACAATTACTAAAATGATATATGAAGTAATTACACTGTATACAAAATTTCACTCATATATAGGAACTAACATGGGATAGCATGCACTCAAAAACTGCTGTGAAAAATTATCATACTAACAGGTTTTACAGTAATTGACTGCTTATGAGTTGTAGGTAATATAATTGATATTGCTAATAGGTTTGTGTACTGTTCCACATAAATATCAACTAACATAATATAATATGTAGTCACAAATTACAGTGAAACATATCATGGTAACTGGTTGGTAAGAAAATAACTGGTTATTAGATGCTGGTAACAAGTGTATACACTGTTCCACATAATAAGTATTAATTAACACGGGATTGTATTTGTAGATTACAGGAGATATTGGTTATATTAATGGGTTGTTGCTAACTTGTTGTCAATATATAATAATATTATCAATTATATAGTAATATTGACATTACTAATAAGTGTATGTACTGTTCCACATCCCCGAGATTATTCTCACATGGGATCAAAGTGAACATATATATCTATCTATCTAAAGCTCCAACTGCTACCTACACACTATTCTTTTCTTTTTTCAGAAGTGTGAGCATATCTTCGGTCAAGGGACGAAATGGAGAAGTACCACAGGAACGAGGGAAGCTATAAACTGAAACGCCAAAAGTCACAGGATACCTTCTAAATTCACAATGACCCCTCTATTGCTCTCGAAAGTGCAACAAACGGACGTGGCATTATTCCAACAAGTAGCCGGAAGACTCTGGAAGAAATACGCATCCATACTTCCACTGTAGGACGTTATGCACGAACTGACGTTTCGATCGTGGAATTTTGTTCGGTGATCTTTGTTAGCAAATCATTCGCTGAAATTGTCCAGAATGTTCCTTAAACCAGTCGTGAAAGCTTTTGGCCCGGAGCAATGTCACATGTCATCCTGAAAAATGTAATCTTTGTTTGGGAATACGAAGAAAATGGTATCCAAGTAGCAGAATATAACCACTAGCAGTCAATGGTCAATTCAGCTGTATCAGAGGACCATGTTCATGTGAAGTAAACACTGCCTATACCAAGGAGGATCCACCCCTCACTTGCAGAATGTCTTCCTGACAACTTCGATCCAGGGCCTTGTGGGTCTGCACCACACACTAACCCACCTTCAGTTCTTATCAACTGGAATCGTGATTCATATGACCAAGCAACCCTTTTCCTGTCATCTAGGGCAGAGGCACTTGCGTCGTTCTTCTGCAGCCATATCCTATCAACGCCAAATTTCGCTGCATTTTCCACACGGACACGTCTGCCACACTTCTCACATTTAATGTTGCTGTTCTTTGCCACAGTATTGCCTGTCTATCAATAGTGACATTTTGCAGCATGAGGTTCTCCACGGCTCGAAGCAATGCCGGGAATTACTTATCCACCACACTCTCTTGACATTGTTGATCAAGTAATGTTGGATTATCTAACATTTTCCGAAATAAAATGTCCCATGCGTGTAACACCAACTACTATTCGGCGTTCAAAGACTTAATTCATGTCGTGTGTTCGCAATCATCTCAGAAAACCTTTCACACGACTGACGTAAGTACAAATAAAAGCCCCATCACCTTATGGCACATTTATACTTTATTTCCGCGGTGTTATCGCCAACTGGATATTTACATCTTCCTATGCCATGACTTTTGGCACTTCAGTGCAATAAAAATGGCCAGTCTCGATGTTCGGTTACTCACTGGAAGACGTCATTCCATACAAAATATATATATATAAAAACTTTTTGCCGTAAGAAACAAGTCATGAAAAAAATTAGCGGAAAAATAGCGTATCAACAGTCTTCGAAGTGAGTGGGGACAAGTTGAAATATTCTAGGAACTGTGGTTTCTTGGTCTTCATTGCAGCCGAATGCTGCATTTGATTACCAGACAATTATATTTGAGCGATATAAACAAATGTTACGTGATTCCTTCGAAACTCTGATATAATCACAATGAATACCTAGAATAGCTGAATAAACTGTAACAATAAGCCTAGTCTACCGGCAAAGTTATCAAAATGAATATATATACACATTAATCATGATTGGTCACTATCGGATCATGGTTTGTTTGTAAGAATTTGTCCAGTGTTTCCACTGGGCAGTTGGAAACACGGATTGTCAGTTCCTGGACCACCGGGGTGAGCAGAAGTGCTGCCATCTGTCTGTGATTTATGCAAATTATGTTTTCTATAATTTGTAATATGAGATGTGTATTAAATGAATCGGAGATTGTGGACCGTCTTAGGATTCACCTGGGGGACAGCGATCAGCACGGTGGGTACGCAGGGCGCAGCAACCTCCCTGATCCAGTGCACAGGCGTCTTGGCGCGTGCTCCCACACTGACTCATATATTTATATAAATAGGTTGAAACACCTTATTAATTCTGAAAATGTGCTGCCACCAAACAACAGTTGTGATGCAGCAGTCCAGAAAATATTTTCTTCGTACCTTTTCCTGCAAATCCGTAATTTCACATAACTCCACCACTTCGAAAGGCAATAGTAACCTTGTCGTTTTCACGCCCTACAACATGACAATCCGTGGTTACGAGGGTCTTTAGGGGAATGTCACAGCACAAACCAGCTATCAGGGTGTCGGCGGCAATGTGTGTGCAGCAGTTAATGTTTCACTGACAGTCAACTGAGGCCTCTCCACTACGTCACCAAAGTTTATATATTTTTTATTTCTTTATCAATCTTGTTCCATGGATCCCTGATGAGGAAGGACCTCTGGGATGTGAAACATGTCATGGTTAATACACATACATACAGTATGAGTCATAATCATAGAGAAAACAATTATACGTTACAAAGAAAAATATAGAGAATAAAAATAAACTTTAATTTTTCCAACTGAGTTTTGCAAAAGATCATATTGAATAAAATTAATTAATTTTTTCAAATTCTTGAATGGAGTAGGAGTTTACAGTAAGATAATCTCTCAATTTTTCTTTAAGTATAACTTTGTTATCTGCAAACTGTTTTTTACTCTTGGGAAGTTTATTAAACATATCATCATCATCATCCTCAACAGTTTCCAGCCACTGGCCTGTTCTGCTTCTTGCACAAGTCTCTCCATTTCCTTCTTTCTTCCTACCACCTCTGTCACCACCTTGTTCCAGTACTCTCCTCTCTTCCGTACACATTCCTCCACTCCTTTCAGCCATCCATCCCAGAATAATTAACTCCTCTTTGTATTAATGAAAGAGATGTTTATGTTTTATGCAAGTTATTTCTATTTCTTGTATTGAAATTGTGTTCCGTTGAATTAGATGTAATTAGAGATTAAAATTTTATATGACAAAACACATGAGAGAATATATATACTGAGAAGTCACTGAGTTTTTTTAAAAAAGTTGTCTGCAAGAAGTTCTTGGTTTTACCCTATACAGCTTCCTAATAGCTCTTCTCTGTGCCATTAAAACGTTTTTACTTTGTGAAGAGTTTCTCCAAAAAATTATGCCATATAATATCACTGAATGAAAATATGAAGAGTACACCTGTTTCGTTAATTCTAGACCTGCTGTTAGAGAAAGTATTGCAAAGGTTATTCAGTCATGAAGTGATATGTTGGTGCCAACAGAATTTCTCATCTGTTTTAATACCAAGGTATTTTATACTCTTTGTTTCTAAGATTATGTTATTTTTATAGTTTACATGTAAATCCGGCTGTTCGTAATTTTTTGTTTCTAAACCTAAGCAGATACATCATATATCTTGCGAAGTGTGAGAGATTATCAGTTTTTAGAATTTGTCCGTCTGAACGTCATGGACATCTACTGTGCAGACAAGATTTAATGTAACCGAGAAAAACTTGCTCCAACTATCCAGCAAAATAATGTTGAGACCAAGAACTGTAAAATGCTTTAATTGCTTGTAATATGTCTATCTCTTGTGCTTTGGAATAAAGCGCAATGCATAAACAGCCGAAAAGTTTTCTCCCAGTAATTCTTGGTAACCATAACCATACCAAGAATATTAACACCAAAACACAAGAAAGAATACTTTCTTCCCGGGTATTACTAAATAATAACGCACAAGAGACAAATTTGTGTCTCATGCAGTGAACGCTGGATTTACAGTTGAGACTGAACCTCTTCTGTTGTTCTCATACTCAGGTCAAACCCAGGAAGTTCGCACCAGCATATCCTACCCTGATCTTCATTGTAACATCTTACCGGGACTGGAGAGGCCTATGAGTAGCGAATTGTCTGCTGGCCTGTTCGCCGTATTGACCAGAGACTAAAATGATACTAAATGAATGTTTTTAGTAAGCAATAACATCGATGGTGTTGATGTCCACAAGACTCTTTTTAAAAGGAAGAAGGTCGATGTGCTTTGATGCAAAAAAGCATGGTTTTGAAAATAGTTTGAAATAAATTTCCATCTTTGAAGGTTTGTGTATGTGATAAATTTTTGCCAGATTTTTAATAATCTATCTGAACTAAAAAGGACATCACAGGAAGAAGGTTCGGATATCTAAGATTTTTTGGTAAAACAATCTACTGTATTGATTCCCAACGTTCTAAGCCTGTCATTTTCATTCGTATGATACGATTTTCGTGCCTCTTAATAACTAGTTAAGCTAATAATCATTTAATAGTTGTGTAAAAGCTCAAATAACTACACTATCATAAAGCTTCTGGAAATTTACGTTGATGAGGTTTTTTTTTAGCAGATTGGCAAAAAATATGCTACATTAACTATCTAGGTGAGTGAATCCATTATTTTTTTACTACTATTTAGGTAACGATGTATGAATAAATAACCAAAAAAATTCTATATTAGCTATATCAGTACCACTGAATGAATTTATACCGTAAAACGTATACAGCAGACGGGAGTATCTGTCACTCATTGTATACGAAGCTGTCAGAATTCTCCTTAAATCAACTGTATCGCGCATTTCAAATCTGGTGTTCACGTGGATGTGGCAATCATTTGGGCTTGTATCACGCAAAATAATTTTGCCATATGAACAGCAAAAAACACGACGAGCAGATTGACAGTTCCTCATACAATGTGTTTTAATGTTCTCTTCTCAGCGTGCCGAATATCGTTAAATTATAAGAAAGAATCCTTGAGTTAACGGGCCCTAAATAAACATCAACCTGCTTCAAAATACCGTCATGTCGATAAGTGATCATTGATGACTGGAGAGAGACTTTGGACAATACCAGTGAATTACATTGTGCCCGCACAGACTTCTGAGCTCGCGGTTCATACCCTCGAGTAGTCATCCAGTACGCAAAAATCAGAAACCTCGCCAGCACTTCAGTCAACAAAAAAAAAAAAAAAAAATAAAAAAAATCCGCAAACGTGAAACTAACAATTGAAGGAACTACAACTATCAAACCATCCGAAAATATTCTGCTAGGCGTCCAAGAAAATGTCGTAAAGCTTTCCAACAAGGTACGAATTATAAAACGAATCGTTTATTGAAATATCTGAATAATCTGTTTCTAGTATTAATTACAAGCCAGAAATATTGTCTGAGTGACCACTGAAAATAATGTTTAGGGCTCTTAATATTCTGATTTTAACAAGTAGCTAATATTTACATGTGGGAAACCTTTTTAATTTTATTTTTTTACTTATGGCTCTACGCCTCGTCGACGTCGAGGTCAGTAGAGGCTCTATGGGACTGAGGACATGGAAAGGGAAGGAATTCGGCCATGGCCTTTCGAAGGAAGCATCCCGACATTCACCTGGAGTGATTGGGGAAACCATGTAAAACTCAAATCTGGATGACCGGACGGGGATTCGAAACCGCGTCTTCCCGAATGCGAGGCCAAGCGTTAACAGCTCACCAATCACACTCGGTTCGGGAAATCTATTCTGTTAAATTAAAAACTGTCCAACTGATTCACGGGATACCAATAAACTTCACAGGTTGTTGAACAGGGACAGTACATCCCAAGGGTTGCTCTGCAGTAAACAATGGCGCGAAAATTAGAAATTGCTCCTGGGTCTGAATACAATCCTTCGGGATTAAAATTTCACTCCCTTCGCCTCGTCCGTCTTTTAGCATCTAAGAGATAAAAGTGCCTCGGAAATTTTGAAAATACGATTTAGCTATGCTTAGAAATTTCGTGTTATTGAGTTCTGAGTATTTAAATGAGTTTATCAATAGAGAATCGTACGACTGGTGAGAAATATGTTTTTCTATTTTGGTTAGAACCTTACGCTTTGACGATAAGAAGGTGGTTACAGATATTAAAATTCAAAATGAGTGAAGTGAGTGTAGTTGCCTGTCTTCTAAATGTTCAAGTTTGCAGTTGTGTTTTCTTATCTTTGCAGTTGAAATGCGAGTGCTGTTTGAGGCTGAAACTGTAAACATTTCAGAACTGGCTCAGATAACAAATCTGAATAAAAATAGGATGTGTCTTGTATCCATATAATTATTTTATGCCTTTCAGCTCCTCTCTCTGGACACGGAATCAATTTCATGTTCTGTACGAAACAGTTGAAATAAATGCTTCATAGTACTATAACAGGCAATTAATATAATTTAGTTCAGTGAAGGTCATCTCAACACCAAACGAACTACTGAAAACATACCTGTGCACACCATAAGTTAGTGATTGTGCAAATACTAAGCGGATATCTGCTTTTATCGGTGAGGAGATTACTGAAGCTTTGTCGAGTACATTTACAGCAATTACCTCTCAAGCAAAATTTATGAAAATAGAATTACTGTGCTAGCCGCGACCAAACCATGTTTCCCAGAAAAATCGATATGCAAATCGTAAATGCATACCATTGGTGACGAATCATTTTACCGGCTCCTCCCTGTCACTCAGCATTCAAATACCCAGCCAAAATGCAATAACATCGCTGTAGCTTTAACCACAACGATATTGCTACTGTACGGCGAAATTAGGTCTGGTACGTAGTTTAGCAAATGTTAATTTAATGGATTGGAAATCAGATTCAAATATCGTTTTTTTTTTTTTTTATGTACACAATAGGTGAAACAAATTCATGTGCATGGGGGTAAGAAAAATGATGCAGCCGTGTAAAATCCCGATTCAGAAAGTCTTTGTCTGTTGCTTGTTTTACCAGTGAGTGACTTGTTTTCAAAGAGGTGCATGCTAATAATTAGATTTGAAATTTAAAAATAATATTTTACGCTTACCCTTTTATACCATTCTATCGACCAGCAGGTACGACATTAATGGTATATTAATATCTTCACTTCTTTTGGTTTGTAATTCCTTCAGTTTCAATACGTAATTTAGTGTTCTTATGTCTGGTGAATTTATGTCTACAGTTGTAAATTTCGTTTGAGTGAAACAGAATATAGTATTTCAAAGCCGCACACTAGGATTTTTTATAGACAAAGAGTACGTCCTTACTGGTAACAGCCATGTTTCATGTAGGGACTGATTCGTCTTTTGTGAGTGCAGGAATTACGTATCACCCGTGCAGCATATAATACATTTCTTTCGTTTGGTACTGGCACATTCAAAATTACTAGATCAGAGAGAATTTGAAGATAGAAGTGTGTGCCATGGTGGCAAGATCACTGACAATCCAAAATTCTGGTCTTTCACAATTTTATTCACCCCAACTGTAGTTCAAGTGCGTTTTTCAGTATCAACTACACATACTAATAATCCCGCTGAAAATAGTATGTCTTCCGTGGAAAAAGAGTGATACAAGTTATTTTTATACATAACACAAGTTCATTCCAGCAACATAGAAGAAAATACATGGGTCGAACAACTACAGAAGAATTCAATTTAAAAAATTTGGATAAAGTAATGAGATCCACAACATTAGGGATGACATCAAATCACCTAGCTCCTAAATCTACCAGATCATACAACTAAGCAAATAAAATTCGCTTTCACCAAATCGCCTCACCGTATCCCACAGTCTACCATATAGTCGTCAGACCTGGGAAGTTCTGTAGCAGCCATTTCTGTACCTGAACTGAAGCGTTCTTCGAATGTAGCTAAATCTTGCATCGAACAACCCAACGTCACTTGTTTCACAACTTTTAGTTTTCTGTCATGAAATCGGGTGAAAAAGCGTAATAACAGCGCCATTACAGATTTATAAACGCCGGTCAATAATAACGGATATAAAATTTAAGGTGGTGGCAGGAATGTGTTCTGTAAAAGATGCAAAGAAAAGGCAAATAACTACGAAGCATTATCGTTTTTACTGCTATTTTTCGTAATGTGAGTAAACTTTTTCTGATTATGTTCTCCGAGAAACTAGGATGTTTTTAAATAATCGTATTTGATTTTGAATGACGGAAAATTTTGTTGTTATTAAAAGGTTTCTAAGCAAAGTATTATTTCAAAGATGAATAACTAATTGACATATTTCGTAGTTACCTCTTTCTCTGAATTTTAATAAATTTACCTTATTGTTATCGTCTCTCGAAAAAAATTCTTAGGTTTGTTCCATTGCTACAGAGAATACAGCGTAAAGATTTGCTGCTCTTCTCCTTACATGAATTTCTAAATACAGTCGTCGTTAGTAAATTATAAAGTATAAATAAAATAAAATTCAATTATTTATTTGAAATTTGCACTTCCAATTAGCAGTATAAGCGCAAATAAAATCAATGCAGTTATTCATTTGAAATTTCCTGGTTAGCTAAGCAGTGCTGCGGTGGCAGTCGTTGTAACTAACACACTAGATGCTATTGAGACTCGCCGAAGCTTGTAGATATATTGAGGTGAGGCCAGCCTTCAGGTACAATGAATTTTACCAAAATAAATAGACAGAATAGCTTCTTCACACTGCTTCTCCGTAGCGTTAATTTTTGCAATATAGTATGTCTGTAGCTTTAACGTAAATTAAATTCCACAATTCTTGGATGAAGTGGTTTGTATTGTATTGTAACATACCATATTTCAGAAAACTAAAGAAATAAATAACCAAATTTACATAGTAAAAAAATAATAAAATAACAGAATCCAAAGTGTGGGTTGTTAATTTGTGTTGTAACGTGATCTTTGGTGTGTTTCTCGTAAAGGAGTGTTCATCTGAGATGCAGTGTGATATTTACTCCTACCTGTCCCTGCGATAACGAATTATGATTTCACTTAAAGTCATAAGACAAGCTGTAGACTTTAAGCTAATCGATAAGTTTTCATACAAATTGGTTTTGTAGTTTGTGCGTGATGATTGGGCAAAGGGACAGGCAAAGCCCTTATAATAGAACAGACAAATATACAAAGAGAGATGAGTAAAATATGGATTGTGTTGGAGGAAGATCTGACAAACGAAACAGAAGACAATGATAAACAGAAATACAGTTGGCACCTTCAAAATATACATTTTATCACCAGGTTTGCTATAATTGTTTTTATCATATGTGGAAACAACATAAAGAAAACTTACTTAGATTTTGAGTTTATAACTTTACCAGTCTTTTTGTGAGCAATAGAAGAAGCAGAATATGAACTAGAGTAACGTTTCAAAAACAGACGTTAAACGTTGTGACCGACAACATTAAGTCAGAAATACAGATCTCACATTTGCATGGTTAAACTTATTTCTTTAACTGTGTACACCTGTAAGTGAGTCAGAACTTAATTTTGTTTACACTAATATAATAGCTGAAGGTATAGAAGTATCGTTTTTCATGAACTATGTTAGTAGATTGACTACAGTTTTTACTCCCCAAAATCATTAAGACAGGAATAAGAAGAATCTGATTTTTTAAACTTATTCCTCAAATAATAATCAAGTGTCCTCAAACAAATTTGATATATGAATTTATGATTTCTTCACATTACTTATTCTAGGAAATCAACAACAAGAAGGTAATTTATTGTTACATACATAGACAAACCCGATTCATGTACGCACATAAACACACGAACTTAAATAACCCGCAGATGACGTATGGTTATTTTACCTAAGAGATATACGGACGTTATTGATGGTACAGCGTAAAGAAACCTAAGAATAAGGCTGCAATATTGGGGAAGGAAGTACACGAGAATGACTGAATAAAATGAGACTGAAAATAATTAAAAAAATATGTGCATGATGTATTTATATATTATTAATATAAATATCAGGAACGATAGCTGTTATCAGGTACGAGAAAATTGCCCCAAACACCAAGGTTCGGAGTTTCACAACCTACATCTAATAAATTTAACTGTTCCTGACATTAGGATTATTGTTACACTAACTTTTAAGGCAATATTTATATGAATTTTCTGTATAGTAATGATAAAGTTACACACTAATGTAAAAACCTTATTTTTGTTTATAGTGTCTGATGATAAATTTCAAGTTGTTAATATAATTCCGATTATATTGCCATCTATGGTAGAACCCAAGAACTATTCATATCACCTTAGTAAGGGTATGATGAACTTTGTGGGGTACAATGAATTATCACGAACACAACCGGCCCTAGTCTCTGTTAAACACAAGTAATTTCTAAAATATCTGTAGAGAAGAAAATTAACTAGATATGACTGAGGTTTCACACTTCGTATTTTTAGTTACATCTGATAATCAAATTGGATGATCAAGTTACGTCTATTATAGTCCTTCACATAAAATTTAACTTAATTTTAATTTCTATATGCCATCTTAGAACGATTACTCAGCAACCTAAGGAATGTATTGTATTGTATTGGGTGACCTATCCAATGAAATAATACAGAAATTAAAAGTGCAACTGTTTCCGGAGAGGAGTCTTCTGTTAACATTTGGCAAATATATATGCTAGTTTGTATTTTAAAGATCGAAGAGAAAATGTAGAGAAAAGATCCACTTCCTTCCGTTTTGTTTCCTACTACAATAAAGGCGAGGGGCTATCAAAGTGCTATTTTGCAACGTAATACTGTGGAGCTTAACGATTAAATTGTACAGGTCTTAAAAAATGGCGTCTACTTAAATAAAATTTTCACTAATTCAGAACATACAGTGCGAATATTTTTCTGTATATTGAACTCTGTTCACAATAGACTTCGAGTAGCCACAAACACAAAATTGGGGGGGGGGTGAATACAGAATTCTTTATTTACTTATTTTTGCTTATGGCCTTACGCCTCGTCGACGTCGAGGTCATTAGAATCTAGAAAGGACTGGAGGCAAGGGACGGGAAGGAATTCCACCATGGACTTTTGAAGGAACAATTGCGGCATTCGCCTGGAGTGATTTCTGGAAACCATTGACAATCCAAATCTGGTTCGCTGTTCGCGTCCTCCCAAATAAGAGACTATAGATTTTTCGCTCACCTACCACGATGGATGAATGTAGATCTGTTTGAAGCTGGCATAAGGCATTGATAATTACGCAAAGCTGTTTTATATTGAATCGAGTACAAAAACATAGAATGGAAATTAGGTCATAATCCATACTAATCATGACTGTGACAAAACAATGCAGTTGTTTTTATGAAGCTAATTAGTAATAAAATACGATTTTAATTCGTTTGAATTAGATTTGTTTTTATTTAAAAAGAAAAGTTATTTTGTTTGCAGGAGGTAATTTCGTCTGAATCTACTCTAGCAGCTTCTGCAGTAACTATTTGATGCTTTTGTTGCTCATTTACAGCTTTGAAAGATGGAGAAAAAGTAATGTTAGATATTCACTGTTGGCATTACTATAATTTTACTGCACAGTGAACTCTATAGAGGATGACCTCTAATGAATCGTTTAAGTCCGATGAAGATTTTAGTTTTATCAGATGTAGAGTCAGAAATTAAAACCATGGTCATGCTACTACCTTCACCTACAGGGATATAGGAAAACGTACAAAATGTGGCCAGAAACGAACAGTTAATGTGACATTTCGTTTTATATATATATATATATTTCGCGGTACAACACTAATACACCAGTCTTGTTGGATTTGTGGAACACTAAGGCTATCACTATTGCTTAAAGTTCTTGCCTTCTATATATTTGTTTATATTTTTCCAATTTGTTTGGATGTTGTGTGAAGACCAATATTTTTGCAGTCCTTGGAATAATTATGTTATTTTAAATATTGTTTAAAATTTTCATTAGCGTATCAGATCGTCAGAGATGAATTGATTCAGCATTTTGTTTTCAACGTCTCTCCTAGTGATTAGGCAGTAAGTACATGCAATGCTTTCCACTATGTCTTATCCAAAGTATTCAAACATTTTCTGGTACCGATTTTCACAGCAGTACAATATTGCATATACAATTCATTAGATTTTACCGATTTAATTTCCAGCGTGCAGTATTCTAGATATCGGTTGAACGAAAACGAGAATTTGCTTAGCATTTAGTATGGTCTTTTATGGTGATGGGCTAACGGCTATTTGTTGCGAAACGTACGCCACGATACTTTTAATAGTCCACCGTTTGAAAACAAGAGTGACGAATTTTAAACTAACAGTATTGGAAATTGTTTAATATTAATCATATGGTTTGACGCTGCCTGGAATTTGAACTTATAGCAAGGTATCAATCTAAAAACAATGGAGTTTAGCAACGAGCAATTGCACTGGTTTTGTATCACTCCCTTCACGAAACGTTAAACAACTGCAAGCTTCCTCTAGTTACGAGTATGCCCGAATCAGCATTATTGTTCAACTGAAAACAATCAGATGCTAATAGAGTAAATGCATAGAGTTATTTTTAGAAGCATGATATGTGTTACCGTGACGGCAGTTATTTAATAACATTCGATAAAAGTAAAGCCACCTGGAAAACATAACGTAAATAAATTATGTGTCAAGAGAACGAGCTTCGTGTCACGATTTCTAAAACTATGCCGATCTCAATTTAAAGTCACACTGCAACTTGAGTGTACTGTGTGTTCTCTGCGCTCGGCCCCTCACGAGATCACGTACTGTAATAGTGTTCTCTGCTATTAATCTTACTCTTAAAGACATAAATATTGAAGTAGTGTTCCAAATCAGAACGGAGTAGGAATGGCCGTATTGTTTGCGCTGTTTCACTGATATTGATTTTCACGTTTTCAGGTTGCTTAGCCGTCCCCTCAATGTCAATAGTGAGTTCACGCATGGTTTTATTTGTACGTATGATGGAACTATTCGCGTCTATCATAAAATCTTAAAGATTTTTTTTTTTAAAACAAAAAAAGAAGAAATTTTTCATTTTATTCCTGTTAACGCTCCATTATTTGTGAATAATGTCGGTACGCATTTCGCTACATCAACCAATACTTTATTAGAAACTAGCTAGTACCCACGACTTCTTTCATGTTTGTAAAGTATTTGTATTGACAGCTACCGACATCTAACCATCACAGTGCACGATGGGAGACTCGATGCTATTAAAACACACAAACACCAGTCATCTGCGCTAAGTAGTTCAGGCAGCAAAGTAAAATATACGGACACACATGTCTTTGGTAGAAATACGAAAATATCCTTGATCGGCCACTTCTACATCTACATCTACATATATACTCTGCAATTCACAAAATTGTGGGTGGCAGAGGGTGCTCAGCACCAAAGCTAATCTCTTTGTTGTGCATTCCAATCCCTAATGGTACGAGGGAAAAAAGAATTCATATAAGAATCATTGCGGCACCTTATTTCTCTTCCTGTCATTCCGGCTCAAATAGGTTGGTCGACGAAGTATTTCACTACACTCGTGAGTGAAATTGGGAGTACGCATGTTTACCAATAAGTTTAAACGAAACGTGCGTCGTCTATCTACCAGAGACTCCCAGCCTAGTCTACTAATCAGATCGGTGACGCTTTCATAAGGACTGTAGCAAGCGGTCACGAATCGAGCGGCTCTTCTCTGTACTTTCTCTATACTTTCGATCAACCCCTTACGAAACGGATCCCAAATGGCACAACAATAGTCCAAATGTGGACGCACAAGAGATTTGTACGCTATCTCCTTTGTTTGTTCATTAAAATTTTTCAATATTCGATCTATGAATCGCAGCCTAGAATTAGCTCTACCTACCAACGAATTAATGTGTAAGTCCCATTTCATGTTCCTTTGTACTGTTACTCCCAAATATTTCATAGAATCGACCATATCAATAACTGAATTGTTTAACTCGTATTTCTGAACAATTGGATTCTTTTTGTTAGTTATGCTCATTGTCTTGCACTTTTTACAATTTAGCGTAAGTTGCTACTCAGCGCACCATGCCAAAATAATATCCAGATCACGCTGAATTTCTAAGCAATCGGCCAAATTCCTTATTTCCCCATAAATAACCGCATCATCAGCAAACAATCTAAAAAGGCTTTTCACTTTGTCTCCGAGATCGTTTATAAAAATTAAAAAAAGAAGTGGTCCTATTACACTACCTTGAGGTACCCCCGATGTAACATCTAGACTAGAAGAACTTTCTCCTTCAACGACGACATACTGCGACCGACCAGTTAGAAAATCCTTTATCCATTCACAAAGCTGATCCGATATACCATACGCTCGTAGCTTCGCTAAAAGGCGGTTGTGTGGCACAGAGTCAAAGGCTTTCTGAAAATCTAAAAAAATGGCATCTACTTGTGAACCTGCATCAATAACTTTCATTACGTCGTGTGTAAATAGGGCCAGCTGTGTTTCACATGATCTTTTCTTCCGAAATCCGTGTTGATTTGTTGTAAGCAAATTATTATCGTCTAGAAATTTCATAATGTTCGAGCATATAATATGCTCCATAACTCTACTACAAACAGATGTTATAGATATTGGACGATAGTTTCCAGGATCACTTCGATCACCTTTCTTGAAAATCGGAGTTACTTGCGCGATTTTCCAGTCTGAAGGTACTTTTCGCTCATCTAATGATTTACTGAATATATCAGACAGAAATGGGCCGATTACCGCCGCATATTCTGAAAATATTCTTACTGGAATTCCATCTGGGCCCGGTGCTTTCCCCCACTTCAGAAGCTCTAATTGCTTTATGATACCTGCAGTATCTATTCGTAATGATTCCATCACCAACTCGACAAGGCGTGGGAAAACGGGAATACTATCCTTATGTTCATCAGTAAATGAATTTTTGAATACAGTATTTAGTACGTTAGCTTTATCGCGGTTTTCATTAACCTCTGAACTTTCACGAATTAGTGCTGGTATATTGCTATTGGTACAATTGACTTTTCGTTCATACGACCAGAATTTCTTTCAACCACCATATCTCCCACACTACAACAGTTATCGAAATTCGGCCAACGTTGTTATCGACGGGTGACTCTGCGTTACCACCACACACAAATACCAGTGATCTGTGCTAGATAGTTTTGGGTGAAAAGTGATACATAGGGACACATACGTCTTTGGTCGAATGCCCCAGGTTGACCACTTTCAACCACCACATCTCCCACACCCCCATAGCTACCGACATCTAACCACCATAGTAGACGATAGGAGACATGATACCACTACCACACACAAACACCAATGGTCTATGCTTTGTAGCTGTGGCAGCAGAGTGACTTATACGGATACACATGTCTTTGGTCGAAATACGAAAATTTGCTTTATCGGCCACTTTCAACCACCATATCTCCCACACTACCACAGTTACCGAAATTCGGCTAACGTTGTTATCGACACAAACACCATTGGTCTACGCTATGTAGTTATGGCAGCAGAGTGACATATACGGAGACACATGTCTTTGGTCGAAATACGAAAATGCCCTGCATCGACCACTTTTAACGATCATATCTCCCACATCCCCACAGCTATCGACATTCGGCCAACGTTGTGTACGACAGGAAACTCCATGCTACTTCTCACACAAAGACCAGTGATCTGTGCTATGTAGTGATTGCTGAAAAGTGAAATATATAAAAACACACGTCTATTTTTATGTATATATACATATAAGATTATTTTTTTTACTGTTATCATCCACGACAAGATGTTCGGGGAGAAACCCATATGAGAGTGTGGTCAATATGTGACTATGTCAGTGTGCGTGGTCTCTGTCTGACATGGCATATGGCATATAATAACCTACGATCTGTACTATTACAAGCTGTACAAGCTGTACTAGAAGCAAGCTGCGTATGTCTGTCATCTTGCCCGGGCTTGGCGCAATACATACGGAACCATTTTAGAAACGGTATTTACTGTTTGATAGAATATGAGCCAACTTATCATCTGCAGTGTTTCTTACGAATCTATGTAACTGCGGAACGGAGCAAAAATGGTATTTTGTTAGTACCAAAAACAAATAGGCGCCACAGATAATACTGCATCTCATATGAGTACACCTTTACAGATACCCACAGAAGACTACGTGGTAAAATACAGATAAGTAAACCCTCCAGCATCTTGGATCCTGTTAATATTGTTTTTTAATTACATAATTTGGGTTGGATATTTCTTCAGCTTTCTGAAATATAGTACTTAAGAACACTATGAAAACTTTAAGAAACCGCTACATCAAAAATTAAAACTCCAATAACCGTAACGAAATTGTGAAATTTCATGTACGGTAAAGGTTACAAAGAAACTGCATTACAAATCTTTGCGCCTTTCTACTAGAAGAGCACAAAATCAAACGCATTACTAAGCACCTCAAGATCCGCACAGGCGATGCATTTTGAAAATGTTAGTTTACATATAAACTAATTATATTGTGACGGAGACAGACTAATTTCATAGAGCCTCAAATACATTTCAAAGTAGAATTCATTTTTAACACTCCCTATATTTATTTTTATTTTCTGTGAATTGCTTATTATTACTCAGTTTCTAAAATTGAAGGTAATCTTCAGCAAAGGTCTGCGATTGTTAAGTACAGTTGAAAGATGGCTGGTTGGGGAGATATACCGTTCTGTAATTCATGGCAAAAACTCTGATTTCTGAGCATTTTAAAGTTCATCACCCAATAGGAAACAAGTTCTGCCTTTGACGAACCACTGTCTACCCTTCACTCACACGCTTTTACTGAATAAATTTGGCACTTCAGATTTACAGATACTTTGAATTTCGCTGAACATTAAATCTGATATCGCATTTAATTTTTTTTAAAAAACTAGCGAACTGGGTGTTAATGTTTACAACTTGTCAAGCAGATGACTAAGATATAATTTCCATTTTTCTCACTCGAAAACAGAGACTACAATGACCATGAAAGTTGTCAGTTCAGGGAGCACTATCGTTACGGGCGATGTCTCAGACAGTATTAACCAGGACTTTCAAATTGATCTCTTCGATGAACTGTAACCTGTATGTAAACAAATTTTAAAAAAAGTTATATTTTATTTATTTTGTAAGTTATGATCAAAGTGAGCAGAAGACTTAGTATTTTATTGATAGAATTGGATTTTAAAAAAATATTATTATCATTTTGAATTAGGTTTTCAATACTTGTGGTAGCCCGTAGCATCACTGCCCAGGGCCGGCACTAGGAATTTCGGGCCCGGGGTAAAAAGGTGAGCGGGGCCCCCCATCAACCGGCGGGCCTTGGTACTTTTGACCCGCTTACCCCCCCCCCCCGTCCCACTAACGCCGGCCCTGATGGTGCCTCTCTGCCGATAGGAAGTGGATTGGGAAAAGGAAAAGGATTGAGAAAGAGTCCGGTGAAGACCTTCTAAAAGAAGAAATTTCGGGAAACTATGGAAAACTGAAATCAACAAAGCTTACTGACACGGCTATTACAATAGAAAGCTTGATGTTGCGTAAAAGGAGTTCTACAAACTGACTGCGAGGGAAAAAAATTCTGAGCGACCGATATAACATTACAGGGGCTTACACACGCTATCACTTTGTCTGTCGCAGTTTGGTTAGTTTACAAAACTTCATTACAAAATGTTTTATTTATCCCAGAAAAAGTATCCTATATCCTTCCTAATAATATATAGTACTTTCCTGAAATTTGATTAGGATCGGTTAGCCAGTTGAGTGATGGAAACGTAGCAAACAGAGACAAAGTTTCTTTTGCATTTATTATATTCTAGTGAATAGCTTATAGTGAATAAATTAAGGAATTAGCTGTGCGCCGACGTGGAGTTATGTTTTAGCCGAGTTCGCTACCTAACATAGGCTGTGATTCTGGTGCCTATAGTCAGCTGTCTGATCCACAAGATGTGAGATATGATTTGATCATCAGAGTACGGAATCCTAAAAGCACGAGGTTAAACTCACCCTTGGTTGGTTATTAGTGCTTATTTCCGGTAAAGTGATAAGATTGATGAAAAGTTTGAGTGTAGATATTATTCCAGCTTTGGTTCTACTTGCCATGTTTAGTTGTAGTGAGAGTACGGAAAGATGCGGAAAGGTCGTTTTTGCAACCAGAAGGGCACGTGGCGAGAACAAAAGAGAAAGCATCTTAATTCATTTAGTGGTCTAATGTGTGAGATGTGGTGTAGGAAACGGAAACACGGACATAATTTGATGAGGCGCTATCGCGTACGTATTTCCTGCTGCGGGAGGTACATTAGCACCTGCTGGTCCCGTTGGACGGGTTCCTCCGGTTGTGCGAGTCTGCTGACCGCACCTTGCCGCGGCGCCCCATCAATCATGACCGGCTCTACCTGGAGCCAATGACCCGCGACCCTCATACTAGACTCTACAAATTATTTATTCACTCACACCTCCAATATTTTTCAAACGTAACGTACTCTCATCGTGCAGTATTTCATCAGATATTCATGTACGGGATTTAGAAACCATAATAAATATTTCGAACATATTAGTACACCTATTTTTTTTTTTTTGCAAGCATTAGGTTGGTAATGTAAATACCTGAACGAAATTTTAAACGATATGCGGATGATGGATGAGCAGTAACGCCCAGGCCTCGTATTCGGGAGAACGCAGGTTTGAATCCCCATCCGGCCATCCAGATTTGAATTTTTCATGATTTCGCCAAATCACTACAAGCGAATGCCGGGATGGTTCCTTCGAAAAGCCATTGCCTAATTCTTCCCCGTTCCTTGCTCCCTGTTCTTTTCCGTCTCTAACGACCTTCTGTGGTTCCATTCCTTTTGTACAATAACACAATACGAAAGTAACGATTTCCAAGTCTGACAATATGTGGTATGGAAATTACGCATTGCAACTATGCTAGACAATTGCTCATAAAAGAAGACTATTATTGTGATTAATTTATATAATCATGAATCCGATTGATTAGAATTATTTATTTCGTATCAAAAGTGATGATGTTACAACAGTGAGAAAAACAAACAGCAGTATCATCAAGAACAAAAATGAAACATAGAAAAAACAGTGTATGAATCAACATCAATTCATATTGTAGATGACCAAAAGACAGCAACTGTGATAGGATTATGATTGGCATTAAGGCCTTCTAAAGTTGTTGAGTGGATGCGTGTTTGATATCCCGACCTGTCATCCCGATTTAAGTTTCCATTATTTTGAGAAATCAGTCATAAAGATTGCGACGATTGTTCCTGAAAAACATCAAAGCCCAGTTCCTTCCCGCTTCTTGTCCAAAGTATTATCCCGGCTGTAATGACCATGACGTCGAAAGCCAATGAAGCCCTAATAAAAAACAAGGATAGATAGTTAAATCTGGTGGTTCACTTGTAGTGTTTTTAATTATTTCTCTTCTTGTAATAGCTTTCATCGTCATAGAAATGTTTACACTAGACGTCGTTTACAAATTAATACAAAACCACATTTCAATAACAAATTCATAACAAATCAAACACACACAACTTACAAGTTAGTGAATTTAGCATACATACCGTTCGCTTTGTTATTCTGACAAATTACAAATAACTAAGGCATTAATCGTTGATAAATTCGTTACGGGATAGAAAATTTTATCAGCCGAAAAACACGTTTTTTCTTTCTTTCTGGAGTTCATATGGGTGACACATCAAGGTGTGTTCTGTCATGAGCTTGATGATCGTATCGTATTTTTTTTTTTTTTTTCCTGTCAGTCTCTATACTGGTTTGATGCGATCCCCCATTTCCTGCTATAATGAGCTAGCTACCTGCTTCATCTCAACATACCACTTACAATGTACGATCTCACTTATCTGCTTCATACATTCCGATCTTTGTCTTACTCTACAGTTCTCATATGAGATTCTTTAAGTTTGTTCACTTCGAGTCTGCTTTACGTGTGTCGCTTTCTTATTTCCACAAATTTCAGCCTTCACTTCAAACTATCACATTGTTGGCAGAGACGTATCAGCTCCCGGCTATACTTTAGAGTCTACAGCTAGCTTTCTGAATTAGTGTTTATCTATGATATAATCTAGCCCGTATCTACCTGTATCCCCTAGTCGTTTCTGGGTTTATAATCTTTGTGCATGTTTCATAAATAGTGTATTTCCTATGACTTCTTACAAAATTCTAACAACATGTTTCCTTTCTTCTAGATCAAAACTTCCTATAGCTTTCTGTCTTTTGCTTCTCTTGCTGTCACATTCTAATCATCCGTTATTACTAAATTTCACATATGGGATACGTTTTTCAATTTAATCATATATTTTATAAATTTTATCATCATCCTTCTTTTCATTCGATATATGTGCTTGCACTATTCTTGTAATTCTACACATGATATGGAGAGACAGTTATGTTATACGGTGTATCTAGTTACACGAATCACAAGCAAACAACGGGTTTGCGGTATATATCTTTTTAAATATTGCAAACAAACACAAGTATTAAAGAATGACTTAAATATACGGCCCATTTTGGTTAATAATCTCATTCACAAAAATAAATATCCACATAATCTAATCTGTTTTAAATATTTAACTTTATCTAATTGAGAAGGATGTGGTTTGTTGTCACTTCATGATTAATTTGATATTAATCATCGGTCTTAAAGGGGCTTCCACGGAAAAAAAAACAGTCCAGCAAAATCATCTACAAAACCGCAAACTATCCGTACTAGATGACCATACTTTCATACTTTTTTCGACAAAAGAAAGTAATATTGATTTCGCATCGTTCCGTAATGTTCAGCAATAATTCCCAATAATTGTGAAAGTGGGCGCTGAAGATTCCTGATGTACATTTTTACATCATAATTCCTATGATGCATAAACGTACATCTGCCATCTGGAGGGACAAACAGAGGAACTATGTGAATGTGACTCTTTACATTATACTGTCACGGTGATACCCTCTACGCTGCCATCTCGTGGAATGCACAGCAACTAGACGTGACTTTTTAGTCAAGAGTGGAAATCACTGCTACAGGAACGCAGCCGTTATAACCCAAGCCTAAGGAAAAGTAATTTTTGTTTGTTAGAGCCTGAAGAATGTTGGACGTTGTAGGACGGCTGCTGTTGGAGAGACCCCCGATTTTTTTGCAAGGGCACCTACCCAAATTTTTTCTGCAGTCCTCCCTGCGTGATCCCTTGGTTATTGTTGTAGGGCAGCTGGCAGGCAGGCAACAAGCAGGTAGAGAGGGCCTGGGGTCGCAGCTGGGTTGAGGCTCTCGCATCAGTCTGCTGGCACCCACCGTCTCAAATAGAAAACTCACCTCGCATTGTGGCAGCACCGACAAAACTTCTTCGTAGAGCCACAGGTATTTGCTTTGCGGAAACAGTGGCCTTAATTTTAATCCTCATTTTGTTTTCTTCACTGCGTATGTTCTCATCGTAACGACAGCTGTTCTACACTTTGATTCAGATGCTAAGTGGTTCCAATATTTAGTGTACTTAGAAACTAAATTCGTTTAGGTCTCAGCTTCCTGTTAGTACTCGCCTCAAATTCACTGCTGAGATGAGCTTCAACTCGGTTTAAGAATGTATGACTGCTATCTTTTTTCAATAGAATCCATCTTAAGTATTCTGAACGTAAACCTTTTTCATTTAGTGATGAACTGATTGTCCAAATGTACCGAGTTATTCTGCGGTAAAAATGTCTCTTAGACATATATTCTGCCATTGTGAGCGCAGAACAATTCAGTGCTTTCGGACAGACTCCTGTTTTTAAGATCAGTAAATTGTAAAAGCTTGTTTACTTTAAATTTTCATGTTTTGACTGAAATAATGTTCATACGTAGTGGAACGTCATACGAACAGGAAAACCACGTTTGCACACAGGTTACGATCCAGATGTGACAACTCTCGCTACGTTTTCTGATGTAGAGGGAGTAAAATACCTGTTTAATGCTGTTATCACCATCGTGTGTCTGTTGGGAACACGATATGTCGAGTACTATCCGATCCTAATTTGGTAGCAATTACTCAGCCGTGAACTATGGATGGATGCGACTGCTTAGATGCAGCTAAGGATAATTTTTACTTGTAGATAATTTTTCATGAAATACAAATGTGTCTCCTCTTGTTTTTATCTAAATTTTAAAGGATTTGTTAAAATTAACAATAGCTTTGATTGCTTTCGTCTATTAATTTTACTAAAAACACATCAAATTTCTAGCTGATAATTATAATCAAACTGCATACTTGTGCTGTAACAGCAGAAGAGCAAGCGTGGTTTCTAAACTCACACATTTACATTCAAAAGCTGCCTCAAACAAATGCAGAAAATACTTCTGAATCATGAAAAGCTCGACGTGGTTATTTAATTCGTTGCTTCACGTTTATTATGAGTTATTTTTTATACTTGCAATACATAGAACCACTCTCAAATTTTGAAACGGTAAAACGTGTTTAAAGAAGATTGGAAATTCATAAGAGTGACATAATCGAAGAGAGGGCAGGTGTGTGTGTGTAGTACAGTATGAAAAACATTGTATTCTTGTCCAGTTATGGAAAAGATTTGTCGATATTCCTACAATATCGCTGGACTGCTTTAAGACTTTGTTCGAGATAAAGTATTCTGGAAAGACAGTAGAGTTAATTCTTATTCCTTCGTGGGAATGAAGCAATAGTTTCAGATAAATTCTGTGAAATGACTGGCAGCATGTAAGGTTCGAAATACCGCGTTGTAGTAACGAAGTTCTCACCTCATGCTTAGAGGTAGCCATCTGGTTGCATCACGTTCGGATTTTTTTCCGCCGAACATGGGAATTAAGAAAATGGGTTTCACGTAATGGAAGGACTATCTCCTAGCGGTGGACACAAAGGGTGGTTTTCGATTACTAATTTCCACAGTAAAGTGGCAGGAATTTCAGTAGCGGCTTATTTCGGTCACGTAGCTTAAAAAGTTCCCTCTACCATTCACAAAGTTCTTTCAACTGTGTTGTTAATTTGCTTTGAATTCCAGTTACAATAAAATTTCTTTACTCATAACTGAGAATGTTTTCCGCTACGTTGAGCTCGCCGGACGAGAGGCGGGGATGGGAGAGTGGGGGAGGGGAAAACATCTACGCTACTTTGGCGAAAAGTCAATATCCCCTTCCTGAAAGTAACAAGAAAATCGCCGAAATACAATCATGTTTTTTTTATGTTTACTTTGGTGTGAGTCCAGTTCCATACTTTTTCAGTACATATTGCAAGAGAGGTCTCTAAATAACTCTTAGCCGCTTCTTGCCATGGTAAACAGGCTGTTTCTTCTCTCTGTGCTGCACATTTCCGCAAGAGATGAGAATTTTTGTTTTTTGTTTTTTACAGGTGTGTAAATACAAAAGGCGTACACGAACTATACGAAATATAGATTTCTTGATTCCAACAGATTAAGGTTTATGAAAAGTTTTAAAAGACAAAAAGTTTGTTTGCGACTCGGTTGCGAATCTTTTGAAGATGAGAAAAAACTTTGAGAAATTTCGCATTTACTTCTTACATTTTAAAACTTTTTATTCTTCTTATAGACTCTAAATGCATGTCTCCCTATAAATAGTGACTCGGATACAATATCAACAGTTCAAAAATACGTGAGATGCTTAAAACAGCCTAAAATTGTAACTAATAGTAATTTGTGGTCTTTATTTAAATTTTTATGGAATAGAAATCAGTTATAAGAATTCTCCGTATTTTATATTCGAGTCTGAGTTCTAATTAGTTTTTCTGATTTATGTCTCGACTTGTGTTTATATTCTATTACTACGGAAGGAAACTGATAAAGTTTTGTTGTTTTCCAGAAGTTTGACAACAGGTGTGAGTTTCCTAACCGATTTAGAAGCAATTTAACTATTCACATTTTTTTAAAATATTTTCTAATGTACTAGTTTTGTCACATACCGTACGGTATTTTATTTGGATGGTAGTTTCTTGTTTGAAATTTAAGTAAAAACTTCCCCGCTTTCCCTGCCCCCTCCGATAAAGAAAAATGTTTATCTCTGAGTGAAAATCATTATGAGGAAACTCATACTAAGAAAGAATA
This sequence comes from Vandiemenella viatica, assembly GCA_031002005.1. NCBI lineage: Eukaryota > Metazoa > Arthropoda > Insecta > Orthoptera > Morabidae > Vandiemenella > Vandiemenella viatica. Next base: position 293,179,836 of record JARYHS010008074.1, read on the forward strand.
AGCTGTACCATGCGGAACTATTTACCACCGACGTCTTCTTGTTACAAAAACTGCGATTTGAAGTCTGTTTGCAACTGGTAAAAGCTGAATACCTTTTGCAGCCTTTGTAAGTTACGCGTCCACGCTCATGTTGTTAGTGTCATATCAGTCTTAAGGCAAATATGAAAAAACTTGAAGTAGACGGAACGACTAATATTTCAACAGCACAATTACAGTCATAGGAGATAAGATGAGAGAAATTAGATGTCGTACAGATGCTGGTGTGAATTCTTTATTCCTTCGTGCTATTCGCGATTGGAATGCGTTTAGTTCCATTGCAATACATTCTTTGCCACCCACATTTTTTTTGTGAATTTCCGAGTATAGATGTAGTAGATGTTGATGCTAATTACTAAAAAACATCTGCGTAATTTCTACACGTGTTACTTTTTTAAACAAACTTATACAAAAGAACATGAAGCAAACAATACTCTCATAATTTATGATTTAGATAATAAATGTTATTAAGCATATAATTAACTGTTTACTCCGTCAGACTACAAAATATTTCCGTCTTAAGTAAAACGCTTTTTGCTTTTGAGATTTTTTTTTTCAGTCCAATGTTTGTGCTGGAGAACAAAATACTTATGTCCCAAACCGGTTAACTGGTTTGGTCATCTTCTCGTATAACCATGTCCTGCTTAAAGAATGGAAACGTGTTTTTTCTAAATGTCGTACTATATTAGCAATGAATAATAATTAAGATCCACAGTGGAATTATTATTCGAGGTTATAGGTACCTACTATTTTAGATCAAAAATTTAAATTTCACTGACCTTTTTTTCGCGATGAAACGATTAAAATAAGGATCTATAAATTTGTTACATTTTAATTCTTTTTTATCAGCATCTTCAAACATCTAAATTCTCTATTCAAACGGCGATGTGAGAATAGGTCTGGTAGCAGTGACACTGTATTCACAGTCTGTTCCATCACTACAGTGAATATCACACACTCTACGTATCACTTGTTTAAAAGTAACAACAGACGAATGGCAACAATTTTCAATTCACAGCACTTTATTCTGCAATTATGTTGGCGCCAAAATAGTATCACTAACAATCATAAATGTTTATGTCATTGGAGGAATTTTTCGACTTAATTTTGCATTAGGAAACATGTATTGCGAGTGAGATTATGCAAGAAATATAAAATTACAGTTTCTTGGTACTAAGTACCCTTGACCATAGCGTGCTCTGAGCGGCAAAAGATGCGACATTTCAGGTATTGGAGAGGTGTGGCGCTTTTAACAACGGTATGTGTAATTTGGAAATCATTACTTACCTGCATTAAGAGGAAAATCAAAATTTAATATGTGTCTTGGTGATATCTGCTGTCTGGGAACAGCAATTCAAGATGCTGGCGACTGATTATAAAGCGATGGTGATCACCTGTCACAAGTCTATCAACATGCCGTGTCTTAAATTTTATATTCATTTAAATGCTTTTGTAGGAAATCTTTGGCAATTCCTGCAACGTGAAGTTACCTACAATGGTGACAAGTTTTTACCAAGTTTAGTTACATAACCCACTGTCCGTATCAAAAGTTTCTTCAACTCAGGAAGACTCGTTTAATCAACTGAAACCGGAAGTTTAAACCAAAACGTCCATAGATTAAAAAAATAATAATTGAAACGCACCTGAATTTATGTCTTTGTATCATATTAACAAACTTTATCTATTCTGCAACAGCAGTTTAATGTATAAGTTAAATAATAAAATAATGCTTTTCTAAAACAAAAAGGAACTATTACTAATAACATTCCACTTTATAGCGCTGTACGTATCTACTCGACATCCGCAAAAGTAAATGTAAACCAGATAATAATAACGATTTTCCGATTTGTATAATACAACATAGTGTGAGTATTCTACGTTGCAACTTTTGCTGGAAGAACAGGCCGCTGGATATTTTCGCCTCAGGCAGTTTATAAATGGTAAATACACTGGAACTAGCAATATGCCTTTCAAAAAATTAAAAAAATAAGATTATGCCTAATATAAGGTTTCCCAAGAGTTTTTCCAAAAATTTATTTTCTCTCAATGAAGAGTCATTGAAAGATTTTCTGATAAAATTGTTATTACAACTTATTAAATGATCTAGTATTAAATATACTACATTAATCATTCATTATTTAAAGTTTAACTAGCGGATTCATAATTTCCTAAATTTTGGATTGATAAAAGAAATAAAACTAAAATTAATAGAAACAATCTTGCTTGGTAGAAAAAAGAAATCGGGAAATTTTTTATAAAATTAGCCAGTAGCACAATGTTATCAGAGAATTATTACTTCATCTATCAGTTAATTCAAGTTCTGGGATTTTTCTCTGAGAATAGTCGCATCTCCTCTGTTTGGTGTTGTATCTTCAAGCAATAACTGGTTTTTTTTCCAAACATATAAAAATGCTCTCAACAATGTAGCTTGATGATATACTGTTGAAAAAAAACGATCAGCACTGGACTAGTGTATGCTTCACCAACTGCATAAAACATCATTCACCTTCTTGAACATTCGTAAGGAAATTGTAAACAACTTTGTCAGTTTTTCTTGTGCATTGTACTCATGTTCATAGGAACGGGAGTACTGGTTCGATTAAAGGCAACATAGCATCTTCACGTTCAAAAAACCTTTACAAGAGTAAGTTGACAGCGATGTTTGCGGCATACATTATTTTACATCAGAAAGAATTAGAATTATCGTTTCTCCAGAATCCTTTACTATATTTCAACGCAAGTCTACAAATATTCTGCAACATTTCATTGCCATTGATGAAATACGATTTTACAGTTACCCTCTAAGGTGGGTGGATGTGATTCGCAGTATTGAGAAACAGTGTCCAGCATGTGGTGCTCAAATATTCTCTACAAAACAAAAACAAAAAATACTGACGTATAATAGTGTTCAGCATTTTTGGAAGGATGGTATCATTTGTAATCTCCAAAATTATGGAAAAAAGTAGTTTTCAATCTTTAAAATGCTAGTGCTTACATTTTTTTTGAATTGGAGTCGAAAAGTCTCGTGAATTGCATTGCAAACTATTGCCATAAATATCGTACTTAACAGATTTGTCCCACCGGTGAAAAAATAGTATATGTTCCCAAATCGAAAAAAATTAAAATATTTTATGTCAATAGTACACTATCTTGAGGAAAAAACTGAAAAAAAATGTGTTTTTATAGCTAATTTCGAACTGCCCTGAGTCATCAAGCAAAGAGGAATACTTTGCTGCCAGCTTAAACAGTGTTGAATCTTTTATTTCTGAGTACGTTTTCCGTTTTAATTATGACGAAGTATATATTTTCAAATTTTGAAAGTAAATTAGAGCATGTTCTTATTTTTATATTAGAATGAAAAAAGCAGTAATATGGTCGATAAAAATCATTCGTAGAATAGACACTGCATTTATTGTAGGGCAGACACTCTTAAGTCAGAACTGCATGAATGGAACCTCCAGACTGAATCTTAAAGAAAAGCTCTACAAGACGCAGTTATGATACTTATAATTCATCATGGCTCACATCCTTCTGCGACGAAGAATATAAAATTTTTTGTTTCTCTAGCAGCTGGCATTGTAAAACTGTTTAGTTCTACGATGGCTGAGTTTAATAATTTGATGGTTTTACTGCTCACACCTGTTTTCCTTTTGAAAACTTAATACAAATAGTTTTACTTTTGATGTCACGAAAGGAAGAAAAATGGTATCTCACCTTCGAATACAGTAAAAGCTCCTTACTCGCGGGGGATAGGTTCCGTAAATATGTCGCGAATATGGAAACCGCGAATATGGGATGGTAATTTGTATGGGATTATAGGGGATACGTTCCAAGGTTCCAAAAAAGTAAAATTGAAATCAATTTATTAAGAGAATTAAAGCAATATATTTTAATTATTATTGTCAATCTTAGGAAATGTTTTAAAGAATTTAGTAATCTTTTTTTTTGCCACTTTTAAAAGGTCTTTCAATTCGTATTGATATTCAGCTGTGGCATTAAAAATTTGTTTTTTTTAGAATCAAGACATCTTTCCGTAGACGGATCAATTTTCATGAAGAAATCGCAAAGCTCATTTGTCATCCGTAGACCTTCAATCAGGTTTTTTAAATTAAATGTCACCATTTCAATGCTCGATGAATCCTCTTCTTCAATGGGTTAGGACCGAGCTTGGTGGGTGGACGATTAACGTTCTGGCCTCGCATTCGTGAGGACGCCAGTTCGAATCCCCGTCCGGGCATCCAGATTTGGGTTTTCCATGGTTTCCTCAAATCACTCCAGGTGAATGCCAGGATGCTTCCTTCAAAAGGCCATGGCCGATTTCCCTACCGTTCCTTGTCCCCATTCCCATCCTGCCTCTATTGACCTCGACGTCGACGAGGCGTAAGGCCATAAGTAAAAAAAAAAAAAAAAAAAATTCAATGGGTTGCGGATTTAACATTTTCTCCAAGTCGATTTCAGTCAAATGTTCGTCTTGCGATTCTAGCAACTCTTGAATGTCATCTGTTTAAAACCATCTCGTCTTATTCCATTCGCTACTTGAGCAATGTTTGCAGTTAAATTTCCAGCATGATTTCAGAGTGTATGGCTTCAGTTCTTGTAACGGTGTCTGCAGATGCAGCTTCTCCAACAATTTTGATGCTATGCAATGATTGTCGCAGCTCAAATTTGTTGAACCAACCTTCCGATGTTTGAAATCCTCCACTTGTACATTCATCACCAGGTTCTTTAATATACGCTTTGTCTTCTCGCCGATCATAGGACTCTCTTCTCTGTTTACGGTCTTCAATCCATAATGATTAAGCAGCTTCCACTTTTTCAGTTGCTAAATCACGAACAATTTTTGCCGAGGCTGAAGCTATAGAATTCCGTATTTTGTCTTCGGATTTCTTGATGAATTGTACAGTTGATTCGTTAACATTGAAAGAACTTGATATGGATGCAAACGACTCGTCAAGGCGTAAACGGTCAAGCATTTCCATTTTTACTCTAAGCAACAACTTTTTTCCGAGTAGGAACTAATCTTTTTTTGTGTGTTCTAGACGTTATAAATTACGAACAAAGCAGAAGAGACACGTGAAATTATTCCAACGACTGACTAGTTGAAGTAATAGTAGATTCAGAGCCGATCGTGGCGGAGCGGCTTTTATCAACGATGCCTACACGTTAGTAAAGAATACCGACTCCGCTGAATGTACCGAATGGATCTGCAAATAATAAAAATTTCAAGCGGCGAATTCAGAAAGTTGTCACAATTACTTGATTTGCGAATACTGAAACCGCGAATAACGAAACCGCGAATAAGGAGCTTTGACTGTACTTATAATTTTGCAGGTCCGCAACAACCAAAAACCTGATAACTCATTTTCCGAAGGGTTTTACTGTTGTTACAGGATTTCCCACGGTAATAGTTAAATTTCGTGTAATCTGTTCCGTACAAACAATGTATCACCAAATTAAAAACTTTATTTGATTATGTTCTATAGCTTTATTTTGTAGTTTGACTTTCTGCTGTTCTAGGCAGCTGTTATTGTGTCTCTTGTTAGTTTTAATCTGTATACATGATCTCTACAGTTCGGACAGCACATGACATACAACACCCATATACCCTATGTCGCAGTAACCCGGCAACCCTTCCAACACGAGTCCAGTGCGCTATCTCAAGGCCTGCATTTAAGATGTTAAGACATCGTCCTCTACGAGCCGTTGAAACCAAATGACAAAAAACCTTCTTTTGCCGCATTCGACACTTTACTTCATCTGCTACGTATAACGTAAGACATCAACTATCAGCTTACCTATGAAAGTTCTACTACGTACTGCAGGTAGAATTTAAATCTTTCTTTCGCAGTAATATTCTTGTTCTTAAGTTCTAACGCCTTAAATCACAAGGTGTTTTTATGTATACTTTTATAATCCTAGTCAAAGAAAAATTTTCGTAAGCTGTCAGAATTGAAAATAAATCACTAATTAATATTCTCAGTTTGCTGGTTATAGTTTTGTCTCCTGTTATAGATTAGCAAATCCGTTTGCCATTGCTCGGCTTTGATGGTACACATACTCGTATATCCAGATGAGATAATATCAAAAGCTTGAAGTTACACCTTCACATCTTACAGCATCAACAGAAATTAAAAAAAAAGACTGTCGAGCAAAAACACCTTACATTTTTTGATACTGAGTGATCAGTAGAATAAAGGGGCGTCCATTAATTACGTCAAGTGTTTTTCCGGAATTCCGGAACCCCTCCCCCTAAGATGACGTCAGATTTTGACGGGATCTCCCTCTCACCCCACCCCCTCCTGTTAATCGACCCTGAAGTTTTTTTTTGAGACCTTTTTTTTTTTAAGCTGTCCTGCTTCAGAGGGCGGTTATACCATCCTAAGGTCGGTTCCTATACCTCATACACCCCCTCCTCCTCACAGGTGATATCCGCGACGGTTGTGGACAATTTTTTTTAGCTCCACTGTCCTTCAATAATTCCAAAACCTCACGTGAGATTTCCGTCGACCCTCCCCCCCTTCCACTTCGTAAGATTTCGCCCGGACCCCCCCCCCCCCCCAAAAAAATTCACTTCACGTAATTAATGGGCGGCCCCTAATGAGTATAACTTAAGCAATATCGTCAGTTTTCATCTTCTGTGTTTGGTTTTTCTAAATCCAAAACATTCAAGCCATTGAACTGAATATAAGAAATCTCGATGTATGAGAAATCTAGCGAAATGTTAGTATGCTATATATCTTTTCCATGCGATCTATCTGTTATCTATCATTTTGATTTACCTTAGATAGCGAACGGTCAGCTACCATTGCAGTTAGACGAAATGTTAGGAATAAACGCTCATGGATTCCACTGCTGTTTGACTGAGTTTGAATTAGCGCTCCGTTCATAACTGGACTGTCACCATTTTCTCACCACGAACCAGCTCTCTATGGAAATTAAACCAAACACTTGCTCAAATTGTACGTGACAGTCCTTGCTCTGAGTGTCATCCCATTTCTCCTACGGATTTGTCAACACGACATATGGTAGTTTAAAAATAACGAAAAGTGAAATCCGAGGAGAGCAGTGACCAGTGGAGTAAAAACATACCGCACACAAACGATGTATTGATGCAGAGAATCTTTATCTTGACGACCATGTGAAGAAGTCTATTTAAGAGGGCAGCGTCTCTGTCCCAATGTCCGGTCGATAGGGTTTTCACAAGTTGAGAGCTTACCTTCTAGCTTATTCCCTGTTGAATATTTTATGACTCTACCGAGCGGGGAACGAAGCTAGAAATGATTTGTATCGAGAACAGATAGGCGCTATAGAAAAAGACTGCGTTTCAAATGAATAGTTCTTCAGGAGGTACCAAGAAAAGATAATTGAAAAACATAAACACTGCACCCATTGGATTTTATTAATATTATTTTCTGGCTACGTAACTTCGGTAATTTGTTTCTTCAGTTTTTTAAACAAAATTTAGGGAGTTAGAATACAAGGAAAACGTTAATAAAACCAACTGCATCAAAGATTAACATTCCAATAATCGTCAAAAATTGTCATATTTGATTTACAGTACGTTTATGCTTTGCTGCTATAACAAAAACAAAAGGTAAACGCATTTTGAACACACTAAGGTACGCACAGACGAAGCAGCGTGGAATTGATAGTAACAGAATAATCGTCAAGTATTACTAACTATCACACGTGTTTGAAACTTTTCAGCACCTTGTCCATTGCAGGATAAAGTTATTACATATTTTGCATGTCATACATTAATCAATCTGTAGCAGTTCCTCTGATACTTCTCTTCAAGTAATAAGGTAATACACGGGAATTTTAACAGTAATCAGTATTATAACAATTTCTCAGTTGTTTATTTCCAATGTATACTAATTCAAAAATGCTATTCTCTGGCTTAAGAGACAATAAAATAAACATAAAAAAAGGGAGGGAGAGACGTTTGAGGTCAAGTGTAAATGTCAGGTGAAATATCACTTAGAGATTTTGTAGTGATGCTAAATTTCTACAAAAAACAGTTCTCTTTGCATTTGCAACATTGTTGATGATATGATGATACTAAATATCCAGCTTAAAACTACCCTGAGTCCATGCAACCATCGCCATTACTGTCGAGCGGATGTCTAGAAAATGTTAGTTTAGGCTTGGTTTTACACTTAAGTTCTTGATCTTTTACACTATACACACTAACCATAAGGCTGGCGTGTTATCCCTGCGATTTTTACTAAAACGATAAGGCGAAAGTAACTAGTTGATAGCTTAGGTGCGCAGACTTCCCTGGTCGTTGTCGATGTTATCTTGGATGTCCGGGTGAAACAGTGTCAGTTTATCAAACCCTAACGTTTCAGCCATCATTTTTTGTCTTTCTTCAGAGGACTGTCCTGTGAAGAAAGCCACAGAATGATGGCTGAAACGTTAGGGTTTCGATAAAGTGACGTGGTTCCTCCTGGACAACCAAGATATCATAGTTGATAGCTTCTTGCCACGTCTGCACACCTTAGATCCGTGAACAGTTTCCGAGTCATGCTAAAACATATATATTATTATAATCATATGATCTGTGTAACGAACATGTAGTAGCATTATCGCTACTGACTTTTTAAAAAATATTTATGCCTATAGTTCGTCACACACATTATCACCAAACTGAATTTAGTTAATGACCGGTATTGTCATAATTTGATGCTGTTGTTATATAGTCCTAGAAACAAGAAGGTTTTTAAAATTTTGTTTGTTTTATTTTGTATTTTCCTGTTTCATCATTATGCAGAGGTGTTAGAAACAAATGATTTATGTAGAAGGAAGCAATAGTTTATGATGGTTTATATTTTTATTTTTTTGCTTTGTGTCTTACGGTTCTTCGATGTCGAGGTTATTAGTGCCCGGACAGAATGAGGGGTAAGGGACGAGATGGAATTCGCCCATGGGCTTTTGAATGAATCGTTTGTGGAAACCAAGTAAAACCGAAATCTGGATGGCGGTACGGGAATTTGAACTCGCGTCTCCCGAATGACAGGCACGAGGCTTACCGTTCACCAAACAGGTTCGGTTTCTTACTACGTTGTTTAAATAACAATAAAATAATAAAACAAAAGAAACGACAAGAAAACAACAAAAACACAACAACAAAACAAAAAACGACAGTAAAACAATTCTGTATAAATCGTGAATATGTCTGTTCCGACCAGAAGACGTCTCTATTGTACGCAATGCAATTAGAAATACGAAGAGGCTTCTAAGGAAGACACGTGTAACTAATTCACTGTAACGAAACCAACTATTTTAAGTTCTAACATGAAACTTAACTTTATAAATAATGATTTGCAGGTTGATAGACTCGTAAGACTTTCTTGCTTGCTCAGCGCAATGTCTGGAAGGAAGTAAAATCACCTTCCAAACTTGTTTTTTTTTTTTAGATTATAATAAATGTAACACCTATCTCTTTAACGATCTAAAACTATAGTATCTAATTCTGATGATACCCATTAAAAAAAATATTTTTATTTAACTGGGTAAATGATTGAGAAGAATAGTGCCATACCTTATCGCTTTATACTAAGTAACGATGCGATATAATATGACATACTGTAAGTCACCATCAGAATTATACCATTTCATTTAACGTGAGTTAATATAAATGATGTGAGTGGAACTCCTGCACTAGGCTATCTCAAACGTGAAGTTATAGGATTCGGCGTAGTATTATGCACTGCAGATTATCGTCCAACAATTGGGTAGTCTTTCAGAGCTTAATCACCCTTGTCTTTTCTTTTTACCGGCCGTTTATAAGAACCAAGTGTGCTTTAGGATAAAGCTTTCCGCAATAAATAAGCGCCGGTGAAAAGTCGCAGGAAGAGAACAATATTTATCTTAGCAAATATAAACAAATGATAGCGGCACAACACAGGCACGCCTCCAGCAGCTTTATAAAGAAAAAAATCCGCCAAGAAATAACACTTTCAGAGGCGGTCGCTCATAATTCTCCACTACACTGGTTTGACAACGCCCAAGATTAGCTTTGATAGTAATAAACGAAGAAAAAATAAATCTTGTTTTTGCATACTTCTTTCTAGAGTAATGAAGAGGAGATGAAAACAGCGAAGTGGTTCTTTTTAAAGTTGTCGAGGGGAAGGATAATAATGTCTGGTGTAGGTGGCGCTGCAGGTGTAATGGAGGCATTGTGCCGGGATTACTCAAGTTTAAGACGCCACCGCCAGAGGAAACGAAGCCACGTCTTAGGGCAGAGCCCCTCGAGAAAGTTGCGAGAGGCGCACCCGGTCGATACCGCCAACTCGCAGCCCTCCCAAGAGGGCGCATTTCTCATCACATCTTCCCCTAGTTATTACTATCGTGCATCTATACTCGTCAACTCAGAGGCACATAGTGAAGGCAAAGAAACACACGTAGCAATTTCTTAGGTGCTCTCCATATTTCACAGTCTCTATCACAAATAAGTAAAGGAAGCCAGAAAGCGAAATTAACTTCTTCATTTCATTGACTTGCCATAATACTGTTTTTCTACAAATTAATACCACAAAAAATTTAATTCAGTGTGCTGGTCAGATGAAAATAGTGATAGCAGTAGAGTAATCGCCAGCTCCATGCGGACCTTGGGCCGAGGAATGCATGATATTGTTCTGCCCCTGCTCACCGTATGCTGCAGGAACTAATACTGAGCAGATTTTTACGAATGCGAGAAAATATGGAATGCGGCAGTACTGATAGCCTGGTTGTCAAATGATAATTTCTTCTTTGTTTTAGGAGAAAAGTCTACCTGACATTGCGCTTTGTAAAATGTTACAATCCAGAGTTGTCAGAAGCAGGAAACATAAAATCGGAATAAACAATGCTTTCCTGACTGTTTTTAACATCTGCAGTACCCCCTTCGAAGAACTACAAACGTTTCAAACAAATGTCCATTAACATAATTCGCTACAGCTTTCTGCCAGTTGCGGTAGAGTACCACGCCTCAAATTATCCATGAGGATTAATCGATTTTCACTGATCGTAATTTTTAGAAGCTAATATAAATTAAGTTACTTTGCATTATCATCACAAATTTAGTATTGAGCTCTGTAACCCAGACGCAGTGAGTATCTCACTCCAGGTGTCATCGAAGATCCTTCATCTCGCGTCTAAAAATACTAGTGGTGTCGCCCTTAGCAACATACCAGAATTTACAGCTCCAGCATCGAGCAATCTTTGGGTGTTAAGATTTAATACGCATATTCCCGGACCAGAGAATGATTTTTGAAAACCAAAATCCTATTCCCTCTTCTAAGCAGATCCCGTCACTTCACGATACGACTGACGTGTCAATAGGATATTAACGTATCCTTTCCAAGTCAGATTTAAAAGTTGCCTAAATGATTAATTTTTTCCTTATTTCACTATCTTTTTTTTAATGCTTTACGCCTCGTCAACGTCGAAGTCACCAGAAGCGCGGACAGCGGAGACAAGGGAAGAAAAGGAATTCCTCCTGAAGGAACCATCAGGCATTCGCCTGGAGTGATTTCAGGAACTTATTGAAAACCGAAACCTGGATGACCTGACGAGATTCGAACGTACATCCTCCCTAATGCAAGGCCAGAGCGTTACCGCTCACTCACCACGCTCGGTAAATGATTACAAGCCGCGTTGTTTTAATCATTTACTATGAACAAACAAACTAGGAAGATCACTTGCTTGACTGATATCATTTTGAAACTCCTAAGGGACATAAAACATACAGTATGAGGTCTGAACTCAGTCAACGAAGCCCGTGCTCTGAAGGTTGATTTTCTTTTATTGAATCTCTCTCGTGTATGTGTTCAGGAGTTTGGGAACATGTTGATCCATATAAATTGCTGCATTTTAGAAACAGGACACTTTGATGTTGACCCTGTCGTTTGTAGCTTCCTATACTTGTCTGCCTCAAAAGTAGTTTACTTATTCATGCTGAATCTAAATAATTAAATCTGTGTCGTTCATGAAAAACACATTGGCCAACTGCCACTGCGTGTTCCTTCATGCACAATGATTTTGATTAAAAATACTGTGATACAGCCTGAAAGTATTTCAATGAACGGAATTTCAGTTAATTGTTCAGTTTTTCGACTAAGCAATCTGCATCCTTCGTCGCGGTAGTTCCAATAATAGTTTACAATAAATTTTAGTTAAAAAAGTTATGAAAGTGTCGCTTCATTTTAAGTTTTTTTTTGCTTGATAACAAAACATAACAAACTTATATTTAGGCAGTCTATAAGTTACCATCAACAAGAATAATTGACAGTTGCCACTGTCAGACCTTATATTTACATATCTCTTAACACAGGCAATGAAAATGACATCAAAAAGGGTTTGAAATCTTCCCACAGAAAGAAACAAATGTCTGAGATGAAATAAATGAACTGCTCCAAGGTAGATGAAGCGTTACCACAAATTCAGGTACAGTACATCGGCGCTACTTAATAGGAAATTGTAAATCGTTATATAGATATTATCTTGGTAATATTCTAACGCTAAACCTAAATCGGAGAAGAAGATTCAATTTTAATTTATTAGACTTGCTTGCAAACTGTTCTGTTCAAAATTTTATTTAATTACCTGTAATGTCACAGTTGCTATTGCATTTAATCGCAAAACGGGCAGCCATGTTTTGAATGTTTTTATTTAGGCTCTCACAAAGATTTTTTTTTAACCTTAGTTCCCAACCGGAAGCTTAGTTGGATCCTCCCGAAAGAGGCGTTCTGACCCAGTATGTCAGAGGCAGGACGGCCAGTTCCTTTCCTGGGGGCTTACGGTTTAACGTGGAATCCGAACTATGGAACGACCTGGCGTAGTTCTTATAAACAAAGCAAAACCCGTAAAGATATCTTGCCGCTGCGAGATTTGAATCAGAAAACCTGTGTTTTTAAAGTGAATGCCTTCACCATTGAGCTACCACATCGCTGAGAGAGTGTAAACATCTTATGTATTTTTTATTATTATTTATTTATTTATTAAAAGGCAGCATCTCGGCTGTCCCTTCCGGAAATGCCTGTCATCGCTGTGTTAAATCGTGCACTTCTCGTATTGGACTCCACAGTCACCTTAGGACCCATAGATGAAGAGGCGTTCTGTTTGTTAGAGCAGCCTATTCGATCTCGAGTGTTTGTTATGATCATATTTTATTCAATCGCTCTATGAAGCAGACCTCTATCTTTACATATCACATTGTACTGAAGTTACTTTTTAAAATTTCGAGCGACTTGTTTGATTCTCCTCATGGATTAGCCTTTTAATCTTGTTATTTCACGGCAGTTTAACATCAACTATCAATTTCCACGAAGTGTTGAAATATCACAAAGTTTTCACAGAGAGTTTTTGTCTGTATTTTACTTTCTACTTACCTATACATAATCGGATTAATGTGTGTATAATATCAAATAGCTGTTCACTTGGTTCAAGGATTTTCTATAAAACGTATGAAATGATGATCGAATCTTAATTTTGAGTATGGCTGGGAGTTAGGTCTGCATTTCTGAAGTCCCGTTTCGAATCCCAGATCATCCAGCTTCCGGTCTGCATGCTATTTAGAGGTAAATTACGCCGAATTACACAGTGTTTCCACGACCGATATTATTCCCTCGTTTTTACATGCAGACCGTAGTAACAACGACGATGACAATCTAATTTTCTTTTGCTGTCTTCAATCTCTTGACTGGTTTGATGCAATCCTCCATCCCTTCCTATGTTGTGCTAACCTCTTCATATCAACTTACCACTTACAACATGCATCTTCAATTATATGTTTCATATATTCTAATCTTTGTCTATTTCTTAACATTAGGTAAGATGAAGAATATTGTCACTTTTAATCGAAAATTTTTATTATATATCGGTATTTTAAGGATATGGCTTCTGGATTCATGGGCATCATATTGGTATGATTCCTTCAGGTCAGGTGGTACTTTGTCTAACATTATGATTCCATTTGTTTGTTTTCATTAAATCTCTGTGCTACGTTTTGTAAATCGTCCTGTACCTGGTCTAACCATTCTCCCCCCTTTCCCCTATGACATTCAAATTTTCTCCCCTGTTCAATCCTATCCATAAGCCTTGGTTCGACACATGGCCGAATAACATTTTTCAGTTTATCTCCAGTCGTCGGCTCCATATTCATACATCTTACATATTCAATTCTAACTATGTCGCTTCTCGTTTCTTGTGCAGCTCATCTTGGAAGCGTCATTTCGGAGGCTTATAATTTGTCTCAGTTTGTTTAATTCTAATTGTATTACGTAATGCCGCCTCCGTGCTACAATAAGGTACTGAATGTTCCTTGCTGCTTGTCTTAACTTAGCTATGACTATTGCTCTGCTGAGGGTCCAACATATAACAGTCAACAAACGCGCACAATACAACTCCACCGCAGGAAGTGGATTAGTATAATTTCCGTTGTCAATGTATTTTGCAAAATATTGTCTGAATAACTTCCTTTCATCACATCTGCGCACGAAATTCAATATTTTGTTACAAACAACCTAAAAACGCTGTTAAATGCAAGAACCGCTACTCTACTGACAAGAGCAAGGCCAGAATGATGAGATCTCTATGGATTTGTTAGATTTAGAAGTTTGTGAATTATTGATATTCGTTTCGAAATATTAGCTTGCACACTAAAAACTTCAATACGATCGAATGGAATTGTATCTACGTTTGTTTAAAATTGTCGATCAAAATTGGGTGTCTTATTCAAGAGACTGCTTTAAGAACATTGATAAAGATTCTACTTTCTGTCTGGAAGTTCACAGTTTACCAAAAAAATGTCGGAAACGTATGCTGCAAAATATAGCTACCAGTGAGAAGGGAATTATTTGTATGCATTCGATATTATTAAGATTTATTATTTTTAACAACTAATCCTGAAAATCACAAACATAACTCATCCCATACCAAAAATTTGATGTTAACTGTGTCGGATACAAAGCAAGCAGTTTATAAATGTTCCCATTTACACTAGCAACCTTCCGTGTAGTTTTGAACAGAATTTGTTCAATGGTTAGTCGGTAAGAATATAAACATACACATCAAGACATCGTTTTCGTTTGGTCATTATTAAAGATTAATCATGAGTAAAATTTAAATTTTCTTGCTGCAACTTATACATTTAAATATTAAACTTTTTGTCTAGTGACCACTTTACTAAATACCAGTTGGAATAAAGACCATTATTAACTATGTTAACTTCGTCGAAAAACGTTAAAACAGAGAATGTTTGGATCTAAGTGTTTTTCCAGATCATTACATTTGAGGGAACGGTGGGGGGGAGGGGAAAACTGTTGTGTCTACGAGATTTTAACGATATTGTTCAATTAGAAATCCTGTTTTCTTACTAACATCTAATTGGTATTTATCTTATAATGACGGCCCTAATTCAAGAATTTATTAAGCTTTAATACTGAAATAGGCACTTGAGGTAATATATGCAGTGACAATAGTACAACACAGAATTTTCAACTTGCGTCATGATCATAGCCGTCTTTTATTTAACAACTTCACCGTCGAAAAATAATGGTAGTGCTCCGTTATGGTATATTGGTCAACTGGTAAGGAATCTAAATTTTAACAAGGCTGTTATTTCACGTATAGCTGTAACCACTTCCAATTAATTTAAAATTTGACGCTTTTTGCAGGAATCATATTAGTAATATTCCATTTACTTAACCTTGTGTGAAGGGGCAAAACCAGCCGTCGGCAAGGAATACATTAGACCGAAATAACCTTGAGGAAGGTATCGAGTTGGGTGCCGAAACGTTGGCAATAGTGACAACATTGGCACGGCGCTAAAGCCGCCAAATAAGTGGAATTTCATCCTGTTTTTGTTGTTAGTTTCAGCACCTGAGACAGAGGAACAATGTATCGTTTCTTATCATTAAACAACTTACAAACTTGGAGTTTGTTAAAGTGATTCGAAGCTTACGATTATGTTAGTGTTACCTGAAATAATACGATTTAAGATATTTAGACAAATATGATGAGTATATAGGCTTACACGTACACTCAGCAAAAATATTTTCTATGTGCCAATGTCACTAAAAACTTCCATTTTACCAGCAAAACACTTATTTAGACCAAACCATGAATTATACAACCTGAACCAACGCTTCCATTGTGAAATGAATACATTCATGTTAACTTTTTCTTTATAAAAAAAAAAGTCTGCACATCTGCTTCCGTTCTGAAGGTTTTTTTAAAATTCTTTTTAACCCACGGGTAGCTTCTGCTGTAAAAGGTGATGTGGAATAGACGGAAAAAGTTGGATAAAAATTAACACAAAAATTGTACAAGAATGTCGTGCCATCGAAATTTTAATTTGAGAGCGAAAAACTTACAACGAAATGATCTCGTGGCTCTATTAATACCATGATACCAACAACAGAAACTTCTTCTTGTAAACTGCAGAAAGTTTTAGGCGTAAATCAGCAGATAATCGATTTATTCATTAAAAAAATCAAAACGTTAGGATGTCACTAGACAAAATTAGTAATGAAATAAAACTTTTACTGGTAAGGTAAAGGGCACGGTGTTCCTACGGTTCCTGAAATTTCCCGCAGGATTCATGGAGGTAAAGTTCCGCTTTTCCATCACAACCATTGGCACTAGAAGGATGTGACGGGGTCAGACCCACGTTTTGCCAACTTTTAATAGTTAGTGTGAAAAATAAGCATTTCTTTACGGATCTCACAAATTACTGCCAGTAAGTTCAAAAACAGGTCTCAAATAACTGCACTTAAACGTTTTCTTAGAAATAAAAAAATCAAATACAAATTGAAAGGTCGAATATAAACCTGCTTAAACTTTTGACAATACCGGACGAGAGTTATGCAAGGAAGAAGCATATTGAGAAACGGACATGGAACGGAGGCTACTATACACTAGAGAAACGTGACAGAGCTGTAGAAAGAATTAATAAAGATATTGAAATAAAAAGAGCAACTCACTCCTGAAGAAGGAGGAGAAGCTAACTGCCGAAATATTTTTTTTACGTAGCACACTACAACGATTTCATTGCAACCTTACGCCGAGAAAATCTCAGTTCTTCCAGTTCTGAAAATATTTCGAGTGTGAATATTTTTTTAAAAACAAAGCAAGAAAGTGTAAAAGAGTGGAGCAAGAGTGGTTTCAGATGTTTGCGAAGAAGTTAATTTTTCGTGACTGCCCCGACGTCCTTCTGAGGCCTGTTAACACAGCCACTGCTGCGTACTCCTATACGACACGTTGGGAAGTGGTGGTGTTTTTTTGGTGTGTGTCGTGTGTTCAGGCAAGACGCGAGCCGGCCAGCCAGCTGTGTGCCGAGTGTGCAGAACAAGGCTGGCGGCGGAAGTCGCGGTGCGCACTGAAAGCTAATACGGGTGAGAAAGAGAGCCCCACTGTCACTTCTCACCAGCCGAGTCACCATCCATACAACACATCACCTCAACCTCAGCATCAAAAACATCTTGCTAACTGAGATGAACTTTAGTTATCAACTTTGTTACGTGCAACTAGCTTTGTAAATGTTACCTACCTAACAACAATCACTTCACGTATGGTGGCCATTTTCAGAATTATTTCTTTGTCTCATTTTTTTTTTTTTTTAAAGTTTGAATGGTCATGAAGCGTACAAAAGCATCTACAAAATTAAATGCTTAATTTTTTTAGCCTTCTATGGTAGATTTTATCAACTAAAACATATTAGTTGACTCAATCATTTGTACCTCTGACTTTGAAGACATCCTCTGATATTAGAGACAGTTATTTCGCCACGTTGGCGCTAGTCTAACACTTTCGCATCTGAACCTTCTGCTCTCCCAGGTGCTCAAGCAACTGGTCATTTTTCTCGATTTTAAATTTTAATAACTTATTATTAACGCTGCAGCTAAGAAACTTCCATATGATTATAGTTTGACTTGTATACTTTGTATGTAAATGGGGTATGACATCAGGAGAAAGGTAACGAAATGTTTATAAACAAATGTATGAGTATGTTTTTTTAAAAATGTATTACAATCACTTTATGGTACATAATTTTGTTTTATACGGTAATCCTTAAAACTTTCTGGCAATCATAATGCCACTTTATACTCCTGACACCGCAAAGATGTTTCTCTTCTTCCTGCCTTCCCAGTTTGTGCCATGCTTCGCTCTGAGCAAACTTTACAAACCCGTGTGGGGTTTGCTTTCTTCTCTGTCCCGGGTATCTTATTCACAAAGTGTCTTCCCTTGAGTCTGTCACTTACTGTACTTATCAAAGACTCTTTTTCAGACTTGCCTTTGATAACAAGAGCCTCTCCAACTTGAAGAATACATTTTTTTTCTCTCTTCAGCATTCCGTGTCTCCTTTTAAATAACATAGGCGTTTGTCAAACATATCACAAACATGTGAAAAATAATTTCTTCCACCATTTGAAATACCATTTGAACTGTTTCCTTGCAAGTGGATAATAATTCACCATTTGATCAGTTCGATCCACGCCTGTTTTATATGTATGTACTACATCAGGTTTTAGCTTGTGTACCTGTCCCTGTTTACTTCGCAATGATTCTTCCGACATTGTTGCCCTGTGACTGGTTGAAAGCATTAGCACATCTCTTGTGTCCTTCTACTTGAGGCAAAGTAATTGTTGCCTCCTCATAAATACCATTTCCCTTCTTTTTATATTGTTTTTCACAATATTATGCCGTGGTCAAGTACTGCAGGAGAGTTATAGAACCTGTCCATGAAAACAGTGTGTCATTTTCCATAGTATCTGGCAAGAAGTCCGTCTAAGAGTAATACAACACCACTCTTCTAAGATCCCTTTCTCATGTAGTCTATACCTCCAGGTTCAAGCTATAACCAGTCTTTGCATCATAAATAATTTCATACCATATCTTTCAGGTTTATTTTTCATGTAGACTCTGAACTGAATTCTCCCTCTGAACCCACACATGCCTTCATCTACAGTCAGTTGTTTGGAGGGAACATATGATGACTGACACCAATTTAGTATAATGTTGTAAAAAGTTCTGATTGTGAACAGTGGGTCATAATTCTGTTGTCCTCGTGGGACGTAATTCTCATTGTTATTCAGATGCAAGTTTGAATCTGTCTCTGCCCAATTTACTAGGGGCGAAGGATGGAAAAAGCATGCAATGTGTCTACCAGTAATCAATCAAGGACGATTTTTCGACAAGACACATATGTGAAATAATAAATTTCACACAGCTTTACTGGCTGCCACTTAGCAAAGACACTGTTTGTCTTGAGAGAATTGTTTCTCCTCATTTTACTTGTTATAGATGAAGCGTACCTGTTAGTTTCACACTTGATTGTTTTTATTATTTCGTCTGGCACAAAAACACTAAAACAATCGAACAATAAAGGCACTAGAGTTTCTCGTTCACTGGTGAAGTAACTCCACTATATTCCTCAAAAAGAGGCAAATCTGCAAGAATATCGTCCTGTAACCACTGTGAAACGTCTTTACGAGATCGGTGCATTTTCTTACATGGATGAGGCTCTTGTATTGCATCAGAAGCTAGTACTTCATGTACCTTGTCTTATCCACTGATGTCATCAACACCACCTTCCTCTGCAGATTACAATATATTTACTTTGAAAGTAATATCTTTTATACACACACAAATAAAGAAATGCGATAGAACAATTGTAAATACGTAATTGTTCGCATCAAGTAGCTTACCAGCAGTAAGCATTTAATTTTTATCTGAAACACTTTCCCACTCTTCATTGTCTTCTTCAGAACCTGAATCTTCTGTCACTTCATCTAAAAGAGCTAATATTTCTTCACCCTTCAATCTTATATAAAAGAAATTAGCAGAGCAAACGACAACGAAAACTTTCTGCAACGAGCCGCACACACGAAAAACGCTGGAGTGTCTGTAGTAGAAATAATATAAGTACAAGGTGTATAAGTCACAATTTCTTGCTACCAATTTCTTTTTACTATAAATTCATGTTTGTCCTGAATATATGTATTAACAGTGCAAGTCAGTGTTGACAATTTTTTCTTAACAATTCAAAATTGAACCTATTAGTATAAATCAATTCGAATTTTATCCGGTCTGTAAAAGGCGTACAAGTTATGCGCTGATAATGACTTATACTCCTTATACTTATCACGACAGTAATGTACAGCTGAAGGTAGTCTCAGAAATACTCGCCAGATGGCAGCACGTAATATAGAAACATCGACAGACACAATACCATGCGGAAAAACCGGGATCTGACCTACAAGGCGGCGGAAATCAGCAGTTAACTGCCGCCCGAGTCAAGCTCGGGCTCCGGCAAACATGCAGCACGAGTCTGACTCGGACTCCGTTACAAGTTTACTAACTTATGAACGTAGCAACTGTCCAATGACGGTGAGATGCTGTCAGTAGAGTCAACTCGCCAAATAAACAAGTCCTTCTGTCCTAAAAGTCTTACGACATGACATAAAATGTTTATGTGAAGTAAATCAGTAAGAGTGAATCTCCGCTATTGGAAAGAACGTGTTCTTACTTTTGAACCACATTAAACGACAGTAAGAACAAAACTTTTACATTAGATTTGTATAAAGTTACAATTATGCCAGTTTTATAGCTTTATCCTTCGTCGACGTAGAGGTAATTAGAAGCGAGAACCGTCCTGGCACAAGGAACGGGAAGGAATTCGGTCATGGTACTTTGAGGGAACTATCTCAGTATTCATGTGTAGTGATTTAAGAAAACCATGGAAAGCGGAAATCTGGATGGCCGGAAGGCGAGGAGTGGAGGGGGGGGGGGGGGTGAACCAACACACTTGCGAATTACAGGGCCACAATCACCACTCACTAACCAGTCTCGGGGTTATGTCCACATAGGTAATGTTGTAGTCAATTACTGACGTTAGCTGTAAACGTCTATTGTTGTGGTTTCCATCACGTTTTAAAGTACAAAAAGGAGACAGGAAATAATTCTGTAATACATCTACATTTTCTAGTATTTTTCTGGTAGTAAAACGATGTGTGACTGTTTCGATGCTTTGAAATAAATAGCAGCCGTGATACGTTTATTTTTCAACCTGGTGCGAAAAATGAAAGTTCACTTTACTACACTTAACAAGTGACCGGAATCCCGAGGATTTTCTTGTGTTAAATAGAGTGCCATATTTAATGTTCTGACTAAAATAAACGTTCCACCATTAAATAATTACTCAAAAGGCGTTATTGTGTACGTCTCGTAAAGAATTAAACAAACAAGTACACAAATATATGCAGTATGTACGCGCTTCACAGTAAGTACTAATACAGTAGATGTAATAAGTACTATTAATTTTTGTGTTGGTTGAGATTCGGTCAACATCATACGTCAGTGCCGCAATACGGTGAGAAATTAAACGCGCTTCAAAACATTTGAAACTGTTAACAAGCCTTGATTTTTATTCGTAATTTATTAAATTACGTAAAGTGCAGACTTTTTTTATTTCAGTTAAAAGATTCCAGCCATATTAGCTGGAATTCGTTAAAAGTTGATAACGGTATAAGAACTTATACAAATACTTGTTCAACAATTTTTATTTCTTCCGCCTTCAGTATTGATGTTGAAACTGATATTAGAATATCCACCTTTTCGTTTTATCGAAATATTTCAAAGATTGAAGAGAATCTATGGAATTTGTTGTCTGCCCGTTACAACCAAACCCTCGATGCCATATAAATATTCGAGACTGAAGAAGGATACATCTATCTGACCGTCCGCGAATGGAAACTCAAAACCAAGAGATAAGAGACAACGAAAGCCAGTGCTGTTTTCATCCACTGATCATATTTCTGGCTGACTCTGGCTTTATACACAAATCTCCCTATTAACTCTTTGTTGAAAATGTGATTCACAATCAGAGCCTAATTAAACAGATTATTAACTGCAGAAACTAATTATTAAACACGTTCATGCGTTATACATATCCTCTGAGCAGCAATGACATCAGAAAGGAAATCACAGATCGGTATGAATGAAAAACTCATTCGCCTAAATTATTTTCAAGAAACGAAGTGTAGACACTGGGATTCTGGGAAGGGCCTTGAAGCAAATCCCTTCCCGTTCAGAATCTGTCTTGCTCAATTACTCAGACTTCGAACTCCACAGCTCAAGGTGTTTTATTTATCTTCTGGTACTGTAACAGTGTGCAATGGAAATATACGTGCCGACATTTATGAAGCAACTTTATCTTTTTGTCTCGATACATACGAAGCTGTCATCTTCGGACCCTGAAGAGCCCTCCCCCCTCGTCTGGCAGAAAACTTTCGTTTTTATCGCTACTTTCTTTCCCCTCGCAGTGGGGTAGCGTCGCTCGGTCACACATAAATATTCTTAAAGTGGGAACACACGGAAGGAAGCCCCGTCTTAATTCAGCTCCGCGTCTCGGAGCAGATACCACCTGCTGCGCAACACAACACACGGTAGCAGCAGTTCAATCAACTTCTCATTTCTTAGTCGTATTAGCAAAATTCTGAAACCAAACAAGTAGCTTGTTTCGTACGATTTTTTTGTTTGTTTGTATTTTCCAAGAAAAAAAAATTCTACTTGTTTCACTTATAGTTTACTTCATAAATATAATTCTTATCCTTTTCTAAAATTATTTCTACGTTAGAATGAATTTAAGGTGTTAGAGTTTCTGGCCCATCCGTGGTAAACTGAGAAAGTTCAACGAACCGAGGTTCAAACATCGCGTTATTCGTACCGGCGATACTGACTACGGTTTTTACGCGGTTTTCCGCAATTATCTCACCAAATGCTCGGACGTTCCCCAATTTTTACAACACCTAACACGTTTTTCTCGATTTTTTGACGAATGTGAATATTGTAAAAGCCTTGTTTTAAATATTTTGTTACTCATACAAGAGTAAATTCTGATTGTAACCTACTCTTCCGTTTGTTACACACATCGCAAACAAAAAAGACAGTTCGTGAAATTCCCTTCATTGCGGTTGTCGTTAATTCTTGGGAGGAGAATTGGCCTTAGATCTATCCCCAGAATCTTATTTCAAAAACCTTCTTTCGTCAACTCGAAATTACATCCCGAGTATATCCCAAGACAGATATTAAGGGTTCGTTTGGTGTACTGTTGAAGATCAACCTGGTGTTATTTGTTGAGTGTGGGGTGGTTTTCAGATATTTAGTAGATATTTTATGCCACTGTCATCACTGCAATTTGTTACATTTGTTGAATTATTTAGGAGTTTTGTTTGTTGTGTTACATAGAAATTGTCATGATTAGTGATAGATTTTTTAATGTAGACTTGTTTTGCTCACTTAAGTTTAATTCGTCCATGAAATTCTCAGGAATTAAATTTTGCGACTAGCTTTTTAATTTATTTTTTTTTTAAAAATTTTTTTATATTTTTGCACAATGGAAATAGTACTGAAAATTGTCACTTGAAGAAAGTCTAAGCCATCCGCCACACGTATGCCTTACGTTTCTATTTTATTTGGAATAATAAATTTGGATAAGAAAAGCCAAAAATCGTGGATGTTCAAATCCAGTAATAACTGACTGCTAATTTTTCCAGTTTCAGGAAAGTACACTTCTTCCAGTCATAATACAATTAGTATAGTTTCCTTGTTAATCAAATTTACAACCAGCATCTATCTGACGTTAGGTATATAGCACAATATCACAGGATCTCATAATCTGAATGTTTTAAAGATACAAGCTCATAAAAAGTATCATGTATGTTTCTCAGATTTTTTAAAATTGGTATTTGCAATAGAACTGAAGCACTGGAGCAATGTTAATTATTTACAGAAGAAAAAATATTTATCCGCCCTGATCGAAAATTTCGTATAAATGGGATGACGATTACTATCACTATTGGCGAGATTTGTTCACAGAGACACAAATGAACATAATAAAATGAGTTGAAGAGGGCCGCTTAGTATCAATATGATGCCGTTATCATCTCTCTACTGTTTTCCCGTTATTTTGGTTCAGTTATGCTATGTTGCTGCAACTTAGAAATATTAAAATGGTACTCTCACAATGTAATTCCTTAGAATTTGGTGGATGAATCAAGCTCATTTACAGTCAAGATTTTATTCAGGTGCTCGGGAATTAGAACCATAACGGGCAAGTCTGAGAAAGATGAGAAAAACTATCACTTCAGGACTTGGTGTTAACGAATTATTCATGGGTAGCACTTTCTACTAATCATGTAACAAAACATAAGTCCTTAACAATTCAAAGAATGTAACGAATTGCACTGACAACAATCGCATAATATACCGGCTGTACATTCTCTTGTTGAAAACCGTCCCATACCAGTTTGATACACAACAGTACACCTTACCTTTCTTACTGATATAATTAGGGAAAATTTCAAGCAGAAGAAAAGAGATTGTTGAAACAAGATTCATGGGATAGATCTAAGGACAATTCTCCTCCCATGAATTAACGACAACCGTAATAAACGGAACTTCACGAACTGTATTTTTTGCTTTCAGTGACTGTATTAAATGAAAGAATTGTTTATGTGAGTAACAAAATTTTTTAACATGAAAAAAAAAAAAAAAAAAAAAAAACACGCTTGCAGTTTCGATTACATGTTAGTTGCAAAACGTAATTCCAGACAGATATTTCTCTGTGAGGAAGATGTAGTAGAATTTGAAAGAAATTTATCGGAAAGTAAAATCCTACTATTGGTTGCATTTTTTTTTTTTTTTTTTTTTTTTTAAATAAAGCTTGATTAAAAGAGAGCAAATTATGTTGAGAGGGTAGATCTGATATTCGTTATTGACTCTCTAAAGATTTCACTTCCATCGCAATAATAAAAGCCAAGTTCAACATGATCCTAGGAACGACTCTTTATTTACACTAGCCAAACAAACTTATTTCGGTGTATTTTGGCTACTATTTTTAGCTATAAACACGTTGCAAAATATCCTTTTCTGATATTTCGCCTTATCAGAAAAAATAATTGATTACAATATTACTTGTACAAACACATTGTTTCTTTATGTCCCTAGCATTATATAGCGTTTAAAGGGAGAAACTTTCTCTTATTTCTTTTTTGTTAATACCAAAACACTGCACTTCTCCATAATAACTGTTAGAAAAATATCTATCACTCTAAACGAAGTAATTCAGATCTCTCGCAATAATTTACATTAGTATGAATAGAGAGTAGCTTATTTCGATTGTTTCAGTAGAAAGTCTGTCACAACTAAAGATGTCATCGAGCGTGGTGGATGAGAGGTTCGAATTCTGGTCAAGCCATCCAGATTTCAGTACCATTCTATATTTTCCCCAAATCACTTTGGGCGAATGCAGGGATGATTCTTTCGGCAAGGCGTAGGCGAATTCTTTCATTAATTTACTCGTAAGCCTTTCCGCCTGATAACCTCAAAGTCGGCTAAACGTAAAGCCATACCAGATTTGGGTTTTCCATGTTTTCCCAAATCACTCCAGGCAAATGCCAGGATGCTTCCTTCAAAAGGTCATGGCCGAATTCCTTTCCATTCCTTGCCCCCCATCCTTTCCCGTCTCTAAAGACCTCGCTGTTAGAGAGACACTAAGCAGATAAAAAAAGAAATAAAGCCAGAAAAAAAGTAAAGCATCAGATGAGACAGCCACTTAACAAACAAAACTGAACCATTACAGTGTAAACAGCAAAAAAATTTCAGAGTACTTTGACATAATTCTTGCAACCTTCAACTGCGTCATCGTCAGTAGTAAAGTGATGAGCACCTTTTAGTTATTTTTTGAAATCCGTCATATAATAATGAAGTCTTCACGGGTGTACCGCCGGATTGTGTTGTGAAAACATGATATTTCGACGACTAGTTCCAACATCTTCCTCAGGTGCGGAAATATCTGTCTTTCTTTATTTCATTGTTTTTATATCTAAAGACTGCCCATTTGTTGTATTGGATCACTAAATCATCATCTTTTTCAAGTTTACCTGCAAAGGTTTATAATCTCATATTTTTCAGTCGAATTTCGTTACGTAAACAATCAATCGTAATTAACGCATACGGCATTTAAGAAATAGTTTTCGTTGTTATTGCTTAAGCAAAGGCTGTGAGTTGAGTGAACGATTCAGTTGACTGCAGGCGAGGCAGTCATTACTTCATTAGCGCAGCTTCTCGTTATTTGCATATTCTTATTCTTCCTCTCCCCGTTGTTTATCGCCTTCATTTCCCGCCCTCCTCCTTAAGCCGCCACCTCATATCTCCAGCTCTTCCATAATCCCCAGCCCACCTCTCATCTGTTTCTCGCTTTCTCCGCATTCCACGCTTTTAATTAAACCTGATACCATGTTTCGTCTCTCAGATTATATTTTTTCCGCACTCCTTGCAATATGTTGTTTACGACAACAAGCAATGGATATCTTACCTTACGTGACGCGATGTTGATATTTAGTCACTTCATTCCGCCGTATTTTAGTCCCCTGGCGGGGTTGTACTCTATAATTTACTACAGAGTAGTTTTTTCCAAAGAATTTTTTTTATTATGGATGATTAATGTTTCAGAAATTTGTTCTTATGATACAATTTCAGAGATTTATCAAGGAAACCAGCAATTTAAAGACTTCTATTGTGTACGAATATTTTTTTTTTATCCACTGTATGAACATTTTTACAAGCACACTTTTCAACAGATTATATTTCTGAGGAATAGCATTTCAAATATATTCTCTCTCTTTTCTTCCATTCCGGAATCATGAAAGAGATAGTTGTTTATTTTGTTTCCGTTTACGTGTATTGTAGTAGTTGGTGAAGTGTATCAGAGTTGAGTTTTGGTAACCGGACCGAGTTTATTCATTTGTAGAAGGAAGTAGACATGCAGGAGAGAGACAAGGCTACCATAACCCATTCTCTCTCTCAGAACTAGTCAACTTTAATGTAAAACGAATATCCGGAACATTCGCTTTGTCTCCCTGGAAGTGTAACAATAGGTAATTAAAAATAATAATAAGAACTGTGTGTTTGGACTACACGACAGAAGTGAAACTTCTTTAGGTATTACGTAAAATAAAAACAAAATTAATCGTTTTCATCATTTTCATTTTCATGTTTTGCTCAAATGTGAAACGAAACTTGGAGGATGACGCGAAGTTAGTCTTCGAAATATAGAGTTTTCACAACATAATCCGGTGGTACATCTGAGAAGACTTCATTGCAACCATACGCCCGGGAAATATCCGTTATTACGAAATTAAAGAATTTATTTCCTTTAGATGTCTTCAAAATACTGCATCAATGACGTTGTAGTTCACTATCCCCAGCTGAAATTTATCGTAAGGCTCTTCAATCATGGGCTAAGCATCCGAAGGGAAGGTTGCATTAAAATAATATAATAATGGTTTTAAAAAAATCTAAAAATCATAAAACTCAGATTAAAGGAAAGGATTAAACTTATGTAGGAAATTTAAGAACATTATTAATGAATTTGAATGTTTCATTCGTACTGCGATAAATAGTAACTCCTGCTGCTTGTACATCTTTTATTTTGAGTTTTAATGTCTTTTAGAAATTTTTATAATTAATACCTGCATTATTATTTATCCACTTTCCGACAGGAAAAATATTACGGTGATCTGATACTGAATTTCTAATATCCTACGTATTTTGCAATATTTTGGCAGTTAAAACTAAATATTAATAATCTTTTTATTTTTACTATAAAATGCTTCGTCGTTTTCCCTAGTGTAAAAATTTCACGACAGAAGGCATTCCTTATTGTGTATTAACTTAATTTGCTATATCACATCTTTGAAACAACATTGTTTACACACAAAACGTTACTAACCTTCGTAGCAATTTTTCACTTTTAAAGTAAAATTAAGCTTTTTTGTAATAAACACAGTAGGTTCTATGAAGGGTTAAAGGTTTACGAATTGTAGATAAGTGAAATAGACGCTGTTATATACTGAGGTGGATGTGTATTGGTCCAATTAACGTTACGAATGGTATGCTAGGTACTGTTGAAAATAACATGCACTGCTTATACCTTATTCCTGGATACGTTTGAGTTGCTCAGTTATACTTATTAAGATATACATTCCTTTATTGTCTTACAATCTGGTTGTTTTTTGATGGGCTTAACAGAAACATGTGAATATTCTCTAGTCCCACTTAGTCAAACAGAAACTAATATTTTTAGAAGTTCCTGTATTTACCCAGACCATCAACCGAACATCAGCTTCAAACCGCACAGGATTCGAAACTACCAATACACATATCAAACGCTTGTTAGGAAAAATGTATAAACTGTTTATAAACATTTCTCAGCAATATGTAAAACAACGAGCTGAGAGATACGAAATCAATAATACATGCGTGGGTATTCGTTAAAATTAAAACATAAAAGTTGCGTAAAAAGTTTAGTTTTTGTTAAAAAAAAAAAGTTACAGTACTAATTTTTAGAAATTATCATGTCCGTCGGTCCCTACGTCAGTCTTAACTCTGCTGACTAAAAGCTGATGGTGGCGAAATTCCATAGGAAAGTGTATTCTATAAACCGCAAAATAAAACCATGGGCAAACAGGCAATAAAAATTCGTCAACCTCCAGCCCCATCGAAAAATAAAACCCACAACTATGATTTTTTGTGTACCCCATCGCATGTGATATTGTTGGGTATGAATTCAAATACACTGTTAATGATGTTTAGAAACTTTCTGGTGTGGTTATGCATCTTGGGAGATACGAGTTCCTGAAGTCATGTAAAATGTATCTTATACCCTCTAATTTACCAACCATATGACTAAAAACTCTGAAAAAAAATTAGGATGAAGGTAGTTAATGACTTGTAGCAAAAATTCTTTTGGATAAGATACGCCACTTAATTTTTTACGAAATATGATTATTCTCGTCATTTAATCCCACCACATTCCGTTCCCATTATAATAAGCGCGTGTTATTGAACGCAAACAGATCGGTAGAGAGATACTGAGGGAAAGAAATGATGGCACTTAATAAGGACTATCAAGGTAAATTGTTTTAGAACAAATACATTAGTGGATTTTTCTATTCCATTAGGAACAAATCTAACTTTATGTTTCAAAAAATTAGCATTGTGCCTAAGCAGCATTTTGTTCAGCTGTCAGATGGTCTGTGGTTAATAATGATCACTTGAAAATTCCGTTTCGAATTCCTGTCACGCAGGCATTTTTGAGAAACTTTATCTGATATTTTTATCCCTCAAAATTTTGTCTGCGTGAAGCACGGTGGGACGCTCCGTGGTTTGGAGTTTTCAAAGTCAGATGAATTTCCCCTTATCTGAGTCAGGTGGACTAAAAAACAGATAGTAACTAACTATTAATTTTTGAGAACAAATATAACCAAATCTGATTGCTGCAAAACCCTGTGGTAGGGGCATGATATGCGCACTTTGCAGTATTTTTAACTATCTTTCATTTGCTAGTATAGAAGGAATGACATAACTAAAAAATGATAGCAGCACCTCTAAGAAAATTTAGATTTTAAATGTGACGAGACAGTTGTTTCATTTTAAATCATTTTATCAAATACTTGTTTTGTATATATCTCTACTGAAACTGTAAGATTGGACTGCTTTCTAAACGACACACATCGT
Source organism: Vandiemenella viatica (assembly GCA_031002005.1). Lineage (NCBI taxonomy): Eukaryota > Metazoa > Arthropoda > Insecta > Orthoptera > Morabidae > Vandiemenella > Vandiemenella viatica. The sequence continues at coordinate 293,209,437 of JARYHS010008074.1, forward strand.
GCCGCGCATGTGTGTCGTGTTGTGACATCTACCCAGCGGGCTAGGTTCTACACCATATGCCTGCTTCATTTCTGTCCTTTTCAATATATCTTCACATTTCTACAATTTTTTTCTGTTTACCTTCTTGAACTATCTCCTGGCAGGTCTGACTAGTCTTCTTGCCTTGGTAATGCACACTCCTGTCTATCTTCCACGTGGATAAATTACATTCAACTAATGTCATCCTTGTTTTCAACCGAGTACACAGGTATACTGTGGAGTCGTACTAGTCCTGTGACAGGAATAAATACCTACCAAGAAAAAATCCTTCAAGAAATTGAGATCTGAATAAACAGCAACGTAGATGGATGCCGATAATTTAGTGACAGTCTGTAAGACATTTCTGATAAACGTTAATGATTTTCTGCACTTTAAATACAATGAAAAAAGCTAGTATAACAACTAATGTTGGAGGTTTGAACGAATATATACGTTTTAATGCATCGTTATTAGTACTTCATATGTATCACCTAATGACGCGTGTGTGTACTAACTTATTATCAAAGTAGCTAGTTATTGATACTACGTGGTTACGATATGTTTAGCAAAATTTATTTATTTCTTCTTAAAAATTTTTGTAGTAACAAGTGCAAAATTGAAAATTAGTTTGCAATAGGCCTAACAAAACTGTAGTTTCGGTATTGTGTTTTGATGATGCCATAATTTGATGAGTATTCTGTATGGTCCTCGATATGTATTGTGTTTACATTGCCAATTTAGATGGTCATAAAATTGCTAGTTTAAAGATAATATATTTCATGTTAGACTGTAAGCGTTATTAATGAGAACTTCGTTCTTTTGTTAATTACCATAAGATTCTAACAGTTCGCCAAATGTGAAAAAGGTAAAAAAAAATCGTTATTAGTACTTCATATGTATCACCTAATGACGCGTGTGTGTACTAACTTATTATCAAAGTAGCTAGTTATTGATACTACGTGGTTACGATATGTTTAGCAAAATTTATTTATTTCTTCTTAAAAATTTTTGTAGTAACAAGTGCAAAATTGAAAATTAGTTTGCAATAGGCCTAACAAAACTGTAGTTTCGGTATTGTGTTTTGATGATGCCATAATTTGATGAGTATTCTGTATGGTCCTCGATATGTATTGTGTTTACATTGCCAATTTAGATGGTCATAAAATTGCTAGTTTAAAGATAATATATTTCATGTTAGACTGTAAGCGTTATTAATGAGAACTTCGTTCTTTTGTTAATTACCATAAGATTCTAACAGTTCGCCAAATGTGAAAAAGGTAAAAAAAAATCGTTATTAGTACTTCATATGTATCACCTAATGACGCGTGTGTGTACTAACTTATTATCAAAGTAGCTAGTTATTGATACTACGTGGTTACGATATGTTTAGCAAAATTTATTTATTTCTTCTTAAAATTTTTTGTAGTAACAAGTGCAAAATTGAAAATTAGTTTGCAATAGGCCTAACAAAACTGTAGTTTCGGTATTGTGTTTTGATGATGCCATAATTTGATGAGTATTCTGTATGGTCCTCGATATGTATTGTGTTTACATTGCCAATTTAGATGGTCATAAAATTGCTAGTTTAAAGATAATATATTTCATGTTAGACTGTAAGTGTTATTAATGAGAACTTCGTTCTTTTGTTAATTACCATAAGATTCTAATAGTTCGCCAAATGTGAAAAAGGTAAAAAAATGTTTCCCCGCAATAGTGTGAAGTAATTTTCTAATAACTCATGTTAGCATGCCATAATTTAAATCAGCTGCAATAATGTAAAGGAAGGTGGCGACTATCCAACGATTCTTCAACCTTAATGCCTAAACAGCTTGGACGTTTCTCTTGGCAAGCAACAGCTGCCGTGGCTGTGCGGAGTGCGGAGGTCGGGGAGGCGAACTCCCGGCCAGCGACGGCTCCCCTTGCCGCCGAACAAACACTGCGAACCGCGGGCTCTGGCATACCTGCCTCTCGTATTAACAACAAATTCTGTGGAGTGCGAGACGATGATAAAACACAGTTCTTGCCTTCACTGCCGGAGTATACTCGTTAATAAATGAATCACTAAAATTATTTGACAGTACAGAATAATAATATTTGGAAAGAGGATCTGTTGGGCCTGAACTTTTTGAAACGATGCTCCTTTCGTGCAGCAGGAAAAAAGGGGGTAGCTTTGCAGAAATAAACTCATTATCGGGAGCAGCCGATGCGGACATCGGCAGACAATCCGCGCATCGCGATGTCACGTCCAATACTTTTTCCGGAACAACATCGATTTTAATTTTTCGGCGTTGCTCTATTTTTGATTTGGTATTTATTTTTGTGCCGGCAACCCTCGTGCGAGAGGGGCGCATGGAGGTGGTGACTCCGCCCCTAGGGGCGGGGCGCGAGCCGGGGGTTGAGCCAACATGGCGGGCGGGGTGCGGCGCCACGTTTAAAACGAACCACTTTTCCAGCCCGCTAACCGCGATATATGAACACCCAAAGAGTTGACGTATCAAATCAAAAATCCATCCGTCACCAGAAATAACACGCTCTTTTGGACACATTACGCGCTTCATTCTCCGCCACATCTTTTATTTTGGCATAGTTGTTTGTTTTTATAAACAATTTGGAGTCGCGTAATTTTTGCTTCTCGTTTAATTCAGTGCTCTTACTTAGTTGTGACAGCTACTTATCCCTGCTATGAAAATGGGAATATATATATAAAAAAAATACGGGAGTAAATATGCTAGGCTGGGCTGTAGGACTTAAAAATAAGGAATTTCTGTGACACGTAGCAGCCAACTAACAGTGAATATTATAAAGTATACAGGACGAATGCAACTTGAACTTGCTCGTATAGAATTTAATACTGGAAGCAGTACCATTTATCATCAGTAATGTCACATGCAATGCACATACACTGTTTTAAATCGACCTACAATTAGTAGATTTACAGCTTCTAAAAGTATTCGTCTTATTAACAAGTTATTTGTTAATGACATTGACGTGTGGCATTGTTGCTTATCATCAAGCAGCTATTTCTTATGGAACTTAAGTCAACTATAATGACAACTCCATCACACATAGTAATCTTTTATACACTCTTTAAAGATTGAACTATTCCCATAAGAGTTTTCTGAAATGTGAACGTTGTGTTGACTGTCATATACAATCACAACGATTTTATTTTGCTAAAATAAAAACGCTGTCTCTGAAGGAATGAACGGCAATCGCATAGCAATTTTCATCTGGTGTCCACTCCACGGAAACAAATACATTGCTTGGTTGCGCAGTCGGTGAGGGAATGTCAAGATAGCAGTAGCTCCACGACCCGCTATTATTTTCTGTTCTACCAACTGGATTTACCGCCGAAATGGATCCTCTCTGAATCTGTCGAAGATATTCAAACGACTGCGATATCCAGTCCGCGGGCCATGCCACGAAGAAACAGCATTCGCTACACCCTGCAACCCGCTGATGGCCCTTCAATAAAACACAGCCTATGCTCGCGTCTTTTTTTTTTTTTTTAATTCGTGTTAGTAAGAACTCTTGTAATACTATCGCCCCTCTGTATAGCAAACAGGGAAATACAATTCTTGAGCTGGCGAGTTGCCAACAAAATAATATATTTTTATTAAAGAAATAGAACTGCTATCTTGGCAGCAGTACATGTTCAACTATGGTTTATTACAGGTCCCATTTTTAAAATTTTAAATGGTGTTTAATGTTTAATGCAGAATGTAGTTTAGAGTAATTACTTCTGTTTCAAAAATAAAATCACACCACTAAGAACTGAAACTAGAATTAACTAAAACTTTCCAACCAGAGCCTTCAATTACATCAGGTTAACAATCACTTCTGTCGCTTCAGAGTTATATAACGAAACTCAGTTTAAAGGCGTTGTCATTAACCACAAACTCAAGAACCTGGTTCTTATGATTAAATTGTGACTGTATTACTGAAGATAACTACTTTTTTTTAGAAAATAATAAAAATAAAAATCTAGAGAAAAACACAGAATTAACGGCCTTCAGAATTAAAAACTACACCACCTCCTCCAAAATTAGTTTGTAGACAGACTGAAATCATTCCACTACGCCAAAAAATCGATAAAAATGCCTAACACAAATCAGAATCTCCTAAGAGAGATATTTTTAGTGTCAAAATGTGGGAGGATCACAATCCGTAATATCTTCTACCTGTAGACTAAATCACCTCAAACAACCTCATATCAACAAAGCGTCATTCTGAACAAAGCAATTTATCAACTTTGAATACAATTAATAACTGAATAATTTAACAGGCAACTATATACTCTCTGAAATTATTTGTTTACATTTCTAAACAGCTGTTTTCTTTCCTTCTCCTCACTGCTTTATTTTTTTTTTATTTTTTTTGTTGATTTGTTATTTTTAATTTAAAACCACTTCACATTGAATGCATCCAAGTAGCTATTAAGAGAAAACTGTCAGAAACCATACATCATCTCAATTTTGAAGATCTTTACTACTTTGTCTATCTACTTCGATTCGTAATTTTTTACACAAGTGTCAGTTTTAATGTTACAAGTCCTCCATCTGCCGTCACTTTTAAGTGTTTGTCATTGCGGACAGATAATATTTTTGGTTTTGTTAGATATATGATTATCAAATGTTATTTGCGGATAATAATATGACTCCAAGCTGTCAACTGTCCATTTCGATCTCGGCACAATAGCTTGGTTACTCACCAAGTCAAGGATCATGTCCTGGACCCGTGAACCTGAGTGTCGAGATTTCTAATGTGTTAATTCTAGTTGAATGCATACCTAAACGTCTTCCATCCATGATACGCACGTTTCGAAGATCTTATAAATGGAGACACTGACGGAGCAGAAACTTTTAAGTCTAGCTTTTCGAATGACTTGACGTCAACGCGGCCATTCACTATTTCGGTTTACTGAAATGACACACTGTTCATAAACAAATCCGCATTTTCCAGGGAAATAGGTCACTGTTGTCGCTTAAAATATGATGCCTATAATGGCTTCACCTTCAGTAAGAGATTAAGATCATAGCAAAAACGTTAAAAGACGTGCTTCCGTATAAGCCCATACTCGAGTTTACCGACAGATTTTGTCTCCCTCCATCAGCCGTTCCACGGAAGTGGCGGAATCTTCCAATTCTTCAATCCTTAACTCATCTGCCTCATCACAGTAGTTATAACCTACGCCCTCAATTATTTGATTCACATCTATCCGTCTTTCCTTACTCTTCTCCCCTTCGATTGTTTCCTCCACTGGCAAATTAAACAACTCCATGTGAATTACCCTATCTCTTCTTGCTGTGCGACTATTCCATAAACGTTTTTCATTAACTATCATTTCTAAAACATGTTTGTTTACTATTTTACCTATTCATCCAATTTTCTAGATCCTTCCACGGAACTAAATTTTAAATGACTTTTTTAAAAAAAAATGACTACTGGCCGATAAAGCCGTACAAAGTTTTCTAATCCATGAAATGAAAAAGGTAAGTTAGGATGGCTGAAAAGACACCATAAATCAGCCTGAATCTTGGACATCTCCTGAGGAGGAATAAAATGATATTGTCGCTTTTGTATGTATTAATGATTTCAACCGTTTTTTCCCGAAGTGTAGGGCAACACAATATAAACAGTCTATTAAAACGATTCACATCCTACGTGGTAGTAGAAGTGGTGCCTTTGAGGATGGCTAATCCTTACGCTACCGTGGACTCCAACGATTTTCTGTTGATCTCATCATCGAAGTATATAATTTTAGAAACTTCTTTGACACCCTATGTCAATGTATCAAAATAAGCGTTTGTCTTGTTTAAGAACGGTATTTTTGCTATTTCTACTACGCTTTTGATACTTTTTTGCTTCGGCTATCAGTTCAAGTTACATACTTCCTAAGCAACAATACTCTGAAGTCCTCTGTATATTTAATCCTACTCTTATATTTAGCCTGTAAGTATTGTCATCACTTTTGTTGTACTTCATTATCTTATATTTTAGATTTTTGACTTAACATTTTATTCAGGGTATTCAGTATATTCTGGAGGAACCCCATTCATCTAAAAATACACCTCTGTGTAATCTTCATGACAAAGTCATTTTTTTTTTTCCTTGTTGCATTCCTCTTTACAAAAGTATATGTTTCTAGTCATAGACTAGATTCTTGCCTCACCAGTTTCTAGCTAGTGCTTAATAATTAATTCCCTTCGCTCATTACAGCTGACGTCGTGCTCCAGTTGGTTGGTATTGATGATTCAGAGCGGCGCTGGTTCAAATCCCCGTCCGGGAGTCAAGATTTTGGCTTACATTGGTTTTCCGAAATCACTCCATCCAATTACCGGAACGTTTCCTTCAAAAGGCCATACCAAAATTCCTTCCCGTTCATTGACTCATCTTCTCCTCACTTTAATGAACTCGCTTCAATGAGCCGTGAAAGAAGATAAAAAACGACATAATTATGACGAAGATTCTATTCATATGACACAATTTAAAAATGCCTCGAAAGATATTAACTTAAGGTAGTAAGAATTGATTAAATTCCGGCAAAATAGTAACAAAGAGCAAACTAAACAATAGGTAACTGGTTTCAAATTTTGGAACAGGAAAGATTCCATCTGATTTTAATAAATGTATCATCTTCACACACACATATCACAAGCTGACAAATGTATGAAAACGAAAAAGAAATACGTTGGACATCACATGTTTTAAAATTAATAACTATTACTCAGAAAGTCAAATTATAATAAGGTTAGTTCAAATGAGAGAAAAACTGGGGTACAAGAGAAGCAACCCTGTCTGTAAGATTAACACTGGAAAGACGGTTCGAGAAAAAACGATACTTTAATGACGCATTCTGACTTACATTAAAATTTAGATAATGTTACATGGAAAAAGTTGTTCAAAATGTTAAAGAACTCAGATACAGAATAAAGATACAGAAGAATAATTTGTTAGTTATACAACATCAGATGGATCATCACGAGACAAGCACCATTTTTTTTTTTTTTTTTTTTTTTTTTTTTTTTTAAAGTGTAAGATAAGATTCTAGCATATTCCCACTAAAATTAAACTAGTTTGTAGAAGAAAATATTATGGAAGGTAAGAAAAAACTGAATACGGCATTAATGTTAAAGGAATAATCAGTATGCTGAGTTTTGCTGATAACATTGTTTTGTTAGCAGACAAACTAAAAATTTACTGATTGGCTTTACCGTAATGCGAGGTGAAGAATGTAGACCAAATACAAAGCAAAGCAACGTAAAAGACATAAAATGTAGCAGTAATGATAATACTAACCATAGACCTGTTATAAAAATAGAGCCAAATGGAGCAGGAGAAGTAAGAGAATTCTGGTATTTCTGAAGTAAAGTTACAGAATAAGGTCAGAGCAATTACAATTTACGTTCTCAATTATCTGATTCACTTAATCCCACGTCTTAAAATGAGACCCATCAATCTGCCTACTATTTCTGTGAGATTATTTAACAAAAAAATTTTCGCCGATCATTTCCAGAACCCAATTATTCCGTACTTGATTTGCCCACTTAATTTTCAACATCTTTCTGTCACACTCTTAGGAGGGCCACACTATCATGGAAAATAATAATTTGAAACCGTTTGGCTTCCAATATTTACGATAGTCGGAACTGATTGTCTCTAAGGCTCTAAGAACATTACTTAAACAACAAATCGATAGCTACTTAGCTCTTTCAACTTCTGTGAAGATAAGAAATCGGTAAATAGAGCTGTTACTCTTGTTGTAACGCGTTCTGTGCTGTTTGGTTGTGATGCATGATGCTGGTGCTTAGCAACCAGGCTGCGTTCACTTATAAAGCCTAGAGAAAAAATCGATAGTATAATCTACCCTATTTTAACATGGTAGTAAAGCAGTTGTTCCTTCTCGGAAGATATATAGCGACACTATTCTGCTTATTCTGAGACAATTCTTACCCGCTTCCGCAACACTAGACATTACACTCCACACAAATACTCAAATTGCAGCATTCAGAAACACCAGCAGAGAAACCCCCTCATCCCACTGTAGCAAACAAAACGGGATTCTTAGAAGCATTTTATGCTAAATAATATTTCTTGAAAAAGCTTCATGAGGTTTGAATTAATAAATAATACAATGGAAAAGTGAAGAGAACATGGCCAGTTTCCAGGGTCATTCGAATGTCAAAATATTAACAACATCTCGAATTATGAAATAAATCTACTTCCTTCTTGTCGGCCTTTGATAACAGAAACAAAATTCAGTATAATATTTTTTAAGGCTCCATAAACCGGTGATTACACTTTACGTACTGGTATGAACGAGGCAAATCCGGCAATACAATTTACAGTTACTATTACTTTGGGTGTTCCGTAATGATGATTCTAAAACCTTTTACCTAATCTATTTTTCCAAGCTTAAGGATTAGTATTTGATACCAAAAGTACTTAATGACACAAACTGTATTAAATTATCTGCCATTGTTGCTGTATGACGATTAGAAGGACAGATTGCTCATACAAAATCTCATAAAATTGCATTGTTTTAAGAAGCTACTTCACTGCTGAGGCCTATCCGAATTTAGTAACGAAGACAAAATGCCTTTCAGCATGGAGTTTATAATAATCTTTATGTTTTCGTGTCTTCCAGATCACAATTCTTTACCCAGTGGTTGGTTATTTTTGTTGTTCAGTACAAATACTGGTATATGAAAACAGCAATTACGTTTTATAACAGTGCAAGTTGTGCTAAAGGATCACAAAGTTGGTATCACTCCTCAGAGTATCGTTGATAAATGTCGGTCAGAATAGTTAGGCTGCATCGAGAAGCCCCCTAACTCCATTCGACCAACGACTATACAAATCCTGGTGAAGCTATTCTGTTTGTAAACGCGCAAGTCTACTGACCTTCTGGTCGGAGTGCAGAAGAAGCCGAGTTAAATGGAAATTCCACTGATTTATTATTATTATTTGCAAATGGACTATTATCCGATCACTCAAACACATCATGGCTTGTAGTGAAGAATTTGTCCATCGTTTCCAGTGGGTTGCTAACAACAGGGATAGTCAGTTCCTGGATGAATGGAAGTAGTGTAAATGTTGCCATCTGCGATTCGTGTAACTTACGTTTTCTATGATATGTGTATTTTTGTTTGTGAGATGTGGAGTATATGAGGCTGAAATTGGAGACGTTACCAGAATTCGAGTAGGTGACTGCGGAAAAGAGCCTAAAAACCACAGTCAGGAGGGCCAGCACGTGGGCTCCGGGACTCAAACCTGGTTCCGTCGTTCCCCAAGCCATACTAGTGAAGCTTCGCTGATTTAGTTCTACTCCAAGACGTGATTTTCAATAGATGAAAGCGTTGAAAAAATAATAAAAAATTTACATGTTTTTTTATGAAGTCCAGATATTTGAATATGCAATTAGTCCGTTTGATATACTTTACAGGTCGCAATTTATAATTTTCATCTCTCCTTAAAACTAATATGGTACAACGAATGATTTCTTAAACTAATCCAAGTGAGGAAATAAAATACAACTTACCACTGCAGATTGTTCTCGCAACTTCGCTGGCTCTGAGAGAAGCCTCAGGCTGTATTTCCCGAGACAGTCTCAGTACAACACATTCACCACACACGCAATTACACAGTTCTTCTCACTCGCAGTCCCGATAAACACAACACGCCGAGCCTACAAAACAGAAAAGTGCCACTGAATAAAACATTTCACTGTGGTACATTCAAAAACACATAATTAAGCTCTGCTGACTATGGACTCCAATGTTAATACTTCCTATCTACATGTTATGCAGTTTTTCGTTAGTGTGCCGTGACAGTGGAAAGGTTTATTTTTGACACAATCTGACAGCAAAAAAATTATATTTACAAATTAAAAATTCACAAATTCTATCCATGTCTTAGTTTTCAATAATATCAATTCCTAGATTCCTCATTGTTTCAAACTTGTTAGCCCAAATTAGATTCCGCAAAAATATTGTCGTGTTATATCGCTGTCCCGGAAGAACAACAGAAATACAAAATTTTAAATTTTGTGTTCAAGAGCATAGTAAGTGTAAAATGACCCTTTACACCATTTTTTAGCCTCCAGTAAAATTACCTTTTTTGCAGTTTTGTTGTTCTTCAGGTACAGCGATATGTGCAACAAACTAAAAATAGAATTGTTTTTCTTACAAATCGCAGCAAACCATGTGAGAAATCAGGGATGCATCGTTGTTATAACCATAAATTGTTGTAGTAACTTTACTTTTTTTTTTAACTGCTTTACGTCTCTCAACAGCGAGGTCTTTAGAGACGGGAAAGGATGGGGGGCAAGGAATGGGAAGGAATTCGGCCATGGCCTTTTTCAGGAAGCATCCTGGCATTTGCCTGGAGTGATTTGGGAAACCATGGAAAACCAAAATCTCGATGCCCGGACGGGGATTCGAACCGCCGTCCTCCCGAATGCGAGGCGAGAACGCTAACCGTTACACCGCCACGCTCGGTAGTAACTTAACTGTCACCAAAGTAAACGTAACGAAGATGACATGCTGTGCATTAAAAACGTCTAATATTTTAAATTATATCTCAGATTCAGTGATCATTTAAGTTAGAAAACTAAATCTGACTTGAACCAGTTTTGAAAGCTGAGCAACATAAACTGAAGATCGTGAATTCAGTTCTCTAGTATCAGAACGCTGCTATGTTGAATGGTTAAAATGGACTGATAAAACTCTTTACTGACCGTTAAAAAATCAAAAAAATCTTATACCCATACATTGTTAAGCCTCATAACAGATACAAATAAGAAACAAAGAATTCAATTCCATCATATCCAACGATTTATTTCTACTATGTTTTACAGACATAGCAAATTTAACTAAGTAAATCGTATGGTCTCAACGACATCAAAAAAGAATTCCAAATTACCATCCATTCCACTTCTGTTGGTTTAGAGTGGAACGTAAAGTTCTACTTCAACCTTTGTCTGAAGTGCAGACGAAGTTTAGGTTCAAGAAAAAATTCCAGGTCACACCGGGTCTCGATAAATGGTTTCGAATTTAACGATGACATTTAACTAGACCATTAGACAAGAAGATAGAAATCTGAGGTATAATTTACGATTAAAATTTATTTTTTGCTACTGATATTAATGGTTCTCTATTTAACAGAAGTTTTCCAAACACTTGGATTGACACATACCTCAAATTAAATGCGTTATAAAGAAAACTTTCATGTCAGATTTTGTGCACTGCACTGAACTGTTCTGTGGTTTCTTGCTCAACGCACACAACACGGGAGATCGCCTCTTTACAGTAACTCAAACCACGAGACCACAAAGTCCATGGATTCCGACCTTCAGAAAAAATACTTTCTCATTCACCTGTTTTTCCATTATATTTTCATTCATATCATGAATATTTTCATTTACATCCGTCATCAAAAAGCCTTTACGTCAATGTGTTAACTCGTAAAAAAAAAAAAAATCAACTAAAAAATTTTTGTTGATAAAATTAATTACTCTGTTTATTTACAAGCTGCAAAAGCCATAATAAACGGTAACAGCGTTAAGTCGTAATTGTTACATCAAGGAACAATTTTTTAATAATTTATTATGGAGTTTATTAGAATAATTTCATAAGTCAAGGAATTAATGCCTGCTATTGTTGTTTCAAATTTTATCCTTGTTTTGTAGTTTGTGTTTAAGTATTTGCAATGTGATTTACAAGCATCAGCATTTTTTATTTATATTCTTACAGATTACTACAGTGGAGCAGAATGCGTCATTTCTAAACTCATCTTTGTCTGAGCTGATTGTTCGGCGCCTACAGATCAGCAATGGTTTGCATTTTATTTTTATTTTTTGCTCAAAATTTTAATGTATGTATTTCAGGAATGTTTAAAAAAAATTTGACTGCTGTAGCAGGATAGATACTAAGAAGTTCAGAACTGAAATATTTATTCTGGAAGGTAACCTTTCACGTCGTGCCATACAAAATTCAGCAATCAAAAATTATTTTTTTAAACGTCACTAACGTTTTTAAATTAAAAATCAAAAGATGATCTTGACATTTATTTGTCAAGATACCTCAAATCAAATAGAGACGCTTGAATAAGAGACATCCTAAACTGTTTTCAACCGTAGTTTTTTTTTCTACTGCCATACGACACCATAATGTTAGTCTAACAACTTACATCACTATTCTTAGTATTCACTTCCGATGTAAATGTAAAACACTACTGCTTTTCCTACCACCAGTACAATTTTTAACCTCAATTTAACGGGTCCCATCATTGCCTTCAAAGTTTAGCTCCTTCCAGATTTTTTGTAGAATGAAAGAAACTGTTTGGATTAAAAACGTTTGTTTCATACGATACGAGGAATTAATTGCGAGCCTGTAAATCACGTTGTAAGTTTTCAGAAACAGCCTACTTTCTTTTTTTCTGAAATACTGTTAGTAGTGTTGTTCGCTAGATCATACATAAAGATTAAGTACGATCACAGGACAATGCTATAAAACAACTGTACTTTATTGAGTAAGTACAGGGTAAATTGTACGTTTCTATTGAATCCTACTGTAATATTCGGGATAAAAAATTCGTTGATTCTAGACTGCGCATAAGCGATTCGGCTGTCTGTGATGACCCCAATGATAACTTCTGTCTGTTATGATGACTTTTTTTAATTAGGTGTTTCTTTAAAAATCCTTCGTTAATATAGTACTTTATGAATCCTATGATAAATGGAAAGAATACATCAGGTTCTGGAAAAGACGTTTATTCCTACTTCTCATTAAATGTCGCATCATAAAAATCGTCTCAAAACGAGGTGTTTGTAATTCCAAACAAGGATCCTCCCTCTCAGGGTCTTGAGATGAAAATCAGAAAAATTGTAGGCTTTATGATCTGGGAAAGTTATATAGACTAGCACGAGTATTACGAATATTTAAAAGTGCTTGATTAGGAGCTAATTTTAGTACATTCTTGTAGTTTTACAATGTATTAAAATTTGAAGTACCAATTTAAAATGATGTAGTTCTTGCAAAGTTCATGTAGACTAGAAACTCCGACTTCTTGATTTAAGTCCATTCTCAGACTGTTACTATCCCAGTTATGTTCTAACACTGAGTACCACGGAATGTTCGTACACAAGATTATTACTTAGTTCCAAAAATCTACATTTTTCCATAAGGATGAATTTACCTAAGTACCATATTTTTCGCAGTTTTGTTGCATACTAATCCCAGATAGTTTATCATCACATTACAGCTACTAAGAAGGAATTATTCGATTAATGTATTGTGATTAACATAAAAAATTAAACTTTCAGTATAGATAACTTTACTTTCCGAAGGCTTTGTGTAGTCACACAATATTACAAATAAAACTCACAGAAACCCTACTTTCTCTAGAATTTGACCTTTGTTTGCAATAAAACTTTCTGGATGAAGAATCGTGTGAACAGTCCTTCGAGATGGATATTGCACATAGTTTGTAATGATCATTACCTAGTTCGTAACTTCACTTCATGAACAGCCACGTTCACTCGACTAGGAGGGGCACGGGTTCTTATCCTGTAACCGAGGGAACGGCAGTTGTAGTGGTATCATATCGTTATACTGGAAGAGCCACGCACTACGTCTCAAAATCATACATTTTACATATAAAATTGAACAAAAACTCTTGTTAAAACCGTACAGGACGCATAGAAACATAGTGATAGTTTCGCAATAAAAGAAGTGAGTTGGACTAACATCAACCATAAAGTTCTATTACACGCTAAATGCTCTTCATAGCGTATAACTTTCAGGCTGTTCAACTACAGTATTAATGAAAAACAGGTATCAATTTTGTGCCATGTTTAAACGATCGTTTAGAGAATTGTTTTCATATGTTACTCGGTGCTCCCAAGTTCCGAAAGTTATCACTGTGTTGCATATATCTTTCGGTCCAGTATTTGAGGAGGCATATCAAGTAGTGCCTTGGCTCAGGGAAAGAAGATGTTTTGAAAAGGGCGCGCCGCACGTTTGGACCTGTGAGTGCTAGAGGGCAGCAGTGTGGGGCTGGTCGCAGTTATCACGGCGGTAAAAGTGCTAATTAATTATGCAGACTCAATTACTGGGTGGCCGGCAGGCCTCTCGGGGCGGCGGAATCGATCACCGGACACAACCGCAATCGACTGCGTGTCCATCGCGACCCCTACCAAGTTTTGCTTCACGCTTCAATGGTATTTTTCATTTGTGGCCGAAGAGGAAAAAAAAAATGTAACGCGGAATGTAATGTGGCGTGCATCGTTTCTGGAAATTTCTGGTTCGTCGTTGTATTCATTGCCACGCCAACTGTGACGGCCGACGAGAGAGCGTTCGGCACTGAGAGGGGAGGGGGGGGGGGGAGCAGTCGAATCTGCGTCCGGGCCAGGATGCGATAGATAGAGCCAGGTAAACAAGCGAACATCCTCATGAAGCTCATCATCGGTGGTTTAAAGTTAACATATAACGAATTGTGTTATATGGATATATTGCCAAAGATCTCTCCAGTCACATGGCAACTAGAAAAAACTGCCAGTTGCCCTTTATGATGTATCATAGTTACACGGCTACCAGATGTCATATTCTCGTCTGAGGACAACTACAATTTTAAGGAAACCATTCAATGATCCATAGGTTGGTGGAATCCAATGGTATTTTCTACTGGGGAGAGAATGCAGTAATTTGTTCAACGATATTCCATAATCTTCTGAAACTCAAAAGGTTTGAAGCACTATTTATTTAAAGAAAAATAGTGAAAGATACTATTTAGGGTTATGCTACGTACTAATATTTTAGTAGTTTCGCATGCCGAACTCTCAGTTTCAAGCTGAGCATGCTTCAAATAAATGAAAGACACTTTTTACTTCTAACAAAATCAGCTTGTTAACGCGTAACTACCTTCTAAAAACATTGGAGTCAAGTCCTATATGGAATTGAATGATGGACCATAGACATGGCGGAATGGAAACGACTGGAGGCATTTCAGGTCTGGTGTTACACACGAATGCTGATGATATGCTGGAAGGATATGTCACTAATAATGAGGTATTCAGAAGAATTTCCGGGAGACATACAGAAAATAAGAGGCAAGATGATAGGACATGTTTTGCGTCACAATGGTTTGTTGAAGGAAAGGCAGAAGAAAAAAGCAGAAGGAAGATTAAGCTATATGAACCAAATTATGAATGACATGAGATGCAGCACCTATGTAGAACTAAAAAGAAAGGCAGAGAAGCGGCATACATCGAGAATTGCTACAAATCAATCTTCGGATTGATAACTAAAAGTAGAACAACAGCAGCTTAGCTTGTTAATCAGTTCTATGGTTGGTTGGATTCTCCCGAAAGAGGTATACTTAACCTGATATTGGAGGTAGTGTGGTCATTTCCCTTACTCCTCACTAATCTAATCTGGTAATCCGACCGGACAAAGGGGACTTACGGTTTAACGTGGAATCCAAACCATGGAAGCTTTGTGGCGTACAGCATATTACTCGCAAGCTATGCCAGAGGCGGAAGTTGGGTTATCTCTAGTCAGACGCCTTAACCTCTGAGACACCAAGCCGCAGAGTATATACATCACAACTAGTTCCTCGCGCTGCAGTCTTATCTTTTTTATACATTCCGGAAGCTGCATAAACTGCGTTGCGAAGCGAATGTGTGTAAATTTTTGTCTATTTCTTAGCACTTTGGTAGGGAGGTTAGCAAAACAAGATACTTTCAACTTCGTATATCTACATAGCATTAACCATGCAACCATTGACCATGCAATCTGAGCTCGTTCCATCATTGGCGGATTAACTTGCGTCCCTTATGGATAAGCGTGGAAGTTTAGTTAGCAAACATTCCACATATACGTATAATTACAACGACTATCCTAATATGTATCCATGCATATTATTGGAAACATCTATTTCACGTTACAGTTATTTGACATTTAGGTAATTTCTCAAGGATCAAGAGCAGCATTTCACACAAGTAGGTAGACCCTTCGTGAAACCTTAAACACAACAGAACATAGTTACCTTACGCATTAAACGAAAATTCTCACATTAATAATGCATATAAGCAAGAAAAAGCTTGTTTTCTTTAAATGAAATTTGGTAAATTAATATTTAAAAAGCTGTGGTGTGAAAAAGTATTTTTTTTATTGGCTTATGGTTTTATGCCTGTAGATATGATTATAAGCAGGAAAGGGCATAACATTGAAGGAATGTCATTTTGAAAGAATCATTGCGGAACTCATTTGGAACAATTTCGGGAAACTTTGGAAAACCCGAAATGTTGATGGCCGGACGGAAATTTGAACATGCGACTTCCCATAGGTTCACTAAATCACTCTAGCCGATTGCCGGGTTGGTTCCTTCAAAACGGCACGCCTAAATTTCTTCTCGTTCCTTGCCCAAAATTCTCTCCAACCTGTAACGCCGCCGCGTTACCTTACTGTACTTAAATCACTGACTGAAATCCTTCTAAATTTCCGCAATTATTTAACTGGGAAAAGCAACTAGTACAGTCTTGTACTAAGTTTTATGATGGAAGCTCATTTCGGTGAAAGAATAATTGTGGATACCAAATCTGAGACTTAATTGACCGCGTGATTTGAAGCAACACGGACTACACAATTTACTTCACTGGAGAAAGAATTTAGAACGATGATAAAAAAGCAGGTTTTTATGGAAATTGCCGTAGAGCTGTTAGTGCCATCATAATTAATAACATTATTTATAACAATATCTATGTATTGTAGAACGTAGTAGGCCTACTATAAATACATGTTATGAATTATAGACATAAATGCCTGTCTAAAAGACAATACGGAATATGTTACCTTCACGCAGTAAACTACAGAAAATGCCACTGTGAGTGGATGGCACAGAAAATACCTGTTTGGAACATACCCACCCAGATTCAGTCGTAATCATTCGGTGCAAAATAGCCTCTCCTCAACTAAATATATTCCACTGCCATTTAATCGGTATAGGTAGCAGAATGCGGGAACAATACTAAATTTCAGGTATAATTTATGAAAATACAGATAGAGGTAAAGCTTCATATGGAGGTGCAGATTTGGAGAGGACAATTATCACTGAAAATGTGCCCAATGACATCTCAAATGGGGTTCTGAAGTCAGCTGATGCGTACTGGTTGGTAAATGGAGAAAGTCTTAATGCCATGGAATCAACTACTGATATCAGAAGATACTGTTCAAGCAAAAAGGTGAAGGAGATAATACTGATTTCATGGTCCTGGTAGCAATAATGACCAAAGAGGATATTGTAGCATTTATGAAACACAGGGTGATCTGGATCAAACATAGTCAATGAAGCTATATTTCGGGGAGACAAATCTTAAGGTTGGAGGTTGTTGAATTGATTGCGATGCTTGTCCGTTAATCTGTTTAATATTTTGTATTCTCCTACATGTTGCATCCTCATCATACAGCTGCTGAATTTGAGACAATCGTCGCAGTAAGATAATTTATTTTGATCGCTTCTGAAAGAATAGGTGTCCGCAACAACAGCCATATTATATATTCGTGTAGCCAAACATTCATTTGCTGTTAAAGCAACCGTTATTCATCTCAGATTAGCAATAATATTAATAATAAATAACTATTTTATTCGTTAATGTAGTATCAGTTATTGTAGTTTCTTTAACAACCATAGCAGTTTTCTTTTTACAGATGAATTGAAAAGATATTCCGCAATACTCGTCCGTAAGTATTCCTAACAATAAATTTTTAAAGTTTTCACATGAACAATTATCTATTTCGAATTCTCAAGTATTCGTAATTACTTAATTTCTTGAGGAAATAGTATTTTGATTGCACTTAATACTGATATTAGCTATTAGTAAATAACTACTGCTGCATCTTAACGTGTATCTGCGTACGACAAGGTCGTATAAACTGAAAAAAAACATCCGGCAGAGAATATTCGGAATGCTGTCAAAGTGTTACTTTTCTAAGTGGAAGTAGGTGACGATATATTTTTTTTAGTGTTTTTAGAAAATAGCTTATAGTGTTCTCTTAAGGAAGAAACGAAATGAAACATAATACGATAGAGGTTTTTAAATCCAGTAAGGAATTGATTACTGAAATGCGCACTGCATGAGCGGAGTGGTAGGTAACAGCGTGAGTTAGGAATAATGAGTTTAGGCGAGAACTTGGTGCAGCAGGCGAAAGGTCAGATGTTAAATGAGAGTCAAACCGTGAATATGTTGTAAACGCGGCTAACAAGGAAATCAGTGTAATTAAGGAGGTCATGAACCGGAAAGCGACAAGTGCCCGCCGCCGGCCAGCTAAAGGAGATGGAGCGACTTGCCGCCTGGCCCGCGGGTAAGGCGATACCTCCCCGCTTTAAACGCCTTCACCTCACTCCCAACTCCTTCAGCTTACTCTCCGGCTCAGATAAACATTCAGATTTCTCACACACAAAGATATGCAATTTTCCAATAAAGAAAGACCTAATTTTATTCTTCATCTTCCATACCACCTTTTCCCAACATTGTGATGTCATCTATCTGCCTTTGGTGAGTTTTACTCATCGTCAAATTCGGAACTTTCTTTTAATAGCCTCGTGCCCTTGCCATGGCCAACCACTGTATACGTGCCATCAGGTCGTAAC
Organism: Vandiemenella viatica; assembly: GCA_031002005.1. NCBI lineage: Eukaryota > Metazoa > Arthropoda > Insecta > Orthoptera > Morabidae > Vandiemenella > Vandiemenella viatica. The sequence continues at coordinate 293,228,106 of JARYHS010008074.1, forward strand.
TATGGGAGCAAGTGAAAAGTTACCGCCTCTCTGCGAAATGTGCAACTATCGTCTTTGTATGAGAAGTGTTTTTTGTTTGTTTGTTAAATGCATAGATTTTGAGGAGGAGTTTGAAGACCTTCCGGTATTCCCCTTGTTCGCTGCGGAAAACCGTCTAACAACCGCATTGAGGGCAGTCGAAACGCTGTGCCCGGGGCTCGTGTCCGGCCCGTTGTATCTCCCCGATCCAGTGTGCGGTGACAAAGGTATGATTTCACTGTCTGAGCACAAAGCGTTTAATAACTGTATATCGACCAAAGTTTCCGTTTTGCTGTAAGAGTATCACCAGATTAGTCTATAATGTTTCTTTACCAGAAGAATGAAGTTCTCCATGCGCCTCGAAACTGTCAGCGCTTTTAAAAATTTGAAAACTGGTTAATCTTGGCTTTTTTCACTTCACTTTCTGAAATAATAATGTGAAAGAGCTTCGCGAACGTAAATTTTAAAGAGCATAATTTCTTTACTGTCATATAGTAACATTTTTTTTTTGGCTTTACGCCTCGTAAGTGTCATTAGAGAAGGGAAAATCTGGAGGCAAGGAACCGGAAGAAACTCTGTCATGGCCTTTTGAAGGAACCATCCTGGAATTCACCTCGAATGAATTCACAACCGAAATATTTGTCATTGCGTATATTTCCGCGGTCGTTGTCAATGTTATCTTTTTGGCTGCGTGGAACCTCGTCAATTAGTTGAAAAGTGACGTTGCAGCCATCAGATCCTCTGAAGGAAGCCACAAAATGTTGGCTGATACGTCAGGTTTCAACAAATTAATGCGGCTCCACCCGAACAACAACGCTAACATAACGATATCTGAATTGCTGGATGGTGAGTTGACTTTGCGTCCTCCGAAATGCGATCGCAGAGCATTACCGCAGGAATTTAAAAAACGTATTACCCTGCAGGAGACAACATTTATATTTTTACCTGAACTGCAATATAAGTAAATATAAACACCTTAACACAAGAAATTAATAAATTCTATATTGTACTTAAAATTACAAGCCAACTTAAAAAAAAAATAAAAAAAAAAACCGCAAGTAAAACCCTAATGAAATACATTATTTTAACAGTTTTTATTTTGTAGTGATTTCTAGGCAACCTACTCTTCGTTGATATAATTGTTATAAACGTATGTAAAAACTGAAAACAAGAATCCGAGCGATACAGTGATTTTCAAAACATTCTGTGTGGAAATTTTTACATTTGTCAAATTATTATTGTTACGCTCCCAGGCAACAATGTTTGATTCCCGGATTTTATACACACACACACACACACACACACACACATATATATATATATATATATATATATATAATTCGTTCTAACTTGAACAAAATTTAACCTGACATACACACAACCAATTAATAAATTTAAACAGAAATCATTCCTTATTAGTGCCTTGCATATTTCTCTTGTCTTCCTGTCTATTGCTTTCACAATTGTAGCGACGGCACGGAATTTCGGTAGGTACTCGATGTTAAGTTAGCTAAGATTTCCTGCTGTGTGGATATAAAGGATATTTTTAAAAAATACACACGCCCACACAGAATTGGTTGATATAATGAAAAAGCAATTAAATTCCAATAAATTCTAAGTGGAATAATTATGCAACATAAACAAAAAGTCTGATGACAATCTTCACTTAAAACTGACTTCCGAAGATAGTATATAAAAAATACTAGCCGAAGAATTTCACAAAAATCCCGTTATTGTGACGCCATGTTTTAATATTGCAGAAAAAACAATAATCACCAGTAATCAAAAAATGTCTGACCAGGCGACCAATTACTAGCTTTGCTGTGGGAAAGACTCATATTACTTTCGCATTTTATGTAAATTTGTCACATTTTGTTGCAAAATAAATGTGGAATTGTTAATGCAAATACTGACATTTAAGATAAAATAACTGCACAATTACGAAATTAAAACTTGGAATTCGGAATGAATCGCTTCATCAGCAAATAAAATACCGTGATTTTTATTTTTTTAAATCTTAACGCTAATAATGAAGGACACTTTAATTTTTATAAACTTTTGTTTTATATCCTATCCTGCAGGGAACAGAAGTGTGCAGGAGAGTACCATGTCAATCAGCTTGAACAGTGTTCCCTATTTACCAATGCCGATAGGGATTCAAGAATAATGTTAACACTCACTAGGTGAAAATATTATTAAAAATTTTAAAGTAAATTTTAATAACTACATAACTCAGGTCTAAAGTATCGAGATAGCAGAATATAAACTATATAAGAATCAAGTGGCTGTAATAAAAGTAGAGAATCACGAGAGACATGCATCGGTTAAAAAAGGTGTGAGACAAGGTTGTAGTCTATCCCCGTTAATATTCAACTTGTATGTAGAAGAAACAATGAAGAAAGTCAAAGTAAAATTTCCATGTGGCATAAGTTTTCAGGGAGAAAAAATCAGTATGCTACGATTTGCTGATGACATTGTCTTGTTAGCAAGGAGGGCTGAGGATATTGAGAAGTTACTGAATGGCATGAACAAAATAATGAAGGAAGATTTTGGTCTGAATATAAATCAAAGTAAGACAAAAGTGATGAAATGTAGCAGAAAAGATACCAATACTAGCAGATTAAATATAAAAATAGGATCGGATGCATTAGGAGAAATGAGTGAGTTCTGTTACTTGGGAAGCAAAATTACAACCGATGGCCGAAGCAGGAATGATGTTAAAAGCAGAATAGCACTAGCAAAAAGAGCCTTCATGAAAAAGAGAAACCTTTTAGTTTCAAATATTGTTCTAGGAATTAGAAATAAATTTTTAAAACTCTTTGTGTGGAGCACGACACTTTACTGTAGCGAAACATGGACTTTAGGAATACCGGAAAGAAAGAAACTTGAAGCATTTGAAATGTGGTGCTACGGAAGAATGCTGAAAATTAGGTGGACAGACAAAGTAAGAAATGAACGAGTTTTGGAAATGATGGGTGAGAAAAGAAGTTTACGGAAGAAGCTTACAGGAAGAAGAGACAGGCTTTTAGGTCATGTTTTGAGACATGCTGGATTGGTTAATTTGTTAGTGGAGGGAACAGTCGAAGGTAAGAACTGTAGAGGTAGACAGAGATTAGAATATATGAAGCAGATATATGAGGACGTGGGTTATAAGGGGTATGTAGAAATTAAGAGGTTAGCACAGGATAGGAAAGGATGGAGGATTGCATCAAACCAGTCGAAAGACTGACGACAAAAAAAAAGAAAAAGAAAATTATTTCTGATGGATTGCTCTAAAAACAATGCTATCCATATAACTAAACATTTCTCATTGCAGTTTATAATTCAGATGTTTTCGTTCGTATGTTCTGAATGCGTCAGGTGTCAGAAAACGAGAAAAGAAATTTAAGAATACGTATAAATTATGATTTAGATATTACGAAATCACACATTTTAAATGAAGAAGTATCTATTCCGTATATTTCAAACGAAAGTAAATGATTTCTTAAACCGTTAAGGTGAAAAAAACTTTCTGAGACAGCCAAAAAACGTAAATTATTTTTAACTATTATTAGAGCTTTGTGGATCATTGACTTCAAGATCATTAAAGTCAAAGAAAGAATATCGACGTGTTTCAGTGTATAAAAAAACATCAGACGATTTAATAAACAATAGCGACGGCCAGTGCTGCCAGCTCTAAAAAAATATTTTATACCAAATCTACATTTAGAAAATGTTAAAAAATGTTTAAGTTTTCTGAAAATGCTAAAAAAATGCCTACAACATTAAAGGTCACATTAATATGCATACCAGAAAAATCTTTACACAAAATAAATTCTACAATTAACAGGTCTACCATGAATATCACTACCATTCAACACTTCTACCAAAATGAAATCCTACCAAAAAAATAATAACACTAATAAACAATTCTATCGACTGTTATTTCTACCTAGTAACATCTATACCATTTACGAACCCGAAAGCATGAAACCTACGAAAATAAAGCTTTAAAAGAATAATTCTATACCTCAAACAGCTTTACCAAAAAAATTCTACCTTAAAATAACTTTACCATTTTCTAACACTACCGAAAAACAAATCTACCAGAATTTAGCTCTCCCAGGCATGTATCATGCAATGAAAGGAGCAGTAAATATCAATTAACTTGCATCTGTAAGACAAATATAGGTATAAGTACATCTTATCTTGATAATAATCTGAAACAAAACTTAAATAGATATTTTAGTTAAAAATAAGAATAAATAATACATTTTTACTACTTTATAACAACTGAATTATTTAAATTTGTTAAAAAACTTTTCTCTATTACATCCCTTCATGAAGATGCTTGTTTTACACTTATAAAACGTATAAAATAATCAACTAATAATTAAGAATAATCAATAACATTGCGTTGTGATAGATTATTCTACTAAATAAATGAAAAATACTGAAATTTTATCATTTCAAACCAAAAAAAGTTCGCTTATCAGGAAAAACTGCTAAAAAATATGCTACATGCTAATTTCAATTTTTGTATACTAAATCACATGAAAATATGCTAAATTTATCCATTAAAATAATAAATTGGCGGCACTGAGGACTGCGGTACGAAGCCTGTACGAGGATGATACCAACACATGCCGAATATTATTTCACTAACTATGCTGAATGAAAACGTGCAGTTTTACACTTAAATCATGTTGTAAGTAAATACTTAAAAGTTGTAATAATACAAACAACTATATTACAGTTTGTTTATTGGTTCATCACATAGAATTCATGTCACTAACATTATAAGACCAGCATTAATAAAATGCGATATTTGAATCAAGCATTCACCAGAAATTCGTTTCTTTACTAACAAAATATTTTCTAACGGTTTTTGATAATGTAGATGGGTGATCCAATACAATAAAGCACATTTTAAATCCATTGAGTACTTTCGGAATGAGTGTAATCTTTTATTCTCGCGTCTTTCGTGACTACGGGACTGCTATAACTAAATGTAATATTCGGTATCCTATCGCAAGTGTATACGTCACTTCCCCAACAAACATTGGATTCAACAATTTTCAATATCAAAATATTTCTAACTTCCGTCAAAATAGAAAACAGAGCAAATATTATTCTAAAATTTGTTTTAGAGCCTGCAGTTTTCAAAAAAATTATATCAAGATTGCTGACAGAAGCCTCCCTTGCAGGACAACTTGATGATACAAATAAAAAAAAAAAAATCTTGACACAGAGACTCGTTTAAAAATGTTCAGATATTGTTAAAAACAAGCAGCACATGTTCAAAATTGCAATGATTTTGTTGGAATGTTGATATTACTTTTGTTATCAGCGAAAAAATAAACACCATCATGTTAGTTGTTAGTAACTACCAGTAAAAAAGAAAAATAATTTTATCAGTTTAAATAAATCAGTTTTTTTTTCTCTCGCTGAAAGCCGTTGGTAAGATTTTCCGGTGTAATTACTTAAATTTGTCTCGTTATTTGTTTGTGATAATCTAAAAACAATGTTTATTACTCTCCCCCTATTAAAAAAAATAAAAAAAATAATATATATATATATATGTGCACGTAGAATCTACGTTACTTAAATTTTTAACTCCACGAAGATATGTGTTTTGCTTTTGCAGCAGAATAATTAGAGAAAAAATATCAAAATATATCAAGCTTGTAGATAATAAGTCAAATAAAATTTGTATAACTGTACCTAATTCTCAAGTTTCCGAGTTCATAAAAAATGTAACACGCACAGGGGTCTCACGATTTAAGTTACCTAAAATAGTAAACATTAGCTGCAATCGTATAACATGAAATTGGAACCATAAAAATACTTGACATATCTGGTGTATATGGGAAATATAATATCACAGACCATTTCGAACCAGATTCTCAACGTGGTACAGCCGAAAGTGAATTGCTGTTTCACATTGCAAATTATCATCAGTAGGACGTGATACAGTTCTAAATTAGGAGGAATGTTTCATACAGATATTGAAAACGTAGTGAAATGGTGTTGGTTGATAAGCTGCAGATCACTTGACTGATCTAAAACGATTTGTTTGTGTGTGAATTCGCAACTTATTTTCGATGTCTGATACTAGCACATCACAGAAAATTGGCTATAGACCAAACTATAGATGGGACGGACGACAGATGACAAAGTCCCTGTTGGAAGAGTCTAATTACAGTAAATACTATAAACACGTCAAGTACTGCATAGCAGCGACCCACGGAAAAAATGTCTTACACTGACAACGGTTATGCACTTGTTGGCTTTGTGCATCACGTATTTGAGCTCGTAAAATCAGTTCTCTTACCATGAAACTAAAAAGAACATTACATAGACAAAGCTAATTACCTTAGAATGTTATTGCAGATCTAATACAATTATGTAAGTAATAAAATGTAATTGAACAGCAAAAAACCTGTTTATGTCAAGTAAAATACTAAGCGCTAATTTCGAGCGTAATGTATGGCGGTCGATGAATATTTTATGGTGTTTATAGCAACGGATCCCTGAGCTTGGTCATCAACTCGCGCTGTTACGCGCGGCTCATTAGGGCAGCAATAACAACTCGGCTGGAAACACACAACAGCGACACCGCCGCGCCGTCATAATACGAAATACAAGTAACCGAGTTACTGCCATAAGCAACTTTTTGCCGTGCGCTAGTGTGTTGTCATTTGTAGCGCTATTTCTCATATGATAACGCTACCCTGCCCGAGGTGAAATCACCTCACAGCGGGTTGGGTCAAGTCGTCATCTGCCTAACAACCCAGCTATGAACACGCGCTACGAAAAATAACAACACGCGATTTTGTGTGTATGTGTGTGAGGGTGTCGCCTTAAACGTTCGCATATTATTTCGTTTGAGTCAAGACATAATTTTAATTAGTAACAAAACATTCTCTGGATTCTGAATAAAATAACAATTGTGGAGCCAAATTTAAATAATGGGATCGCGAAATGTTTACTCTAGAGGTAGTTATTACACCAGTTATGAGTAATACTTCCTAAATAAAAAACTAACTTAGTCCACAATCCGAAGGTTGGTTGGATCTTCACGACGGGGGCATACAAAGCCCTTGTGTCGGAGGTAGGACGGCCAGTTCCTTTCCTGTGGGACCTACAGTTTAAAGTGGAATCCGAAACACGGAACGTCCCGGCATAGCTCATATAATCAAACTCAATTCTGAAAAATTTCTGACCCCGTCGGGATTTCATTCAGGGACCGTTCCCAGAACTTTAACTACTGAGTTATGAGAACACGCTGCAATATGGTTTAATAGCGTCATGCTTTCGTGCTCCAATAACTAGAAATCGTTGAACTCATTGAACAATACTGAACTGACTTAATTTGTATATGTTTGCAGTTACCTTTATAATAACAGCGCCTATTTTCTAGATACTTGAAAACTACCAGAAATAACGTCACGCAATTTTATTATATTTTTTTGTAGTCTTAAACAATCCCAAATTTGGTTGTCTCAAGACATAATTGTTATTCGTCACAAGACGTTCACGACTCTGACTACAATAAAAATACCGTTCCCGAGTATGGTGGGTGAGCAATGACGCTACATTCGCGTGTAAGAGGCTCGAAACCTGGTACAGGAATTCAGATTTTGGCATTCCTTGGTTTCCCCAAATCACTCCTGGCAAATGCCGTGGTGATTCCTATAAAAGCCATACCTGAGTTTTCATTCCTTGACACCAGTCCTTTCTCGCCTCTAATGACATCGACAAGGTGTAAATCCATAAGAAAAAAATGGTGTATACTGGAGCCATATTAAAGTTCATCGGTAAAAGGGTATCTCGAAATGTTTATAGTTTGACAGCTTCATGTTTTCATGCAACCGATCATGAACTGTCACCTTAACCCAATATCCAGAAATCACAAAACTAAATGAACAGTTCTAAGCTGAGTTAATTTCTATTTCTTAGCAAGTACCTTTATACTAACAGTGTCTATTTTCCAGACACTTGGAAAAGTTCCTATTTTCTTAGAAAATTCGTCACCAATACGCGGTAAACCGTAAATGTTTCCACCGTGGTTTTACACTTCTTGATGCTCCACATTTCACAAAACTGTGGACACCGGAGTGTGGTTTGTAGCTAGACTAAAGTATGCTCCAGTTCGTAACGGCTGTTGGTGGCTTGAGATTTCCCACGAACTGCATCAGAGCATTAATAAATTTTTCCCGCGTGGTGACCGTCGCAGCCTCCTGCAGAGCTGGTCAGCCCAACGGCTGTCGCCGTGTCACCTCCGGGTCACCAACCGTCCCGCTGCAGCGACTATGAGACAACTTCCACCTTGTGCATATCTTAAGGACCGGGGTAACTGGACAGATCGGCTTCAGTCTCAACTTGTCGCCCGCCACTGTCGCATTGTGCGACAGACTTACGAAACGATAATAATATCCAGCAGTCGGCTAGAGGGGCTTCTTCGGTCACCAGACCATGTTAAGTGAGTCTTCTGGAAATGTAATACAGTAAACGATTAATGCTTTTGTTTTCAGAAGTAATAATACTATTTATTATTAGAGCTCGGGTTTAGAATAGATACAAAGAATTAAAATGCTTGTTCTCCGTAACTAACAGCCCTGTTACGTCATATCAGGTGGCTAAGTCTTTTTTAAACAGAGCATATTTTTCATCACCTTTCTGAATTCAACTTCAATTGGCAATCACGAAGATGGTCTGCAAAACAGATTAGTCATTTGGTGAACTGTGCTAAACAATTATATTCTGAAGTTTTGAGGTTTCTCATATTTATTGTGAACTTGAGATATACTCGTAAATTCTTGCTATTGCTGCGTATTAATCCATCTGCCATAATGTATGAATTTTTGAACAAATACGTAATCCTAACGTTCTTCTTACTAATTGCAAAAAATATTTTAAAAACCGAACAACTATGGTCTGTGTACCTATGATGCCGTAATGAAGATGACTTAGTGCATTAGCAATTAGTGGCCGGAATTTAACAGAAAAATTCGTTTGTATTTAATCACTTTCCGACTAGTACAGCTGCAAATACAGCTGCAATAGATGAACAATGTGTCCAAATAGTGTTGTCTACTTTTGAAACGCTTTTCATTACCACATCTTTTCGTTGAAAACATAAGATCCCAGGTATCGTGATTGCGAATCCAACAGTTAGTTTCCAAATAACGTTTACTTCATCCTATGCGTACTACTTTGTATTTAACACTTTATGTAAGGACGTGCATGTGAGTACAAGAGGTATACTTAAGATTTTATTTCTATCATCAGTCCCTCGAGACTTCGATCTTGCTATAATAATAATATAATAATAATACATAAAATGGCGATGGAGCGTCTGCTCCGGTGGCAATCTCCCAACACACCCGTGTTTCTCCTTTCCTCTTCAAACCTACTTTTGACCTCTACTAATATTTACTTTAAATTCTTTCAGTGTTTCTAGTAAATTATTCATCACTCTCTTGGCAATTTACTCCAGTCCCTTACACCCTTTCCTGAGGAAGAAAATTTTCCCAATCTCACCTGTTCATCTCAACCTATCCCTTACAACCTACGTCCTCAATTATCTGCTTGACAAATTTTATTCTTTGTTTTCTTTTAATTTTACAATTCCTACCATTAATTATTTCCTCAACCAACAAATTAACTAGTCGTTTTCATATTAAAATGTGAACTACATTTCTGCCTCTTCTTTATTGAGACTCGTAGATAAATTCCTAACTTCACGAATCATGTTGAAAACACTTTCAACTCGTTCCAGTCCTCTTAATTTTCAGTATCCTTTTAGAAAATAATATTTAAGATTAATCATCACCAAAAACAATTGAAAAATTCGTTTGTTGTTTTACCTGCTAAATCATTGATTCTTACGTAAAACACAGAAGACAAATTACATCTGTTTTCACGTAAAAAACTACAGGCCAACTTTTCTTTGTTGAATTACTAGGTTATTTCTCAGTAGTAATAGTTGCGCGGCAAATTGAAACTATGTTACTCAAGTAGCTGAACTTTCCTTCAGGGACTGCACTAGTAGTTTTATACGCTTCTATTTTGCGTACTGCCAAAGGAGATTTGTTTTGTTCAAGAAGGTAATCCGCTAGTGATGTGCAGCACAGAACGTCGTAGGCCACTCGCGACTACCGGTTCTTAAGCCAAAACAAGTCGGTGTTATTAGTTGTGACTTACGGCATAGTCAATCACGAAAGTGATCATATTACATCCGCATAGCTGCATAACTTGGTGATGGTAATTAAACCTCATGTTTAGTTCATGTGTCTAACTTGCATACAGAGTATTCTTCAGAAAGTAAAATTTGCATACTCAATTGCTGATTTTTATACAAGTTCTGTGAAAATCACATTGGTGGTAAACAAAAGTAAATATCCCGTTTTTTATCTCCTGTAAAACGACTTTACATAAGGTAATTCGTATATGTTTTCATCGACTTTCTATTTTCCTGCTGCAGCCACAACGTTTTCTTATGTACTTCCTCCATTATCCTTAAAGTATCACTCTAAAAAGATTCCTTAAAATGCTTGAAGGTTGGGATTCTTAAAAAAGCAGCGCATTCATTCAGTTGCATTATCTAAACCCCCCATCGTTTCTATCATGCGCATTTTATATGAAGTGATGTAAAATTGGATATTTACATGTCCGTCAATTGGCATTCAATATTCTCAAGTTGGCGTGAGAATTAAGTTGTTTGGCAAAGCCCCAGATCAAACGATCTTAAGGGAGTCAGTTTTCTGCTCACAGCTGTAAGCCAAACATTTACTTAAATTCGCAATGTTTCATGAAGCGTCGTCTCTTACATCGTAATTCACACAAAACGTTGCAGTTTTTGTTAAGACGAAGGAACCGAGCTTGGTGGGTGAACGGTTAACGTTCTGGCCTCGCATTCGGGAGGACGCGGGTTAGAATCCCGGTCCGGGCATCCAGATTTGGGTTTTCCATGGTTTCCCCAAATCACTCCAGGCGAAGGCATTGCTTTACGCCTCGTAGACGACTAAGGTCATTAGAGGTGGGATGGGACCGGGGACAAGGAACGGGAAGGAATTCGGCCATGGAATTTTTGAAGGCAGCATCCCGACATTCGCCTGGAGTGATGTTTGAAAACCATGGAAAACCCAAATCTGGATTCCCGGACGGGGATTCGAACCCGCGTCCTCCCGAATGCGAAGCCAGAACGTTAACCGTTCACCCACCACGCTTGGTGCCATGGCTGAATTCCTTCCCGTTCCTTGTACCCAGTCCCATCCCGCCTTAATGACCTTAGCCGTCTACGAGGCGTAAAGCCTTAAGTAAAAAAAAAAAAAGACGAAGTATAGCCTGTATTTTATTTTTGACAGTTAATTACCGAGGATTGGCGAAGAATGCCATGGTACTTTCAGTTTGCTATTATTGTCATTATGTCATGAAGTACACAAAACGATATCAAGTAAGATGAGAGCTCAGTTTCGTAGACCGTATTCGAAAGAACGACAATGAAAATTGGTATTAGTTTCATAATTTAATTAAATTTAATTCAACATACAAAATAAATACACAAGGAGGCAGAATGATGTTAAAAGAACAGTGAAAAATTTTAGTCTGCAAACACTACTAGATTCCAAAACAAGTCAAATTACTGGGATATGCATAGCCATATACTGCTGTAAATCTTTCGGAACAATCTGTGTGAGAGAAAATAATAACATTTTAAAAAAAAGCATTGAATAAAGTAAAAAGTTTTCTCCGGCGATTCGTAAGTGTGGGCTTCTTCAGTTAGGAAAAACTTAGTTTGGAAAGCTGAGAATGTGATATGTCCACGTAGTATCAGGTGCTTTGGCTTTATTTTTGGACGAATAACGACTGACACTGCGCCTCACCTCAAAGCTAAGCACTTCTCTGAAAGACCAGCTGGACAGTAAACTATTACAAACTTACACCATGAGTAATATGACGACACAATTGATAGTTAATTTTGTCACATGAGTGCATAAGTAAAATAAATGTTTAAACGTGTGGAACACCATATTATATCTCAACTCCCCCGAACATAATCTTTTGGGAAAGTTATGTGTTTCAAACTATTTACAATCAGCTAAAAGATGTATATTTCCATGAAGATTCCTTTCAATTGTTTTGTCGAATAAGCCAAGCATCCTCATTGTTTAAGTTAGCTTTGTTTTGGATCCGGGGTAGATGCACAGAGTTGGACCTTTGATGGAATGTAATTTAGTTGTTTTAAAGCTTGAGTCTGATAGATAGATAGATAGATATGTTCACTTTGATCCCATGTGAGAATAATCTCGTGGATGTGGAACAGTACATACACTTATTAGTAATGTCAATATTACTATATAATTGATAATATTATATATTGACAAGAAGTTAGTTACGACCCATTAATATAACCAATATTTCCTGTAATCTACAAATACAATCCCGAGTTAGTTGATACTTATTATGTGGAACAGTGTATAAACTTGTTACCAGCATCTAACAACCAGTTATTTTCTTACCAACCAGTTACCACAACTCATAAGCAGTCTATTACTTAAAAACCTGTTAGTATCATAATTTTTTACAGCAGTTTTTGAGTGCATGCTATCCCATGTTAGTTACTATATATGAGTGAAATTTTTTAAGCAGTGTAATTACTTCAATTGTCAAAAGTTTCAACAGAAAGAAAAACCATATATCATTTTAGTAATTGTGGACAACTTTGTCACCTTCCCCTTCCATACACCATATATACTATTTTATCAGTCATTCTTAGTTACCAAATTCCAAGAAGAAAATTCTTTCACAGAGTAAAATGGATTCTGAAATAACATACTATAAGATATCTATAACTTAAGCAATAAACACAACGATTTGAACTTTGTGGGTAGGAAATATTTTCTAAGATATGGAAATAAAAATAGCGAAATAAAACCTCATATTAAACGACAGTGTTTAATAAAGACAGGAGGCATGCGAAAGTGTTGTAAATGATATTATGATACTAGAATCTGTTGCCAGTATAGCAGCTCCTGAATTTTGCATAGCGTTTGTAATTACTGATAGGACACAGGATTCTACGAAATATTTTATAGCATTAGACAGAAAAATACATAAATGAATTATCACCAACAACTTCGAGCAGATCAATTGCTTTTTTATGTGATTTTATTTTTTCATTTCATAGAGTCCTTCGTAACAGTTTAAATCCGATTTTTTTTCCTTCTGATCCATTTTTTTACAACAGCTACTGAAATATAGAATCATATAATGATAAATTACTTCAAACAATTTCTAATCGGTAAGTAAAGACACATAATCTGAATAATGAGAATTAGTAATAACAAAATAATTACGGTAATAGTTAAAAATACAATTTAATTTTTTCTGAATTCAAGAAGTGAAAGTTAGGAACAAATGAAATTGTCGGAGGTAGTTAGAAGAGAAACAGCTTATTCGCTATTTGTTTTATGAAATAATAATAATAATTATTCGTATCCCCTCACCAACATCCTTATCTCCAACATGACTCAAAATAATTTATACTGATAATATTTAACCTAAATTATACGCCACTGCCGAAAAATTTATGTATGACATTAATGATAAACTTCATTCATGCATGATCTCAATGCTGATAGAGTTTCAGCGTCTGTATATATGAGTGCAATAAGAATTTCCCTAATCCCTAGCCATTGATTTACAGTCCGAACATTGATCAGCTCCTTTCACAGCACGAGGAATAGTACATTAATATTACGCATTTATCCCCTTGCCTAGTATTAATACAATAGTAATAATTTTTCTAGTATTGTGAAAAAGGAAGAAGCTGATTCCTGGAGGATTGAGAAGTCTCGCTTCCCCAAGCTTTACGGCACCATCCGATGAATGAATTACCATAAAATGTGTTTTACGCTCCCAATCCATGCTCTTCAGGGTGATTTGGAACTCTTTGATACACGGTCTACCTCCGCATATCAAATAAAAATTTCTTCAACCATTGAGGCTTGTCGCTCGAATCACAGAACTTCTGGTTGTAGGTCAAGTACAGGTATGTAATTTCGTAAACCAAACGACAAACGAGCTTGTTTTACTACGTAACGTATTAAATTTCAATGATTTTACTTTTACTAATGAATCTTTATTTCCATTTGGTTCTTTTATCTTTCATTTTTCAGAATGTCACGCTTTCATATCAAAACATGCGTCTCTGTTTTTAACCAGAGCAATTTATTAAGCGGTTCAATCCAAAGAATTTTCCAGGTATTTCTGCAGTTTTTTGAGTCAACATATTAAATTTATAAGGATTCTGTTGTATTTGTTTTTGTTGAAATTATTCGAGAATTCCTAATCCTCGTCTGGATTTACGCACTACGCACGTCTGATGACAGTTCGCAGCATCTTTTCGTTATTTATTCGCATAACTTATTATTTTTTCAGCTTTATACGGAATGTCATCTTAAACCAAGTTATTGCCGAATTTAGATTTGACTCGACATCTTCGTCCTCTTCCTTTTCTTCTATCTTCATAATTCTTCAGGACCAGCTCAGATTGATGTGACCAGAAATTTATATATCCAGTATTGATAGTGTGGATTTTCCACTCATTTATTTCCACAAATCTCTTATATATCCATTACTATCTCTGATAGTGATGGTTCTAATACATTAGTATTAAAGTGTAATACAATATTTATAGTGTGAATAAAATATTCTTTGCATCAGAGCTATTGCGAAGAAATTCAGTTAGAAGAGGAAGCAATAAATATATGTGTCTGGGATATTCACGTGATCGCTGAAACTGATATTTTTGTTTTTAAATACTATTCACATCAAAACAAAAGGACTATTGATAATTGAGTCATAAAGAAGGGAAATTGAAGGATGAATATCAGGATATTTCGAAGATATTGTAAGAAGAAGAAGGAGGAAAAAAACTGACGTTTCTAAAAATTAAAAAAAATGCTAATAATTCTTGAAAGCATTAATACTTCTAAGCCAATATGTTACTAAGGATGTGACTTCAAGCGTTTTCTATGTGTTTATTACAACGAAAAATGCTTAAAACGTGATACTTTACTCTTCATTCTGTAGCTACAACATAAAATCTGCTTCCAATTAATTCTATTGTTCCCTCTTTTGTGATGAATGATTTTTAAAGAACAAATACGGGAAAAATCATACTAAGAAGTTTCTGGTACGAAATATAATAATGCAGTTTTTAAATGACATTGCATACATCAATTGCAGAATTGACCCCCTAATTCAAGATTTCTACTTCACCTTCGAAAAATAGATTTCTATTTCCGAAGAATAGACGAATGTTGTAGTCAACACTAATATTGTGCTTAGTGTAAAACCAAATGGAAGAAATTTTTGAAACCTAATAAACTGACCAGTTAAAAGATTTCGATACTGAGTAGGTTTCGATTAGGAGATAAGAAGCTATTAAATATCAGTATGTTAAGCGTTTTCTTACAATTTGTTTTGCTTTTACAGTTACCGTTAAATTCAGAAGAAGGTTTTTTTTTGCGTTACAGTTGAGTAGGAGTTTGGATAACATGTTTGTATATCAAAAAGACTGGAAGACGTAAACAGTTATTACATTTGGACAGATCAGTAAGATTAAAGAAGCCGATGAGCAAATAAAATAACATAAATATGAAACTTGTACCTTCGTTATTATACAAATTTCAGATGTAATTTTGTAATACTTGAGTAATTATTTGGCTAAAACCAAATATTTTTGATTGAATATTTCAGCAAAAATTTTGTATTTGAATATTATTGAAGTTTTTGGTTTTTGCGGTTGCCTTCCAGCGACTGATAAAAGTACAATTCGCCAATGTGTTCGTTTACACATCTCCATGCTCCTGAGTTTTAGCTTTTCTCCCGAGTTTTTTCAACTGTAAAATGTTTCTTCCTTTTTGATTCGCATCTAGTTTCCCCTATGCTCAGTTGCTTTATTTTTTAAAAATGGACATTTTAAACCTAGCTGGTACATCTGAAATTACAGTTGCACTTCAGTCACTGCGTCAATATCAAACTGTTGCCACAAAAATACGAATTTTTTGCGGTGTTGAATTCTATGCATTCGTAAAATACAATTCTGATATAATGTGGCAAGTGAAATGTTTGTGGTCGTCTATTTTCTACGAGATATAAGTTACGGTTACTGGAGCTATGAAACTAAGTGGATTCTGATATGAAACCTCGGGGACTTTTTACTGATTCTACAAATATATCCCTGTATCATTACTTCACAATTAACATAAATTAATTTTGGTAGTGAAAATGCAAAATATAAATGGTATTAATGTTTTGTTTTTTTTTTTCCTCCCCTCAATCGGTTTCATTACAAGATTCTTGGAACATTCATAACAATTAGCTTGATCGACTAAGTACTAAGATTTCTTCCCCCCCCCCCTTTTGAAACTAGTGTAAAATTTAACTTCTTTCCAAAAAATTATCTTTAAACTTATTTGCTTGGAACAGATTTGTTTTAAGCATCCCTTCGATTTATTTAACGTACAAATAAACATTATGAATGTACGAGTATTGTGGTCAGGTATCGATACAGAAAGTATGTAAACACAAGTTCTCTATTTCCTGTCTAGTTCGAATGGTTCAGTGAAGGAGTCGAACAACTAGAAACAACTTATAGATTTTAACTGCATAGTAATTACATTCGCCATAAAGAGTTTAATACCCCATACGGTTATCGACTCAATATTATTATGAACATCAGTTGCAGGTTCATCGTGTATCCTGAGTGTTTAGTTTCCCTTAGTCATAAAAAAATATATTAAAATTTTAATAATGTTTATTTCGCGTGCAAGATTCTTCAACTGTTACCACTAGATATACAAAAAATGACGGCATCTCCATTAATACACTTCTGTTTCATTTCTGTGTTTCACCTACGTATACGTAGTACGTACACGTGCGATACATTGTTTATTGAAATTAATATCTTATGTTGTCTGGCATGGACCAAACAGTTACCTCCGAAAGAAATTTATGAATAAAACAAGAGTAGCACAGAGCAGTTATAGACCAATTATGATTGGACAAGATAATCAATTTACTTGTGAATGTACTATGTAGTTCTACTTGAAATTTTCCGAAACATTTGAAATGGTTGGGTTAATGATTCAGAACGCCAATGAATAAATATATATTTAAAAACATACCTAAAAACACGCCTATATAAATGTAAAAAAAAAAGATTATGCCCAGCCTGACATAGAAGACGTATTTCAGCGCTACATCAATGATATATTGCGCTGGACAAAGGAGAATATTGTGAAGGCTGAACACGAAATGGCAGTGTAAGGAATTTGCATGATACTGTGTCTTCCCGCACGGAGTCAATGAACTGAAAGTAATCCGGACCGTAAAAATCGCACCACTCGGTTATTTCTAATTTAGAATAATGGATAATGATGTAAGGTTTTAAAGGAATAACTTAATGTTCTATAGTTTGTTAATGTTCAAATAAATACGATGCAGTTCAATAGTTAATAGTTCTAATTGAGCCTGTTATTTCTTTTATATTTCACGCAACGACAGTCACATATCACAGCAGTGTTCAGAGCTTACACCGACAAACATTTCGAATAGGAGAAGTAATTAAATTTACTCATTGTTACATAATTATAAAAATTAGTAATTATAATTTTTGAACATTCTATTGTAATCGGTAACGAGAATGTATGCGAAGTTCGAAGTTAATCGTATCTTGGGAAGTAGTTAAAACGACGATTCCAAGATTTTCAACATACAATAGAGAGGTGGTAAAATAGTGATAAAACTGTACTTCGTTTGGCAAATATTTGATGTCAAGCAACCAATATGCAAAAGAAATATAACATTCAGCAGGAATGGCACATGTATTGAGGTATTTCTGCGAAGCATCTGCATTAGGAAAATCGGCTGAAATTGTGTATCAAACATTAATTGAGTCTCTCAACCTAATAGTGATGCTGAATACAAATTAAGACCAAACCGAGAACTATATTCGAAAATAGAAAAATTAACAGTTATTATGAGAAAAAGAAGACTGAAATTTTACGGGCACATATACAGGAATGGATAGTAATAGACTAACAAAACAGATCTTCACCCTACTGAACAAATACAAATCCAAACCCATATGGTTCACTGAAACTGAAAAGGACATGAAAAATGCTGGAGTGAAAGCAGATATAATAGACAACAGAACACTTTTTCAGAGAAGTAATTCACAAGGTAGGTTTTCAGGAGAGACAGAAATACATAAAGGGAAGGAAATAGACCCAGGAACGAAAGGAACAACACTCTCAAAGAATGAAGGAAGTATGGAAGCTAAGAAAATTAACAACATAACCAAAGTTGATTTATCGTACCCTCCAAATGGGGTATTCGGAATAATAATAATAATAATAATAATAATTGAGTCTCTCGTAATGCTGCTGTAGGTAATATGCAAAGGTAATACGGTGCACCGGTTCATTTGGTACAGTCAGAAATTGCTGTGCGAGTTTATGGACCGACAGAAGCTGTGCCAATTTTGATTTTAATGAAATAAGTGTTCCGTTTGAAAATTTAGCGATATACGGTGAGTAGCGAGATTGGTGGTTTGTAGTAGAATAAAAGAAGAACAGTCTCATATGTAGCAATTATTTAGTTGTCAACTGAAATAGCTACGTAGCGAAACACATAACGTCTTAAGAAACAATTGAAAATGATCCAATGTTTCTCTATCAGAAACAAAAATACCGGAAAAGCTCCTTATTCTAGAAACACATTCAGTTTATTAATATCTCTGTGATATGTGGTGCTGCTATCTAGCGGTTATGGATTACTCCGTATCAACGCCAGCGAAGCCTAGCAGCTTGACTCTGAACTATCGCATACCCCTGACCTTTATCGTTCATAATTTTGCCATTTACGAGTTAAATTTCGAAGAAAATCCTTTTTTAATTAATGATGTTACCAAAGCGAAGGAGTTAATCTTTAAAATGATACCTCATTAATCGATTTTGATTAAGCATGAAGGGAGAAAGATAGCTTGTCACAAAAAGTCACCTTTCTGGAATAATATATCCAAAGGACTATAAGCCTCCTGAGAAGAGAAGGTTAAGAAGTATGAAGAAGCAGCAGCACAAGCGTTTTTGAATAGTTTCATTTCCCTGTGCGAGCGACTCTCGTACTAGGGCTGGGTGCCATCCGTCCCAATACAGACTGTTACTCCAAAAACCAATAGAATTAATTTCACGCTACTGATGCACACAGAAGAAATACTGTGATAGGAAAACAGCTACAAAAGATATTAAGTAGCGTATAGTGTTGCAGGAAGTAATAACCAAGGTCACGGGTGCTCGTTGACGTGGTCGGACAGGTGTACACTGCGAACAGGTAGCGTCGCGGAAATTTGCATCATAATCGCGGCGTTTCGAAGCGAATTTGTTCCGGTATGGCGGCAGGGAGGAAGCCGGAGGGGCGGCACTTCCGCCTTGGAGCGATCGGGACCGGTTCCAGACAGGAAGCGATCAGGAAGTGAACAGGTGCGGACGAGTCTTGAGACCGGTCCAAGGTCACCAGCGGACCGGTCCGGCACCTTCCAAGTCGTCTCGCAGGTGACCGACGGCAGCCTGACAGCGCCGCGAAGAGCGTGGCCTCGTCTGTATGGAAATATAGATTGTTATTCAACTATGAGGTATGTATACAGTCGGGAACATGTGGGTAAGGTAACAGAGTGGGGGAAATAAAAAAATCGTTTGGCGATATGAAGGGCTGCAGTTTGGTTCCACTGTAGGCGGCAGTCGCTCGTACGTTGTGTTAACATCATTCCATGAGTTTCTTGCTGCATATCTGTGGAGCATCAATATTATGCTGTCCGAACTAAGCTTACACGAATAATAATATTTCCGTCTGGTCGTAATGACCTGCTGACAGGGTTTCTAATAGCTGCGCATTCCTGTCTAAGCCACTTTAACCTGGCCTAACCTTACCTAACCCGGAAATCCTACCAGGTACCGGGGACCTACAGTTTAACCTGAAATCCGAACCACGGAAGTGTTCTAGTGTACTTCACATAACTCTGCAATCTGTGCCAGGGGTGAAGGTCGGGGAGAAACTGTGAAAACCTCCACCAAGACAGGAATTCGAACTGGGAACCTTTCTGCCTTAAGAAATATTTGTCTTATTACAACTAAATGGGAAACCGCACTAGACTGAAAACCGAAACTGTAAACATCAGTTAGTAATCCCGTAATTACGGGATCTAATATATAAGCTCTTGGTACGGATTACTCAGAGGAATATTTTACAGAGAAAATTAGTTTATTCCAGAAGAGAAACGACCGGAGAACAGTACACACTGAATGTGGTGGTGTTGTTTGGGACCCACATTTTGGGTATCAAATACAGGAGATAGAGAGGGTGCTAAGGAGGGCAGCCATTTTTTGTTTTTGGAAATTACTGCACTATATAGACAGTATCTGACTAGTATAGCATAGGAGGAGGGTGAAAAGAGTGCTGGGAGTGTACAAGGCGTATGTCGGTGATGAGGCTTGGAAAGATATTGGTCTAAGAATTAGGAGTACTGCAGGGAATGTGAAATATCGCCATGAGCTCAACGTGGTCCTCGGTTTTATACATGAAGAGAGTAAGAAATTTTTCTTTTGTACGCAAGTGAATTAGGAATAAATCATCAAGGAAAGTA
The DNA here is from genome assembly GCA_031002005.1 of Vandiemenella viatica. Classification (NCBI taxonomy): domain Eukaryota; kingdom Metazoa; phylum Arthropoda; class Insecta; order Orthoptera; family Morabidae; genus Vandiemenella; species Vandiemenella viatica. The sequence goes on from JARYHS010008074.1 coordinate 293,248,819, forward strand.
ACGCATAATTTAATAAAATTAGTAAATGGCAGAAGTAAATGAATGTAGGAATTTACATTTGAAGTATATAGCAAAACAATTAACATAATAATATGAAGACAGGATTAAATAGATAACTAGAGAAATAGCCATTCGAGTATTCGCTCCAACGCAATTAAAATAATTAAATTCTTCCTGAAAAATATGTAGTATAAGAGAAAGAGTGTAGTAAAAAGTATAGTTACCATATTAAATACTGCAGACTGGTTATTGTAACAGAAATGATACCAGTGTTGTTGCCATTGGCAGATTTTGGATTTTAATTTCCTTTTATCCGAAGAAGTTTAATTAATCTGTCATCTTCATCATGGAGGGTTAATACTTCATACTGTGCGTGTACGAATGCTAACAATGCCAAGGAAACTTTGTCAGTTTTCTTCCTATCGATAACGGAAATGACACTAAAATGTATTTCTCCATTTAGCTTGTGTTTTACCCAAGTGTTAGATCCTAATGGCCTGAGATGTCAGAAACATTTGTTGTCCACCTGATTACTTTTTATCTCTTAACAGTCAACATTTTATTTGTATATTCAAAGGCCCCAGAAGATTGAAAAAATAGATTAAACAGCGGAGGAATGCAACGAAAATCATAATTTCCTTTAAAGTTCACTGCCTGTTGACCATGTAGTCAAAAAAAAAAAAAAAAAAAAAAAAAAAAAAAAAAAAAAAAAAAAAAAAAAAAAAAAAAAAAAATTGAATAATTAGGTCGTTCTTCTAAGTCTATGAAATCAGTTAATGCCAAATGCAGCACTCAGCTCTTTCCGTCTCTTCTGCATATTGCGAGGTTCATTGCTCAGAGAAAGAATGAGTTATCTCTGGTTAAGAAATAGTTATTCCAACTGGCAACTAATTCAAAATTACTTCGAAATTATATCTAATTTCTTGAGCTACTCGAGTATTGCTAAATACATAAATGGTTCGGATACACAATATTTGGTCGTTTCAGTCTGATGAAAGTTATTATTGTATCGAGAATTCACCAATAATAGATAAATTTATAGATCAGAGCAAAGCCATTAAAACTGATGGTTAAAATCCAGGACTTTTAATGGTCCTACAAAGCTCAAACTGCAATGTAGCACTCAACAAAAATGAAGTAAAATACCGGATCTCATAACACATGGAGGATTATTATATCACTACTTGTTCTTGTTTAGTTACCATTATCTATAATTATGAACGAAAAAATTCACAAACTTCATTCGTTGAATTACTGACGAATTTTGTGCATTGACTATCGCGTATTAGCTGTAAGTTGCTACAATTTTTCGGGTACGTTTGAGAAGTTATAGATGAGCTTCGAAACTAAATTGTGTTGCAAGACGTTTTAAATAACAATACAGGAAATTAGTATGTCATTGATATTTTCTGAAGTTTCGTATAAATCAGTTATTATTGCAGTTATCGGATGGGCTAGCATTTGGAAGAACCGAGGTACGATTCCAGTTCCGGATCTAGATTCAGATCTAGATTTTCCGTTGCTTTCCGAACGCATTTCAAGTGAATGCCAGGATGATACTTCCATTACTTCTTCCCCAATTCTCTACCCTCTCTAATTACTTCAATGTTGAAAAGCTGCAAAACCCTACCAAAAAATGCTAACTATATTCATTATTGCATGCATCGCACTCAGACAGGCACAGGAACACTAACTGTGATCAGACGAAACTTGCAAATAGAAATATTGCACGAATAAATAAACTCCCTGTGCTGTTGTTTAAGGAGAAAGTAAAATGGTAGTAGTATTTAACCTATCATCAGTAAAGCAAATGGAAATTTCATGAATCTTCGTGATCTTGACGGTAAATTCGAAGATGTTCAGTATTATTTCAGAAATATTTTGGTGCGTTCTCATAATCGGATTTCATTTTGTATTGTAAAAATATAAAATTAAGATGGAATAAGGCAATTGGTTCATAATTTTAATTCAGAATGGATGATCTACACTATTTACCAACAAATGGTTCAACTTCGAACTTTATCACGTATACCGTTTTACACGACGTTTATCTGTTACAATGGTTACTTGCTTATGAATGGTAGCTGAAACAAGATCATAACCAAAGTGGCACAAAAAATACCATTGCAATATTAGTGTCATATTTACTGAGTTCACTTCAACCTCAGCACATATTAAGATAAGCCTATGTAGCTAAGACACAAATGTTTCTGCGCCTTTTAAAAAAGCAAACATATTTTTACTCTTTTTCAATATAAAAATCTAAGAGAGTGGAATGGATCTATAGAAAAATGCATGATTAGACGCAATATTAAAGAAACTGCTGAATAATTAATATTTAGTGTTTTTCATTCTTTTAAAAAATGCTTGCTACTCTCAGAATAAGAATAAGACATCCGTCATAAGTATATGATTCCCTAGTGGGTAAATTATTCGAAGAAACTATTGAAAATTTTTGTAATAAATTTGAGATTTCGTTACAAACGCGACGATTTTTTGAGTGCGGAATCCTGAGTAGAAACTGCATCTAAAATTTCATGTTAATAAATTTGTTGTGATTCAGATTTAAAACTCAAAATACTTTTAAGTTATTGGCTGTAGAGAAAAATAAAAATGTATATTTTATGTTGTCTAGCTTGTAACGAAATTCAATTTCATTTTCGTATATATAATTTCTAAAAGGTTTTTCTTGTGACGAACAATCTTTCTCCCTTCATACTTCAGCAAAATCGATAAATGAAGTACCAGTTTTAAGATTAAACGGAGTTTTTCGAAATTCAACCCTTAAATGACAATATTGTCAACAATGAACGTGACGAGTATGCGATAGTTCTCAGCCAAACTGCTAGGCTTCGTTTGTATCGATTAGGAGCCATCACGTAAGCAGCACAGCATATCATAAGCTGTTTGTGTTTTATAGAATAAGGAGCTTTTTTGATATTTTTGTTTGTGTTAGGGAAACATTTCTCATTTCTAATTGGTTCGTAAGTATATGTTTCAGCTGACAGATAAAGAATTGCTACAATAAGCCAGTTCTTCTTTCGACCCAGTACGAACCATTTTCCTCGCTTGTCATCGTACATCCTTCGGGAAATTAGTTCATTTGTATTAGGCACTACTACTGCATTTCTCTTGTACATGTCTGGAACATTGTAGGTTCTCAGAGAAAGCTTACGAAGTTAAATACCATAAATACTGTTTTTTAAGCTGATCTAAGAAAATTAAATATAATCCAATTGAGACCCGAAAACTGTCTGTCCTGCAAATTTCATACCAGCAAGGAATTACTAAATCGAGAAACAGCAAAATGTATAGTGTGCGGTTAGTTCTCTATTTTGCATTGTTACCCTATAGAACAGTGTTTTTCATACTTTTTTATTTCGCGACCCCCTTTACAAGTTGAAAATTTCTGGCGACCCCCCCCCCCCCCCCCCCCGACCGCGACACATCATACAAGACAAAGATATAATTTATATAAATTACTACGTAAATGTTGTTTTTTTCTATTTTGGTACATTTTAATATTATCCAGATCTACACTCTGCAAGAAGCCGCGAGACTTTTGAAACTAAGTACGAGGTAAGTTGGTAAGGCTATGAACTTGGACGCAAATTCGCGCGGGTCAAACGTTGTTTCAACTCTCAGCTCACTCAGTTCAATTAAGTGCAGTCAACAAGTACGGACGTCATTATTTGGTTTTTTCGCTTGCTCCGCGCGTTTGTAAAATGGATAAGTTTCTCAAAATATCGCAGCCTTCAACATTTCAACATGTGGTACGAGTGTCAAAAGCGGTAGTGGTGAATCAAACACGAAAAAAAAAAAAAAAAAAAAAATAGACATTACGATGACAGTTATTTGAAGTACGGGTTCACAGTCATAAACAATAAACCTCAATGTGTAATTTGTGGCGATGTTTTATCACGTGAGAGTATGAAACCGTCAAAGCTTATGCGGCATCTCACAACCAAGCATCAAAAGAAGCCGATAAGCCGTTGGATTTCTTTGAACGAAAGTTGAAAGCTCTTAGTCAGCACCAAAATACTATAATTCAGGTAATAAAATCGTTTTATTAATTTAATTTTAGCTTGGATAACCGAATCAAGTCGAGTTTATTCTAATTGTTGCTATCTCTACTGTTGATGTTTTATGATGTTTATTTCTTTGCTGTTTGCATACAAATTTTATTATAGTTAATTTTGGTTTGCAAAGGTTTCGCATGCTTAATTTTTATTGACTATTTCACACTAACTTTTATATTGTCTGGTTTATTTTCAGGCTTCCAGTGTCAATGAGTCAGCATTATTAGCTAGCTATAAAGTCGCATATCGAGTTGCTAAAGCAGGGAAATCACATACAATTGCCGAAAATCTTATTTTGCCAGCAGCTCTTGAAATGGTTGAAATAATGGTCAGTAAACAGGAGGTAAACAAGTTAAAAAACATACCACTTTCTGATAATACTATTTCACGCAGAATAAACGATATGGTCAATGATATTCAAGAACAAGTAATCGAAAAATTAAAGAACAGCCAACATTTTGCTTTGCAGTTTTGACAAATCTACAGATGTTTCCGATTGTGCTCAGTTTGTAGTATCTGTGTGCTTGAAGCAGGTGACAATATCATGGAAGAAATCTTATTTTGCAAAGCACTTCCTGCAAACACTTCTGGCCAGTGTTTGTACGATATATTTTTAGAAAGCACTTGCGACTACGATATTGATTGGAAAAAATGTATCGCTATTTGTGGCGATGGCGCTAAAGTTATGACTGGCAAAAATAGCGGACTCATTGTGAAATTAAAATTGATAATGCCAAACATATCCTGGACACACTGTTTTCTTCATCGACAGGCTCTAGCTGCTAAGGTAGTATCTTCTGATTTAAATGATGTGCTCAAGGAGGTAATAAAAATTGTGAATTCTATCAAAGGTAAAGCCTTGCAAACCCGGCTATTCAGAATCGTTTGTGAAGATATGGGCTCGCTTCATCAAAATCTCTTTTATCACACAGAAGTCAGGTGGCTATCCAAAGGAAAGTTATTGACAAGAGTTCTAGAATTGTTAATGTTCTTACAAGATACAAGATCTGAATATGCTAATCATTTTTCTGACCCTATTTGGCTCTTGAAATTAGCATTTTTGGCAGATCTTTTTAGCCACCTTAATAATTTGAACAAGAAACTCCAAGGTTAGAGAAGAAAATATTTAACAGCTAAAGATAAAGTCATAGCATTTCACGCAAAACTTCGTTTATGGTTAACCTCTCTGCAAAACAGTATATTCGAGCCTTTTCTGTGTGTTCAGAAGATTGTTGAAGATAACGCATCAGACCAAAGTCTCGTAGTAAGGGCTCACATTCCTTGCATGATACAGAGCTTGCATAATTTACAAGAGAAACCAGACTGGCATTCTGAAGCTGACAATGGGCGTAGATGGATTTTAAACCCTTTTTTAGAGAAGGCAATAGATCTGGCCGATGTCACCACAAATATGAAAGAATGTCTTATAGATTTAGCTGCTGATGGCATGCTTAAAATGGAATTTAATTCGCAAAGTATCGACGTATTTTGGATGAAAAGAAAACATGAATACCCAGAGCTGGCAAGGGAAGCTCTAAAATTATTAGTGCCATTCGCCACTTCATACTTGTGTGAACTAACATTTTCTGCAATGGTAGACATTAAAACTAAAAAGAGAAATAGACTGCAATTAGAAAATGATTTGATTATTAACGTTTCAAAAATAGCACCACGATTTGATAAACTTTTGAAAAATAAACAAGCCCATCCTTCTCACTAAAATTGTGTTTTGATTGTAGTGGTAGAACCTTGAATTTTTCATTCAGCCTGCGACCCCCCGAGTAAAGCTTCGCGACCCCCCTAGGGGTCGCGACCCACAGATTGAAAAACACTGCTATAGAAGCTACCAATAGACAGGACTTAAATTCATTTTTTGTATGATGTTGGATCAGTGCTAAAGAAACGTAATTATGAATTTCTGCCGACGTCTACTAGCCCGTCAACAGAGCGTGACATTAAGGATAACGCAGGTTCACATCCAGATTTATGTTTTCTTTGGCTACCAGAAGAAACTTCAGGAGAATGCTGGGACGATTCCTTCAAAAGACGATGACAGAACTTCTCCCCACCTTTAATGACCTCGACGTCGACGGTGCATAAAACCCTAAGAAAAGTTTATGTAGAATGCTTTTTATTGTTTTTAAACATTGCAGAGAGTAACATTGATTATTGCAACAGTTGAAAGGTAAAGCCAGTGGGTTTTCACACTTTTCAAGCCGTATTCCCGTAGGATTAGTGGAGCTCCGCATTCCTATTTCCTGACCGTAGGCACTAGAGTGGACGTGCCGTGCTCAGCAACACAGTCCAGCCCTTTTTCTTTACCTTCCCGCCGAGTTTCCCTCACGGTACTCATTTGATAGCAGGCTGAGTGGCCTGGCGGGCAGTGCCGACGTTCAGCTTCTGGGAAAGATCCTAGGCTTCGTCGGGGATCGGAATGCAGTACTACGAGTCAGACGCTCTACCACCCGAGCTACGCGGCCGCCATATTGCCACACTTACCAGCATTAATTGCAAAATGTCACCACTGCGTTATGCGAACAAGTAAGTGTTTCATCGGGATAGCGTTAGAATAGCTCGACCAGACAAACTTCTGGGAGAGTATTGAAATGTCAACGATTGAACCATAATCTTAGCCTGATTTATACGGTTTCTTAAACTGACGCTCCGTGGGATCACATTGCACATAAAACTGTAGGTCTTAGAACTATAGGAGAGGGTTTAGACACGACATAGTTTGAATGCGAAATGATATGGTAACAAGTAATTCTTCCAAGTATTTCAGCTAACTGTGCCGTATACATTTATTTGTTTTCTTTTCGACTTTTTTACTTGTCTCATAACTGAATTAGTTTGATTATGTCTTAAAATGAATCAAGTTAAGAAACATAAGCACCACTTTATAAAAATATATTGCTATTTAAAGCTGTGTTAATTAAAAAAAAAAAAATAAGCAGATGTAAGATTTGTTTGCTCACCATTTTACTGGCACCACAGTTTTCGCATGTAAGTAGCAGGTATTGTTAAAAGCGTATATTGGTGACATGGTGTGGAAAGATTTTGCTGAAAGAATTAAGAGTGGTTCATGGAAGGGAAAAGATGGCCATGACCACTTGTCGACACACGTTTTCAGGCATTAAGGTGTGGTAACATCTTCTTTCGTTGGTAATGGAGCCAACGATTGGAATAAAGTTCCGTGAGAAATCATGAATAATTTACTAAAAACTCTGAAAGGATTTAAAATTAAATTTCGTGCAGAGCAAAAGTAGGCGGGTACAAGAATGGGGAAAAGAGCGTGTAGTGATACTTCCACCGGAACATTGCGTTTCATGGCAATTAAATTAAATTGAATCAAAGCTTGTATCGTTATATCAATGTAACTGATATATACCGTTACATGACATCATAGGGAAAAACATCTTTTACTGTAGTCAAGCAAAAACATTGCTGAAATCAATGTTATATAAAGCGTTGTTATCGCTTGTAAATTTCTCAGTGTATCCAATTAGGCAATAGAAACCTTTATAGTTCGTGTTGCTTTCTAATCTGGTTAGATAATTTCAACTACAATATGCAGCGTCTCCCGTGTTGCATCATCCGACGTAGGATACAAGACGTGCTGCATCGCCTCTGACACTGCATTGCTATTCACCTAGATGTTCGCAGAAAGGAGCGCCTGACACTTCTGGTTCGGCTCCCTCTATCAGCGTGACTGGCCGAGGCCGTAACGACCTGGATGCAGCCAGCCACAATGCAGATGAGAACTCGGTCAGCGAGAGAAAGGAAGACACGCCTTTGAGAAGAAACGTGCGCCTTTGAACAAAAAATAATTAAGTGAAATTGTGTGAGCACTTGTGAGTTGAGTCACTTCTCAAGCTATCGGGCGAGCGGGGGAGTTCAAAGTGAGGGCGGGCGGGCGGGCCATTGAATGCGGCCAGATCGATGTGTCGCGATAAGGAACATCACTCCCGCTAAAAATACACCCGCTCCGCTACGAAAAACAATATCCCCTGCCCTCGCACAATTAAAACCACCTCGCTTTGCACGTCTTCGCTAGCGAACAGATCTCGGCCGCCAAAGCTCGTCTGAAAAGACACCAAAGCAGATTTGTTACCTTTCATCCTCTGTGAGCCCATGCGCCGGAAGTAACGTGAAAAGACCTAATTCGTTCTTCTAGGAAGTTCAGGGCTCAGTGACTTTAGTCTAAGGACACGTTAAAAAAAAAAAGAAGTTAAGCATGTACTTTAGATGCGCAGAATAACCTTGAATTATGTGTGGTTTACATTATCAATGGACTCCATTATAATCGCAACTTCATCAGGAACTCACAACTACGTTTTCTGTATCTTTTTGTTGTTGGAAAATTTTTAGTTTTGGCTGGCGAAAAACAAATCGATCGGTAGACTAGGGTCTTCATTAGGGGCATCCATAAATTACGTGAGGCGTTTATCCTGACCCCCCCCCTCTCTCTCTGGTTAGATCTGGTCCGAGAGACCCCCCCTCCCCGGCTAGAAATGACGAAGTAACCCCCTAAAATTGACTTTCGCGTCTTTCGTAGACCTTTTTTTATTTTTAACTCTTACACTCCAAAAAAAATTTCAAAACCTCACGTGAGATTTCCATTGACCCTCCCCCCTCCTCCCCGTTGATGATATTTCGCTGAACCCTCTCCCCCCTATTTCATCTCACGTAATTTATGGACGCCCCCTTGGAAATCACGCTCTTTATCAGTTCTTAGCCCTTTTTTTTACTTATTTTCTCCAGGGATATAAAGATAACATTTATGCTGTTTATACTGAATTACAATATATGGAATAAGACATAAATATTACTAAACATTAACGTCGAGAGATCGCAGCCATTCAATTGCCTCTGTAGTGTTTCATGAAACTACTGGATCATTCCACCGAATTTCCTAAGAGGGCGTTTAGTAATGATGTGGTGGATAGTTTTCTGGTGGTTTCCACAGTCACAAGACGGATTCTCTATTACTCCCCACCTGTGCATCCAATAGTTTCATCTACCATGGCCTGTTATCACTCGTTTCACTGTCATCCGAGTTATCCTAGGTAAGTTGAATCCCGGAGGGTATTGGACTAATGCTGGTTTCTCGTGATTGGAATTGGACCACTCAGCGCACGGTGCTTCGTTTATGTTGAAGTGATTTTGTACCAGCATATCACCAAACTTTCATGTTGACTATCTTTATTTTAATCTGTTTTGAGTTTGACAAGCATAGTACTGATGTAAAGGAACCAGATTTCTTCAACATTTCTGCCAAGCCGTTAGTCTTCGGAGATATGTTGGGGAGATGTTAGAAAGCACAGGTAGCCATTCTGTAGGTGTAGATTTTACAGTTCCAGTTTCTGTTCTCATTGTGTCATTTATCTCACTGTCTGTGTTTGTGTGTACTGCTATTTACCCACACTGGACTGTAGTATTCAGCATCTGAGTATAGTTTAGGGTAATGCTGTTCACCGTTCCTGAAAGATTGTGAAGACTTTTGCAGCTGCGTAATTTACGTCTTCTTTGTATTTCAGTGACCAGTCCAAAACCAACGCCGAAATAGTTTGGGTAAGGATTTTACTTCAGTAATTGGTTTCTGAATTTTATTTGGAGTATATAACGGATTTTTCTATAGTTTAGTTGAAGAAAAATTACCTCTGTCTTATTCATACTCAGTTAAAGTATTCGTTCAATTTGTTTCTTAGCACTATGTAACAAGGAGAAGAACCCCCTGCTTGAGAATCGCAGTTGCCCTAAAACAACAACAGAATCGCAGTGCGGCTTGTGAGATACAAAACTGATCACTGATAAAATTTAATTTAATGATCCAACCAAACAAATATATTGACCCCCAATGTAAGCAAACATGTACTCCTATATAACTATTGCGTTGTTTCGTGAGAACAGTAGTATTGCGAAATTAGCAAATCGAAGTTTTAGAATTGTAGACCGGTGTAGTGTAGAAAGGAAGAGCACACAGTGACTGTCTGCAGGAAGGCAGTCTAGACGGCACCAGTTACATATTTCGCCTCATTCAGTCAATGTATATGAACTACACTCTGAAAGACTTTTAAATGATAAGTAAATCACATATCGCATTGCAATACACAACACATTCAGTACCATGAAACGAATCAGCCAGAAGTTACAAATGTAGCCTCCTATTCTGGTTTTATTAACTACTTTATGATAATTGCGATATTGTACGGTATCTTACACAGTTACTTCATGGAGGTTGCGTTTGTGGACCATAAGCATAACAGCAACATTTTGGTGGAAGAGCTATGTTGAATCGTGTCACGCATCTACTTAATAATAAGTAACAGCAATGGTATCGGTTTTAGGATATAAGTTCTATGCAAACCAAAAATACATATTACAAGAAGTATTTTTTGAGCAACTTACACGAGTCATATCCAAAATCTAACATTTCAGAGGGACCAGAAATAAATTACATTCAGTTAGATGGAATTGGTAATAAATATAACTTTTGTTCAAACGCAGTAGCAAAGAAAATTAATTAATGCTTGCTAATCTCCTCGGCATTGCTGTTAACGGAACACTTAGTTTGCCAGATGCAGTCTTCCTGACATTAGTTTAAAATACCTGTCGGGGACTTCCCTGGTGAATATTACAACAGCACAACTGCATACATTCGTTACTCTGTTAGGAACCTCCGCAAGTCCATAAAGCAATCAAGGAAGCAGAGTTCTAATATCGCTTACGGCGCTATCATCTGCATCTTCGTAATACAAAGCTCATGAAATCTTTAATCTAAAACAATGCTACTGTTGAGGTGTAAGTTAATGGTAACAACTGCACTTCTTGGACCTCTGAATTTCCGGTTTTCAGCCTTACAAAGACATTCGATACAAATGGATTCAGTTTGAGTCTAGAGTGTTGCGTAAGCGTTAACGCTCTGGCCTCGCATTCGGGAAGACACCGGTTCGAATTCCCGTTCCGGCATCCAAATTTTGGTTTTCCATCGTTTCCCCAAATCACTCCAGGCGAATACCGGGATGGTTCCTTCAAAAAGCTTGCCAAATTCCTTCCCGTTCCTTGTACGCAGTCCCATCCCGCTTCTAGTGACCTCGACGTCGACGAGGCGTAAAGCCATAAGAAAGAAAAGTTCGAGTCTGCATCAAAGAACAAAGTAAATCGCTATAGGTAATCTTATTTTTAAGGAACAAAAGATGTCGTATTTTGAAACTAATAATGTTTGTTGATGGGTTTGCGCCTAGATGCATGTTCTTAATAAATAATTCCTGTAATCTTAGACGAATATATGATTTTTTCAATTAACTGCATTTCAATAAAAAAAATATTTGTAGAACATTGCATATTTTTTTGTCTTTTACAAAAAGGAATTGTACGGTCAAATCCTTTGTTTCTCCACTTGTAACAGAAAAAGATTCGTTTTTCAACAGAATTCCTCGATGTTGTTATTGCTTTAAAGTACTTCACCCATGCTTTAATATGTTTTTAGAGCAATGGTATTTCTGTTATGTCGTTTGTCACAAATATAAAATGTAGCCTATCCAATGTGCTGCAAACCAGTTAGGTTCATTGTCTGATTTATGTGCGAAAATAAATTCTTATAGCTCTATTTTCCATTATTATCATAAAGTTTACAACACTTGAGAAGAACGAAAGGCAGTACACAGGGGACGGATCTTACCCAACTGGAACAGTAATATGTTATTAATTTTTAGAATGAAAAATAACTTTAACAAAATATTACTTCCTATACTTATTACTTCAGTAAACTAACGAGACCAATCGTAAAAATGAGCCAGATATTAATTAAAAGAAATTTAATACCGAAACAGTTCGATATAATAAATTTACGAATGATTAGAAGCCCGAAATTGATGCAGGTATTCAGGGGTAACTGACTGCTCAGATAATCACAAGGAGCTACTGACTGGTGTGAAACGAACAGGTTTCGGAAATAATAGGTAAAGACAGGGATATGTAAAAGAATATTACACCAAAAAGCGATATAACGTTGTGCTACATTATAAGACAGGGGTGGCCAATCCAAATGATCTAGCGGGCCATTTTGGAAATGCACCATATCTCCGCGGGCCGCATATAAAGTAATACACCCTCATATTAGATTTAGACCCACTTTAGACATTTTTTGGAGTGAAGAATTGAAACTTATTGAATTATTATTATTGTGTTTACTATTATTCTTACATGTGAACATAAATAATATAATAATAATTATACTCATAATTTTGAAAGTAAATTTTTGAATATATGAATGAACAAATCAAGATTTTTTTTTTTTTTTTAAATACATGGGTTTTGACTACTTTGGCCATTATAAAATAAATAAATTTTGTAAAAGTGTGATGAATCTCGCGGGCCAGAAAAATATTCAAGGCGGGCCCCGGGCAAGGGGTGGCCAACCCAAATGTTCTGGAGGGCCACTTTGGAAATACATCATAACTCCGCGGGTCGCAAAAAAAATATATATCCCCATATTAGATTTACACCCAAGTTAGACATTTTTTGTAGTAAAAAATTGAAAATAATGAGTTATTATGTGTTTATTATTATTGTCACATGTAATCATAGATAATATAATAACAATGATACTAAACGCAAATTTTAAAGAAATATATAACACTAAATGTGAAATATAAATATAAATGAAATAAAGAAAATAAATCATTAAAAATATCTATTTTACTAGTGCGATATTTGTTTATCCACTCTTTCACCTACCTTTTGAAAATCAATCGCAATTTGGGTATTTGCACATCGTAATTCCTTTATGTTTGAGCATGTTTTTTGTTTGGTCAATTTCATTTTCGAAAGAAGAAAAACGATTCACGGGTGCAAGTTGAACCAAAAGCGCAACAACTTTTTGTGCCAGATTTTTCAAATTGGAAAATTTCCCTTATATGACGTAAGCATTATAAAAACTTATTTTTGATTCTGATGTTTCAAAAATGTGTTTTAATTCAATATTGTATTGTAATTCAACCAGTTCCATTTGGAGATATTCTAGGGCCAACTCGATTTCAACCTGAAAGGGAGATGAATATATTTAAAAAAATTGTGTTATTTTTCTAACTCTAAATTACTGAATCAGCTTTAAAAAGTAAATGTAGGTTTTCTTATTTCATGCACTTGTTATATTTTGATTTTTTAAATTCTTTCAACAATGGAAAGTGATGAACGGTATTACTTTCAATTGCGATTCAAATAACGAAAATTTCTTCTGAAATACTTTGATGTGACTAAATGTATCGATTATAAAATGATATTTTCATTGTAATGATATATTTAATTGATTGAGTTTTTCGACAATATCTACTAAGAAGCATGAATTCAATACCACTCATCATTTCTTAATTTTGGTAAAGGCCTTTGCTTCTCATTCATAAACAAGTCAATTTCTTCTCGTAACTCATAAAACCGCTGTAAATATATTCCACGAGTGAACCATCTGACTTGACTGATATTCAGAATCTTATTCTTTCAGAAACTACTTAAATTTTCGTTGCAGAAGTTCCTGTAATCGAATGTAATTCACAGTTTTTATAACTACTTGCATAAAATGATCCATCGATTATACTTGGGCACATAAATTTTGTTAATGAGTTAAACAGTGTAATTAATTAAATCCTATGTTTTGTAGATCTGTTGGATTCTATTTTCTTGATTAGTAATTTTACAGCTCATAATTTCGGCAGTTAATTTTTAAATATATGGATGCACGAATAATGTATTTTTTTAATTCTTTTGGTTTTCACTTCTTTGGCCATTATTATAAAATAAATATATTTTGTAAAAGTGCGATGAATCTTGCAGGCAGGAAATATGTTCAAGGCGGGCCGCGAGTTGGCCCCCCCTGTTCTAGAGTTTTACTATCTCTACGAACTCTCCACTCTCCCGACAGATGTGTGTGTGTGTGTTTTTTTTTTTTTAAATATATATAAGTACTCATTCAATAGTGAAATTTATCTCCAAAGACCGTAACGCATGGAATTAAGATGGATTTCCACAATATTTCACATTCGACAATTCATCTGTGGCATTGTAACCTTATTACGTATCTGGTATCTGCGTGTTAAGCCCTTTTAGTTATGAATGTCTTTTCACCCTTTCTTTCAACATTTCTCTCAAAGCCGAAGAGTTTTCATTTCATGATACAAATATGTAACTACAGACGTTTAATCAGTTACAGATAGCAAAATATTCACAAGTAAAATTAATTAGAGCGTCATAAATTTCACTCCAGATAGAAAACAACTATGTGAGAAGAGCCAGTTCTGAAAAGATTTCTACATCTGTTGGTGGACATAGTGTGAGGTGCTATATAGATATGACAATTTCATGTAATTGATGTAATGATTACTAAACTTTCCTGAAATTCCAGTTTTTTAGCTTGTTGTGGTTCAGGATAGATACTTTTCAATCCATCCTTGTACCGAAGTTAAGTATGTCATATAACGATGCACATCAGTATCTATTAAACATCATCCGATGTTCATAGTTCTGAAGCTGAATTTCTCTCAGTCGACAGATTCTTTGGAGCTGTTTGATTGTTAGTAGGTTGATATGCATGAAGTCATGCGATAGTTTTTCATGACGATTTCGATGTTTACTACAAAGAGAAAGGACAATCACAACTGCTATTCATGCGACCTCGAAGCTACTGTTTGTTGTGTTATCTCTGTCTCGTGAATATTATCATAACATAGTGTTAGCTGCTGGCAGCATCTGACGCTGGTTATGTTGCTGTGAGGTTATAGTCTACATCTTTATTGTCTTGGATCCATGTTGGTCAATCCTAATTTATACTGCTACCGGAGGGTGCATATGTTGTTATATATCACAAAAAATATTTCATTTGCCCTTTTTTATTATTTCGCTACTGTAGAGAATTTTTTAGGGTCAGCTACAGGTATTAGCTACTTCAGTGCTTGTTTAGGCATATTTTTTGCAAAATTATTGAGTTCTGTCATAAACATTAGTAATAATCGATTTAATTAAGTTTTTACTAACGCAAGTCTTAATGCCGTGTTATTGAAGATTAACAGCTACTACTCGACACGAGCTTATATAATGCTGGCAATAATAATGTAAGCGTATTAATATGATAACAACTGAAATAAAAGAATTCATAGTTTTTTTCATCATGGATATGTCTTGATGGTAATCTAATTTGAAGAAATAACTAGCAACTAACAAGATGACAAGAACCTTAGTATATATACATATATATATATACACTACATTAGAGGCGGGATAGCACTGGGGACAAGAATCAGGAAGGAACTCGGCCGTGGTCTTTTGAAGGAAGCATCCTGGAGTTATTTTGGGAAACTATGGAAAACCAAAATCTGAATGCCCGGACGGGGATTCGAACTGGCGTCCTCCCGAATGTGAGCCCAGGGCGTTAACCGCTCACCCACCACGCTCGGTATACTGTATATATTCATCTGTAGGATCGATGTTCTTAACGTGGTATGATTAAGCATTGGCTCTGTTTTACTACTACAAGTCTTTAACGATTTTATTAATAATTCACTTTTAATCCTAAAATTCTTAGTGAATGAAAGGAAATAATTGTCATTAGTGTCAAATGGGCAGTTACTATTGCGATAGCTATGGAGGACATTGTGAATAATGTACTTTGTATCAGTCTTGTCCCAGATAATAGTTTGCTATGAATAGAAAGAATTATGGGTAAAAGTGGACCATTCAGCAAGAAACTGGTAGAACATTTAGATTTAAATTTCGCCTGTCATATGAATCTCCAGTTTGTTAGCCACAGAAAGTTAAAATACGCCATAGTGCCACGACTTGTTGTTAGAGCTCTTATTAGAGTTCATTGGCAGACTATCTGGAAATCTTCAGATCACCAAAAATTTATTCAGTCTTTTCTTATTTCTAGCAAAACCACTTCGGAACGAGAAAGCTGTTCTTGCTCTTGCTAAGTGAATTCACAGTATTCAATACGCATTCATGTTCCAACAACACGACACTCCTCCACACCGCCTTAAGTTCCTATTACTGAGCGCTTCAGATGATAATATATATTTTAAATCTAACAGTTATCGCTCTGGAGCTGTGTGATACAAAAGAAAAAGCGATTTAGATGTTATGGATAAGTACGACGTTTAATTAGTAGCTGCACTCACTACTAAAGTTTCTTTCTGTTTTAATTATAAGATTAAATGAATAACTTCCAGATAATTCATCGCACATTCTTGCACAGATACAGGTTTTCTGACAATTACAATCAAGCAAATATTAATTGAACTGTCGCGCCATTAGTGTGATTCAGAGCATAAACACTACACAAATAACATAACGTCATTATTTGAAGAGTATAGTTCTTTACATTTTTAGTGGTTATATAAGAGACTGCTGTTCTTTTAGCGTTTAATCACACGTCTTACAGACTTATTAACGCTGGTGCAAGCCTAAACAAGTCACAGGAAGGAAACGCGACTTTCTCGTTCGTTGGTACCTCGGTAGAAAACAAGACGTCACCTTTAAGTGTTACCGCTTATTCGTGGATAGAAAAACAACGATTCGAAAACACTAGACTTTATTTACAAAAATAATACGGCATCAACACAGAAGTGAAAACATTTTAGAGGCGGGAAAAGTCCGGAGGCAAGGAACGGAAAGGAATTCAGCCATGACCTTTTGAAGGAATCATCCCGGCATTCGCACGGAGTGAATTCTGGAACCACGAAAACTGACATCTGGATGGCCCGACGGGGATTTGAAACTGCGTCCTTCCTAACCCGCTTACTCACTACGTTCCATGGAAAGAAACAGGATTTTTATATTTTCTCTCCTGCATTGCACTATACAGGAGACACATGAAATCGTGCAAAATTGTAACTTGGATATTTAAGCGATTAGCAGGCAGAAAGAAATTATGCGGCAGAAAACCCGTGAAGAATTATTGTCAGCGATACTCCGGGAAAATCTTAATTCTCAAACCAATGAAAGTAGTTACAATACTTCGTTATGTAGATAGATAACTTAAAACCAATACATTCAGCATCTTATAGTATATACCAGCTTGTAATTTGGTAAAAATGACGGATTGAATGGTATGTTCTGGCCAGTAATTTCTTCGTCTTTTCTTAACTAATAGAATTGTTGCAAAATAAAGCACAATAGAATTCCTTACACTGTAACAAATGGTCCAGGGAGCAGTTCAACCTAACTGCAATCTCTGCTAATATTGCCGCTGGCAAATAAAAGCACCAACCACACGTACATTAATGAATTCACCGTATCGCACGATATAAACTTGACCAAAATATTCTCTGGTTCTTACATGTTTCTTTTTCGTTATCGATTATTCAGAACCATATTAAAACGTTTGAATGGCTGACACAACAGAAACTACTTAAATGCATCTGTAACAATGACTTCAGTAATATCGCGTCAGTGAAAGCAAAGGAAATTAAAAATAAATCTTAACCACTTACGTTATGTTAATTTGAATCGTGTTCGAGGCCGCATACATCGCGGTCACTGTGAACTATGCTCATTCAAACAAAGTGACTTCAATGAAATGACGCTCATGAAGTCTATTATACATTTTTTAACTCAAATAACACTTCCCTCTGCTGCTGAGGCGAATGGTAATATTTTTGCTCGAAAATCAAAACTTTTACCGCATGCCCGTTAATACGTTCGCTGTATACGATTTAAACGTGATCCCAAATTTCTTAACTTACTATAACAGCAATGAGAGAATAAAACGAAAACATCTAGATAGGACGAATATAAGTAAATAAATAGCAACTATTAGCATGTTGATTTAAAGGCAATTCCTAATATTTTTTCGGTGCTCTGGCTATTCATTTCTTGTGACAGAAGCGTTACGGACATGATGATACTATGGCATAAGTTGTCTGTTAATAGTACTGATGATATTAACTCCGCAGCTGTCCAATTAACACTCATACCTAGAAGAGTTGATGATATGGGAACAAGAAAGGGTACATTTTGCCATATTTCCATTCCATCCTCGCCTATGTCACATCCTTCTAAGGAAATTCCTTAGAAGGGGCAAAGATATTCAAGACACTGAAACGTTTCCTAGGAATTACTTGTGTAATATGTCAATGCACCTACTGCTTAAGGTTTTTCTGATATCTGGGTATGGTTACAGTGCCGGTATGACATATATTTGAACACGTGACCTTGAATTCTAAGTCCCGTGTTCGAATCTCGGTGTGGCCAACAGACTAATATGAATGACAAACTGCAATTAACGGTATTTCACCACAAACGTTACAATTTGGAAAATAAAGATTTACTTTAAATTTCATTTGTTTCAAGTTCTTTTCAACTATCTAGGTACTTGCTTTTTTGCTTTTGTTTTTTTTGTCTAATAATTTTTCTCGCGATTTAAATTTGAATGAGATATTCCTTGTGCATATATAAGAAATAAGTGGAGAGTTCAGTTGCAACTTCTATTAAATTCGGTAGTGGGAGAGTTATGTACTTAACAGGAATACCATAATTTTGTTTTACAGTAAGTCTCTTCAGAGCAGACCTATATACGATTAGTTACTGTAGCATATTTCAATTGAACTGTGAGATTAAGGTTTCAGATTCCGCATCCGTATGAAAGCGGCAAAGAAAACAAAGTATCTGCTACAACACCAAACCTCACAAAATTGTTATCACATCCTCACGATGTTACATTTTCTCCCTTGCATCTCAGGATCTTGTTATACTTCAATATAACAAGCTGCTTTAAAAATTTTCCACAAGAGAAACTTTAAAGTAGTAAAGAAATAGAATTGCTCGTTCGTCCATGACCTTACTTTGAAGAGAATAAAAAATTATTTTGCCAAATGCATTTTCAAAAATTCAACATCTGTACAGAAGCAGATCGAGGGCCCTTAGTTAGAGACACTGGAAAAGAAAAGCTGATGAGCGCGCCTAATTTGTAGAAACACAATCCCAGGCTGGCTGGAGTGGTCGGCCGCAACGTCCAGCTACACAGCCAATAATAATTAGCGTGCTTTCCGCTGGAATGCATAGGAGAACCTGTGTAGCCAACGATTCGAAACAAATCGTAATGCAGTCAAGTTAGACGGATCCAAATCCCAGATACTATGATTATCACGACAAAGAAAACAAAACGGAAAAAACATAGGAAAAACTGGCGATGTAACAGACAGAAAAATCAGGAAAGAAAAAGATAACGTTAGTGTAAATATGATCTAAAATTTAAGACAGCTGTGTACGAGTTGTTATAAGTAGTGTACGATACAAAATCCAGCCCAAGATACGATAATTATTTCTTTTCAGCTTTCTTCAAACCCATAACATTAATAAATTTATGAGACATATGATTGTACTCAAGCTTACGTTTTTGTGATGGGCGAAGCTGACACAAAACGTTGCATAGCATGTTTCCAAATAAACAAAAATAGGTGTAAAACATTGTAAAAGTATTAAATTCTAAATCGCGATTAGAGAAATTGAATTTGATAGTTTTACAGCAGAAAAATTGAAATATTACATGGTAATGCTCTGGTCTCGCATTCGGGAGGACGTGGATTCGCCTCTAATGATATAATGTCAACGGGGGGTAAAGCCATAATAATAATAAAAAAATATGTTCATAGCATAAGAAACGGACTCTCCCATCTAGAAGTGGGATACTGATCACATTCGGCGTTGGGAGGAATGATTATCATAGTCTTCGGATTATCTCCGCATTTATTACTAACAGTAAAAAGTCTGCCAATATTTCTTACGAATTTAAGAGAAACTGTCCATCAAGATGAGTTAAACAGTTGCAATAGATATTAATTTGTGAGTAATCGATATCTGGGAAAGTTTTCGCTCTATTGCAAAAGACTGCTAGAAGATATCGCTAAATATTCCATTAAAAATAAATAAATAAAAAGCCTTAACAGAATTGGAAATGGATCTAATCGCCTGCATGTGTGAAGCCGCTTCATGTGAAGATTCAAAATTCTGTCTCTCTTTGTATTAATATTATGGAATAAATGTTTAGATGAGAGACTTTTGTTCGCGCAAGTGAATAGTGCAGTTTCTCAATAGCCTACTAGAAACGTTAGAAAATGGAATGTAATTCTTTATTGATATGGGATGCTGTAATAGAGGGAATGATTTTTAATACTCATTTATAATACTCACAACCAGTGATAGTAAAAATAGAATAACCAAGATCCACGTTCCCTCATTCCTGAAAACATATTTGTTGGATTTTTAGCATATGATCCTTTTTGTTCAGTGACTTCACGCCTGAAAATTTATTTTAATTGAAAGTGTTTTGAGATTGTAATTAGTTGATAATTTGATACGAAAGCTTCAAGACTTACCGCAGTAGTCTTCAGTTTTATCTTGCTTGCCTTCTATGTCCAAATGGAGAAAGAAGGGAAAGTTAGCAGGCTATGCGGTAAGATTGATATCTAATGCACATGGCTAGGACATACAATTAATCAGGATCCAAAATCGTAACAATGTTCTTTGGGGCTGGACAGATCTTTGCAGCTGCTTTTGTGTACTATTTGATGTAGGCAGGGCCAGATTAAGACAGCGCGAGGCCCGTAGCAAATGTGAAGAAGAGAGCTAAAAAAAAAAAAAAAAAAAAAAAAAAAAGTCGCCGGCTAGCCTAGGTGCGGGGCCCCAGTAGTAGGCGCGAGGCCCCCTAGAAGGTGCGAGGCCCCCTAGAAGGCGCGAGGCCCGTAGTACTTGCTACCTCCTGCTACGTGGTTAATCCGGTACTGGATGTAGGCCTACTCGTTTGCGTACTTGCAGAGAAGGTACGAAGCATACATACTTTACACTTAACAACAATATGGATAATTTAATTTTATCCATAATTCGCTATATTGACGTGACTGTATTAATCAGACAAAAGGTAGAATGAGAAACAGCCTTCAGTCACTAGATATGGATAATATGGATAATCTCTAGGTGGAATTACGGAGGGGGACAAGGGGATTTCAAAGTTTCTTCACACACTGAATCTTCCCGAATTTGGAAATATTTTCTCTCTTCTGTTTATGTGCTCCATTTCAGTGTGTTATGAGTTTTTGTGAATGGGTAACTATCTTAATTGATGTTTCGATAGTCAATTTCTGTAAGAATTAATTAACCAATATTTCGTTTAGTTTTTGGCTAGTTAATACGAAAGTAGATAAGAATGGAATTTAGTTTTTATGCTTCCTTTTGTGAATATATAGATTATAATTTCGAAAATATACATTAACTGTTTGTGTTCATTAAAAAATATTGTTTTTAAAATCACAAGTAAGCATATGTTTTCGTTTAAGGTCGTCAGTATTAAAACTTGTTAATAATTATTAGTATCAGTTGCGTCCGTTATGTATTTCTCTGCTACAATGTGTAACAATGAAATTACGCTATGGTCTGGAAAGAAGTTTTACTTTGAAAATGTGAAAATTACATACATTTTTCTTCCATAGAAAAACTTTGTAGTAACAGAAAACACTAGATGGGAATGTTCATGTTATGCGATGATCTGCGTATTAAGAATAAATATACTTAATTATAGTATTATGACATAATATATCGTGGTACTAATGTCTGTTTCGCGAAATGAAATGGAATTAGCTCATGTGAAAACTGCATAGTGACGACAAAACTTCTAATTTACACCGACTCTTTCGTTCAACTTCTACGCGACTTGAAATTTGAACCTACAAAATGTCTTCCAATAAGCATTATTTGGTTTTACCGATTATTCCTCCCCGACACTGTGTCTTTTCTTTCTCTATGCAACTAAACTTTAACGTAACGTAACGGATAAAAGAATTGTAATTATTGGCGTAAGACGTTTTATACGTGCCATGAAAGACAGAGCAGTCTTCCTGGCATACAATCTGCCACTCAAGACTCGCACGTTTTTTTCCTTCCAGTACTGCTGAATGGGTCTGTTATAAGCATCTCGATAGGACCATTTAAAGTCGTAGAGGGTGGGTGTGTGCCGTTAGGGTCCGTACCCGGTTTTTTGCCGTGTCCCGTTAGGACTGGTCGGGTCGGGGGTGTCTTTGTCCCGGAACAGGAAGCGGGCCAGGTAGAGGGACCAAGCAGTGTGGGATGGAATGGTCCACGGCGCGCCGGCGTGGCGTGGCGTGGCGGATATCACGGTAAGTGCACACTAACATCAAACCACTCACACCGTTCACGAAATAGGTGCTCCGTGAGTACTAGGCATTTCGTTTGTTACATAACTAATATAATGGCTCCAGCTGCATGATTTTTAACTGATTCGAGCAAGTATAAGGAGTAGAAGATATTTGGAGCATTCCGTTCAAACAGTTTAAAAATAAATATATTGCAAATATGAATATTAACTAAAAAAAAATCAAATAAAAAGAGCATCACATAGGGTAAATAAATAGTGTATCACATTGAATAATAGTATTTGAGAGTATGAGTTGTGACTAAGCCACCTTTTGTTTATTTCGATGTCGTCTCTATTCTGGAGAACAGACGATTACATAAATAGTGAGCAGCTAGCTTTGCATATATGTCACGAGTCACTCAGCAGCTGGCATTATCCTTAACACTAATATAATGCTAGTAAATTTTCTTTATCAGTGTTTGCTTCGATTTACAACACGCCCTTCAGCAACACAGTTACCTGAGAAAACTTTTAGCATTTCCTCATTATAAAATGTCATCACCAGTGCATGCTTTTATGTACCACCCTTTCCCTCAGCTTCTCCGCTCCTTGAAGAAGTTTTGCTTACGTAAAGCCCTTCAGTTTCTGCTGAGGTAAAAGTTGTTGACAGAGTCAAAAGGTGGTTTAACTTGACCATAGACAGGGCCGTGTCATCCTATTAACTCCTTCATTACTTCATAGCAACACGACCTATTCTGATCTTGTTTCGTACAACATTAACTATTCCTGTATGAGGTTATCTTTTTATCTCAACCTCTTCTCAATTATATCATTCTTATATTGTAATCACTATCTTCCTATACAGTTCTTTCCTTTAGCTGTTTCCTTCACTAACGGAATAATCAATCTCTTGTGTTTTTAAGGCTCTCTTCTGTCTAAAAGACTCTTCCACAAACTTCTTTCCTTACCCATCATTTACAAAACACGTTCATTTAGTACTTTATCCGCTCACATAGTTTTTAAAATCTCTCTAGAGTGCCACATATCAAATGTTTCAGTTTTACTCTTTTCTGGTATTCCGAGTATCCAGGCTTAACTTCCATAAAGTGTTGTGCTTTATTTGTACAGTTTTCCAAGGCTCATTTAGTCAGTGATGTAATGATTTTCGAGTAGTCTTGCTTTGACTGACAGCTGTGGTTTTACCTCTCAAAGAGATACATCTATGAACAATTTATTAACGAAGCTGGGGTATTAATCACGTCGATTATCCTCTTTATTGTGCTTTCAGTTGACATTATTTAAAACATTACACAATATTTGTCTACTTTACGTAATATACGTGGGAGCAGGCGTTAGGATATGTAACTATGGATACCATAACTGCTCACAAACAGTTCCTCTCTACTTATCACTAGGGTTCGGATCTTTAGGAAAAGTCATATTTTTTTCCTGCCTTCTTTTTGACCTGAAATGCAGAAATAAACACTGATTCGACGTTTCTGATTGTATTTAAATGTATTTTATATAGCCTATAAATGCGTATTTGGGTCATTTTCCTAATTATGGTCATATTTCAGCAATTTTTATGGTCATATGGTCATATTTTGAGAAAAAAACTGGTAATTTTTGATAGAAGTTGTAGATGAAAAGAAATTAAGATAATTATTCAGAGAAATATATTCCTGTTATACATTGGAGAAAGAAACGAAACTAATTGTAACTAAATTGTTCAGAATTCACCAGCCAAGAATTAAAGTTATAAATTATTCTCACTCTCTAAACGTTAATGTTCCGCCCGCTTTTTAAATTCGACTATGCAGCAGCAGCATGCCTGTGTCGAGCCGCGTCAATCAATGTCTCACTTCCGACGGTATCGCGGGAATTGAGTCCACTGCAGTGACCCACCGATGAGTTGAGAGGAATCAATTGTCTTCCTATGATTCAGTACGGCGAAACTGCTGCTTAACGGGAAACCCGTCCCTACCTGGGTCAGGTATTCCCCACATACCAGACTCTCCGCGTCGAAACAAACACAAAGCCTTCAGCCACTCACGCACTGTCACCAATGCTTTTGAAAATAATCCTGAACCAGTGTTAAATCTGCAGTGGATCAGTGAGTACCGCCATGCCGAAAACAAAACTTTCTGAAAGTGTAAAGTTACGGAGTTACGTAAAGGAATTTGGAGAGCAGTATTTTAGCACAGATGAAAGAGTTCTTTTCTGTAAATTATGTGAAACTAAAGTGAATGCAACAAAGCGATTTCATGTGCAGCAGCACTGCAATACATCAAGACACAAGAATAACGTAATACGACATTCAACTCGGCAAAGCAAACAGCGACTTTTCTTGGATTCATCTACAGCTTCGTCGTCTTCCAAATTATCAATTTTTTCTAAAGAACTCTGTGAAATGATGGTATCAACCAACATCCCACTTAATAAAGTGAACAATGAGCATTTCAAATCGTTCTTGGAGGAATACACAACACAGACGATTCCAACCGAATCAACATTGAGGAAGAACTATTTACCGCCTTGTTATGAAAATGTATTGCAGGCAATCAGAACTAAGATAGGCACCAATAAGATCTGAGTATCAATGGATGAAAGTACTGATGCTTGTGGGAGATACGTTGTAAATGTTATCGTTGGAACCCTACTTTCTGACAGACCGGGTGATATATTTTTACTGGACTGTGAAGCTCTTGAATCAGTAAACCATTCAACAATTGCCGTCCGTTTCGACAACGCTATGAAACTGTTATGGAGCGGTGAAGTTAAGCGAGAACATGTCTTACTATTTGTGACCGACGCTGCGCCGTACGTGGTAAAGGCTGGGAAATGTCTGAAGATGTTGTATCCTTCGATGGTGCATTTAACCTGTCTCGCTCATGGATTACATAGAGTTGCCGAGGAAGTAAGACTAAATTTCCCTGATGTTGATAGGTTAATATCAAATGTAAAAAAGATTTTTGTTAAAGCTCCAATGAGAGTGGCAAAATTTAAAGAAGACGCACCTTCCATCCCTCTTCCACCACAACCAGTACTTACTCGTTGGGGCACATGGCTCGATGCAGTTAGCTATTGCTGTGAATATTATGAAAACATACGGAAAATAGTTTCTAATTTTGATAGCAGTGAAGCATCTTCCATAAAAATTGTCCAAGAACTCTTTTCCAGTAATTTGTTCAGAAATTTGGGGTACATAAAGTAAAGTTTTTCAGGTATCACAACTGCGATTTCGCGTCTTGAAAAAATTGGTCTAGAACTGAATGAAAGTTTGGCGGTCGTTAAAAGTGTGGAAACCGAAATAGGCCAAGCAGGGGGCAGTGTGGCTAGTTTGCTGAAAAACAAATTCGATAATGTGTTGTGTGGGAATAAAGGATATAAAACAATTTGTAAAATTAGTGAAATTTTACAAGGTGGCGAATCTGTTTTGACTGAAGACGACCCACAATTAAATTGCAGTGACCTGACTCTGTTTAAGTACGCTCCCGTCACATCTTGCGATGTCGAACGAAGCTTCTCACACTACAAGACAGTTTTAAGTGACAACCGGAGAAAATTCCTCTTCGAGAACTTGAAGATGAATATGGTGATATACTGCAATGCTGGCATCAAACAAGAATAAAAAATGGTATGTACACTAATTCGCAACAAATGTATAGTAAATTTCCATTTTTAAAAGTAAAATTCTAGTAATCCATTCTTTTACAGGAACAAGAAAATAACTTTTAATAAAATTATTTTGCCAATCGTACAGTGAGTGCATAGAAGCAAATTATGCTGTCTACTTGAAAGCGACACAGCTACATAAATTATGTACATCTGAGCATTTTTAATGAATAAAAAATTTAATGTTTGGTCATATTTTGTCTCTTTAGGTCATATTTACCCATTTTTAAGGTCATATTTGCCTGCATATTTCGCGATTTTTTGGGTCCTAAAGATCCGAACCCTACTTATCACATTATCGCTAGAATCTTCTTGTGATTGATTTCAGAAATTGCTAAGAGTAGAATTAATTAGTAATTATGCGTAATATCACCACTACTCTGGACACTAGAATTAGTCATTGTTAGTAGGGTTTCCTGGTGCGTTTTCTACCTGCATACGGAAAATGAATGCCTTATTTTTTATTTTTTTTAAAAGTTGCCTGTTCAGTGGTTAAAGAACTTAACGGTAAACTATTACAAATTAATTTTATAGCTTCATTCCCAATTAAAATCATTAGGCACATTATATACTATAATTATTTGTGTAAACTTTACTTGATACTAGCGTCTAAAAAATCTTTGCTCTATCCGTCAGCGCAACGATCAATAAGTTAAACCGAGCGTGGTGGTGTAACGGATAGCGTTCTGGCCTCGCATTCGGGAGGACGGCGGTTCGAATCCCCGTCCGGGCATCCAGATTTGGGTTTTCCATGGTTTCCCCAAATCACTCCAGGTGAATGCCGGGATGCTTCCTTCAAAAAGGCCATGGCCGAATTCCTTCCCATTCCTTGCCCCCATCCTTTCCCGTCTCTAAAGACCACGTTGTTAAAAAGGGACGTTAAACTGTTACAAAAAAAAAAAAAAAAAAAAAAAAAAAAATCAATAAGTTAAACACTGCGTCTTCGTCTTCAGATAGGTACTCAAATATTTGATCTTCGCTCCACTCCCTATGCATTGGCTCAAGAATGATCCTTACTTCATTTTATTCCGAGATCAAAGATTAATGTAAATAGATATAAGGAAACTGATATTCAATTTCCAAGGTGAATCAGATTCTCATATGATCAGTAGTAGAAGGTTTAGACTGAAATAAAGACGGTGCCTTAAAAATGTGTACCTTCTGGGAATCCATAATGCTGCTCACCGCAGTTTTTTCTCAATGTAGTAAAGTAACTTTCAATTCTTAACTAAGTGATATCTAGCAGGAGTAAAAATTGAATAAAGCAGATTGTAGAGGTTAAGGTTCTTTAATTCTGTCAGATATAGAAATTTCTATAATTATAATAGAAAACCATTCGACATAATTCACCTATCCGGTTAGCATTACTTTTTTTTAAGGGGTTCTCTTAAGAATTGTGCCTGTTTAAGTTTCATTTAAATTTGAAAAAAAAATCGACATACATCTAAACGATCATGTTGTCTATAGTATTTATTTATTTAGTGGAAAGCGGAGCCATAAAACCACTGAATTTTCAAATAACTTAGTAAGTAAACTAAATAAAAATTTGCGAAAACGTAGTCCTTCAGCCGTTATATGTATTGATTTTTTATTTTTTTTTTTAAAAAAAAACGCTTCCTTGAACTACTCTAGGTTGTAGCTACATTTCATATTCGCCCACTGTTTAGAATTATCAGCAACTTGTAACTAAACAATTTTTTGTTGATTATCCATAATAGTCGACCAAACTAAACTTGATATGTCTTTTTTATATTCAGTTACATTGTTATTTCTATTTAATCATTAGAAAAAAATCTGAAGTGAAACAGATAGTGAACAGCTAAACAAAAATGGAGTATGTAGAAAGGAGATCGCTTTCAAATTTAAAGCTAGTGAAAAAGAGTTCGGTTAACAAAACAATGTAGTTGCAGATCTGTTTTAACAAATCTTTTTTATAAAAAACTGATTACAGTTACGAACTTTTGGGAAAAATGCTGAAATGCTTCAAGCAAATAATAAATCTTTAATAATAACAGAGCAGGGAATACATTTTTTTTTTTTTTTTTTGTAAAAGTTTAACGTCCCTTTTTAACAACGTGGTCTTTAGAGACGGGAAAGGATGGAGGCAAGGAATGGGAAGGAATTCGGCCATGGCCTTTTGAAGGAAGCATCCCGGCATTCACCTGGAGTGATTTGGGGAAACCATGGAAAACCCAAATCTGGATGCCCGGACGGGGATTCGAACCACCGTCCTCCCGAATGCGAGGCCAGAACGCTATCCGTTACACCACCACGCTCGGTAAAAAATACATTTTGAACATATAAAATTATTACTTAGGCATTATTACCAGACACATTATATACCATTAAAATTCAATAGATTTTAATTTTTTTTCACCTCGGTCTTGACATTAAACAGTTGATTTATGTGTATTCCATAGTTATAACATGTACTGGAGCTCAGAACTACGATCCACCCACACACTTTTAAGACAAAGTAAAAAGACATATGAAAGTTACCCATCTCCATTGAACAAGATTCTTGTCTAATCTGTAGGCAACCGGATATGTTTCAAAGAACTGCAAACAAAATTTTGTACTTCATTGTTCGTTGAATGTAGTTTTCTTGTGTTGAATACCGTCGGAAACTATTTATTTTGCTTGGAGGACTAGTCATAAATGAATAGATATTTTCAACTAAAGTCCTACTATCTGCAATTACAGTCTGGGTTTAATGCTACTCACAACCCAGCGTAGCGTGTGAGATTTTCGGGAAACCGTTGAAAATTGAAGCCTGTATTATTGGAATACACGTCTTAGCGAATTTGTTTTATAAGAAAGAACTAAATCAACTTCGAGAAGAAAAGTAAACTGCATTTCATTTAAACAACTAAGTCTTGTAATGCATTTTAAATATAAAATATATTTTAATTTCAGGAATCAGATTGGCCCTAGTACTGTGTTTCAATTTAAAAGAATATTTAAATGAATAAATCTATAATTCACATTTTTATCCCTCATCTGTTGTATTTACTAATATTATATAATGTAAGTTCTAACTATTCATAAATTTGCTATTTAACGATCGAGAGAATCTCAATGCAAGTAATGAGTAAAGTGTAAGAATGCAGATATTCAATAAATGAATCATCCCAAATTTTTTAACTGATCTGAAACAAATAATAATTTAATTTCACAAAACATTGAAGTAGGAGTTCTGTTTGCTGAAGCGACAATCATCAGATAAAACATCTAACGAATTCAAAATCGATTAGGTTTGACTCGCAATGTATTGATCGACCACAGTGAAATAGGAAGGGAATTACTTAGAAGTGAGGTTGCAATAAGTACATCTGTTCACCATTCGGGTACGTTTCGTTTATTTTACATCTCGTTTAGAATGTGTTCCAATATTTTTTTTTAGTTCTCCTTTTTGCAAGTATTGCTTGCAGGACTTAATTTCCGTAATGTTGCTGGATACGACAGCAAAAGCCATTCCTTTGATCTCTACTCTGGCGTTTCAATGCAGCAATAGTTAACATCACGGATGTGTCCATGAACAACACGTGTATCGCCTGAAAAGCACTCCAGCCAAACGTCTGCCTGATTTGTAGTGAAGTGTTCCCTTCCGGATTCACCATTCTAAACGAGTCTCCCAAAGTAAAACAGTTGCTGGGGTCAGAAAACGTTTCGTGTGATTGGCACAGACACAAAAAGAACTCTGAATGCTGCAAATGGATATACGACACACATACCTGTGGATAAAATTGTACTGGAAAAGCGTAGCCCTACTTCTTTTATTTTCTAAAAAAAAATAACATACCGTCATTTCTTGTGCCTAGGTCTATATCGCATTAATCGGAAAACGCGGACAAGAATTAAACTAAAATTATGCTGAAAGCTAAATTTCTATTGAATTTCTTCAGGCTTGTAGTTTGGGATACACAGTACTGCTTAATATACGTTTTGTGAATTCTTTTTGTCCTCCATTTGAGTACGAAATTTGTGCTCTGTTTCCACAAACTCGCCTTCTTAACAAGGGATAATATGTGTTATATTAGTGTTGTTCGTTTTATGAATATTTTTTCTAAATGGAAATTTCATTCAGTCACCTATTCCTAATAAACTGCTACTGCTTACTCTGAAATTTTCCTAGGTCGCCCTGTAGTGAGATATCGGGCTCGGTAGTGGGCGGATACATTCGCTATGTTATATAAGTTTTAAAAGTATGTTTCGAATAATAAACAATTGGATTCAATTTTAGTCTGCTGTAACACTGTGAGTCATAGACGACAACCTCCATTTGAAAGACGTGTAACACTGAAGAGCTGAATTCTTATTTTCTAGAGTTTCACTAACTGTTAATTAAAAGTAGAAATTATAAAATTTTGATGAAGAGTTCGCTGTTTGGCAAGTTGAAGACATTAGCCAGACGTTAATAATACATTAAACTAATTACACAAATCAGATTAATAGTAAAAGAAACCATCATTTGCTTGAAGTATTTTAAAAATGCTTAATGCAAAATATTTTCTTTAAATATGCTACAGAAGCATTATACAATACATGTTTAACCTTCAGTTCAGACATTTACGTGCTATCAAAAGTAAAGAAATAAATATTTTACTCCCAATAGCTGTATTAATTTATTCCACCTACTACGTGTAAAATACGTAATGGAGTATCGTCCTCACTGAATTACAAGTTCTAACTACGGCGAAACTGCAGGTCTTTCGGTTATGTATTTTCAACAGTAGACAGTTACGAGAAAGTTTTATTAATAAAACATAAAAATTTACCACCCAGAATTCATTTTTAGTTCATATAATGCCAACAATATCAAAAAATGGTAATGCAAGTAAAAAAAGATAGAAAAAATAGTCTGACAGAGATTCATGATCAACTGGAGAAACATCAGATATCTCTAAAAAAATATTTGCAAAAATTTCGGTCACCTAAAAAATTGTGTAGCGACGTTTTAACGCATAAACAGTTACTACTTGGGCGGCACGCGCAAAATAAAGTGGTCAGAAAATTTTATATATTAAACACGTCATTCACAATACAACTGATCGTTTTAATTTCAAGGCAATCTGAAAGACAATACCACAGAAATTTTAGAAGAATAAGACCACTGCAGCCATCTTATCTGAAAATAGTGAAATTATTTTTTTGCATTGTTTGATAACTTCCAGCAATATTCTTTTTTTTTTTAAATTGAGTTTGGAAAATGTTTAGGTTACATTTATCCGACTATTTTACAAAATCAACTTGTTTCCCATTTTTTGCTGAATTGGAAGATTGTATAGAACAATCTGTCATAAATTTAGTTTCAGTTATTTATCTGCTGCTTTATATCATAAACTTTATTTTTTGGGGAGTTTATTGATAGTTTTAAAACTTAGGTTACGGGTGCAGTAAATTCTATACGTATACGCAATGTAGTTTATTTTTGTTTGTATCCAGTTTACCTGTATTTCGTCATGTGAGTGGACCGATATTTTCAGTTCCTCGTTTATTATGGAGAGATGAGGAAACAAAGTGTTGTGTTGGACGTTCATCTCAAGGTAGTATAAGCACTGAGGAAAAGCAATATTACATTGTTTATCCGCTTTTATTCCATGTTTGGTTATGATACTTTGCTGGTGCACAATGTTAAAACTTCATTTAAAGTCATATTATTTCGATATCCTATTACTAAATGATGCACCAGATGAAATTATCTTTTATTTTCATTTAACGTTTAGTCGTCTATTGTTCAACTTTGGAAAGGTAAGCGAGGACTGACTTGATACCCATACCGTATTTACCATTAACAATCAATTTTCTTTTAATAACTCTTCTGGCATTAGATAGGTGCAGCCAAATGTAATTAATGAAATAGTTTGAGTCTGAATGCAAATACGTCTTAGTGCCATGAAACAGGGAAAACTTTTTACTATCGTCTGCAGCTGATGATTTCGCTATGAGATAGTTCTTGGATGTACGTGTGTTAGTTTATAACGCATGATAATCATATCTGGAATAGAACTTACAGTTATATTAATTCAGGACTCTTTATCTGGTTAGAATGCACCGATCTGGAAATCAAAATATCAAAAGATGCGCCCATCCGGGCGTTAAGAAATCTGTCCAAGATGTTACACAATACAGCATCCCATCCCAAACTGTTTCGTTTCAGCTGTTGTATTCATCATGAAGATTATAACAGTATGAAGTTATGTATTCATGTTTTACAGCCTTATGCTCCTAAGCACGTTGTGGCTTTCTCACATTTTCACCAAAATTTAGTCTAAATTTAATTAATTTTTCGAAATATATTTCTGTTATCGATTTCCTTGCAATTAGAATTCAAATAGCCCCAGCAATAGTATTATTTAATCGCTACCCTGTCACCAGAACAGTAACGATTATTCAACTAAACTCGAGAAGATAAAAATTATGATATAATTAACAAAATTACTTTAAGATTTCACTGTGTATCACGAGCACAGATTATAGGAATATTTTTTGGCTGAACTTATTTTGAACCAGAAACATCAGAAATTGTTTTCTGCCTTTGTTGAGTTACCTTACGATTATAATGAAATTAAAATATGCCCAATCAGTTTACAATTTACTTTCTCACGTGTAGCTTTTACCCAAACTTAACTAATTCCGATTAGTGAAGACTGATGAGTTTAATTCTTTTTTTATACGATAAAAATTAACGAGGTAATCTTTGGCATTCAAAGCTTCAACTTCTCATACTCCGGAGAATGTAATACTTGGAATTTTTTGTCCTTCAAGAAATTAAGAATTCCTGTCGTAATAGGTTGCGGAATTCGGAAATGTCTGATGTATCTTGCTACCTATCCGACGTGAGACTTAAGGGGGGAGAGGGGGGAAAACATAATCCACCAAGGTGACTGAAAAATCTATACTATTATAAATCTTTATGCGAGTTGCATGTTTCTGAGGGTTTGAAATGGAAACACGTAAAAAGCTACAGCAGCAATTTGGATGGCATTTTCAAACTTTCAGAGCTTTTGATCTAGATTAAAATCTGCGAAAATTACTTATAAGATATAAATTCATTTCGAGACGGAAGAAACATGAGCACATGTCATTCTGTATTTGAGATTAACACCCTTTTCGAGAGATACTGACAAAAGAAATCACACTAATAGTTTTTTAATTCTGTTGGTGTTTTTTTTACTGCAGTTATCTAGATCTTCAATTCCAACGAATTTACTTGATTAGTATGTAGTGGCTATAATGCGGAAACATTCTTTAATAATATCGCCCAAAGAACGTGTGTACAAATTTTCATACCAAAAGAATAATTCTTTCCAAGGTGGTTCGCATTAAGGATGAGCCATACTTATATACAATAATCATCCCTACGTACAACTAAGGGTAATTTGGCAGTGGTGTAGTGCTGGATAATTCCGTAAGACCGATTGCGGATGCCTCCGACTAGCAGTTCCCGAGACGGACACACCGCGGCGCTAGTGTCCGGTCCAAGACGTGTTGACTCTCGACGCCAGGGGCTGAGGGGGTGGGGGCCAGCTGGCGTCGCTCTCCTCTGTTCATTTACATAATTACCGGGCAATTAGACAACGGCACTGGGTCAGATGCTGCCAGCTTAACCCTAAGATGTCGGTCAGCAAGGCCGCGCCGCCGGTCAACCAGACCGATCTTAAAGGCGCCCTCTCTCTCTCCATGACAATTTTGGGATTACGCTGTTCCGCATTCGCTTTGCGATATTGAGTCCCTTCAAATAATCTAGCTGAAGAGGATAATTAATTCTAGTCGAATAAAGTAATTGATTCCAAATTAATGTTTCTGAAAATCTGTGTTGCCTCAAATTAGATTTTTAAATATCTAATGGAATCAGGCTTAATTTTTCTGGCTAAATTCTTCTTTCTTCAGATTTATCTTTTTCGTCTGCTTTGGTTTTTTTATGCTCATCTAATGTTTTTTTATTAAAAAAGGCGAAACGCGGAAGGCTTGGTATTTGGTTTAGTAGATTTCAGCGTCATACTTTTAACTAAATAATACTTTAGAATTTTTTTTTTTAAAATTAATATCCGCAAGAAATTTTTTTTGCCGTTGTAGTCATTTTAAGGAAGGAGAGAACGATGGCGAAAAACATATCTTTCCATTTATTAGTTATTTTACAGAATATGAGTAGTTCATTTCAAGCAATAAAGTTACCTGTGTTTCGCATACATTGAATACTGTTTACATTACATCTCATACAGTTGCTGTTCCTGCGGTTTATTTTATTCTAGACAAAAATATTAATATGACTTATAGTGACTGATTGGATTTTAATGCTATTGAAACATATATTAGTTAGTAAGAAATGTGATAGGGAATAACAGTTTACGTTTGTTTCATTCGGACACTATCTGACTCCATTACAAAGCAACTTTCGCAATAATTAGGTGGGAATCCATTAGAATCAATTAAAACAATTATTTTCTTATCCGCATGGAGCGATAACGAGAAAACAAGTTAAATTCAAAATCGGAGATAGAATAAAATCGAGCCCTAATGAATATTTTTTCCAACCTCAGCCGAGGGCAATCCATTCTATAGTGCTGTTTCATAGCAAGTAGTCAAATGAAAGTCAAGGAGTTCTCAAGAAATGAGGCTCCTCAGTCCAGCCTAGACAGTAATTTTTCTGCGAACGATTATTTCCTTTGAAATTTGAGTAAAGTGTAAATGAATTCCAAGCTACGAAAGTTGGAATCATTCATTTTCTACCACTATCTTGTGTGTGTGTATAAACAAATAGATGTGATATTAACTTTTACGCGAAAGAATATCAGTCAATACTATTCCATTCTATTTTACTCTCTTCTAGTTTTGAGGTTTACAAAAATTTTTGTTGGGTATTATTCGATAGCGTAAAGCACCGTTGCAAGAATTCTTATTTTTTTTAAAAACATGCCCATAATATCGCCGCCAGTTCAGCAATGACTTAAGTTTGTCTTTCAAGTTAAAAACTAATATTCTCAAACTACTTAAAAAAACACTCACAATTTCTTTTATTTCTATGTATTGTGGTTATATCTCTTGACCCTAATAGATGGTATATCGTTGAATCCATCCTTGGTGAAGAGGGGAGATCACCTTGAACATTTTTTTCGGACTATTGAAGGTAAAAGTTTGGTGCTGATTCCTGCAAATTAAACTCTCGTCTATTTTTTGGCAATGGCTGGTAAATTTCAAGAACTGCATGAAACTGAATTATTAGGTAACATTGGATTTGTATGTTATCATAAATGTACTTTTACAAAAACAGAAAGGTAGGAAGTGTTAAATTATATACAACTTCCTAAATTACCACGTTTAAAGTTTCTTTTTTTCATTTTTGTTTTTGTTATTTTCTGTGACAAAAGTTGATTCTACTGAACCTTTTACTTGGGGTATCAAGTGAAAAAATGATCTGTTCTCACTTGGGGGAAATGTTGAAATAAATAAGATAATGTTAAAATAAATAAAAATAAAAAGTGTACATTGTTTGATTTAGTTGTCAAAATATTAGATCCAATCCCCGTGCACTTTTTTCCATTTCTTTGGTTGTGGTGGATTTTTGAATACCTCCACAAACGTGCGATAAAAAATTCGACCATTTCTTCATACCAGCAATACGAATATTCACATTTGTGTCATGAACGTTCTTATGAAGTTTGAATGAACAAGAAAAATTTGATTTTAGACGGGGTGTCACGAAACAAAAGTAGATTTTTGAAAAAAGTATGAACAATCGGCGGTTTCCGGTAATTTGTTAGGGTATGATGTATAAACTTGTGATCAGAGTAATGAGAATGATAAAAAATGTAGTGTTCCATAATACCTCAAAACGATATCCCACGTAGAAGAAAAATTCTTCTTCACCATTCTATATTATAGAGTAGTCTTTCTAAAGTTAACTGATATAGAATTACGTCAGTTAAACATTTAATTATTACTGCCTCAAAAATTTTAATCGATTAATATTAGCACAACTCCAATAAAGCAGATTTAAAGCATGAATTATCATTAAAAAATTTCAGTCTACTGACAAAAGATAGATTCTGCTCTTAGTGAATTATTTCAATAAATTATTGCTACATAAATTCATCGATTGTGCCTAAGATGTTAGAAAACAAAATTTATATTATTCCTTCATACAAAGCATGATATACCATGGAGCGCGCATCCCCTTTCTTTCTCTCAGCAGAAACTGTGATTTCTCAAAGAAAAACAAATAAATATATAAATAGAATTATATAAATAGTCAAAATTGGCTTCATAAAATGAATTATTTTTAGAACATAAACTTTTGGACTTAATAATCAGAAAAGTGATGGCCGTAAAATTTATACGCCGTGTTCTTATGCCATACAAAATGTTTCATATTTCATCCAACCACAAATCTCTTCATAACAACAATTCATACTCTCAGTTCATATGGATGAGTAATTAAAATAAAAACAAAAACACTACGCCTTGTTTCCTCGGTAGCATGATAACAGAGGAACATATAATAGAATCCCTTACAAGTTAATCCTGGGTTCAGTAATCATTTCATCATTACTTTCTCTTCGAAGGTGTTAGAATGGAACGAAAAACACGCAAGATTGTTAGGAAGAGACAGAAAGCAAAACTCTTAAAATTGTAATTTCAACTTCATCGGTTTTACATAAATTCGTTATTTATGTGACACCAGCGCGTGTTTCTATAGAAGCAGCAGTAAAAAAAATTACTGAAGTATTAAAAAATAGTAGATTGACTTTTTACGTTATAATTATTCGAGAAAATGAGTTATCCGTATACCGATTTATTCAGTAAGTTTCATGAAGAGAACAACATAATATGATGTAAGCATGAATGACGGTTAATTCTTGTTACATATACCGAAAAAAGAAACTTTGTGTGCTAATCAATACCAGAAGAGATGATATAGAAACAAGATATGATATAGTTATTTATTAATTTTTTTAAGGTATGCAGATAATTAAACGTTGTAAGTAAAATCTGAAATAAAAATAAAAAGTGCATCTGATTCCTATGGTTAATTTTACTATTGTTAGGTCTTCAGTTCGATCCTCGTCAGATGCCCATGTTATGTAGCAGAAAGTCTAGTACTAATAAAATCTGTAATGACTAATTCGCCGACTCCTTAATTATATCTGTGAATAAAAAAATAAACTTCATGATATCAGGCATTAATACCCTTAAAAATTACTTTTTCCGAGATCATCATTAAATACCGGCTTCCTCATTGCATTCTCGTCTCTGATACACAAATACCGTACATTTTTATAAGCGGAGGTCGTGTTGTTTGTCATTTCTGAAACTGCGCTTGGGAGTTAACATGCTTCCTTTAGGAAAGTACCCTGTCAGTCTACAAAATTAAATCTGTGTCGCTTGGCAAAGGCCATCCCTTCTCCAAAGTACATTGTATAAATTTCAGTAGCTAGTGGTATATTTTACACTCTTCTCAAATCTTTTGCGTGCATCAATTTTTTTTAAATTTAATTTGATTATTTTGGGGTAAAAATGGTTTCTTAAAGTCAATTTCAATTTTTCTTTTCATTTATTAGACTAATAAAAACATTAATCTCCTTTTCTCCATATAATTTAACTTTATTTCTAACTCTTTATGTGTGAACCATATATTTAATATAAAAAATGTATAAAATGTGCAAACTAAAATAATGTAGCGGAGAAATCAGTACATTTTCCTTTAACAACCAAATATTTTGTTCACTGCATCAATTTTCAGAATAAAAATAACGAATTAACTTGCTATTTCAAAGAGGTGAGACAGCTTTAATATTCTCACTTTTCAAACTTTCAATTTCTTAAAAGCTTCGTTACAGATAATTGTAAAAATTTCAAAATTTGAGGAAAAATAATGAAGATTATCTTCACTAAGTAGTAACAAATGTTTATCATTTATCATCCACATCATAGACTTAAAAACCTGAAATCGTGCAGTGTTTATTCCACGTTATATAAAATAAACCACAGACAAAAACTAAACCTTATACGCTCATTTAGAAAATATTTTTAAATGTGCAAAAATTATTGTTTATAAGCTTTCAGGACTTATTATTATCAATATGAGTCGAGGGTTATATACAGGGGTTCTACATGTGCTTATGGGAATGTGAATATTTGTGTCAAAATATTGCTCAAAACATATTAACTGATAATTTATTTGCTCTGGAGTTTGCTATTAAAACTTTATGGTTTGTTTATAACAGTGCAGTATCTCGGTAATAGTATCATGAAACAAACTTATCGCAGTTTTTTTCCGAACGATGCGTTTAAAATTATTTTCTAATAGCGAAATTATAATTTTTCTGGTCACATTTAACTTGTTTCTGCAAATATATATATATACTGTGTGTGTGTTTTGAGAACTCTAAACAAAAAATGTAATCGTCTGCTTAGTAAATATGCAACTAATAAGACATATTAAAATGATCCCACTCTTTCTTCCACTGTACGTTTCGACTCCATTGTCTCTGACAGTTCTAGAGGTGTTCTGACGTACATCGACATCACACAGAGGATGAATATAGTTCTGATTAAAAAGCGAATAAACAAAGTTACCTGTAGAGAGATATAAAGTTTTATGCTAATTTCATTTGTAATACTGGTAGACTTCTACGAAATGTAACATTCTAGTTTGAAACCGGACCGAAAGTCATTACTGTAGATATTCCATAAACTAATTTAAATCTAAAAAAAAAATTACGCCAGGTATTTTTATGTTTAGCTGCACAGAATTATTGTTGCGTGGTCAATTGATATATTGTATTGACGTGATGGTTACAACTTGAAAATTCCGTCTGTATATTAGATTAGAATGTGATTGCATTTCAGAAAATTAAGGAAAGGAGTTCCAGAAATGACTTTTACACCTATTTTGTCAACATTTCTTGTTTTTTTTTTATTATTATTATTTGAGTGAAATTTACTTACCCGCCTACATTTGTGTTTACGAATTTTAATTTTAAATTCTTTCAGTGTGTTTGGTAAATTCTTCAACACTTCCACTGGTAGTTTTTCAAAACAAAACAAAAACTCTCCCTTGTGCCCGAAATCGAGTTCGAGCTTGTGATCATGATCATCTTTTCCCCTTCCACGCTGTACTCTTATTTTCTTACCAATATCTTCACGAGCCTCATCAGTCATCACCAATATAGTGTAGGTATGCGAAGCACATTCCCAGTACTGTCTTCACTCTCCTCCTAATCTCCAATGACTCCTAATGCAGCCCCTTTTTTTCTATCAGTTAAACATTATCAATACAAGAAAACATGATTAGAAATAGACAGTTAATATTTTTTTGAAATACTGGCGTTATCTCATTTAAACATTGTATCACCAGCCGTTATTTTCTTAATTCTGACACAGAATTGCTGTTTATATCATCAGGTAACTGATATTATTTCGGTTATGTATTAAATTCATTCAGAGCAGTAAAGGAAAAGTTGTAAAAGTAGTGAATCAGGAGAAAAAGTTCGTAAATCTAAATATTAAATCCAAAATCTAATGATATCGCAAGCTCATAAGCTGAACTTCTTCGCTTCAAATGTTAATTCTGTTATTCGTGCTCACAATTATCAATCATAGGAGAACTCTGACAGGCACTACGAAGACGTCTCAGAATCTGTCCCAGTCGGAATACAGATACCAGTGATGCACGTGATTACAATAGTTACTCTCTACACTTGTGTATGCGAAAATATACAAGTGCACCTTTTACTGCTCCCATGGAGTGTTTATTTTACATACTTAATTAAATAAACCAGTACGTCGTACCATTGGAAAAAAACTTTCATACGTTACCTTACAGTTTACATACACGTAATCGCTTGAGTAAATGTAACTAGTCACATTTTAGTCGAATTTTATGGTTTATTTTTTCCTATTTCTCTATACACATGTTCAGTTTATGGGATCACCATGGCAGTGGTACGTTTGTTTATGCAAAATAACATGAACAGTAGATGTGATTACTTACCAGGTTTTTTTTCCCCAACTGGTTCAGTCTATAAGCTACTACACCATTCCAGAACTTTCTAAATCAGGGAAAGTATTATTAATATAATAGCAAGTATTTATTAACTTACTTCCAAAAGACACAAAAGATTGTTTGATGACAACTATCCAAACGGAAATAAAGCTAGCCACTGTGGTCAATTGCAGCTTACCTTTGTTACCAAATTTTACATTTGTCAGTTGCTACTAAAGTCTTGGAATTGAAAAAAAAAAAAAAAAAAAAAAAAATGCCTGGAAAATCATAACATTTTCGGCAGCATATATACGAATAGTTACTCCGACTGCAATTTAACTATCTCCATCGAGTTTCATAATCGTTGAAGTTCCCACTAGAATAATAATGTTCTTCAGGTGATATGGTATTTGCAATCTACATTATAGGTCTTAATTTAATTTTTAAGCAGGGAAAAATATTTTTGTACGGCACAGCTATGTATTATACGTATAACCATACTATGTTTCCGAAAAAAAGATAGTTAAACGCATACAATTAAGCGGTGAGGAAGATATCATAAGGTTTAACATTTGCATTCGTCATGTAATAATTAGGTAAAATAAAAATATCGTCCGATTCATTTTGGTCAACATTTAAAATATTCGTGAGTCATCACAGTATAACTTCAAATCCACATAATTGACCAAAAGCAAGTAATTAAATTCATTTTGAGGATTTATTGGCCGTTCACGAAGATTCAATCGTTTACTTTTGCTCTTATTTTTGTATTTTTCAGTGGGAAGTAAATCACATTGCGATGTCTAAAGAATTATAATGGATTAACATCTCGTCATTCCTATCGAAGTACGACTCGTATAAACCAAATGTCTACGCTGAACTAATTTCTTTTGCAATTAAAAATGTGAATACCACATTTGAAAAATACCTATTGTGGGACCTACTTTCACACCTTGAGGGTTCTGTATCCGAATTGTGTATTAAACTGAACGCAATAATATATTTTTAAAACTTTAAAAAAAATATTTTTAAGCCATATTTATAGCCAATGCTATGTACGATTTTAAACGGAATAAAATTATGTACTGAAGAAACAATTCTGGTAAATTTACTCTTTAATTTTTTTTGTGAAAACAGCAAACACCAGAACAACTATTTTAAATTTCCTGGAATGTTTATTGACCACGTATCATATAAAATATTTCTAAAAGGTATTTTTACTGACGGGCCATCTTCCTTCCTTAATACTTATTCGAAATCAATAAATGAGGTTTCATTTTAAAGATTAAGTTGTCCGCTTTCGTAAAATCATTAAATTTTCCGAAATTAAACAACTAAATGACAAAATCATGAACAATCAAGGTCACGGATATGCGACAGTTCAGAGTCAAGCTGGTAGCATTCACTAGTGTCAATAAAGACCCCTACACAGCAGCACGACACGTCGCAGTGATGTTTATAAACGGTGTGAGTTTTCTAGAGGATGGAGTTTTCGGATATTTTTGTTTCATAATGGTAAACATTTCACCATTTATAACAGTTTCGTAAAAAGTTATAAGTGGTTTGCTAGGTAAATAAACAATTGCTAAAATGATCCAGTTTTCTTTCATCCTACTTTAAACCACATAATGCTGTATATCATTCGGGAAATTTATGCACGGATCACCTAGTCACTGTAAATTAAAGGAAAAATATTCGTTCGTGTAGTTACGGAAATAGCGAGATCATGGAATAATGATAAAGATCTACCTGGGTGACTG
This sequence comes from Vandiemenella viatica, assembly GCA_031002005.1. NCBI lineage: Eukaryota > Metazoa > Arthropoda > Insecta > Orthoptera > Morabidae > Vandiemenella > Vandiemenella viatica. The sequence goes on from JARYHS010008074.1 coordinate 293,290,456, forward strand.
ATCTTCGCTTGGCATCTTTCGACTTCTGTTCAGTATCCAAGATTTCGAGTAAACTTTCATTTAAGTAAAAGGCTTAAAGGCTTCCTAGGCGTTTTGAGGTGCACATTTAATCAAAGAGAAGCTTAACTAACATCAATAGGCTTACTGGTAAATGAACCTTCTACGTAATGAGGTTAGAGCTGTTTTCAAGATACCAAATACAAAAATTGCTCCTTCTTTTTCCAAATCGCTAGATCCATTTGCGAGACCGCCTCATAAATTTCTTTAAAGAAATATGCTATTATTAGGTTAAATAGAAAACTTAATCCTAGTCAGGGATTAATTAATTGTGTGAGATTTGTGGTAATTTAGGGGATTCTACGGTAACCCTTGATGATGGATTCTTATGTAACTCAACGAGAAAAATTAAATGTAAAAAATATTTTTTTTTTTTTTTTTTTTTTTTTGTATCTCGCTTAGTTCTCGAGATATCGTATCTCAAAATTTACGTGGTTGGTTGAAATGCGACCTGGACCAGAAGATAAATTTCGCTATAGCCAAGTTTGATGATGAATTCGTATGAAACACGTCGAGACAAATCGAAAGTAAAGAATTTATTTTTCTGATATTTCAAGTGAACAAGTTAGGATTAGATCCAGCCTGGACCGGAAAAAATTTCACGAAAACCACTATGTCTATATGGTGGGAATGTACTTTTAATGTTTTCGGTTGTTGTTAGGTTGAAATACGGCCTGGACTAGAAGAAACGTCGCCAAAAGCAGAAGGAACTATACCTATAACTGATTTTTGACATGCTATATCTCGAAAACCAAGCGAGATGTCAAGAACATTTATTCTTTATTTTCGAAATGTATCGTCGAGTTATATAAGAATTCATCATCAGACTGTGACGTCACGGTAATGATAGAACATCATCAGTGCTAAATTCATTCACTTCGTTCACTCATACCTCGCCTGTTAGTATTTAATGACAAACTAACAACCACTTTTTAGGGTAAAAAAGGAAACGATGATTACTTTATAACTGGTGCGTGTGATATTATTTTTAAAGAGGTTTCTCTAAAGTATCACCTCTGACAAAGCTAATGATCTTCCTTTTTAAATATTTTACAATTAAACTTGCAGTGCTAATATTTTCACGGGTCAGCCAGTATATAAGAACTGTTCGTTTAAATATATTCTTTGAAATCAGAGAGAAACTACTTGTAGGCTTTCCGGTACATGAATTGTCTACGAGATGGCGGGCGCTAGTGCCGTTTTCGAGCTACCGAGTGAAAAAATTGTTCGTATTTTGTAAACTCGCTTTTTTGTAGCGAAGACAACTGTTTAGGTAATCTTAAAAGATAAAATGTTATGTAAATATCAAATTTCATCCAAATCACCATAGCCGTTTACGAGATCCGATATATATATATTAATTCAGTATATATATTAATTCAGTACTCGTACACTGAGGATCATCCCTCTAAACTCATACTAAACAAACCATAATTATTTTCAAGACTATAAATAGAACAGTAGGAACTAAACCACTGCGCATTTACTATTTTATAAGCTAAAGAGTTCAGACATCATGAAGCTGTGATACAGATTAACAAATAAGGTTTCTGCCTTTCATTCAGAAGGAGTGAAAACCGAAACACAAACAAACTGTTATGAACTGTTCAGCAGACGATACGTGAGCTGTTTCTGCAACACCACATAACACTCATTAATCAGTTTCGAACAGCCCATCCATCCAGGATTATAAATTTTAGAGAAACTTAGAAATCTAACTATCTGCTGTCCTTTATAGCACAATTAATGTGGTGCTGGAGGATGGACGACAAATATTAGTCAGCAATGTTTTCTACATCCGTCTATTTTTACGACTCAATGTGAAATTCTAGGGAGTTAAATTCCAGCCCACAGTCTGCAGTGAGGTATTTTCTAAATTTAACGTTGTTACTGATGTACTACCATTTTCTCACTGCTTTGCCCGCGCGGACATTGTGCCTCGTAAAGTGATTGCCATCTGTTTTTGTTATAGCAGCGAACTATAAACCTTTGAAAAGTATACTCCTTACCGTAAATTAAATTCCACAATTTCGTTGCGCTTATTGGATTCTTTATATAGTTATTTAATAAACGTTTCCTGCGTATTATAACATATTTTATTTTAGAAAACTGACAACATAAATAAAAACGTAAACAACCAAACTTACATGGCCAGAAAACAATGTAAACAGAATCCAAAGGGTAGAGAGTATATTTGTATTGTAGCGTGATATTTGGTAAAGAAGTGTTCATTTGAGTTGCAGTGTGGTTTGAGGCATGAATGAATTATAATTTTTTGCTCCGTTCCCAGATCAGATAGACGAGAAAATATATCTCAGATTTAAAAATAGTCTACAAGTTTCGAAACTATGAAAACTCCTTCCAGATTGGTTTAGTAGTTTTTGAGTAATGTCTGGATAGAGGGTCAGACAGCCCACATATAGTTTATAATCGTATAGGTGATAAGATTTTAAAAAATCGTATTAAATTACTAAAACGATAGTATTTTTCGTGGTTCGTTGCAATTTCATGCATATGTTTTTTCATCCAAAGCTAATCTGTTCGTTCCAGATAACCACATCTGATATATCACCTTTTACCTGCTTCCCTTATTCTAGTTTTTTACTTCCTCTAGAATTATTCTCCCATAGTGTTCTGAATATTAACAAATTAGCTACTCCCGTGCGTATCAAAATGTAGGTATCCATCCACCTGTTCATTTTTTAATACGAACTCTTTTCTTGGTAAGTATTTGCTTCAAAAATTTTTGCCCACTCATTTTTTAAGAAACTTATTTACTGCCACATTCAAGATGTTTCAGCTTATGTTGTTACTACACTCCTCAGAGCTCCAGTTTCTTTACCTTAAGTACTGAGATCCAATGATATTAGTACCAGAATCCTTTTTCGAGTACTTGATCAATGATTCAACTTGTTTTGAAGAAGTCTTACTTGGTTTTAGTCGAATGGTTTTGTCATCATGTTATATATATATATATAAACGCTATTACTTCTTATACTACATATGACCAGTTTCTTTTACCATCTTTAGTGCTTTTGATTACTCCTGTTTTTGTTTTGCTCAAAAACTTCGGCCTGTCTGTTCGCGTCATTTACTTTTTTAGTTTCATTTTCAAACATAACTTTGTAATAAATTAGTAAATTGATTATTTCCCATCAGAACCTTCGTCATATATGCGAATTTTTCGTTCACTGGTCCTGGTTACTAATCCCTGTACAACCTGAATATTAGTGGTTTTAATCTCCTTTTTGCCGTAGTTAATAGAGTGTTTTCTTTATTATCATTTGTACTAATGAGGTAAAACCTGAAGATGTTTGGCCGTAGATTTAATTTTTCATTTGTTACCAAACAAATTTAAAATTTACTTGATTTTGTTCTGTGTTTGGCACTTAAATGCTATAAGATAAGTAAGTAGATGTTTACACTTATCGATAGCTTCCTAAATTTGAAAAATATTGTACAACTATCCAAGACAAGCTCCAAATACACAAACATCATAAATATTTACTCATACTTATTTATCCACCACTCTAATATTAATTTCAGTACAAGAATTACGTATGTTACTCCTGTTTTCATAACTCTTTTTTTTTCCCTCCACTGTGTAAATTCGTCGATATACTTTTTTTATTTTAGTCTTCTGAGTAATATTTCAAAATTTTTCTTTCTTATTAATTGTGAATGGAATTTTTCTTTCTCCTATTGCATTTCTTAAGTTTCAATCTTTCAAAGCACATTAGAATTGTGTCGTTTTAAGATACCTATTATTCATTTTTATTTTTTCTATACTTATGTCTTACGTTTCGCCATTGTTAAGTTACCCTTCCAGTTCCCTGCTTCTCTGGTTTTTTTATTTTTATGAGGTACCATAAGAGCACGTTTGATAATAAATAAAAATATAACTTTTCCAAGAACAACAATTAATTGATTCACGCGTTTGTTTGTCTACTTCTTTACATCTATACTATAGGCATTATTCATTGATTTTATTGTATTTCCTGTTTATTTTATTTAAACAACATTTGTACTGCTGTGCTGCATTATGTAGTCTATTCCTGATACATCTGTTTCACTGTTTCCTGTATCAAACAATATTATGACCAGTTTCTTTCAGTAACCACAAGGATTCTTTAGCTGATTTAATTATCTTTCACTGAAAAGATTTCACTTTTGAGTCTAATTTCTTTTTCGGGTAGAAGGGATTGCATTAAAAATTCCTGCAAAATTCAGTTTCTGAAGAGGTTATATTAGTTTACCCATTTCCATTATGTTTGGTACATGTTGTATACTTATACTCTTGAATTTCTGTCTGCATTATACTGTTATCAGGTTCTCATCAGAATCAACATCAGCACACAAAATGTTTTCAGTTCAAAATTTGATTTACTCTTTACTTAAATTTGTTATTGTTTAGTTTATATCTTCTGTATCTCCTTGTCGTTCTACGTGTAAAATATTTTCTTGATCTTTAGAATATTACGTTTACTAACTTATATGTTTTTGAAAAAAATAATAAACCTGTTTTCTAGTTCAATATTCACTATCATTTATTTCTACTGCTACATCGTGGAACTCATGTTCAATAACTTTCTTTACCACTTATGTTCTTGGGTAATTTTTTATTTTTGCGTTGCATTTTGCCCATTTATTCACTATTTTCTTGAGAAGTGTCATCAATTCGTATAACTATCAGGTTGCTGCAACGCTATTTTTTGTCCTCATCATTATAACTGTATTAGACGACTGATGGTACTGTAACTATTACTGTACTGTGCATGTTGTTGCATCCACAAATACTGAGCATCATCAGATTCAATCTCGGTGACTTCAGAGATTTCTACCTGAATTCAGTCTAACTATAGGCCTACCTTTTAATTTTTTAAATTACAAATCTCACTAGAGGATGCAGTGTGTTTGTTTCCGTTATGATGGTTGCTTTCAAATTGTAAAATTCCTCAGGATGCCATTTAGCTTTTTAATACATTTCTTTTGCGTTGCTTTCTTTATATTATGTCGTTGCTTATTTCTGATTATTTCACTATTAAGAAACCGTTTCCAACCCCAAGGACAATGGAAAACCGGAGCATTCCTCAGTCCACTTATCAGAAGATCGTCGAAGAGCAAGAGGTGACTCCTACCCCTTAAGTCATCAGGGAACCTTATCTCAGAAAAAACTGTACGCTACATAAAGGAGAAGTGACTCGTAACCGACTCCTGTATTTTTGGATTCAAACCTAGACCCATCGTGATTATATTTTGATGTAGTTTACGGGATTCATCTTCACCAATGGGGAGATGCTTCTCTTTTTCAGTCTCAAAACTTAATGTGAAGCAAGAAAACAATGCCTACTCGGTTCGCGTATGCTGCTGCTGCTGTTGTTGTTGTTGTTGCTTTAGGGTGCGTCGACATCGGGGTCATTAGCGTCGCATATGCTATCCGTTCTTAGATTATCCTAAACTTGATTATTGATATTTACTTTAAAATTAAATATTTAACGCTAACATGTTTCAAAAAAAAAAAAATGTTTTTGTTCACAGGCATCTTTTTTTTTTATGACGAGTTACTGTTAGCAACTCATTATAATATTTGATAACTGTCGCAGGATGATATTTCTCCCACATGCACAAGAAATTCTATTTTTTTCGTATAAAATAAAGATTATTTTTCTGTGCAGATATCTTCTTGAGATGCTAGTATCATTTCCAACAGATATACAGGGCCGTTTGATTTTTACGTTTTTCCCGAATGTTAATTTCTTTCTTTCAGAGTGACGAATACATCAAAAGCGGAGTCCAGATATTGATGGTTCTCCCACAACGATTCTTATCTGGTCGATACCGAGCACGGAGTTCCATCTACCTGAGCACATGGCTGAATGGTTCCAATGATACAGGTGAGCAAATGTAAACGCTGGGAAAAGCTTTTTTATCATAACGAAATACGGTACAGATCATTCACGACAAATATTTTATCTGACCGCTTCTTCAGATCGTAATCACAGCTTCCGACGCTAACTCGTATATGGTACATAGGTGTTTACGCTTTTGTGTAGGGCAGTGCTTTCAGTCTTTCTTCGAACGTTTGTGATCTTATCTTGATGGTCCTCCATTATCCACTATACACTATTTCTGCCAGTAGGTGTTACATACCTGATAGGTACTTCATTTTTAAGTCAGAACAACCTTATATCTGTGACAATAAAATCCATGCTCTCATAATGATAGTGAGGTAATAACACAATTGAAAAAGCGTACTTCAGTATTCAGCCAAATCAATTCAGAGATTGGCGAAAATCCTCACTGTTAGTATCTAATGTAAATCATTTTCTTCTTGTTCTCCACAACCATCTTTCCCCCACATTTTGGGGTCAACTGCCTTCGATGAGTTTTCATCATTGACATAGTTAAATTTGTAGCTACGGCTTTACGGCCGCATGGCCTTGTCTACTGCCAGGTCGTACGAGTATTCAGTCCTAATGGGGGAAGTGAAGTGCTGCTATCTGTCTGCGTAACTAGTAACTATGTTGAACGTGTGGTAAATGTATTTTTTGTTTGTGAAATGTGTAGTTTATGAGTATGAGATTGAGAATGGGCTTCCCATTTCCCTTGATGAACCGTCTGAAAATCTCAGGCGAGACTGTTACGCGGGGTCCTAGGTTCGTGCCTGATCTCGTGTGCAGCGCCTCAGAGCACTCAGCCACACTGGCGGGTAACTAGAATCTAAATTATCCGGAAAGTATATCTTTTATATATTTACGGAATTTAAAAACTCTGCTGCTTACGACGAATTTTTAATGACATATTCGATTAACGGGAATGTCTTGCTACAGAAGCCGACTATTCTCCTACAATATTTCATGATTTGCATAAAAATCATGACAGCAATTGATTAGTCTTTACACTGAAGTTAAACATAATAAAAATACAAAGTAAGCAGTATTCCAGTCACACATTCTAGCACCATTCGTAATTCAGTAAGCCTAGAGAAACATAGATGTCAGATTTCTAACATCGCTTTCCCACTGGCAAATCTGTATCGTACGGACTAACGGTATGAGTTAGTGTTCTAGGGGGTGAATTTGACTGAATGACCAAATATTTGTTGCAGAGGCATCTTACTGTTTCTAACCATCGAATGACACTATATTTTACAGTCTTTGCAGGAGCTGCCTAAATTCAATATGATTCTTAACTGAGTGTCCATTTTATCTTTTCAGATAACTATAAGACTATCGCTGATCATAATTGTCTTTCACCTTTGGTCAGTCAGGTTATTATGAAATTCTATTCTCTGAATAAGATTTTTTTGATTACTAGTCATTGGTAGAAACTCACAGTAGCACATTTGTCAGAAAACAGATTTCAGTTGTTATGGTAACCGAACGCGTATAGTTACACTTCAGCGTTTTGGCATGCTATACACGCACCAGAGATGGGTAGTTAGCAGATTATTGTTATCAGTATAGCATTCCATAAAATAAATCACCCCAGGAAACATATCGTAATTGATTATAAATAACAAATTCTAAGTATGAAAACAGGAAGAAATTCTGTTACAAAATAATGACATTTTTTAAGGTCTTTAGTGGTTATAGATTTCAACAGTAGCAGTCACTGTCGTATTTTATACTATTATAATTTCGTAAGCGGGCAGCGTTTTTCTGTCCCTTTGTCCAGGTTTCATGTAAAAACTACTGAAAAGATTTGATGAGGTTTTCACAGTTTTAAAGTTTATGGACTAGTGGTATATCTTATGCGTAGGTGTCGCGCTGCAGTACAGATGAACACAACTTTACATAAAAAAAACAAAAAAAAACCCATCAAAGATCATGTTACAAAGCAGATAAAAACTCTAACCATTAGATTCTATTAATATTGTTTTTCCCCTACTTAACTTTAGTTACTTAGTATTTAGAACACACAGAAAACGTCAATCAAAAAACTACGTCAAATATTCACACTTAATAAAAATAACGAAAAAGTTGTATTATAATTTATGACATATGTTTCAAAGATACTACATAGGCCCACGCGGGCGAAGCAGCATAAAAATGCTAGTCTACAATAAATTGTTTGTTTTTTTTCGCATTATTCTCTAAGTCAAATACACTACAAAAGGATGTATATTTTTTTTTTTAAGACTGTGGAAAATTAATTATTGCCGGACACGTGGGCTGTAACACAGGATTTATGTATTTCCCACCCAGACTGGGGAATCTTTCCATCCAGATTTTTGAACCATGGTTTCCTAAAATCACTCCTGTTAATGGTGGAAGGTTAAATATGCAGATGGATCATTCATGTATATGTACCGAAGAGACAAAATTGTATAACCCCTAGTTAAAGGCATGTTAGTCTATCTTTGGAAAGCAACAAAGCAGCGATTTGGCCTGGCATCCATTTGACAAGTCATTAGTAATTTCCTAGAGGTATTTGGTCCAGTTGTCTAAGAACAGGTCACACAATTTCCTTAATTACCGGCCGGTGATTTGTGGGCGTGAAGATGGCCCCCTACAGTATCCCTGATGTGTTCTATTGAGTTGAGATCTAGCAAATATGATGTCCAAGACATGAACGTGAGTTAACAATCGAGTTACTATAATAATAATTTCGTGTGGTTGTAATGAGCTGGTGACAGATTTTCTATTGACAGCACATTCCGAACCAGTCGTAGTCACCTAAGTCTAACCCAGTAATCCTCCCGGGTACAGGGGACCTGCAGTTTAACGTGGAATCCGAACACGGAGGCGTTCTGGCGTACTTAAAATTACATAACAAGCGATGCCAGAGGTGAAGGTCAGGTTAAGTGCCTATGAAGATACCCGCCGTGACAGGGATTCGAACCTGGGACCTTTCGATCTCTAGTCAGACACCTTAACCAATGAGCCGCCAGAGTGCTCAAAAAACACCGTAGCACGATTCTGGCCTTGGTATCATGTGGAAGACATGGAGCATGAAGGAACGGCAGATGGTGCGCAATAATTTTCACTTAGTCACCAGATGTTACGATGTCTTCGATAGCTACCACATACCCCATGGAAACCCAGATGAATGTCCCACATCTGGAAGACGGCGTCTTCGAACACGACCATTGACCTGGTGTATCAAGAAATGTGATTCACCCGACCAGGCGACACTTTACATTGATCCACGCCCCAATCTCGATGATGCGCCAATTGTAATCGTTCGGTCAACATGCATACAGGTTCGCTGCGGAGCCTCATTTTCCATGACTGATTTTGCTCCGAAATACTTGTGCCTGCACCAGAATTGTACTCTGCGATAAAATCCGCCACAGATCGCCTCCTGTCCTGCTTTAGAGAGAGCGCAAGCCCCCGACGTGGGCGTTCATCACCTTGTCGCCTTCTCGTCCTTCAACTATTGCCCATTACAGTATCACGCGGTCAGCCAACCAGCCTCGCCGTTTCCGAGATGCTTGTTCTCATGAGCTTGGTCATAATAACTTACGTCAGTGGATTTCTCCATTTCGTACACGTATCGCCTAAAATGATTCCACATGCGTCTCTGCTCTGCTTAGGTGCTTTTTGTTACAGCATGGCGTACCCATAGCGTCATCCCAGACGGCGTCCATTCTCGCGCTGGACATTGGATTTAACGTTTTGGCTCATCGGTGTATATAATTGTTTCCGCAATTACAAAATACGATATTTTCATTTCGGAGTACTGTAAATTGAATGATATTTTCTGAATTTCATGAAGTGATACTTAGATCACGGAATTGAAGTACTTCATTTCTGTAGGAGTGTAATAATTCAAGAGACATACTTCCGTTTTTTGTATTAGTATTTATTTGCGAAAATGCGTACAAACAGGTTTTATTCACTATCTGATTCCTGAAAGTACGCAAGACGAAGTTAGGTGGTATACCCTCAGCCCAGAATACATGTAACAATCCATTTGTCTTGAGAACCATACCAAGAAAGCGACCATACAGGTACTTAAGCTGCAAAAACCAGATATTTTTTTTTTTTTTAAGGAAGTATCCTAATTTATTTGTGTCTCTAGTGATTTCTGACAAGACATTTGGACAAGGCAGTTTTTTACGCCAAAACCTGTTTACTATAATTTTATATCCGATTACACAATATGTATTATGTGTGACGAGAGACTTGTGTTGCTAGAGATTACATTGTACTGTTTATTATCCATTTGGGATTGTGGAGCGTGTTACGGTGCTTGCCTTGACTGGCACACGCCGAATAGCACTGCACTGCACCACGAGATATCGTGCACGCGAAAACATTCCTGGCTCACCGTACGAATGTATCCGTGCCATAGTGATCGCGACATGTCACGACAGCTTAAACAATCTGGACACTCAGTACAATTGATGCAGAAGGGGAAAATAGAATATACCGAGCTTGCATCTCAAGCTGAGAGAAAAAATTTGACGTTATGGGACGAATTATTATTTCAATTTTAAACCAAAATAATTAAATCCTGTAGTTTATGGTATATGGGTACAGAGTGCAAACTGTTGATATTGTTTTATACATTTAATATAACATTAATTTCTTTCAGAAAGACAATTTATTTTTGTGGTGGTAATTAATTTTTGAGTTTTACTTTTTTTATTTTTGCTGAATTTAAAAGGGTGAACACATTCAAAGATACCATCGTTTGTATCTTCCAGTATCACCTGGAAGATGAGTCCGCTAATGTTAACTATTGCTTAAAGCTGCTTGTTATGGTTTTCAGACTACACTCCATTCAGTTCCGAAGATTTCCACTACTTTAGACCGTGATGCCGGTTTATATTTGAATTAAAAACTGCAATCGACCATGGTGGGTAAGCGGTAACATTCCAACCAGGCATTCGGGAGGGCATTCGTTCAAATCTCTGTCACCCACACAGGTTTCCGGTTTTCCATGGTTTCCCGAAATAACTTCAGGTGAATGCGAGGATGGTTCCCTCGAAAGTCCACGGTTGAATTTCTTCCCGTTCCTTGTTCCATGTCCGCGGCTCTTATGACCACAACGTCGAGAAGACTAAAAGCCATGAAAAAAAGAATAAAGCAGAAATGCAACTCACAAGGGAAGATATAACTTAAATGTAATGTTAAATAAGCAAATTCACTGTCTATAATGCGAAAAATAGAAGTTCCGGAATAACACATTGATTTTTTTGCTTGAACTTTTGCGTTGTTTCGACGTATAAGTAATTTAAGGTGATGTGACATTAGTTAGTGCTGTTTCTTATCTGTGAACCATCTGCACTTATTGTTAGTAAGTTCGATTTATTCCACGTGGAGTTTGAAATTTGTGCTGTTAATCCACTCACAGAAATGTTTGCTAAGACAGGAAAAAGCAGAGGGGCAGGTCTGTTAAATTTCTTTCTGAGATCTCTTTCTTTTTTAATACCTAGGTTACCTGAAAATATCTTATACTCATTTGTTCAAGTCACTGTTTCTAGCACCTCTTGAGACTGTCTCTCCTTTGGAAGACTTTGCTGTTGTGGATGACTGACATTTAGATTTTAGTACTGATCACAAAGCTTCTCTGTAAGAAATATTTGTAATAATGTTTCCTTGCATATGATATTTACATTATTTTTCATCTAAAATTCTTAATTGCCTCGATAAGTCAAACTATTATACTTTGTATTATTTAATTTCAGTGACACCGGATATTTAAGAGTTCAATATTGCCATCTATTGTCAAATAAATGAACTATTATTGTTTATATGAGAAGAACAGAATATATAAAGACAACCACCACGCTTTTCTGCTTGCATAGACGATGTGTTGATTTCTATAGAAACCCATTAAAATATCAATGTGCTAATTTCATCAAAACCCATTCATTATTTTGAGATATTTGAAATTTTTGAAGCTTTCTTAGGCAACTATTCACCTTATCGAATAAAAAGTATCCGGTGTGATAATCCATAACATAAGCTATGTGTAAGTTTGGTTGAAACCCATTCTTTAGTTTCTGCTCGATGCGCACACAATAAGAAAGAGAAAAATTCCAAATTTTACTTTTTTTGGTATCTGTGTCATAAAGTGGTGTACGCTGCAATTACACTTTTTGAAATAAGTTTCATATTAAAACTCAATGTTTTTACAATTTAATTATTTTTATAGATTGTGTAACATGTAGTTGTAAAGATCGAGTTTGTCTGTCAGTGACAAGTACACCAGACTCGAGACTGGGCCAGTAGAACCTCAGGGTGTCCAGTATGGAGGAGTTGACGTAAATGGTGGATGCTCCAATCGACGACGTTAGGTTTACTAAGCATATAAGTTACATACTCTAAACTGGTAGAATGTTACCTTCAGATGGGGTACCTCGTTAACCAGGAACTCTAATGATAAATAAATATCCTAATATGGTCTTACTGGACTAATGGAAGTAAAACGACTCAAATCTTGGATCTGTAGCTGATTTTCGTTTAACTGTTAAGCAGATAATGCGACGTTCCCCTAATTTCGTAGTATACAAAGAAATAACACTATCAGTGACAGCTTAACTTGCGTCACTCACGAACAGATGGTGACTTATAGATCTCCAATTACTGGGGAACTAACTGGAAAAGGCGAAGAGGAAAGTCATTGAGATGTTCATTCTCAAAGCACTTAGAAAGTAGTTAACATAATGTATGGAATCTGATCTGACAAAAAAGTAGGAAGATGCAACGTTTTAATTCAAATACCGCGCGTTTCTTACAAAACCGTAGCATTAGAGCAAACACTATTTTGAGATTACGTTAAAAGTAAAGATTGGTAAGGTGCTAGCAAAGATCTATTACTGATTTATATTTCAAATCATTTTATATAACAATGTTCGGTGATAGACGAGGCTCATTCGAAGAATTTATATACAGACAATACGTACTACACAATTTAAGGAAAAACAACTGAGTGGAAAGTTGTAGTGCTGCCATATCAGTTTATGTTTGAATAACACCTACATTACTATGGTCATCTGAAAATTTCTAGAACGCAGACGGTTATGATAAAGGTTCTCTTTCTTAGCAGCCCCGAGGAAAAATTTCTTAATGCATTCTCTAAACGTGTATCTCAGTACAGAAACATCCCGATATTTTGTTAATACAGCGGCAGCAGATCAGCTCCTGTTGTTTGACGTGGTACAAACAATTCAACGTATCTCTACTTCATAGCCCCCTGGGGATACTTCAGATGGATCGAACCCGGTAGCTGATTGGCAGTTGGGAGAACAGGGGTTCGAATCCTCGTCCGGCTATCCAGATTACCGTTTTCCATAGTTTTCCGAAAACACTCCAGGTGAATATCTGGATGGTGAGAGCCCATGGCCGAATTCTTTTCCTCCAACCCTCTTCCGCCTCCAATGGAGTCAAGCCTGAAGTTAATTATTTTTTATAAAAAATACTTATTGTTTAAATTACTTATGTTTTCCCTTCATAGTCGTCGTTGCTTATTTGTTTACTGTTTCTATCACTGGTTTTCTCTGGTAGGTGTAACAACAACAGGTAATTTCAGAGTTAATACATTCTGAGGCCTGATTAAATACATTTTTTAAAATTTATTTTCGGTTTCATGATGCTATCTACTACTTCTCAGCCTTTTATTACATTTAGTCTTATGAGGAATTTATAATTCCGTTAATTTGACTCCTCCAGAAAACCGCGATCAACATCTTTGGTTTGCTTGAAGAGTTGGACACTGGGTTTTATAATTTGTTTGTTTAGAAATATTCGGCAAAAATTAGGGATTTTTTTGAAACAAAAGTAACTTATTTATTGAACTGATATAATGAACCACAGACGAATAAGCGATCTGATTTGAAATTCTGCGCTGATAATATAACCGAACACGCAACTTAATGTGGGATTCTATCATGATAGTACAATGCATCACGGCGACGAAGTTGGTGGGGCTTCGTCCGTCGAAACTAATGAATATTAATTTATACAATATACTTAAGAGTGATCTGAGGACATCTCTGAGTCTAATTCATTATTTAGGGATGTGTTGTACGGCTCTTTAACATGTTGTCAACAACGTGGTCGGCAACTGTGGTTACTGTCGCCATCAGTCTGCGCAATGTGTAAGCATGTTATAGTCCTTACTGCAATTATCCCGTCTATGGCAGGCGAGGATGTAGAGGGAGTAAGACGAGAACCGCAGGTGGCAGCATCTGTGCCCAACCAGTGCTGTAAACCGCCGACCCAGCGCAGATCAAATACAAGAGTTCAGTTGTTTGATACCTAAAGTACACGCCATCCGTTCTAGGCCGGAAGGCGGTTCGTTAGGGTTTACAGCATGAATAGATCCGAATCACTATCCACCAACCACCAGCACACAGTGAATGTTTGCATCTTAAGGCGACAGTACAAACCTTAGACTTAGCATAGGGTTACCAGAATTTTTTCTCCGAATCCGGGGACGCTTCAGCACTTTTTCACCAAAATCCGGGGACGCTTTTGGCATTTTTGTCCTAATGATGAGGTGCACTTTTATAAGTTATATGATGATTTAAGGTTGGGTTAACTTAAAAGAAACATGTTTGCCATTGTTATATATTTTGTATTTTAAAAGATATGGTACCTAATTTTACCTCCAACTTGTTGTCACTGGTATTTCTCAGAAGAATGAACCTTCTTGAGAAGATCTTGTCTACCGGCAAATTGTCGGCAAGTCATGGAAAAGTTTGTTAATATAGTTAGCGTAGCTTGAACTGTTTCTGTACTCATTCTGACGCTCTGTGATATCCCCACCATGTTCATTGAGGATAAAACTCTCTCTACAGATGTGTTACCCCCAGGAAGACACAAATACAATTCTACTAAGTTGCTAAGCTGAACATATGGGACCATTTTGTTGGAAAAATGTAAATAAAGTTAATTCCATCTTGATTCTCGAGCAAACACCAACACTGGATTCATTCCATCCTTCTTTAGAGAAGAAATTTAATTGATTTCTTTCTTTAAACGAAAGCATTAGGAAATCAGGGCTTTTAGATAAGGACATCTAGATTTAAAAAAAATTCTGGGGTCAACAGTAAAAATCCGGGGACATTGCGGGGACAAAATCTGTCCGGGGACAGAGAGCTAAATACGGGGACTGTCCCCGGGAAACGGGGACGTCTGGTAACCCTAACTTAGCAACAATACTGAATTGGACACCAGCTGTTCCAAATTGTGGCGCCAGAAATATAAATTATAAAAAAAACATGACAGAAAACGTGCTACAACATATTTTTGGCTTTGAAAAGGCGCAGAGCTATGACACAACTCATTGGCGTAAAATTTGTGTAATACAATTTATTCGCTTTGCCTTCGCTTCGAGAATTAGTCTAAAGCGAACCACTACGCTTTCATCATCCCTAGTATTCGATCCGCACTCCAGAGTACACAGTTTACCTTGTGCTATCAAGAAGATTAGAGGTATCGTGGAATAACTCAAGCTGCGCTTGCTACCGAACAGCAAGCGATAAAGACTGACAACATGTAAGCGAACTAGATAAAATTGAAACGATTTTTTTTAAGGATAATACTGCTCCAGTTTTATTTATTTCAGTATTCTAGCCAACGACACATATCCATACTACTCTAAATGTGTTTCCTGGTTCAACGGATAAAACTGGTATCAAGCTGAATGACTGGAACGTTTGAGTCCACAAGATGAAAGTTTGAAGGAGATACGAAACAATCAGAATTCTGTTGAATGTAATGTCGTCAGAATCTTCTAAATTCTTCCATCAGTTAAACTTTTTTCGTATTTATATGAACGCTATATGTGATGGTTAATTTGAAGCCTGTTCAGGAAATTATACTCTGGTCCAAAAGTGGAGAGAAAAACCAACTACATTTATAAAAAGTAGAATGACCATTCTATAACTACAAAAGGGTTTAACAAACGTTCTAGATATATAGAAACATAAAAACCAAAAACTAATAAATTGAACTAATGACAAATTCCCAACTAAATACTATACTTCCTTAGTTATGAATATTAGTTACATCATAATAAATTTTATCGCGTGCAGACACACATACGTAGTGCGCAATGATCGGAATTCCACAACATTATGATGCATTAAAATCTAAGGTTTTTGATTCTAATATTTGTCTATTACGACGTGTGGGAAAACTTAAACCAAGAATTCTTCTCATTAAACATATTGACATATAAATTTCTTTTGAAGGGTTGCAATCTTACCGGAGACTTCCAAGGCTATGTATTTTGTACTTTTTCCGCTTTAATTTAATTTAATTTAACTGCAATGGAGCACAGGTTCCGGTGGCAATTTACATACACCCCCGTTTTCACACTATCCTGCACCCACCTACATTTGCCCTCGACAAATTTTATCTTTAAACTCTTTCAACGCTTTTGGTAAATTATTCATCATTTCTTTTGGTAACTCATTCTAATCCCTGACACTCTTACCTAAAAAAAGAGACTCTTCCCACACCCTTGTGCCTGAAATCGAGTGCCAGCTTGAGGTCATGGTCATCTTTTTCCCTTCCATGCACTACTTTTCATACATAATCCAATATCTTTCCATGTCTCATCGCCAGTATACGCCCTGTACACTCCCATGACCCTCCTCATCCTCCTCCTGTCTTGCAATGAATCCCATTCCAGCTCCTTTATCATATCCGTCACTGATTGCATTCTGCGATAATTTCCAGAAACAACTCTAGCAGCCCTTTTTTGCACCCTCTCCAATTCCTGTATTTGATACGCAAAATGAGGATCCCATACTAAGCTACCATATTTGAGCAATGGTCTGACCAAAGGTTTGTAACCCAATTCCTTTCTACCATTCCTTTCATGTCTACCACCCAGTGAAGTATACTGCAGCCACCCTTGCATGGCACAAGAACTCTAGCGCGTCCTGAGGCAGTAACAATAACAACTGATACCCGTCCTTCAAGGATCGGGTCTGGACTCTGGAGAGACATTAGTCTTATTACAGCGTTTAGTTATCTCGGAACATTATGTTAATAAAAACGGATTTGATCTAGCTGTTTGCTGTATTTAGAAACACTGTGAGCTATGCATTTATGAGTGTGTTGTGAGTCCTATGTTGGAGACATCTTTACCATTGCGACACCCGCCGGTGACAAGAGGCAAACAAACAGACAGCAGCCAGTGTCTGTCAGCGTGCTGTTGGCAGCCAGGCCAGTCGTGTTACGAGGCTGCCGCAGCCGTAATTCTTATTAATGAATACGCATAAAATTAAAGCCCGCCCTGAACGCGCACTGCCAGCGGAAAAATAGCTTTCCGATGTCACGCCGGTGATTAAAAATGAGTCCCGGCCGTGCTGCGAGCGGGGGCGCACATCCGTCCATACTCATTTGCTGGAGGCCCGCCGCAAGATTTAAATTGAGCGCGCCGCCGCGACGTCATAAACCCGCTCGTCAGGGCGCACTATCGACGTTCACAACTACCGATACATCAAAGTAATGGCAGTCGACGACGTGGCCTAGCCGGTCCAACGCAGGGCTCCTCACCAGGTACATCTGGTGGCGTTTACAAGTATAAATCCTTCCCGCGGAGTATTCCCGTTCTTCACAGATCTTAGTCGAGAAAGCCGTTCTCTCATTTGTCACAGTCGTAATTATTACTATTCTTGGCGAAACAATAAACTGTCCATCTCTTCCTATAGTGTGTTATCTATTCTCTGCATCACATATTCTAATATTTGTCAACCTCTCCAGTTCTTTCCATCGATTGTTCCCTCGATCAACACATTAACCAATCCCGGATGTTTTAAAGTGTTACACACCATACTGTATCTTCTTTTTGTAACGCTATTCAACAAAGTTCTCCAAAACACGTTCATTTCGAATTTTATCTGTCCCTTTAATTTTTAGCTTCCATTTATAGCACCATATTTCAAATGCTTTAATTTTGTTTCTTTCTGGTATTCCTAAAGCCCATGCTTCAGTATTATAAAGTGTTACCTTCCACACATGGACTATTTGAAAACTTGCTGCTAATTGTAACCTTGTTATTTCTACCCTATCATCTAGCCTCCCTTCCCGCGGACCCCAGTACTCAGGTAACACAACCTACTATGCAAAATAAAGTATTATTTCGAATAGTACATTAGCAAGCGAAGACGGTAATGTTAAGCAGTCTATAGTATGTGATGTTGCGTGCTAGTGACAAGCTGAAGATTGCCATGTAGAGAATGAGCTTAATCCATAATGGAAACGCTATGTTTTTCGAAGCCACCAAGACGAATGTTGGGACGGTCCACAATCTTCACTTCATATACTATACATTCCAGAAACACAAAACACCTTTATCATACACAGAAATGAAATAATTGTTTAAAAAACATAAAAACCGCCTTCAATAAAGAGCACTAAAATTTTAAAATAACTTTATACCTTGCTTAGAAGAAAGTAAATCTAAATGGACAATATTTTACATTACTGTTATTGAAATTTTTACATTAATTAGTTATTTTTGGAGTCGGTGCCAGCTGTCAGATCGAGCAGATCGAATTACTGAACTTTGTTTGGTGTTCGAGGCGAACCGAGAGTACGAACAAAAATTCCAAATATTTTACAGAATGTTGTGAGGAAGATAGTTTTATTGCGGGAGACAGCTTAGGGAAACAAATTAACGGTATGTTATCTGTGGCTCGGCCTCGTTGGTCATCCAGGCATATCTCTGGTGCTACAGTGTCAGTTGGTAGGCTGCATCATGCAGTAAACACTTTATAGTTAGTATAATATCGGGGTATCATCTAAATGTTTCGGTTTTGTTGAAAAATATTTCTAGAATTAATTGTAGGTAAGCAGTAACATGATTTTTTATGTATTATTGTTTTTCTTGCTTTGCCTGGCACCGACTCCAAAAATAACTAATTATCGTAAAAATTTCAATAACAGTAATGTAAAATATTGTCCATTTAGATTTACTTTCTTCTAAGCAAGGTATAAAGTTATTTTAAAATTTTTAGTGCTCTTTTTTGAAGGCGGTTTTTATGTTTTTTAAACAATTATTTTATTTTTAAATTTTTAGCGATATTATAGTTAATTTTGTATTTAAATATGCCGCAGCAGTTCTCATTTTGCGAACTTCCTAGTAGGTCAGTGGTTAAAGCGTATGGTTTTTTTTTTTTTTTTTTTTTTTTTTATAAATAATTGTCTTTACAACAACTTTTAGAATGGGGTGAATTGGATGCTGTGTTAAGGAATGTTAGTTTATATTTTGGTCCAGGCTGTGTTTCGATCTAATCATAACATCTGTTAAAGCTGCTGCTCGATAATCGAAACATGTAACATCTGGACATTAATACATACCACATACACAAATCTGTCTCTGGAATATATCTGTTCGTTCTGGCATCACACAGAAAATATATATATTTTATTGGTTTTCCCAATGTAAAAGCTCGGGGTCCACGTTGAAATCTGAAGTACATGGTGGGACATTAGGACACATACATTTTATAAATATTCTGCAATGACTTAAAAATAGCTTAATTGATTTGACGGTACTTAAAACTGTGGATTTTGTAAATAACATAGGAAATTATAAACGATGGGGGTATAGGAGAAGAGGGATTGGGCTTTTGTATACCAAATGTAGACTGTCTTTTTTGATTGATTTAAAGTATATGTATGTAAATTTCTATTGATATCATATAAATTTTTTAGGTATGTATAAAAAAATAATTAAGGGGTGTGGAAGTGAAGAGTAGTTTGGTTTTTGTTAAGGTATTGTGGACAGTATTTTTCTCTTTGTTTTAAAGTATACATGTGCAAAGTTCCATCGAAACCAGATAAAAACTAGCTTTGTGTAAAGAACATTTACAAAAATTAAATAGGGTATGGGAGTGAGCGGTTGGGTTTTGTAAACAGAAAAACTGTGGGTTTGTATAAAAATTAAACGGTTTAATGGGGAGTGGGGGTGGTTTTTCGATTTTTTTGTCAGAAACCTTCTTCGTGAAAAAATACATATAAGCGCCAACTTTCATGGTAATTGGTCAAACGATGGCAACTGTAGCTTTTTATACAAAAAAATATTGACAAAAATTAAGGGGTTGGTAGGAGGGAGAGGGGTTGAACTTTGGCAGACCAAATGATGACTAGATTTTTCTGTTTGTTTGAAAGTATACATTGGCAAAGTTCAATCAAAATCAGATATGAAATATAGGTTTCTATAAAATTAAAGGGTGTAAAGAGGGACATGGGGTGGCTTTTTTATTATCTGATCAGAAACCTATTCCATGAAATATTACATGTAGGCCTATATGACAACTTTAATGGAGATCAGTTAAATGATGTCGACTACAGTTTTGTATAAATAACGTTGGCAAAAATTAAGGGGTGGATAGGGGGAGAGGGATTCGGTTTTTTCAAACCAAATATTGACAGCATTTTTCTCTTATTTTTGACTATACATGTCCAAAGTTCCATTGGAATCAGATAAAAAATGTGGGTTTGTATAAAAATTAAGGGGTGTAAAGGGAGAGAGGGGTGTTTTTTTATTTTTTTGGGGCGGAAACCTTTTCCATGAAAAATTACATGTATATGCCAACTTTAATGGAGATCAGTTAAATGGTGTCGACTTTAGCTTTGTATAAATAACATTGTCAAAAATTGAGGTGTGAATAGGGGGAGAGGGGTTCGGTTTTTTCAAACCAAAAGTTGACAGTATTTTTCTGTTTATTTTTTAGTATACATTTCCAAAGTTCCATCAAAATCGGATAAAAAGTGTGGGTTTGTATAAAAGTTAAGGGGTGTAATGGGGTAGAAGGGGTGGTTTCTCATTGAAATTCATATGGGACCACTTTGGAGGTATACTCTATCCACTATAAATATTTCATTTAAATCGGTACAAAATTGGCGAAGATATCGCTGAACATACATCCAAAAAAAAAAAAATTCAGACGAATTGAGAACCTCCCCCCTTTTTTGAAGTCGGTTAAATAGTTACATGTTTCACTGAAATTAGACAACATTTCACTTCCTCGATTAGTACATGGTACAACCTGGAACTAGGTATGAAATTCTTGGCTTCAGCAAGGGCATGCTGTCTGTCGTCCATAACAACCATGAGTAAAACTCATCAAATGCAGCCGACCCCAAAATGTTGACAAAATGTGGTGAGGAAGAAGGAAGAAAGGAAACAATATATCACATAAACTGCAATCGATCAGTGGCTAGGCTAAATCACAGTGAGTTTCTTCGCAATGTTTTGAATGTACATGCTCCTGTAAAAGCTTGAGATCTATGAACGTAGATTAACTCACTCAGAAATGTTGATTCTAAGTTTAGAATTCAGTTCACTGTCTACTGAATTCTCCAGATCACTTCTGAATTATGATAAGAAATTAATATAGAAATTATCTCATAGAAACTTTTACGATAAATGATTGGTGCATGTTGTCGCAAACAGATGGATGTTTCCATCGTTAGAGCTATTTCCTTCAGAGGCATGTAACATGGCAACTTATTTTTTTTTTCGAAGCAATGGAAGGAAATCAGTAACAATGGACCACCCAAAGTAATCTCTGCCACTCGATATTTTACCGTCACTATAAATATTTCCGAGTGCACTTGGCAATATGTTATAACTGCCGAGGTCCAGAACGACAGATATTGATTTGGGGGCTTGGAAGGAACAAACGGTTTTCTTCGCTCCATTTCTTCAGAACTGCCCAGACCCACTTAGCCAGCTACCCGACATGAGCAGCGTACCAATGTGTTTCCCCTTATCCGGAATAGTAAGTGGGTAACGTATCCAAGAAGCATAGTTTCTGTGGTGCTACAGAACTAAGCCAAGGGACATAGATTTATTATTGTGATTATTACCCAGAATTCACTAGAAGACTCGATGAATCAAATAAAAATTAATGCTGGATCTTCTAACCAAGTGAAAGAAGATCTGACTCGGTCCTTGATTCAAGTTTTTTAGGTCTTCCTGCAGAGAATGCAAATTATATGGTCCGATTCAACGGAATTAATACTGAACAATACATGACATATCCTGACTGTAATTACTAGCAATCTTTGAAGACTAAAAGAATATACATATATACCAGGTTCTTTAACCCACCTATGTGGTTGAGTGCAATAAGGCACCGCAGCACTGGATCGGGAAGGTTCAACGAGGCTGGGTTCAAAAACTTGGGCGCAGCGTACTGCCCGTTGTTTTCAGGTGATTTTCCGCCATCATTTAGACAAATGCTGGGACTGTCACCAATGTCCCCCTCACTAAATTAACGTTCCACAAACCAATTAAACTTATCGCACAGAAAATAAGTTACACGTTTTGAAGACAGGTGGCAACACATCCGCTACCAAATCGAATAACACAGATCAAGATAGCTGGTAGTGGATGGAACTCTGAAAGTAAGAACAGCCTCGAATAGATAGCTATTATGATGGTCAGGCTCTATGATTTTTCATTTTTTAATATTTTCCATGTTCTCTAGCATGGCTTGTCTCATGCGAGTCCTTTTCTGGTCAAATTCTTGCGTCAGTTTCATCATACGTGTCTCCCCCTTCTGGGGAGGGGAGCGGATGCAGCAGCTCAGTATCCACAATTTTCTATCGTAGGCCTCCTTAGGTTCTATATTTTGTTTTAATGGATCGCTCCCACCCATCTTAACGGTGGTACGCACCATCTTCTACAGTTTTAATTAAAGACTGTTTTTGGTATTCCACCATCGTACATTTTGATTAGATGCTCGAAACACAGTAATTATTTCTGTCCTATTTTTTAACTTCCATATTTCTGTTCTCTAAAACATTGGATTTTGCAGGTACCTATAAGATTTTATTTTCAATCTATTTTCCCAGTCTTCTGTAGAGTAGGAATTAAATATACAACATTTCAACTTTATCAGTTACTAGCTCGTACCCGCGACTTCGTACGCGTGGATTAAGAATTTTTTGCCAGAATTGAATATAGAAAGTTGTTGGTAACGAAGGATTGGACCCAAACAACACCGAGTCGGCATAATATGACATGAAAGGTATCACTATATCATTCTACGGTCAAACCAGTCTCTTGAAGAGAATCAGTTTCCAACATATTTCTGTCACCATTCGATAACGTCTCAAAATTTCGTTACTACAACTATTAAACATACCGGAGTAAATGTCCTGTGCCCTTCATACAGATTTTCTTGTCAAATCCATCAACATCGATATAGCCATTTGGTCGTCAAAACGTAACAAAAAGACAGAGACTTACTTCCGTATTTATAGTATTATTACTGCGGTTCACACACACACACACACACACACACACACACACACACACACACACACACACACACACACACACACACACACACACACTCTCTTTCTCTCTCTGACTGCGAACATCCCCTGAGGAATCATTATAACGTAAAAAAGTGTACACCTACAGCATTGCAAGACTACCTACGATTTGCCTCGCATTGCACTCCTAACTTTGTGATATCTACAGTTTAACATTCAATCCGAATAACCTACGGCCCAGGCGTGACTCTTACGATCAAAAACAATTTTTAAAAATCTTATCCTCCACGGAGATTTGAACCGGAGACCACTACCCAAACATTTGCAAGCATGCGCTTTAACCACTGAGCTGTCTGACCGATACACGGAAAAAGCAGTACACAGACGTCCATATCCAACGCGTCTGTGTATCGCCATTCAGTAGTATTTCGAAATTATGAGACAACATGTATTATTTATACAGATAATTTTTCAACCAAATGTAGACAGTATTTTTCTCCTTTCAAAGGATAAGTGTGCAAAGTTTCATCGAGATAGGATGAAAACTGTGGATTTGTATGAAGAACATAAAACTAACAACCAAACAAACATACATACATACATTCATCTTTATATATATAGATATTTCATATGTGTCAGTGATTTCTGAATTTTTAAAATTATTGTTAATTATTCATATTTCACAGGTAGCTAGTTAAATAGAGTAACTTTGAAATGTGAATGTCACCCCCTGTGTTCGAATCATTCAGATATGTCATAAACGCAGTTAGTAAAGACAAATGATCATTATGATACGGGATGTTTAGGCACCTTAGGAAAATTACTTCCTACGGTTATATAGAATACGTTTTGCAACTGATATTTTGTTATTTATCGTCGTTTTGTATCACAAACCCCAGACCCAGCAAGTTTACATGGTGGTCAAAAAATATACATCCACTACATTCTGCTCCCAGTATCAATTCTTGTTCACTTACAATACAAAGCAATCATGTTAAAGATAGCTTCAGATAACTTTACGGTAAATCAATCGACTTAATGAATCGATGATAAAAATATCTGACTGATGCAAAACCATTCGATCCACATGTTAGCACATAATTAACTCTGTATGGTGTTACTATTCTTTTGTGTAGACTAGCCAAAACATAAACCACGGAAGACACATCCACTTAGAAATTACAAATACTATACGCACAACCTGTTGTGTACCTGGCTGGACGAATTGGTCCAAGTCATGAACCATTCTGAACGCAAATACAAAGTTTTAAATAGATCGCGAAAATACTCTGAACTGACCTGTCGGCTCTATTTTTACTGGCTTCAGATACATCCAGGAAATCAAATTTTATAGACTGGAGTCGCCATATTTCATGTGGCAACAACTTTTACTTCAGACACAAATAAGAATGGAATAATATTTTCATGACTAGCATGGGGATATGTAAGATACGTCTGTAATGTCAAACTAAATCATAGCAAATAAGAAAGTATGACTGCAGATTTTTTAATTATTTAAAATTCAAATATTCAAAAAGTCATCGCAACTGCATTATATTTCGTCTTCAGTTATTACCTGTAATGTCAAAGAACGACGAGGGAATTGCGTGAATTCTTTTCTGAAGCACGCTCGCTGTCGTAGACTGTAAATCTGCTTAGAGCGAGCTAATCCTGCAGCGCCGCGACGAGGAAAGGAAATTCCAACTTCACTCACCGCGGCTGTTAGCCCGCCACTCTTTCAGTTTCAACAGCGTTGTGTGCTTAATTACGTATATGTACTTCAGGTACGTGGTTATACCATCTCAGGTAATGAAGGGCTTGCACAAGGGCAGCGGCTAAACTTTTTGACGAGAAATCAGCTTTCGCTGAGTTGTTACGACACGTGAACCATTTTCTCGCGGTGCTGCATCACATTTAAGGCGAATCAGCGCCTGCTACTATCCTTCCCGCACATCACGACACGTTTTTGTTGCTTCTTCCCAACTCGAGGCACAGAGAAAAATGGAATTCCTTGTTTTAGCTCTGCGATGTGTCGAGTAACGTGTAGGCTGAGTGTGTTCTTGGGTCACAGCCGATTTCTGAAAGTCCTCATCTCCATTGCGTATTAACATGCTCTCTGTACGGATTTACCTATTTTTATATTTTGGAGTATGTCGGGTAAATTCTACAGGACGGGATTAACGCTACACTTAACACTGTAGGCCAATACCATTCAATTTTAATACAACGCTGCTCCGCCTGAAAAGAACGCCTCTTTTCGTTGCTTCTTCTTGTTCCCCACATTTTCCAACGTTTTGAGGTTTCACTCATAGTTGGCATAGTCCAATTTGGAGGTATGGTTTCAAGGCCGCATGCCGTTCTTGGCGCCAAGCATTTTATACCTACTTCCAGCTCATACTTACAAGGAACACCTTTAACCCCGAACGCTCCGAACCGTACGAAAACATGCTTAGAAATAACAAGCGATCGTAAACAAAACAGTGGTGTGTGTCATTTCCATGCAAAACGTTGTATTCTGCCTGAAGTAACATACCGATTTTGTAAGACTACAATGTTGCAAAGCACAAGTGAAGATACATGATCGTTATTTCGTCATGAAACTTCACTCTGTGATTTACAATCAATTTGCTACACCTACGTATAAGCCTATGATGTAATATGCTTGACGAAAAGCCAGGTTATGACATTGAAATACCAACATCATCATTTGAAAAAGTAATCAGTGTGGCTTTTGATATTGGGCTACGTGAATGCGATTTGGAATGTAATAATGTGACTTTAGTAAGATATGGACATTGTTCTCTTCCACTTTGTTTTGACTACATCATCGAAATCTCGCATCTGCGCTTTGAGGACTAATATAAGCACTATCAGGTGTGCGGTACAGCTGTACATGCGTGTTTTGCACTGTATTAAGTTCTTTAAGCATAGAGTTTTTTGCACTGTTGTTGTTGAAAATGTAATGATACACTGACGTAATTGAATTACGTATAATTTCCTTCATAGGGTATTGATATCTTGTTACTTTGTTTCTCTCTATTAAAATTTTACTTGAGGTAGAATGCAATGGTTTGCATGGAAATGACACACACCACAGTTTTGTTTATGATCGCTTGTTAAACATGTTCCGAGCGTTCGAGGTGAAAGGTGTCCCTTGTTAGTACTAGTCGGGGAAGTGAAATGTTGCTATGTGTCTGTGTAACTATGTTCAGCATATGATAAGTGTAGACTGGGGACTGTCCAAGCATTCGCCTTGATGGCTGTTGAAACCTGCTGAAACCCGCAGTCAGGAAGGTCGTTACGTGTGGGCTGGGCCCGGCCCCGGCCCCGTTGTACCTCCCCGATACAGTGAGCCCCGCCTCAGTGCATGGAACCACACTGCCGCCCCCCCCCCTAAAATATCATCCTTCCAATATGGCCATTTATAAACTGCTTGAAACCAAAAACTATTGTAGTCCTGAGGGGTGAGTACCCCAAGAAAAACGCAGCATTTTTTGTCGCTCAGTTGTCTACGCTGTCACACGCTTCTAAATCTTAAGCCAAATAAGTATCATTCTTCAAATTATCACATGTTATATATTTGTTGGTCAAAACATGAAAATGGCATGAGATAAACATTTTTTTTTTGTTGTAGAAGATTAAGATATTTTTCATTTTAATAATGACATGATCCACCTGCAATATTACGAGTATAATTTTACAGAATTTTTGTTATCACATCCATTCAAAATCGTTTTTACTTAGTATCGTGAAATTTGTTCAAAAGTAGACCGAATCCTTAATTTAAGCAACAAATATTAATGATTTAACACAGTTTATAAGTTGCGAATTATACAAGCTACTTATTTTATATTGCACCTACTTTGAAGGACAATAGTATTATTTTTCTTGAAAACAGTTCGCGATCAGACCCAGAGGTCCACGCGCTAAGGACCACGAAGTTAAATCCACAGTCCGGCGTTAAGGGTGAAAATCAGCCGCTCGCTTGGGGCCGACTTATCTTCCCCGCGGCGTTTCCTGATTCGAACCCTAGTCAGACGCTCCACCGTCAGAATTGTGCGGCACCCACTATTTACGTACCTTCTGAGTGAAAAACTGAACTCTCATAGTTTGGCTCATTTGTCCATGTGTTCGCCCGTTTATCTATGACACCGTTGTAAAATCTGAATCCTTTATCTCAAGAAATCTGAAATTGGGTACCACTTTATTTCTTACAAATCTGAACACGACGTAACATAAATTATCGAAAAATCGTTGTGGAATAAAAATAATTATAGGTGTTTTCGTGTATGGCTGATTTAACGTTATATTCCACGATTTGTAGGATTTTTTTTTAATATACACGTATCATTCCATCTTTGTATCTGAAACTAGCGATTAGAAAATTCTTAAAAAATTTGCAGCATTATGAAAGCCACTGAAGTTTACTAGAAAACCATAGCAAAATGAAGCCGAACAATTTCGTCGTCAACCTGTTTTCGTATATTCTGTCGAAATGTAAAAAAATACTTGGTCTGTTTTTTTCCTGCTGTCTCTGTGGGTTTGTGTATAACTTCGTATAAATCTTAATTTCTCCTCCTTGTCCAAATGCTATCATTGTTCCTTCATGGTCCTAAAAGGTTCATCAGTAGTTTTCCTTTCATGCTCTCTTGGCCTTTGTGTGTCCCTGTTTTATACAGGCATTCTGATTCCATGTCTGATTTTTGTATGACTTTATAAACAAATTTTAGATTTCTTATTTTTTCTTTGCTACTTGAATTATCCAGTTCAGTCAATTAAATTTATCGGCGCTTTCCGTCTTTCTGCGTGCATTCTCGTTTTGTCGCAAGACAATTTGATCAGGTTTTTGCTGGAATTTCGAGGGCAATTTCTTTAGTTTATTTTAGTGTGCGTTTCATCATAACTCAAGAAACTTCTGTATTAATATGGAATAGCTCTTATTTCTAGAGGTCACGTCTGCATAAGTGTACTGAACTTCTACTAACCTTAAAACAAAGAGGTGTTGCTATTTATGAGTCATTTTTTTTTTTTTTTTGTTGTCGATTGTGTTGAGATTTCATTACTCAAATTCTGAGAATCCGTTCTGGAGATGTCCGTTTTGTATTAAATTATCGTGTGTTATTCAATTTCTGTTGCAAAAAAATGCTTCTCTGATTGTTAGTATGTGCCTTGCCTTGCCTCCTTTTTTTGTGTAATGGACCGATTAATGCCCTATTCCAGTCGTCATGTCATTTTCTCGTCTCCCAGTATGATCTGTAGTTGCTTTTTCTATGGAGCAATCAGTTTTACTTCTAATTTTAGCATCTCAGCTATTATATCGGACACTTGTTTTCGGTTGATGAATGTGTTATTCTACCTTCTCCAGTGCTGTTGGTTCAGAAGGTGAATTTTCTTGTGGCTGTATGGAGTATAGTCATTATGATGGTACCTCACTATTTAACTAGCAATTCACAGCAGTTCCCTGCTGAGTCTCTGAAGTGGTCGTTTGTAAGATTGTACTTCTCTGAATGTTTTGTAAAATACCAAAGATTATACTAGTAAGTACTATGATGTCTTGATTGCAACTATGTTTTGTAAGGGGTTTAAATCCCTTTGGAGGGATGTCACATCAGATGGACTTTAATAGATCACCCAGCGTGGACGACCACTATAGTCACACACGCCTCTGGTTTTCACAGACGCTCTTACGACTTTCTGTCTTTCAGTCGTCAGCCTAACAGCCTTACTCTTATTCATCCTGGACCTGAGAATAGGCGGTGGTTGAGCTCATAAGTAAGGAAATTGAAATTCCGATTTAAATATTTCATGTACCATGAAATCTGGAAATTTAATGAGTTTTTTGAAAATTTATAATTTTGCTGAACGTAATTCACATAAATTCATCACAGAGACTGCTGGTAGCTGACACGTAATCATTCACTGAAGAAATTCAAAACTTTAGTTACTGCGATAATTTCTATCCATAAAAATAAACTTTGGAAGTAATTACCCAATAGTGAATAGGGGATAAATTATTGAATTTTAATTTAATTTCAATTGCGATGGAGCACACAAGCTCCAGTGGTAATGTCCCTACATCCCACCTTCTAATGTTTCGATTGCCCTCTTCCTACCCACCTACCTACTTCTGCTCTTTGCGAATTACAACTGTAAACTCTTCCAGTGTCTTTTTAAGCTGTCTATTTTTAACCTTGGTAATTTATTCCGGTTCCTGACTCCCTCACCTACAGAAGAAAATTTTCCCTCTCCATTTCGCCTGAATTCAAGTGCCAGCTTGTGATTGTGGTCATCTCTTCACCTCCATGCAGAGCTCCTAATCCATCTGCTAATATCCATCCATGGATTATCGTTAGCTATAGGCCTTGAACAAACCAAAAAATATTTTCACCCGCCTTCCAATGACTCCCAACACATCTCATTGAGCATATCAGTTACTGATCACATTCTACGGTAATTTCGGCAAACAAATCTCACTGCTCTCTTTTGTACCTCTTCCACCTTCTGAATTTGATACACATAATTAGGATCCCACACCAAACCATTCGTTGACCAAGGTTTTGTAACCAAATTCCCTTACTTCCCTTCACATCCTCTCATCCAGTAAATGAAGGACATTGAAACCTCTTCTACCACCAGACCAATGTATCCTGCCCAGTTGAGTTTACTATCAAAAGTTATGCCAAAATAATTACAGTTATGATCTTCTATAAATAATTCCATCCCCACCCTATAATTATGGGAAATCTTTAATTTTATTCCGAGTGCCTAATTAGCTGACTTTTCTTGGCATTTATTTTCATTCCTTGTTTCATTACCCAGCTAGATATCCTTTTCAGATCGTCTTGAAGCTGTTCAAAGTCCTGTGCTTTTTTGATCTCTTTGTATAACATTATGTCATCTGCAAACAATCTAACTTCTGACTGAAATCCATCAATACAACAATTCATTAGAATAATAAACAATAATTCTCCCGATACACTACCCTGAGGCATTCCTATATAAAATTTTACCTTTTATGATGCTGCATTACCTACCCTAAATATTTGCGTTTTTCCTTTTAATAATTTATCTACCTAGGAAGTAACTTTTTCATCCTCTCCAATGGTTTTGTACTAATTCCACCATTTTTTGGTTCATTCTGTCAAATGCTTTGGATAGATCCAGTGTTGTACTGTTAACCTGGCCTCCCTCGTCAATTTCACCTGCGATACGTTGCATGTAACCCACGATTCACATGAGAGTCTTTTCCAAAAATCCCTGTTTTGTAAACCAGTTCTTTTCCTCACAGACATTCCTGATGTTGTTGCATACCAATCTCTCCATTAACTTTCCCACCACTGATGTCAGACTAATTGGTCTGTAATTTTCAACTCTGTTTGTCTCACTCCTTTATGGACTGGTAATACTACGGCACTTTTCGAGTCCTGTAGTCAGCGGCAAGTCTCTAAGCTCAGTCTATACAATGTTACTAGATAACGAGCAACGACATATCCCACAATCACTGATATATCTGTAGTATTACTATCGACACCAGCCCCCTTATTCTTTTTTAGTTTTCTTGATTAAGACCGCATGTGTGTTTACACGCGTAAAGGCGCCTCTGCACTGGATCGGGGAGGTACAACGAGACCAGGTGCGATTCCTGGTACTCGGCGTCTTGATTGGGGTCTTAGGCGGATTCCCGCAGTCATCTATGCGAATTCTGGAACGGTTAAAAAAATACACTTTCATACAGAACACAAGTTATAAGCAACAAAAAACATTCCCGCAACAGGTTAAATGCTCCGGATCTCACATATTGAGTTTTAAAATACGAAAAGCGCACGTGCCCTACAACCCTCATATTTTCACGCTGGACGCCTGAGTAGCAAGTGGCCGGTGTCTTGTGGTCCTCTGCCTGCGATTAGAGAGGAACAAAAAATCAGTTATTGTTCAATCTTATCAGGTTCTGCATATCTACGTCGTTCTTTAAAAATCCATAATTACTAACTTTAGTGGCATGACCATTGCTGATTTTTTTAAAGAAAAGATATCCTTATTTTTTTTAGCAGGTCTTTAAGGCTCGTCGATGCCTTTAGAAACAAGAGAAAATAAGAGGAAGGAACGAGAACGAATTCGTCCTCGGTTTTTGAAGGTACCATCCCAGAATACACTTGAAGTACTTTCGAGCAACAATCTTCTTTAATACTTTTTTCCGAAAAATTCATTAGTGAAACTAACTACTGGTAATTACACGTAATTATTGTTTGAAGAATGCAATACATAAGACACTGCGATCCAGTATTAGGCGCCTCATTGAACAGACACAATGGCTGGTACCACCGTCCGGAAAACCTAATTCTGGCTGCTGCGCAGGGATTCCTTACGTTGTCTCATTGGAATACAATATTCCAGAGAAACAGACTTTTTTGCATGTAGTTGTCTCATAGTAGTTCCAGATGGCACCCCTCGCTTTCGTCAGGTTTCCTTCAGGAACTGATCAGTCGAGATATCTTACAAGTCGAATCGAAACAAGATAATGTATTTAAAATTCTATTTGAAAATTAAAGACAAAGTAAGGAATGAACGAGTTTTGGAAATGATAGGTGAGGAAAGAAGTTTGTGGAAGAAACTTACAGAAAGAAGAGACAGGCTGGTAGGTCATATTTTGAGACATGCTGGATTGCTTAATTTTCTGGTGGTGGGAACAGTCGAAGGTAACAACTGCAGAGGGAGACAGAGATTAGAATATATGAAGCAGAAAATTGAAGACGTGGTTTGTAAGGGATATGTGGAAATGAAGAGGTTAGCTTAAGATAGGAAGGGATGGAGAATTGTATCAAGCCAATTGAAAGACTGATGACGGCAAAAAAATTAAAGAAAATCTACCGCCTAAAATTTGGCTATTGTGAATAGTTTGTGTATTTATATTCCTTTGATTTATGAAGCAGTAAAATTCTTAGGAAAGAATCTTTCTTATGCCGCGAACCCCTTTTTATTTCAATTTCGTCTATCAATAATAAAAATCTGTATTTGAAAATTAATTTCTCATTTCTTTCTTATGATTTTACACTTTGTCGACGTCGAGATCATTGAAGGTGGTATAAGACCCGAGGACAAGGAACGGGAAGGAATTTTATCATGGCCTTTTGAAAGAAGCATCCCGGCATTCCTTGGGAGTGATTTGGGGAAACCATCGAAAACCCAAATTTGGATACCTGGATGGGGATTCAAACCGGCGTCCTTCCGAATGTGAGACCAGAGCGTTACCACTCACCCAACATGATAGGTTTTATATATATATATATTTATGTTCGAAGGAGATATGTAGCTTCAACTTACTAAATCTCCTGTATTCGCTATTGCATTCAGATCAGAATAAATCGCGCGTTTCTAAAAACCATAACGAGACCAGTTTATTGCTTGAAATTAAGAGTTGTATTTGATCATACGAGCTAAACCAGGTTGTTCCGTGGTTCGGATTCCACGTTTAAACTGCATGTCCCAAAGGAAAGGAACTGGCCTTCCTACCTCTGATACAATGGTTAGCGTGCTTCCTTCAGGAGGATCCAGCAAACCTTCTTGTTGAGGACTATGTTAGTTTTTTTAAGTGGCTCGCAACAAATAAATTTGGAATAACATATTTTATTCAGACTATAGCCATCCTGATCTTGGTTTTCCATGGTTTTCCCGGATCACTCCAGGGAGATGCTGGGATGGTTCCTCACATTAGACCATGGGCGCCTCCTGCCATATCCCGTATATCCCTTCCAAACCATTAGTTTTTGGGATAGGTGCAATGCACCCTCCACCACACACTTTTACTGAATCGCGAAGTAATGATAATAATAATAATAATAGCCCACACGAATCGTTATAGACCGTGACAGGATGTTCCAGCGACAATGATTCTATTTCTTTGCTCTTGAATTGAAGCCACTTTTCTTTTGCTTTCATGCATTCCTCGTTTATTTAATTTTTGAAATATCTGCACTGCTTTCTCCTTGCTTCATCCCAATAATTTTTGTTCCTTCTCCTCTTATCCATCAACTCCAAAATTTCATCTGTGATCCAAGGTTTTCCAACATCTTCTTTCCTAATGCATAATGTTTCTTTACCATCTTTGATCGTCTCTACCTTCAGTGCGTTATTCCTAACTTATTTATTTGTCGTAGACTGAAATTTTCTACAGTATTATCCCCTTTTCTAATTTTTCTTTCTCATTTCCGAATTTCTATCACCTATGATGATTAAATTTTCTTGGATTAATTCTTGTTTCATAGAATACTTCTTGTGCCGTTGGTATATTTACTTGTACTAGCGTGGTTAACGACAGTTTAATTTTCACTCTCACCAAAATAATCGTCACTAAACTGCTCATAATAAGTCACCAGTTTTCCTTTCTCTCCCACACCAGGAACTGCACTCACAACTAGTTTGAAAATCATTCTAATCATTCTATATTCCTATTGTCAGAAATTCTGTGTATCTTTCCACTCCACCTCACTAAGGCCAACATCTAATTTAAATCATTCCATCTCAGTTTTTAAGTTTTCCACTCTGCCTGTCCTATTCAGACTCTTCATTTCACTCTAGGACTTGTAGATCATTTCCATCCATTCTGATGACCCCTGCCTTAACAAAGTCCTCACCCAGAGATCCGATTGGAGGTCAACTTTATCTATGGAATATTTTTTCCAAGTAGAAGCCATCATTCTAAAAGTAATTTCAGAGGATTACAAGGCCTCGGGATACTTTTTCTGTTGCTTGCCTTTTACATCGAGTGTTGATAATTTCTGATTCAGCTGCCTTTTGGTGCTATTTTCGACCTTTAAGGTCAAAGTGTGCCCTCTTCCACTCCTCATTTCATCGACCTCCTTTCTGAAGATTGTTTACAAGTGCTGAGAGTGGTTCCTTAAACCTGTAGTTTTCTTTGAATTCGGCATTTGGTTGTGAAGGGATAATATAATTTATCTCAAAACCATAACAATACAAATTTCGTTAATGTTGCTAAAAATATTTTAATACTTCATTTGACAGATTTGTTCCTAGTTATCCAAGAAAATACTACAGGATGGAGCGTTCACTTACATTTTCTGCAAATGTTAGAGAAATCGACTTAATTCATATCTTAAAGCAACTGAACACTGTAAATTGATCGTTGGTATACTACCATAAAGTAAAATTAACATATCCCGAAGATACTTTTCTATACCGATGTGGCTGGGTTATTCAATCGAGACTCATGAATTTGAAATTTTAGCTAAATACACCCGTAAGAATATTTTATTATTTTGACCTTTACCGTTTACTGACTACTAGCTCATTACACCAAAGATTATTAAAATGATACGTGAGAATGTCGCGTAAGGAACTGTATAAGCTGCCCCTGAAATGGCAGTTCAAGACACTTCACCCTGCTAATAAACATATTTATATGAGAAAATTATTTACAGATTATAGCTTAGCTTCAAATAATTTTTTACTTATAAAGTGCATTTTGTATTATGAAAATAAAGTATTAACTCACAACTCTATTATTAAACTGTAATTTTTGCGTTACTCTTAATTAACGCTGACATGTTTATAGACAGGTGTAAGGTCAATAACTGCTTACCATATTCATAGCATCTGTATTCTACGTAGAAAGCTGAAATCTTGATCTATAGGTTTTTATTACGAACATTTTCTGTACAGTGTGTGTTATATAATGGCTCACACAATTAGTAAAAGCATAGTTTTCATCCAAACACAGTGGATTTTTCACCTGTTCACACTGCACATTCAATTTGAACAGAGATCAATTTTTAAAAAAAAAAAAAATTATTTTGACGCTATCTGTCGGCAGAGTCTTCTAACAACTGCATATTATCCTTCCCTAGAGGCAGCAAACGGAGCACAAGAAACTACTGCTTTTACCGTCGCAGCTCTTACGTCGGGTCTTACGCCAGTTCTGCAGTGCCATCTTACAGCAAATGAACGTATTAAAATCACCAAGTAAGTAAGAATTTGACGGTTACTTTAAGAAATTATATTTCACTATTCGCAATTGGATTCATAATCTACAAGATACATTTTAAGTGTGCATATAGATAATAATACTAGTTTTAATATTTTAATTACAGCTTGTGGATGCCTGTATTCACTGAAAAATATAAACTATGTTGCCTCTTTGACAACATAAGCTTTTATCTTCTAGTATAAAAGTTGATAACAAGTCTGTTAAGTTTAATAGTTTCTAGATACTGTCTATCTAATTATTCTAACGTGGAGGAACTTAAAGCCGAAAACGAATCAGTGAAAAAATTAAATGAATCATTTGTATTCGATCAGGGCCATTAGGAATCAAAAAAGTGAGAAAATCTGCAAAATTATGTTAATATTGTGTTTGGGAAATGTCTGATTATAGCTAAAATATTGCTTATCATCGAGTCACTACTGTAAATTTAGGTTGTATTTTTCGTTATTTTCTTAATTGCTTTTCGCTTCCTATAGTTTTCGCTTATTTTTTCACTGCGTTGATCAGGAAAGCATATGCACAGAATTTTAAACCGTGATATTACTATGTTGATAGTTTATGTATTTACAAAATATAATTTTGTTACGCCTTTCAATATTGAATCACTGAATTTTATGACTACTTTTAACTTTCTGTTTTTCCTGTTTTCAAAATACAGTAAGACATTTTCTGTTCTAAATATGAATTGTGTTTTATCGGCAAAAAGAAAACAAATTCTTAACATTTAAAAAAAAAAAAAAAAAAATAGGGGAAGGTAAGGGGACACTACACTTAAGAGATTTTACACAACATAAATTAACTTTACTATACGATATTGGATATTTTGCCTCGGGAATCCTCTTTCCGTAGTAATTTTGATTATAATCAAGAATATCAAAACAATAATGCATTCCATCACACACTGATTTTTTCTTCCCATCACAGTGGTATCGTATGCGGTAAAACTGGATTCTTTTTTTACGGTTTATGACCATTCTCACAAAGAGGATAAATATGAGTAAATTGATTATGCACACGATTATAAATTTGTAAGCTAGATGAGTCTGTCTGTCCCTTTGTCCAAGCATCACCCAAAAACTACAAAACCAATTTGGATTGAGTTTTAGCAGTTTAAATGCTTGTGATCAAACTTAATATCTGCGTTATATCATATGCCTCCGCGTGATAGCTGAACAAAGCAATGTTCATATGCCTCCGCGTGATAGCTGAACAATGATAACATGTTCTTTCCTACAAATAGGCTTAATAGATCACACTGCATCTTTTCCTTATGAGATGAACACTTCCTAAGGAGGTGCACGCCAAAGATTATACAATAGCACAGATAAATACGCTGCCCTTTGGATTCCCTTAATTATTATTATTATTATTATTATTTTTTTACTACGTAACTTTGATTATTTATTTCTGAGATGTAATATGTTAGAACAAACGGAAAAAGTTATTCAACCCATTACATCAAAGTTTAATATTCAAATAAGGGTAACGAAATTGTTGAATTTAATTTACGGTAAAGGATACAAAGATACTATGTTACAACCGTTTATGCTTTGCTACACGAACAAAAGTAAGGACAAACGCATTACTACTGACATCACGGCTCGCGCGGGTGAAGTATCGGGAAAAACTAGGTTTAATCCCCTGCATACCCACAATGTGCTGATATTCTAAATGCCTTACAGTTGATACTCTAAATATAAACCACCATTGATATGTATTATTTGTGTTCTGTGTCAATGTAAGAGTGTACTCGTTACATCAATAGCGTTTTTACATCTATGAATTGATTATTAAAGACCTGAAGTGTTAATGTCTTGCACAGTATTTGATAGCAAACTGAAATGGACATTTGTTGGAGATAATGATGAGGGGATGAAATATGCCAGTCATGGAATTGGGTTTACAGAAACTTGATCACATCATTACTTTAGTATAATGGTGGTGCAGCATGGTGCCCATACTTTGATTATCTATTTCAGAAGGGGGTGAAAAGAATTGGAGCTGGATTTGTTTTTGAAAATTACCTCAGAACACAATCTGCAATTGATATGATAAAAGAGCCGTATTGGGTTGATTTCAGCATTAGGAATTAGGAAAATTTTGTTTTTTATGTTAGAAGCTAGAGACTGGAATAAATTACCAAGGAATGTAATAAAAAAATTACCAAAAAAAACTGAAAATTTTGAAAATCAAAAGGGCAATTTTATGATGAAATTATACTCAAATAATTTAAGATTAAAAAGATGAATAATAATTAAATGGAAAGTAATTTTGTAGCGAAATTGTCACCGGGGCATATCCCCATCGCATTTCAATTAGATTGAAAACTGTTCTTTTCCTACTGCCGCGATACTGAGTTATCTGAGCATACATCTTATTTTCCCACACAACTTCCTTGTTCAGGTTAGAAAACGCACAAACTCTGCGACGAAATTAGATAAATAATAAAGCACATATGACAAGATATACAACAAAATATTTTCGTTACAATAATCATAGTTTGAGAGCAGATTAGATTACAATAAAAAGGTGTAACGATGGAGACGGTCCCGGCACGAGAATATATTTATGTGAAGACTTCATTACAATAAAAAAAATTCTCATTAAATCATAGTGGCCTCCATAACTGCACTTTTCTCGGTAGTTTAAGCACGTTCGGAAAGAAGCTATTATTGGGGTGTAACCAGTTATCAAAAGTGGTAATCTTCATCTATAATAATAATAATTCCGTGTGGTCGTAATGACCTGGGGACAGAGTTTCTATTTGCTGCGCATTCGGCCTTTGTCGTAGTCGTTTTAACCTGACTAGGACTCCCGGGCACAGGGGACCTTCATTTGCAGGTGGAATCCGAACCACGGGAGCGTTCTGGCGTACTTCACATTACACAGGGAGCTGTGCCAGAGCTGAAGGTCGGGTTAAGGGCCTATAAAAATCCCCGCTCAGACAGAGATTCGATCCGGGGTCCTTTCGATCCACAGTCAGACACCTTAACCATTTTTTTATCGCTTTGTCCCTCGTTTTCTTCTCTTCCTTAATTATCAAAAATTTCATTTATGTTAAAAGGAGTCACTTAAATCCGTCTATATCAGTGGTGAATCTCTAATGATATATCATTACAAGTATGTACCGTGTCTTGTACATTCATTCTTTCGCCTTCGATTGTACTAATATATCCGTGATCCATATAATGACAAAAATACTTAAAATTAACCACTCAGCCACCAGACCGCTCGCAATTCTTCATCTTATTCAACCACACTGTCTTCAACTACCTCTTCTTCCTAATTTTCAGTTTTATACGTATACTAGAAGCACCCGCCACTTCATCCACGCGAAATTTGATATCTGTGCTGTTAATTCACTGACAAACTATCAAAGAAATATTTGCCGGACAGGTTAAAGCAGAGGAGCAGCCCTACCTTTCCATTTTCTTGGATCTTCTCTTTCGGAATTTATATTTTAAGCAGCGCTTTAATCACCCTTTAAACTACCATTAATTGGAAAAGCTTTTATGCTTATCGATGACCCACAGGCACACTTCAGTATTGTTCACATGGTTTCTCTACAAGCAATGTTTGAAGTGATGCTGCCTGGCATGTGTACCAGCAGATTTCTTTATTTGCATGTATATATAAAACTATCAAATAAAAAAACGCATAGAATCACAAAATTTAAAATATCACTCTTGGTATACATTTCGACTGCCAGAAAGCTCCGTATCTTTATATATAAAATCCATTGTGCATGAGTAAACCGTATCATCCATGTTAAACCGCTGAACCAATTGATACTATAGCTTTCTCGCAGGCGAAATGCTTTCCAGACTCCAGCACCATCTGTCGGAATGATTTTTATACAAAAACCTTTCTCGCCACCTCAACAACATTTCTAGGTGATACACTCTGAATCGGTCCAGAGGTTTGTCCGCGATGACGCGGTTTACGCACGCCTAGATTTAAAGATATAAAGATTAGTTATAGTTCCATTTACATTAAATTATGTTTTTTAATTAGGTACTATGAATTTGCAGTTAAAACTTAATTGATATCACTATTGTCAAAGACTGGAAACAAAATGAAGATATGCTCATACGAAATTCAGTAGTTTGAAAATTCGTATATTATCTCTCAACTTTGGAGTGGGGGGGGGGGGCAATCGGGTATTAGTTTTACGATACATTAGGCGATACAGAATCCTCCCCCCACCCTCATCCGCCGTTGTTCCGTTGTCTCAGATAGTTTCGGCACCGTAATGGTGTCTGCCTCACGATGCGAATTTAACTGGTTCGAGTCCAGTTGGTGGAAAAAAATTTCATTATCAGTATTTGAAATTTTGACGGGCAGGGTAGCGGATTTGGTGCACATCTCCTTATCACTAGAGTGTCCTGGGTTAAATTCCAGACTATTCCGCCGAGCTTGTAGTGTGACGACATACTTCACTGTTGATAGTAATTTGTTTCTATGTCGCTTGTCTTTCCGAAGAGTAGGCCTGAATCGGCCGCGACGGGATTACACGCTATACGTTACTTCATCTTTCATTCATTAACGACACACTACAAAGAAAAGGAAGATATACACATCAGACATATCCACACAAAACATACACTTTTCGGCGATTTCCTCCACAGTTAAATTTTTCAAAAAGCTTTCATCGAGAATTAACTCCGTAAATAGAACCTCCTATCCTCTGTTACTGGGTAGAGGAGATAACGATCAGGTATAAATACGATGTTTTTCACGAAAGTA
The DNA here is from genome assembly GCA_031002005.1 of Vandiemenella viatica. Classification (NCBI taxonomy): domain Eukaryota; kingdom Metazoa; phylum Arthropoda; class Insecta; order Orthoptera; family Morabidae; genus Vandiemenella; species Vandiemenella viatica. Next base: position 293,330,464 of record JARYHS010008074.1, read on the forward strand.
AAATCTGGCTTATAAAATAGGAGGTTATATTATCAAATTTATCGTAAAATTTATATATTTCTTATCAAAAAGAATCATTTAGTTATTGATTACCGTGTTGTTGAGTCAAGGATTTGAAGTAATTGAAGATACTGGTGGTTAAAATCACTACGTCGTGCTGAGGCAAATGACCTCCATTTAAAAGAATTCTTTTACTTCTAAAATATCATCAGCAATCATTAATATAGCCCGAAAGCAAAATTCATTAACAATATCCCAGAGAGACATAGAAGATGGTTGTGTGCCTGCGTGTCTTCCTTTAACTGGTTTTCTCGACGAATGTGAGATTTTTATTTCCTCTTTATAGGATGATGCAAGGGAATAGAACCTGCTATTTCAATTGGACGTAGTTAAATTTTTAATTGGAGTCTTACGTTTTTGTTTATGCTATCATATACAAAGAAATTAGAAATGTTATAATATAATCTTCAGATAACAGGCTGAGTTTTTCTGATAGACCTTGACAAATAGGATAAATTTAAGTAAATGTGACATAAAGGTTGAAATAAATCACAAAAGCTGTGATGAATATCCGTTACGTGGATCTTTTTTCCGATGCTCTTTAAGATAGTATGAAACAGCTGTTAATCGTTTTGACTATGGTGACTGCAAAACAGTCACGATATCAACAAAAACGTTGGTAGGACTGAGCTGACATTTTCGTTATGTAACATTACAAATATACTTTCACAGTAAGTTAAGGGCCTCAGATGACAAAGGGTAGAATATGAATGCGAGTACAGCCACAGAAAAAAATTGGAACCGAATATGTTTTTCCTGGGTATATCCATCCGACATGGTTAGCGATAACAATGCGTTACTTCGTTGTAGTCGAACTACAGAGAACCCAACTGTTGACATACCCTGAAAGCCCAAAAAATTAAATTTGGAACGTTGGTAGTATTTGATGAAAATATTTTGTCTCCATAAAGTTAACGAATTGTAATAATTAATTCACTTATTGATTTTATTAGGCCCGTCAAGATCAAACTGGCAGTCGATGACAGCAACCACCAACACTTACAAACAGATCAATCAAACTGTTGAAGTAATATAAGAAAAATAGTACTTTAAACTCATGAAATCATGTGGTTTATTCTTCTTTAACAAGTTTTCAAAATAAATAATTCCGACACAATTACCAGGAACCATACTTTTCTGCCATTTAAAAATAAAGTGTCTGTTTTTATATCCACCACAATTATGGCAAAAATGACATGATCTGTGAACACTCTAGGAAAATATGGAACCTACCAAGTACTATAACAACACAAAAACTACGATTACAATTTTTACATAATGCTCGTACCCATAGCTCCTTATAACTTGGAGATTTGACCTTTCAGTTCATCGTTATTAAAGGTAGTGATATCAGTGATATATTGGCGACGAGGCTTTTATATATATTGGTTGAAAAGTTAGAAGTAGTAGGTCGATGCGAAAATAAACTACAAGATGGTATTTTACTCCTGTCGTAAGGGAGTGCGGAAAGTTTTGTTTGTAGGTAAGATAGTCGGCGACTGGAATAAATTACCAAGGAAGTTGTTGAATAACTTACAGAAATAATGATAGAACTTCAAATTCGTGAAGATGAAATGTAAGTAGGTGGCGGTATTGCACTAAACCAGTTTAGAACTAGGAAAATCGGATTAGGGATATTGCCACTTGACCATGTGCTCCATTGCAACTAAGTTAAACCACCAGGTTTTAGGCTCAATCCCGATGCGTCTGGTCCCGTGCAGTCTTAACATTTCTTCCTCCCGTTGGTCTGTATTTATATATATATACTCTGGAGTATATGTTAGTTCTTCCTATTAACGTGCTCTTACCATTTTTTTCTGTACTCTTATTTATTTATTTTTTTACCAGTTTTGCGAGGTTTCTTGTGGTTCTCCTCATATGTTTCTATAAAATCGAAACATTATCACTATTTGTGGAGCATCGCACTTTATGGTTGCGAAGCATGGACTTTACAAATACCAAAAAGAAGTAAAATTGAATCATTTTAAATGTGGTGCTATAGCAGGATGCTTAAAATTATGTGAACAAATAAAGTACGAAATGAATGTGATGGGTGAGGCAAAAAGTTTGTGGAAGTCTCAGAAAAAGAAGAGAAAGTATGGTGGGTCATACGGGATTGGTTAATTTGTTAGAGGTATCTAAGAACTGTAGAGGAACACAGAGATTCGAATGAACGAAGCAGATAATAATTGAGGACGCAGGTTGTAAGGGGTATGTTGATATTTAGAGGTTAGTACAAGATAGGAGGAGATGGATGAGAGATTTATGACAGAAAAAAACCCTGATGGAGCAATTCTCGCATTGGAGAATCACACTGCTATGTGTTGTGATCCGAGCTGTGCTCTTTGGCTACTGGGAGACGTCGGGCGTGGGTGGGGAGGACCCACGGACAGCTGCGCTTCCCTAGACCTACCTCACAAAGAAATAGCTGCGAGGGCCTCAGCTGGCGGAAACCTACCCATTGTCAAGCACGTAAGATATCTCGTTTGAGAACAAAAAATAACCACAACCTCAAACAGCCGGATCCAACAGCCCGTTACCGTAGGTCATAATACGTTATAGTTATACACACTCTGACTTCAGCAATACACAAAATTAGTAGACGGTAAGAAACTCCGAGAATTTCACCATAAAGTTTGCAAGAAACATTCCTCTTAGTTAAAGAGTTTGTTGTTTTACAAACCGCCACATTAAAACCAATATGTACTTAACGCTATATCATTACTTTCTCTACTATTTTTTCAGGCGTTTTGAACATTGATGGTTTGTTCAGTTCTTTAGGGAGAGGCAATCGTACTATCAAGAAAGGTATACAGCAACAGTCAACATGACATGCACTTTACGCCATGTTTGTACAGTTTGAGTACTATGTGTTTATAGTAGCACGGGTTTCGATATAACAGCGGGGCGTTTGCTACTGATTTTATTTATGTTCATAGTTTGTTTAAAAATGTGAATTGGTTCCAAAATTGTTTTTCAAAACTGACACCTGGAAAACGTAGAACAAAACATAGCTGAAAGAGTAAAGAAACATATCTTACAAATCCATCACTGGGAAACACAGAAGTGAAATACATTAAATAAGTGAATATCTGTATACAATAATTTTACCGGCCAATAAACGCGATGATACACCATCATGGTAAGAGAAGATGAAACGATTGTTGGCGGACAGAACATAAAGAAATTGATAGGGACTCGATTAGTAAAATTTTGAGAATACAAGGAAGGATTCCATTCGAAATTTTTACCTCAATTCCAGTTACTCGCGTTATTTATGGATGTAAAACTGCAACAGATTTTTAGTGTAATCAATTTTTCATGCCCAGAAAACTGAATGTATAGAAATTTGTACGAAGAACTGCAGCCACTTAGTTGATTGAAATATCTAATAGCAATTTATTAATGAGTTTCGATGTAACATATCTACATATAAACAGGGAAGACATTAAATAAGCAAATCACGACATGACCCGAGAAGACTATGTTACACTTATTCGGCGGAAAAATCTTCGTTTATAAATACTTTACTACTTACATTGAGTAGAAAAACGATCTCAGTGATCAACAAGGTGATGTAGCAATGGACAGACATCATCCCCTCTTCCATCCCTCTTCACCAGCAGCGTGAGAAGTTCGAGTGTAAGTCGAACATGCGATTGAATCGTTTTAACAGCATCCATCACCTCGCTTTCTGGGATGCCCTAATGAATATTTTTCTGATATGGAGACTTCGGCACAAGGCTGTTAGGAAATTAACACATAAAGGAGGTAATTTTATGTCTTATTTCACTTACGTCTGGTACGAAAGCAGACCTTTTTCGAAACAATATTGTGCAGGGCAAAAAGAATGGTTGACATCGAAATAACGGCTAAGAGAAAACCTCCAAGTCACGCACTAAGAAAAAATGGTTATAGACCTCAAATGATTTAATGAACATGTAACCCTAAAACCGTGACAGATTTCCGAAAGGATACATAGAGTAAAATTGTGAAAAGGGTCACAGAGGTAATTGAGAAAGCCAGTCAGTCGATCTACAGGTCAAAAATAAAATGAGAGAAAACTCGAGAACAGTTAAGTGCTAGAGAGACTGTATGACAGCTGTAACAGTCGAACTCTTAAATAATATTTTAAAAACCTCGAAAATATGTGAAACAAAGCCACAAAATAACTTTTGGAAGATTACAATATCAAAACGCGAGGGAAGACACGAATATCCAATAAATTATTTTCAAAGCAGAGAGACGGAGAAACCTAACAACTTGAATAAATATGGTGACTATGTACTAATTCGAGCTTGGAAATGCGCAAAACGTGACATTGGTAAGAAGATGCATACATTATCTTTGATTGCCGCGCACTAGCGCTGATTTCATGAAGTATCTATCGTCTCTTCGCGGAGAGTTAAACGAATCGTCAGTCATTTTCGTAGTGTGATGGAACTTGTATCCCTATGGTAGATTCTAGGCCTGGGTTCAAAACGCCTAAGACAGGAGGAGTAGAGGATGTAACTGATAAACATCAGTATTCCATAAAGTATTTATTTGGTGATAGGATACCATCACACTACCAACCCGAACCAGTATTGCTTTATAAGAAAAGTTCTTAACGTATTTTAGATAAATATCATGCGACCCTCGTAGTTACTATTAAAGAAATGATTTTGGGTTCGAAATATACTTGTTTTATGATTTCAGGAAAGGTTATCCACAGTAGAGTCAATGGAAGCTAGTTTATTCTGCAGCAGGGAAGCGAGTGTCGAACCAGTATTTGTGAAGTGTTTAATTTTGGACGATAACGATTTCCTCATCGCTCAGCAGTTGAGTAAACTTGAGCTGGGACGTATTGCAGACGATACTCCTCTTCCTAGATCGAATGTTCTGTTTGTGCTGTGATGTTTTAGTTTTTGGCATAGATACGTACGACTAAGTTGGCTCAGGGGCAAATTCGCTAAACAGCGACTAGAAGCGACAGAGTGTATGGCGCACATGTGATGTAGAGACTGTGCGCGTGTTGCGAGGCAGAGGACACATACGGGTCATCGGCGCTGCTTTGTGCTCACTGTGTATTTAAATGCATCGCTGGCCACGCACGGGCCGCGCAGAATACACACGACACCGCATGCGGCGAGCGCTCGCTCGGCGCTCCCAGCACTAGTCACGCTTCACGTCACCAACAACAAACTAAATTTCAGGGGAAGAGATTAAATAATATTCCCGTCTTTCTGAAAAGTGGCTAAATGAGAATACACTTGAAATATGATAAAAACAAAAAATACCTAGCAGACGTCCAAACTTTACAGAAATTTTGCTTTATGTTTCTTGCTGGATACGCTACGCATTGTATGTTTTTGGTTGGAAGAGGCAGTGTACTTTAAAAAAATAGTTGCGAATGATGATGCACTCAGAACCGGTTCAGATTTTATCGGAAAGCAATCAGTCTTACACTCCCGAATTCCTGACATCGTGTGTGAATTAATTACGATATGGCAAGACTATACAGGGTGATTCACAAAGATAAACAAATATTTTAATATGTTATTCTACAAGTAAAAATAAAGAAAAACGTTCATATAAACATAGGTCCGCAAAAGTTTAGTTACGGAGTTACGGCTAACAAATATTTTGCCTGAAATTTATCAACCTCGCTAATATGAAGCCATCGCAAATCTGTACGAGGTTAGAGTAAAGTACGATTTCCACTTATTTGGTTGTTATTTATCTGATGAATGTAATAAAACAAGTCCCAGACTTGTATCTGGAGTAGTTTTCCAGAAATTCCAGACAAGCAAAGAAATAATTTGGTAAAATTTGTAATTTATTAACTACTTGCCCCAATTATTTTTAAATTACTGAAAATTGCACAAGTTTTCAACAGAAGTTGTAGAGATTTAATTTTGTAAAATGATGGTAATAAAGTTAACTAAAACTACTGCAGATACACGTCTGGGACGTGTTTTATTACATTCACCAGATCAATAACAACAAAATAAATGTAAATCGTGCTTTACTGTAACCTCGTACAGTTTTGCGACGGTTTCATATCAGCGATGTTGCTAAATTTCAGGCAAAATGTTTTATTAGCCGTAACTCCGTAACTAATCATTTGTGGACCTATGTTTACATGAACGTTTTTCTTTAGTTTTACTTGTAGAATAACATATTAAAATATTTGCATATCTTCGTGAATCACTCTGTATTAAAAAAAATTCTTCCATGTCAAAATAGCTAAATACCTGATCAAAGTATAGAGTCTTCCCGGTTTACAATTACACGCATCTGGATTCGACAGTTTGGTTTGTTCACCCTCTAGCTCTCTCTGCACGTACATGAAATCCCAGAAATACCAACTCTTTCCTTATTTCCAATATAATGCTGCAGAGTAATCATAATATTCTGTTGCTCATATGAAATCTCTTAGATCCTATAGGTCGCGCTGTCATGTTCCAATAATTTCTAGGGAATCATACAACACTTCACTGAATATCACTAATTTTAATAAGTATCTTCTCATACAGTAAGCTCATTTATATACTTCACTCCCCTTTAATTTCCGAAGATAAGAGAGAAAAAAACGTAACAAAATTATTTATGAAACATTTCAGCTTGACCTTAAATGATTCTAGTTAAGCCTTGCAGACGAATTCTCCTGGTAGCTTTTGTATCATTTTTAAAGTAGTTCCTCATTTCCGACCCAGCTAGCATCTTCCATTCAGAACTGAAAGAACAGTTCTTTTCACTGCCCTTCTCAATTTTGAGAACGAGGTTCGGGCTGTCTTAATACTGATAAAGTCAAGATAAGTCAAAAGACAAAATTTTCTAAAGATCAGCTTTTGTTCTCATTCGACACTGCGCTCATTTCTTTTCTCATTTACAATGCCTAGATGCAATAACTAGAAATCCTATATTAATTGCCTGATTTGTCACATTCGACAAAATTTCCAAACAGCGAAAAAAAGTACTTTAATCTCAATCACAGTTAGCTTGCATCTGAATAATCAGTTTGAAGGTTCCTTCCTTCTATTTTCTATAAACCATTATATGCCGAATTTTTTGCTATTAAGAATGAAAATATTATCTACTGTTTAAATAATAGACAACTCTCTTTCAACTTATTTTTTATGGCTTTGCGCCTCCTCGATGTCGGGTTCATTAGAGGCGAGAAAGGATGGGGGCAAGGAACGGGAAGGAATACGGCCATGGCCTGTGGAAGAATCATTCCGGCATTCGCCTGGAGTGATTTGGGGAAACCATGGAAAACCCAAATCTGGATGCGTGGACGGGGATACGAACCCGCGTCCTACAGAAAGCGAGGCCAGAACGTTATCGCTCACCCACCACGCTCGGTGACAACTCCTTTGCTCACGTAAAAAAATATACAGGGTAATTCAAAACATCACCGACAAAGCTTAGTATGTTGTTTAGGACTGGCCGTGTTTCGGAGTGGACGCGTCTCAAGGAAAAGCGTGGTTTCGACGCTGTCGAATGTTGACATTCGAAAACGTTTCGGATATGGTGATAGATTAGCGGTACATATTTCGTCAAGAAACCCAACAAGAGTATCAAATAATGCAGTTAATTGCAAAATGGGGTCAAAATTTTGACTTCAAACTTCGGTACAGATTTTAAATATACACGCATATGTTCAAAAACGTACATTTGTGTGTTCAGTATTTCAGACACTGCGTTGATTAGTGCGATAAAATCTCCCTGTGATGTTACAGGAGTATCATACACTATTCTCTTCATACTACTCCAAGAAAATAGACCAGAGGTGTAAAATCCGGTATTCGTGTTAATCATTGAATTGGACCATTCTAATTAGAGATGAATCAGATATCCGGCAACTATTCGGTATCCGGCTTATCCAGCCAATATTTACTCGTACTATCCGGCCGGATACCGAATAGTAAGTCAATATACGGCGGGTATCGTGTTCCCAATAAAGTACGAAAATTTCATAAAATTTTCTTTAAATTCACTTATTCTGAGTAAATAATAAGTGTAAACACAAATAAAAACACTATATTCAAATAAAAACACCGTTTGTTATTGTTTTTAACATAAAAAAAATTCGTTCTCGTACTGAAAGAACACCAATTTCTCTGTATTAACAGGTAAAAAGCAGTTTAGCTTCTCCATGTAAACAAGGCCAGATACAAAGAAAAGTCTTTCGCTATATACACTAACGCAAAATACCGAAAAAAAATTCTAGCAAATTTTGTCGAATTCGGTTACTGTTTCGCATGAGCTGGCCACTAAATATATGTGTCACGCTTCCGATCAGTTCGAAATGACTTTAAATAAAACTCAATCTCGCTAGAAATAATGTTTTTTCTTCTTTCTAGTGATATTGGCTATCTCGTTAAAACAGTCCCAAAACGAGTCGTGAACTTCGTGAAACACATTTGTTTCTGTCTCGTCCCTACTACTCCTTTTAACAGCCGTTGGAGATGAGCTGCTACTGATGGAAGATTCTTCGCAAGACATATTTATAGTTTCCAATAATATCTAAGTAGTATAATATGGAGGTTTCTGGCCCTATTAAAGGCGCCGCCACCACCCAACCCACCCTCTGACCCACCTCCTGTGGCCACTGCCCTATAATTAGAGGCAATTACCTACCTGTGTAATTCTAGGTCGCCCGCCCCGCCTCCTGCATCCAGGACTCCGCCTCTCGAGACAATTACCGTCCGCCGCCTTGTCGTTATCTACCTGTGTAATTGTAGGTCGTCCGCCCCGCCCCCTGCAGGCAAGATGGCGCCACTTGCAGAGATATTGACACTGTATGAGCTGGATGAAAATTGCCCATTTACATGGAGTGGTCTTGAAATAGTAATTATTCACAATTTCATCGGTTTTGTCAAAAGTATTGATTAATCGCGATTTTGTACTGAAATGAAGTCTAATATTCGCGTTTCATTCCGTTTTTCTATTCAGCGGTCATAAAATGGTAATTATTCACTAATTCATCGTAACTATTGAAATAATTAGCATATTTTCGTATAGTGTGGTGAATGGTTCAAAACCCCGCCGGTTTAATAAAGCGGGTAGGAATTCTGCAAGATAAAGAAGGGAGAGGGTAAAACTTGGTTCAGGCCCATTCAGGGCTACTCTTCCGAAAGATACCGTTCAGGCTTAACGTCCCAATCCATGGTAGTTTACTAGAATTCGTTGAGTTAAAGTCGTTTGTTGCCTGGAGTCACCACGAACTCTTATATGACGCAGGACAGATTTACAAATGTGTTGTTTGAATTTTGCACGAATATTACGCATAGTAGTGGTAGTGTATATTTTCAGCATAGCCTGTTATTATTATTATTACTATGCACAACGAGAGACGAAGAAGGGAAATGGTGAAACCTGGTGTCGGCCCATTCAGGCCTAATCTTTCGAAAGATACCGCAAGGTTTTAAGTCTCCATCCAAGGTAGTTTACTAGAATTCGGTGAGTTTAGTTTTGTGCGATATGTGGACACATTGAACGAGAAGGAATTCGGCCATTGCCTTTTGATGGATGCACCACGGCATTGACTTGGAGTGATTTCGGGAAACCTTGGAAAACCCAAATTTGGATGCTCGGACGGGGATTCGAACCTGCGTCCTCCCGAATGCGAGACCAGAACGTTAACCGTTCACCCACCACGTTCGGTCCTTAGGATTTGATAACAGCGAAGATATTATACGTACCTTACGTTTCTTTGAACAGCTACGAGCTGCTATTTGTTCGATTTGCAACTGAGTGATAAATTTGTTTCATTTATACATCCTACTTACACAGTTCTCTTTAAAAGATATCACACACTAGAGGTATACCGCCGAATCAAAACCAAACATGTGAGATGACCTACTAAATCCTGTGTTCAGGTGAAATGTGTATGGTAATAACACAGCAAAGCACCGATCCTGCGTTGTTGAAAGGAACAATGTAAACACTAGGTCGCGTAACAAACAGCATATCTCTCAAGGTATCGTGCGAAAGGCCAGACTTTCTCCATTAGGCGTCATTCGTCGTGGCCGATCTCTGTTTCTTGATGAACAGGACGTATTTTAATTCTGAAGTAGAAAACGCTATCAGTTAATCACGGTTTTAGAAATAGATTAATGTCTCAGTTGTGGAAGGTACTGAATATTCTCAGGACTGGTTTACAGATGTGCTCATTATACAAAATTATGACATCAAATGTAAGCTTACTCTTATATTATGTATATTTTATTCTTGTCTACTTGAAAGAGAGATACGTATCCCTCATTGTGTTTATTTAATTCCACTTCTTGACTATAAGTGATTACTCCATCAATCACTTTTAAATAAATTTTTACCAACAACACTTCGTTAAATCCTAACACAACGTTCATGCAACATAACTTTATTAATCTTGTCAGTCACAACCGATCACATATCTATCAAAATTCAAGATTCATCTTGTAAGTGTTTCTTTTTATCTCGTTTCATTCTCGTTGTCTTCGCGTTACGCCTTAAATATACTTCATTATTATGTTTGACCAAATGGACCGTGCAAAAATTTCAGGAATAAATTTAATGAATAGCAAGGTTAGCGGTTGGTATTTGGATGAAAGATGAACTGACTCATTTGAAGCAATGGTTAATTTGTCAACTGAAATACGTCCGTAACAAAATACTTACAACGTCTTTATAAACAATTAGAAAAAAAATTGTAGACGCGAATCATATATATGACACACTCGCGGTAATTTACAGTAGTAAACAGAACATTACTTTTGAGAGAAAAATATCAGAAAATCTCAGGCAATTTACCCAGTATCTGCCGTTGTAGTAATTTAGATGCCGATAGGAAGGGGTGATTTTTTAGTAAATCAGAGATCTCGAATTTTTGGCAGAGAGTCGTCGACCCTTAAACATAGCTATCGCATGTGGATGTGGAGGGATCGATTCCCGGTCCGGCTGTTTATTAGTATCTGCAGTTTTAGTAATTTAGACACAAACAACCGCTTTCGACAGCGAAAATCACGTTTAGTGATGTTTGTGCTGGTAGGAAGGGATGATTTTTTCCGTAGCAATTTGAGACAATGTGTTTCTTGAACTTTTAGCTGGGAATCCTCGACCCTTAAACATAGCTATTATTCCCTACCTGTGAACGCCTGCGGCCTTTTAAATAAAATTTTCTGCCGGGTACTACACGAGGCTATTACCTATCTGTGAATGTTGCTCGGGGAAACCTTCTCCGGCCTGCAATGAAGGTGACCTGCCATATAACATTTTTCTAATTATCATATATTATCGTAAATACCTACCCCCAGGATGATGTAGTGGATCTGCCCACTCGACCAACGTTTTCTAGATTTATTACGCTTAGACGGTCAACATCTCCTTGGTGGGGGATGGTCCACACACAATAAAAGGGAGATCTCGAATCCTAGAATCTTCAGTTTAAGTTTCAGGTAATATGGACGCTGTACAAGTTCTAGATGAAATTTCTGATGTTCTAAATGCAGGTACGATGCACATGAAATGTATTTGACTAGTAGAGCTCGCCATATAAATTAGAATATTTATCTTATTCTTTTTTGGTTTTACTGTACAATCACTCGTTGGATCTGCTCAGAATATTTTTATGATCATATTACTGAAAAACCTAAGCCATATGAAACATTTCGTATAAATCATTTTGACTGTGTCGTTGAATTACAATTCATATCATTCTCTGTCTTATCTCAAGTTCATTTATAAATAAGTTATTAGCATGTCATAGAGCATTGCCATTATATGATGATATAGGTAAATAAGTTTTCATGTACTTTTGTACGGTATTTGGGATGGCTCCTGAAAAAAGTCATGTCTGAATTCCACTCCAAATGCTGTAAATAGTGGAATCAGAAAACAGTGTATTTTTATCAGAATTCTGAAATTCGCCTGTCTTTAATGATCTAAACCGACTATTATGGTTTGGACTAAATTTTAATGTATGATAATTGTGTACAAGAGAAGGATGCACGTCAAATGTATTTGACCAGTAGAGCTCGCCATATGAATTAGAATATTTATCTTATTCTTTTTTGTTTTACATTACAATTACACGTTGGATCTGCTCAGAATATTTTTATGACCATAGTAGATAGCTCGCGACGTTACTGCTAACCCTTGTTTTATTGTTCTTGTCACACCTGCTCCCCTTACCCCTTTGTTCTATTGTTCCTGCTCACATCTGCTCCCCCTCCCCATTGTTCTATTGTTCCTGCTCACACCTGCTCCCCCTCCCGCTTTGTTCTATTGTTATGATACTTAAGTGACCACCTGCTTCTCCTAACCTCAATTTCAGCTGCTTTCCACCACTCCTCCTCCCCCTATGGCCCCTCACCTTGTAACTGTAACCCCTCTCACTCATCCCTGCTCCCATCCCCAATTGGATGACCATTTATGACGTCACGAGCTCTATTCTCCAATTGGGTTGCAGTATTTGAAACCACGCCCCTTACTCCATGTGGAGTCCACTTCTTCTCCAATTGGGTCACATTATTTGAAACCACACCCCTCACTCCATTTCGGACCATGGGTGCTGCTCACACCTTCTCCCCCCTCCCCCTCAAGACCCTTACCTTCTAACTGTTGCCCCTCCCCACACATCCCCTGCTCCAACCCCAATAGGGTGGCCATTTTATGACGTGAAGAGCGCTCTTCTTCTCCAATTGGGTCACAGTATTTGAAACCGCACCCATCACTCCATGTGGGGATCATTTGAATGACCACACACAGGTTTGCAGCTGCTCTCCTGACTCCACTAACACTAGTCGCATCCGTCTACCCTCACGCACTCGTTGTTATTGCTGTTTTGTTAGACCACAAAAGACACAGCTGCTTGCTTCGAATGACGTTATTCTGTCCGACCCTTCCGAACAATTAGCTATAAATTTTATGGAAACTTCTGCGTCCCTCTTCAGACACAGACGGCAGATGGGGTTATAGTAATAAGGGGACCAAAAAATTTCTTTGCTCCCTCAAACAATTACAGACAGACATTTCATCCATAGGGGGTTGATGTGAAACTTCTGCGTCCCCCTCCACACAGTCACTCTAGTGAAAAAAGTACCAGTTCTCGAACAGGCCCACGGATGCCTATCTAGAGGTATAAAAAGCCTGCATGCACCAACTCATATTTACTTGTGTGCCAAAGTTCGAAGAGCAACGTCGTGTCTCTCCTGAACGTTAGCCATGTCTGAAGATCTTTTCAACTAGGAAGGTACGTTCCATAATACTTGTAAAGAAAAAAAATATATGCACTTTTATTGTTTACTCTTAAATGTATAATACATATTATGTTTCTTCCACAGAAATGCGCTCATTATCGGAGTTGAGTCAGTTTGATGACTATGGTGAGAATGCTTTAGTGATTGTGCTTTATACTTTAAAATGTTAGATTTCTCTCTTTATTATTGATGATTACGGTGAGAATGCTTTAGCGATTGTGCTTTATACTGTAAAGTGTTAGTTTTCTCGCTATATCATTAATTCATTTTTCTCAGGAATCGACGAACTTCTACAAATCCCATCCAACGAACTAATTAATGTAATTTTTGAAGGTATGTGTGTGTCATATGAGTTGTATACTTATTTGCTTTTTTAACTTGTATTTTCTTTCCTTTTTTATTCTCTATATTAATATATACACTGTAATGGTATGTGCCGGGAGGGAGGTAAGGATGAAAACCTTTTACTTCTTTTTATAATTCAAAGAAACCCTAGGCTGCTAATTTATTGGGTACTCATAATGGCGTACAGGTGAGACTTATTTATCTTTAACATTAACACATTGAAATATTAATAAAGGGAACTAAGCCAAGCCTTTTCTTACAATTGCCAACGTATTAATAAACAAATAAAGCATTAAAACACCACCACATTTAAAATTGATCTTGAAGCAAACTCCCAATATTAATTGGCAAGCAAGAAAGCTTCACACTCTATTTTTTTAAATGAAAGTTCCCTTCACAATGATCGGGAACCATAAATCAAATACAGTATTGACATTAATTGTATCCGATCTCAAATGCCGGGCGCCAGGATAATTTAAATTATCGGCCAAGTGTGGCTTTAAGAAAGTCTGCCCCAGCTAGCTCAATATTTGGGGCTGCGAGAACTCCTAATCATTCAGTGGTCGTTACAGGGCTGTACCCAATGACCGAATAAAAGTACCACACTGCACTGTAGAAATATTACCGTGGTGGCGATGTATTTCCCGCGACGGCGGAATTACTATAGCCCCTTGGCTATAGCGTACAATGCACCACGTCCGTCACCAAGCTTACTGGATGAGTGCACAGCAACCTCACTGTACAGGACACGCTTATTGACTCTCAGGTTCGATGCCAAGACGGAGTGATCTCCAGCTTCGGAAGATCCGCTCCTTCCAGTCTGAAGACTCGGAGTCAAGTCCTCCGCAGGAAAAGCCTCCTCCCTTCGCTCGTGGTTTACATAGAGCAATAATTCACTTGCATTACAAAATGCAAAGGATAGTCACTCTAGATTGGTTCTGCCGTTTTCAAGCTCCTCCTACCAGCTGTGACGATAGGCGAACATTGTCTTTTTCGATTCGTGCGAACTCGGCATTGCCTCGGATTTATTCGTTATCTGTGACCTATAAACTGCCCGTTCGGAGACCTGGGTTTGGGATACGAGCATTCACCCCAGTGTACAGTTTCCCGGAGCTAAGGGATTATACGCTTGACCAAATGCGTTAGAAAGTGTAGCTGGTGTCCGTTGTCCCTGGCAGCCGCCGGCGACAATCTGGCGCGTCTGCCTGGGAGGTCCCACAAACACTGACAATCCTCTCCGATAATTCCTTTCTTATTCTTTTTATATATAAAAATATAGAAAATATTATATATAAAAATGTACGGAATGACCCATATTTGGTCATTCTGTTACAACACTATGTTTGTATGTTTCAGATATGGACTCTAGTAAACTGGATTTTGATCCAATAGATTGTAACTCCAAGCGACGACGAACGACTCATCCTTCACCGGCTATGTGTTACAGCCCATCGTCACAGCCAGCAGCACATTCGTCTCCATACCAGAACCAAAGAGCTAATTGTAACTCAATATTACCTCTTCGAATAAGTCATTACTACTTCTTTGAATAATTTTTTTCTGTTAACATACTTTTTTCCCCCTTATGTAACTAAAATTTATTGTTTCTTTTTTCCTCATATTTCATACAGGGGTCGGCCGCAATCTCGAAAGGAACTTCCGCCATCGACAGGAACGATTCTGCTCCACCACCAATGTGGTGGCCCTGGGAATCCCAGGATGCAACAGGCCCAAGCAGGCAGCGGGCAACAGGACCCAACATGCAGGAGGCCACGCCCTTTCCAGCCACGGCAGGTCAAAGCAGGCTTATCGCTACACCTCGCGGACACATCGCCACAACATCGACATGGCGGCCGACCCCAGCACATTGTCAGCCCAAGCAGCATGCACAAGCAACTGCAGGTCCAAGCAGGTATATCGCTGCTCCACACCAGCCTATCACCATCACATGGCAGCCGACTCCAACATCCAACAACAGTAGTAGCCCAGCAGCAGCAGGTGACAGTGCAATAGCGGGAAGCAGCCACAACGATGCACCAATGAGGGTTGAGTTTCCAGATGCAGCGCGCTTAATCCTTGAAGATAGGTAGAGTGCATTTAGAAATAGAATCTACATCGGCACCATTCTAAATTCTGAAAATTTTATTGAACCACTTAATTTCATTGACGCATGTTACGAACTTTTGGCAAATAAATTCCATGAAATTGTTAGTAGCTAGTCCACCCCGGCTGTAAAGGTTCAGTGTAGTCTAGCTAGATCTTTTGCAGTTCAGAAGGCATTAAATATCGTATCCGCAAATTTGTATTTTGTGACCAAAATACATAAAGTCATGACCAGCACTCACCTTTCTGATTGGTATAAGATCTATGTGAAGTCGGAGCTCAGGACTAAATTGGAAGAGTTTCAAGAGAGAGATTCGGGCAAATCCCTCAAAAGGCTAATTTCCCTCGACATAAGCATAGCTCATTTCCTGCCTTTTTATAGAGGGTTGCTCTGCCAGTTGATATCCAAAGAAAGCTGTAGTCAACGTGTGTAACTATGATGAGTTCTGTTTTCTTTGGTCTCGCATTGCAGCTGAAGTACAGGCACCTCATAAACGCGCACACCTAGTTAGTTCTTATAGGGAGGCATTCGAGAACCATTTCTCAGGTATTGAGTTTCCGCTAAAACTCTCAGATATTTCAAAATTCTAGAGGCAAAATCCAAACATTTCAGTAATTGTTTTCGGTCTGGATCTTATTAACGGTAGGAATAAAGTTGTCGGGGCCTTACATTTAACTGCAGACAAACGCGATAACCATGACAACATGTTGCTGCATACTGACAGTAGTGGGAATTCCCATTATTGTTGGATTCGCAACTTGTCGCGGCTAGTTAGTTCTTTATTAAGTAAATACCACCATACTATTAACATATGTGACAGATGTCTGCAGCACTTCAGTCGCGAAGATCTCCTGTACCGACATGGGATCGATTGCGCAAGGACAGATCCTGTAAGAGTAGATATGCCCGGCGACGATGATAAAACATTAAAGTTTAAGGATTTTGCACACCAACATCGTGTGCCCGTCGTCGTTACGCGGATTTTGAAAGATTGTTAGAACCTTATGATTCATGCAGTCAACCTCCCAACGCCTCTCACTTAACCAAAGTCCAGAAACATACCCCATTCGCTGCGGCATACCAGGTTGTTTGCACCGACGTACCTAGTCTGTCACATTTCAACTCCTTCTCGGATCAAAACCCCGAGAAATGGCTTGTGAAACATCTTGTCAAGCTTGCCGAGGATGTTGATAAAATTTACAAGGAGTGTATTCCCATGGTAATGACAGATGAGCAGGAAGAAAAATTTGCTGATGCTACAATATGCCACATCTGTGAGAAAGACATTGAACCAGGGACTGTTAAGGTCCGCGATCATTGTCACATCACAGGTGCATTTAGGGGGGCTGCGCACAATGCAATTTGCAGTTTAAGACTAAAAAGTACATATCCATTTTCATCCATAATCTTTCCTGGTATGATGTACATTTCATAGTTATGGCTTAATCCTATCTCGACGGTGATGGGATGGATGTACTTCCCATAAACACTGAACGCTACATTTCTTTTTCAAAAAAGGTTGAACATACATCAATTAGGTTAAGGTTTCTGGACTCTTACCGATTTATGCAGTCCCCATTAGACAAACTGGTTGGAACCCTTGAGGACGGTGACATGAAAATTACTAGTGCTCATTTTGCCGACCCTGTGAAGTTTCAATTAGTTAAGCGGAAAGGAGTCTTCCCCTAAGAATATATGGATTCGTGGGAGAAGCTCCAAGATGCCACGCTTCCTCCAAAATCTAAATTTTACAGTTCGTTGTCGGTGTCTGAAGTTTCAGATGATGATTACCAACACGCGACACAAGTGTGGCAGACTTTCCAGATCAATACTTTCGGTGAATATGCAAGTCTGTACATGGAGACAGATATGCGGTTACTTGCAAATCGGTTTGAAAAATTTAGGAGTGTATGCTTGAGGAAATACACCCTGGACCCTGCCCACTACTTTACATTCCCATTCCTTTCGTGGAAGGCCATGTTAAAGAGCACACATGTTGAGTTGGACCTTCTGACCGATATCGACATGCTGCTCCTTTTCGAACGCGGAATTCGCGGAGGTATTTGTCAATGTGTACTTAGGTATGCAAAGGCAAATAACAAGTACATGTCGGAGTACAACCGCGAGGCGCCAGACAATTTTATCATGTACTTCGACATTAACAATCTGTACAGCTGGGCCTTGTCCGAGTATCTACCCTCTGGTGGGTTTCAGTGGTTGTCGGCCGAGCAGATTGCGGGCATAGATTTTATGAGCGTTGCATCTGATTCGCCCAGGGGATTCGTGATGGAGGTAGACCTTACGATTCCTCATGATAAACACGACGTTCTAGCAGACCTATCACCATTTCCAGAGCACAAAGTCCCTGTAGGTTCTAAACTCCCCAAGTTGATGACCACACTGGAGGACAAGGTACGGTATGTCCTCCATTACCGAGTCCTCCAAGAATATGTAGACTTGGGGTTGCAAGTGAGCAAAATACATCGCATGATTTCTTTCAACCAGTCCCCGTGGTTGAAAGACTCTCTCAACACGGATTCTCGTCGACAAGCTAACACAGGTTTGAGAGAGATTTCGACAAGTTAATGAACAATTCCATTTTAGGCAAAACAATGGAGGACATTCTTAAACACCGTGACGTGAAATTGTGTACAGGTTGGTCGGGTCGCCGTGGTGCCCGGAAATTTGTAGCTTCACCTAGATTTAAACACATGACCGTTTATCACGAAGATTTTGTGGCTCTGGAAATGGCGAAAGTTCGGCTCCTCTATAACAAACCTCTGTATGTCGGAATGTGTATTCTTGACCTTTCCAAAGTGAGAATGTATCGATTTCATTATATATTCGCTATCCTTGCTTTGGAGGCCTCAAGCTGCTTTATATGGACACGGACAGCTTCATTTACATCATGATCCGCGATCCATATGAAGTGATGCTCCACAACAAGGATAAAGTCCTGTAATGAAAACGTTGTCGGTGTTATGAAGGACGAGGCGAATGGCATCCCTATTGTGTAATTTGCTGGGTTGCGGTCAAAGATGTACACATTCCGGCTAGAGTCGGAGCAAGGGTTTGGCTCGCTCCGTCACACGGAGGTTGCAGATGGAAGACTATGTTAATTGTCTTCATGGAGCATCAACAAAATTCCATCTGCAGCGTAGAATAGGTTCCTCCCTACAAATTGTAAACACAGTACAAATCTCCAAACTGGGTCTGTCTAGGACGGACGATAAGCGGTATATTTTCCCCGACGGGATAGAGACCCTACCGTGGGGGAACAAGTTTGTTCCTGATTCTATAAATAATGAGTGAATGTTTGTAAATAATGTGTGAATGTTTTTAAATAATGTGTGAATGTTTGTAAATAATGTGTGAATGTTTGTAAGTAATGTGTGAGTGAAGATAAAATATATCGCTTATCCGTGTGTATATATGTATATGTATAGTGCACTGCTTAGAATAATGGAAAACTTGTAAAATAGGATAGACTAAATATGTGCTGTACATACAAAAAAAAAACTTGATGCACATGTGCTGTTGTACAAATAATATAAATACGCACAAAAAAAACTTAGATTGAATTTTTGTTGTTGTGTTGTACAAATACTGTACATACATTCAGTGCACTATTAGTTTTTCAATAAAAACATCAACATGTATATTTCCCTGAGTGCTATGCGCATTTTTCATTGTAAAAAGATGGCTGCTGGGTGTGCTACCGCTGCTGAATTCATAGATTATAAGGCACATTTCTTTTCTATGTTTTTAATGTAAAAAATTGACTAAGTATACGAATAGAATCATGCAGTACATAAATTGCAAATTTGTTGAGTTGCTTGTTCATTTTGTTTGGATTAGGATAACTGAAGAAGAAAAAAATCGTACAATTGTTAATTTTTTCTTTTATTTTTATTTTTTATTAAGAACAAATGTACATAATTTACGTTTTAATTAAATCTTTTTTATGAATGTACATCTTTTATATTTTAATTAAATCTTTTTTATGAATCCATGTATTATGTGTTTTATTAAAATCCAACCGCTTCAACAAGATCATATTTTTCCTTCTGTTTATTACTCGTTCAACCAAAAATGTACTTGTAAGTTTTGTTAGTTGTAGTTCTTGCTGGTAAAATGCTCCTGCAATATCATTACCTTTATAATCTTTAAGTAAATAAGTTACAGGATTTGTTAATTTTACTTTACTGATGGTATAAACTTCAGATGACCAGTTAGGTGAGTAGCCTTCATCAAACTTTTCTTTGAATCTGCTGATTCTGACATGGTCACCTCCTTTGAATTTTGCAGGAGTAGTAATCTTAATACGGCTGTACACTGTTGAAAGTAGTGAGTTATCGTTAACATCGCATGGTTTTATCTTGATGGTGCTGTGCCACTTGTTATTATAATCAAACTTTAACTGTGGAAGAAGTTCAATCCACCTATGTGAACCACGTCTGCTGAATTCCTGCCACATCACATTCTTGATAGTTCTGTTGAGACGTTCCATTATTGATGCTTTAAGATGAGTATATATTCAGTAGTGATTAATTCCATAGTTAGTCATGAGTGTCTTAAACTTTGAATTGTAAAATTCCTTCCCGTTGTCAGTCGGTAAATTTTTAGGAACACGATCACCATTTAGTATTTTCTTCATAGCGTCGACCACCACACTAGCCGTTTTGTTTTTGAGAGGTAGAGCCCATGCAAACTTTGAATAAGTATCGATCACCATCAGAACATACTTGTAGCCACTATTTTTACGTGAGTATGGGATCATTTCTACAATATAAGCTTGCCACAGATCGTCAAGGCCTTTGATTATTACACGCCGTCTTGGGAAATTTGTTGTTGCTGGCCTATGAAGTTCTGCACACAACTTGATCCATGTTACACGATGATGTCTCTCTCACGAAGTTCTTCAATCACCGATAAAATTTCGTTGGAGTGTGCAGTATGTCCTGCTGATGTTGATGCGGTAAGTAACTTCAATCTTTCAACGAGCTCGTTGGGATCGTCCCAATACACATATTCCTTCATGGGAAGAAGACCAGAACCCGACTGATTGTCAAGTTTAGAGATTATGCTTTTATACTTAGTGGTTGTATTTTTCAAAACTTTTTCAGATGGGTTAAAGTTAACTCTGTGGGCATTCGTAATGTTTAGTATTTCATAATATTCATAATAACTTTTCAAGTCCATGCTGGTAATTTTTTTTTTTTTTTTTTTTTTTTTTTAAGAAAAATAGTTCCATTAGGCCTTGATTTCTTACATATTCATTTCCATCAATCAGAATAACATATCCATTCATAATCATAGGAGTATTTCCAATCATTAGCGAATAATTTTTCTTCCGAATACCATACACTGAATCATAATCTCTTTCACTTCGATTGAGTGACTTCAAGAACTCTTTGATTAAACCTGGAGATTGCTGCTGCTGCTGCTGATGTCGCGGAGGTAAGAAAACATTTTCGATTGTATTCGTCACAGGCCTTAAAGAATCTTTGAAAAGTTTCTCAGAATCGATTTGACCAGTTTTCAAGTCGGATTGCTTTTCGGGCCTTTGTGATGCCACGTTTAGTTGTTGATGTATACATGTTTAAGTATCGAATGAAGTTTATTGTACTGTTTTATACTTGATAGTTAATTTTGCTGTAAATGGTTTGTGGGGTTGGGCAATTGGGACAAAAATAAGTTTATCACCTTGCAGTTTTAATCCAATTCAGTATCAACCCTGCGCGGTTTGGTTATTGAGAGGATTACACCATTGACGGGAATTTCATAATAGTTTAGACCTGTCTCTAGAATGTATGCTTGATCTTTAATCAAATCTGTTACCGCAATAGTTACAACCATAGTAACCACTGTCGATTGTATTTCCTTCAGAAGCATTGCTACATCGCTAGTTGCTACATCGGTAGTTGCCTTGTCAATGTATCGTTTGAATGCAACATCGTCATCTTCGATGGGGTCAGCTACATGTTTGACTATCCTACCTTGGCAATCCAAATTACCTTCCTTTGTAATAAGTATGTTTTGAGGTGGGTACACCAAAACTCTCCTGCTCTGTTTCGTTGAAGTTCTCCCAAACTTGTCCATGTTTGCAATGATGACAGTACCTAGTGAGCTTGTCTATTCATTCAAAAAACGAATCAAATCCGTTTCGGTACCGTCCATGATACATGTCTCAGTCTTTGTCAATAACTGCAAATCCATGCTTGCTCTCATTCCAGCAAGAACCGCATAGATTTTTAAACTCGTTGAACGACATGTCATACTTTGTTTGGTACAACGACTTGCAAAACACGTAAACATTTTCAAATCTAAGCACATTGGGGTGTCCCAGCAGGGAGAACATGAGATTGGTTTTACCACAGATTGATGGCCCACACACTATTGCCCTCAATGTGTCGGGGAATAGAGGCCCATTCTTCTTCCTCTTCTCCCGCTTGGTGTCGGCAACATCCACATTACTATCGGGCTGTTGTTCGCTGTTTGACGAACCTCATATTGACGTGTTCCTATAGTTGCTCAGGCTATATATATAGGCACGCGAGCATGTAAAATCAGTCAGTTGATAACAATGCCTCCTACAAGGAAGGTGAAGAAGAAGAAGAAGGGACGTGGCTTCTTAAACAAGTTAATAGACAAATTGCCAATTGAAGCACACATTCCAACCTACCAGTTCTGCGGACCTGGGACGAAACTGGAAAAGCGGTTGAAACTCGGTCAGACAGGGATCAATCCACTAGATGCCGCATGCAGAGAACATGATATCGCGTATGCGCAAGGCTCTGATAGACGTAATGCAGACCGCATACTCGCAGAGAAGGCTTCAAATAGAATGAGGGCCAAAGATGCAAAGTTCGGTGAACGGGCAGCTTCATTTCTAGTCAACGGCGCTATGCGTACCAAGTTAAAGTTGTGTTCAGGCATTAAAAAGAAGACGACGAAGAAGAAGAAGACGACGAAGAAGAAGAAGACGACGAAGAAGAAGAAGACGAAGAAGGGTGGAATCCTCCCCTTAATACATATTTCTGCCGGGTTGTCGGCTGCCGGAGCTCTTTCTGGCGGAGCCACAGCCATCGTCAGAGCCGTCAAAGCTGCTAAAGAAGCAAAAAAGCAGTTGACTGAACAGAAACGACACAATGAAACCATGGAGGCAATTGCAATGAGGTGTAAAGGTCTGTATTTGAAACCGTATCGCAAAGGTGGATCGAGATTTTTTTTAAAAAATGTCAGATCATGCTTTGACCGATGACGATTTACGTAGACACGTAAAGCGTTTGCGTATACCTCATTTTCGTGGCGTCTGCATTACCTATAAAAATTAGTTAATGTGAATGTGGAATTGTGAACTTGGACAATGCTGCAAATGCTGGATTGCATACATCAAATACAAGGATGGTGTCTTATCTCTACCATTAGAATTGCAGCGATACTTTGTAGGTAACAGAATACTGTACAATGTGCAACGACATCAGGAATTTGGCACGCACGTATGTGGACATTTATGTTTAAAATTCCTGCAGCAAAATGTTTAACATCGGTCTTGCATGAACCTTATTCGGGGTAACACATGTCTGTGACACACTGCTTGTCCGGTAACAGTTTAGTCTTGAGCTGTGATTACTTTCCACCGATAGATTTGAGTCAAGGCGAGTATAAGATCGGCTTAGCAGATTTTCAAACATACAACTCCATTCCGATTATTGATAAGTCAAAAAACAAATTTCATTACTCGAAGAATAAAGTGATAGATATTCCTACGGGATCGTATGATATTGACGATTTGGCCAGTTATTTGGCTCGGCTTGCAAATAACGAGAAACTGGTTATTAAAGCAAACAACAATTCACTCAAGTGTGAGATACAAACACCAGTTGAAATAGACTTCACGAAACCAAACTCAATTGGCTCACTGCTGGGATTTTCGAGACGTATATTAAAGACAGGATTTCATACCTCAGACTACACTGTGCAGATATTCATAGTTAACGCGATACGTATAGAGTGCAGCATATGTACTGGAAATTACGTCAACGATAAGCTGGGGCATACACTTCACGAGTTTTTTCCAACAGTACCGCCAGGGTACAAGATTGTAGAAGTACCTGCAAACGTCATTTATCTTCCCATCACGGTGAAAACGCTCAACAGCATTCACATTAGAGTTGTCCGTCAGGACGGAAATTTAGTGGATTTCAGAGGAGTAACTATTACTCTTAGGCTATGTATAATGAAAGGGTGCGCTTTATAATAAGAAGCGTCAGACTCAAATAGTTGTCAGTAGTCAACCAACAGTGAAACGGTTAACACCTGCTAACGTGCTCTTCCTACAGTCGTTAGGCTATACAGTAAAAGATGGATGAAGTGCTTGATTTAACTTCCAGTGTGGAATTTGGTGAGTCGGTGACGCGTAAACAGTTTTTGAGTCATCAACCACATACACCAACAACATTTAATAATAATGATGAAATTCGGATACCTATTCAGAACCAGGATACATATACACTGCCTGGGGAAAGTTTCTTGCATATTGAAGGAATATTTGTCAATGAATTACAATTCAAATGATTCTCTGTCTTATCTCCAATCCATTTATCAATACAGTTATTAGCATTAAATCATGATATAGGGAAATAAGTTTTCGTGTGTTTCTGCACAGTATTTGGGAAGGTTCCACTGCAAATCCTGTAAATAGTGGTATCAGACATATACATGCCAGATATACACTTTTTTATACATTATTATTATTATAGTAATTATATTATTATTTCTTTCCCACAGAAGATTGGAACGAGGTAATACCTCCTCCCCCAACCGCACCTAAAAAACAGAGAGGTATTGGGATAAGCATCCAAAAGGACAAAAAGCCGTGGTTCGGCCTTACTACATTACAGGACATCCCGAGTTTGCGGCGCAAGACCCTGTCGTTATTGCTGCCGGCATTGACTGGATTCAGCGTTAGTCTGGCGTCCCGAGCTTGCGGCACGAAATCCGGTCATTATTGTTGACTACGTTCATAACATAGAAGAAGAAGAATTATTTAACATCGATGCTGAACAGGAGATGCTGGATACCGATAGAGAAATTTATACTGACGATAGCAGCACGGAATTTTTGTGGAAAGTCCCCGTTGTGTACAATGAATTGTAATAAAATTACCATTTTTTAATAAATATGCTTCTAACATTATTGTTCTTTGTTTCTTTATAAAAAAAAATTGTAATGATACTCCTTGACCACAGCAGCAGCCATTAATTAATGGCCTTTTACCTACATGCATGGATTGTTTTTCCTTCCCGCATAAGTTAATATGTGCCACTTTCCATGAATTTCATTAAAAATGTATAAAATAGACATGTTGGTAAAATACTCATGCAATATCTTCACCTTGGAAGTCTTTAAGTAAACAAATTACATGATTTTGATGTTACCACCTTTTGGATCTTGTTAGGGCATGTAGTCATTCTAGTAAACCACATGGAATACAGATTTTGAAGTGACCGGTCATCTGTGTGGATATTTTAGAGAATTTCTAAGTGAAGGAGGGGGAGTAACTATATTTTGGCGGAACTTTTTGAACTTCATTTTAATGAGGGTATATTATCGTGTTGTTGGTTGTCTTATGAATATATTGCCATCAGTGGAACCTGCAAATTTGATACGGATCGGAGCCTATATAGAAGAGAAACTTTGTAGCTGTTACCAGAAATATGAACTTAGAAACAAGAACATATACAATTTTAAGAGAACTTATATTTTAATTTCATACCCAGCAATAATGTACCGACTTAATAGTTCTTTGTTTTGACTATTCCCTTGTAAAATGTGTCGCCCAAAATAAATTGATAGTTACCTAATTATGAAAAGTAAAGTGAACTTGTATATATGGTATCCTCAACATAACCTAATCCACGGTCAGAGCTAGAGGTTTAAACATTCTTGCACAACAACCCCCAGCAAACAACTACCTCTTCTACAAAATTTCATGGGAGACTCTCCGAAACGACTTGGACAGTTTAAACAAACGCAAATCGGAACAGAAAAGGGAACTAATGGTGATTTGCCTTGTCTTGCAGCCTATTGTCCGACAGCGAGCTTATGAATATTACAATTTAAATTTATGATTTTGTATTTTGTAAATGTATTTATTCATTTTTACAAATGATTAACAGGAATTAAATCCAGTAAATCAATATTAGAAAATTATCAGCAGCCAATGTTATTTTTATATGATAATTCTATAGCCAGAGAAGTAGATAGCACTGTCGTTTCTAAGGCTTCTGGATTTACTTCTACATGGAATCGTTTAACATTGATGACAGAAATTTTTCATCACGTTCAAATTTTGAGTGCAAATCTACAGAAATCGAATCTACATGTTATTGAATCGTATGAGAACATGGAAGCAATCATCGATGTGCTCGAGATTCAAAATTCAAATAAATTTTACGGAAAAGTGTTTAGTAAGATACCAATGTTGAAATCAACGAACTACAAATCCTATATCGACGTAAAATTCCCAAGCGCCTCGACCAAGGTAAGAGCGAAAAATCTATGTATGAACGGTATCGCTGTGGCCTTGCATTCGGGAGGACGTGGGTTCGAATCCCTGTCCGCACATCCAGTTTTGGGTTTTGCATGGTTTCCCAAAATCACTCCAGACG
This sequence comes from Vandiemenella viatica, assembly GCA_031002005.1. NCBI lineage: Eukaryota > Metazoa > Arthropoda > Insecta > Orthoptera > Morabidae > Vandiemenella > Vandiemenella viatica. The sequence goes on from JARYHS010008074.1 coordinate 293,356,875, forward strand.
AATGCCGGGATACTTCCTTGAAAAGCCCATGGCTGAATTCCTTCCCGTTCCTTGCCCCCTGTCCTTTCCGCCTCTAACGACCTCGACGTCAACGACGCGCAAAAGCCATAAGAAAAATCTAAATACCTCAAGATTTAAAAAAATAATAATTAATTTGCAGTTTATGATCAAAAACTTAGGTCGTTAACGAGTCAATTCGACAACGGTTCCACGTGCTTCTTAAAATTGTTAGAAGGATTCGCTTTATAACAGACCTCAAATGTTGAAAAATTATAAATTTATATTATTATGACTCTCACAAAGAATGCGTAGTATTTGAGACATGTTTTTGCAAATTTTGAACAGCAGGCAAAAAATTTTTCTAGAGAGTTTTTACGGAAGTACAAATGGACTGAAGAATTCATACAAGAGTTTTACGATTTGTTCAACTGCTCGTCACGATTCCTGGGCCATCCTGTTTTTCTGTTTTCTGCCGACTCAAGAGTTACCTAAGACAGGCAAAGTTGCAAAACTGACTCAATAACATAACAATATTATATGTATAAGTAAATTCACTGACGAACTTGATATGGAAAAGTAGCTGAATCAGTTCATTTACAAACAAACTGTATAGCTTTTGAATTGCGCAATTCATACAGAGAAATAGTAAATTTAACATAATAAATATTGAATTTTTTGTACACAGTTAAAATTTATTGAATAATTTATATGATATTTTTAAATTATTTTTGTATTTTTTACCTCTAAGGATTTGTTAACCTGTTAATCATTATTAATATTATCATTGCTTAGGTACGATAGCAAAATAAAAGTTTAAAGGGCTCTCCCTCCGCTTTACCTAACTACACACGCCGACGTATCACCAGTTCTGTGTACCACCAACATTTGATGCGGTATTTTTCAGCGATGAAAATTGAGACAGGTAACATTTAAAAAATAATGTGAATTTTCAATTAGACAATGCTGTTGAATTACAATTCATGTGTGTCATATCCAAAACTTATTAAATGCAAGTAGCCTTAACCAAAATGGTACTAAGAGAATGATGCATGAAACTATAAATTGCTATAATTATAACTATGTTACAAAATCTATCAAAATCTCACAGACGATCTGTGATAGATTTGTGACGATTTAAGCACGTCATAGGGTGTGGCATAACCTTATGTCCTTACCCAAAGGTCTTAGTAACTTTAAACGCAGTAGAGTATTTGAGATACTGATCTTTATTAAACTGGCACTTTTTATAAAACACAATGAATATTTCGAAAATACAAATCACCTCAGATAGTCCCAGATGCGGTTCTTTTAATATGCTAACTAAGTGGCTTATGAATAGACTTCTTTGTGGAACAGAAACGGCATTTATTCCCTACTATTGTTGTTAATATTAATTGATATTACAATTAGGTTGCATTTGAGGAATTTTTATCACACAATATACTTTTGTAATCGAAAGTTTATTGTAACTGAAATGGAAAATATATGAATTCTTAGGCTTCCGCGGCCATCTTTGTAAATGACGATTGGATTTTACGTGAATGTCGCGTTATTTATTTGACAGTCCAAGTTTTCGGTTACCATTCTGCAAGTGAAGGGAGAATCAAACATTTTAGAGAATACAACAATTTCAACGATGACAGTGGTCTATTTGTCTGCGATGCTTGGCGCTCGTTGCTATATAAACATAAATAGTATCTCTGAAGAAGGCAGCAGAATGGCAGTCGAAACCATAGACTGTCAAATAAATAACATGGCATTCAAGCAAAATTCAGTTGTTATTATTATAAAATATATTTGTCACAGTTAATATGATTCACGTACCTCGTCAAGACTGCTTGCCAACGGCCTCCGAAAGGAGGGCGGAAGAGTGGGGAGTGGTTCAGGACACCCTCTTACCCTTGGGGTTGGAAACGGCCCCTAAAGGCGGATGAATCAGAAATGATCAACGGCATGGGGATGCAGAAGGCAACGGGAAACCACTGCATTAAAGACCCAAAGGGTATCCCGAAGACATGTAATCCTCTCAAATTACATATATCATGATGGCTTCTTCCTGGGTAAAATATTCCGGAGGTAAAATAGTCCACCAATCGGATCTCCGGGTGGGGACTGCTCAGGGAGGAGTCATCGGAATGGATAGAAACATTCTACGAGTCGGAGCGTGGAATGTTAGAAGTCTGAATAGGGCAGGTAGGTTAGAAAACTAACTTAAAACGGCAGATGGAACAACTTAAGTTAGATGTTGTTGGGATTAGTGAGATTAAATGGAAGGACACACAGGATTTCTGGTCTGGGGAACACAGGATAATTAGCACACAAGCTGTCAATGGAGTCACTGGTGTAGGATTTGTAATGAACAAGAAAGTAGGGAAACGGGTGAGTTATTATGAACAGTTTAGTGACAGGATTATTTTGATGATGTTAGAAACTAAGCCCGTCCCAACCACATTAGTACAAGTGTATATGCCAACGTCACAGGAAGATGACGAAAAAATAAAAAAAATATACTCTGAAATTGAAGAATTAATCCAAAAGTGGGAGAAGGGAAAGAGGGGAATACTGTAGGAAGTTTTGGTCTAGGAGAAAGAAATGAGTGAGGAAGTAGGTTTCTAGAAGTTTGTGAAAGATATAAGCTAGTAGTGGCAAACACACTGTTTAAGAACCATGCAAGAAGAATATACACCTGGAAACGTCCTGGGGATACAGGCAGATATCAGCTAGATTATATCATGGTCAAACAGAGATTCAGGAATCAAGTTCTAGACTGTAAAGCGTACCCAGGAGCAGACATAGACTCTGAACATAATTTGATAATAATGAAGTGCAGGATGAAATTTAAGCTAATAAGGAAGCAGTATAAACAGAATAGACTGGAACTGAATAAACTGAAACAATCTAGCACAAGAGAAAAATTTGCAGAAATGGTGGACTTAGGTCTAAGAAGTAACTCTGAAAGGAGTTCAACCGAAGACGAATGCAATGCATTAAAGACCGAAATAATGATAGCTGGTAAAGAAACATTAGGCTTTAGGGAACAAGTTGCCTAAAAACATTGGAGCTGTTCAGGCATCATTTCTGCAAAGGGTCAGAAAATGTCTGGAAGTAAATGGTCACCTTTTTGAGCACCTGCTGTAGACATGGCTGTAAATAAGTAAGAAAAAGCATTTAAAAATCAATTTCGTCACTATCCTTTAAAATTACCTTCCATGTTTACAGAATGAAAATTACATGTAATTATTTAAACAATAATTAAAATTATACACAAAAAACGCGAATATTCATTTTTCGCGATTACAGCGCCATCTGTGAGGCTAACAGAAAAGTTAGTTAAGCAAACTATTTTTATTTTTTCATGAGGAATCGGAATCTTCAAAAAAAATAGGGGTTCCCATTTAAAAGAATTAAGTTGACCTTGTTGTAACGACAACAGCGCCACCTGTGAAAAAACCAATATCACATAATTGTAGCCCCCTACAGTACGATTATTTTTTATATAGGTTATTGTTTGTTAAAATGCTTTCTTTCCGAAATATTTCCAGAAAACATATTAAATGCCCCACCCTGTATACTGTAATAATGAATGATGTACATGATCAATAATGCCATCTAGCTTTTGATTAGGAGAGCTCCTAATGTTTTTCTTATTTTCAAATTGACACTGAGCTATACACAATTCGCCAACTGTTGATCCCATTAAACCATACACATTGGGTTCTGCGCATGCGCAGTAACCGCGTAACTCGTAACGCGTAGCGCTGACAAATTTCTCCCTACAGCGGCCAAAGACATTTTGCTTCAAAAATTGCCACTAAGTTTTAATGCCATGAGACTGTAACTTGAAATTTTAAACATACGGTTTAATACAATGCTTTTTCTTTTTCTGATTTCACATTTATATGTATTAAATAATCAACATACATCTTAGGTACACACAATAAGGCTGATCGCCAAAACTTATTAACACATATTGCAGTAGACATGATGAAAATGAGTGACGTGCTGATTAAGATTATTCATCAAACCCTTCGGATTGTGTTTTGCTGTGGTATCTCAGTCCGTGGTGAGAATACCTTGAGGCGCTCTATAGTTAACGTGAGGACACTTTCTCCAGAGAACGACCGCATTGGAAGTTCCAGGGAAACATCCACAATCACGAGTAACTAGCGTGAGTTGTTGTTAACTGGACATAGGAGTAGTGAAACTTCAGACCTGAAACGGTGAAAACTGGTTAAATTGTATATATATTGAGTCCTATGACAACAAATAATGTAGGCCGCTGATACACTGCTACTTTCCAGTAACAACAATTTCTGTCACCGACTTGAAAGTTACCGAAAATACTATCCGTAATTTAGTGACTTCGTGAAAATGGGGCCAGAATCTACCAACAAATCACATAATATATGAAATCACTAATAGGAAACAGATTTGTCTTCACAGTCAATACTTAATGTGAATGAATCACGTCTGCAGCTGTGCTCTACGAGATAGAAATTTATATGGAATCACTGTGACAGTAAAATGTAACAGCAAATATAACCAGGTATAAAATTTCTCCATTTAACAGTTATCTTAAAAAGAAAGTAAACCATCGCTTTCTTGATGTCTCGACTAACTGTATTGCTGAACTATATTTTCAAAAGGATAATTATTATTATTTCTTTATTTTTTGCTGTTATTAGTTTTTCGACTGGTTTGATGCAATCCTCCATCCCCTTCTATCTCACGCTAACCTCTTTATCTTAACATATCTTTTATAACTTATATCTTCAATTATCTCCCTTCATCTATCCTAATCTTCATCAACCTCTACAGTTGTTTCCATCGACTGTTCCCTCCACGAACAAATTAATCAATCCAGCATGTCTTGAAATGTGACCCATTTTCCTGTCTCTTCTTTCTGTAAGCCTCTTCCACAAGCTTCATTTTTAACCCATCATTTCCAGAACTCGTTCATTTCGTACTTTATACGTCCATTAAATTTTCAGCATCCTTCTATAGCACCACATTCTAGTTGTCAATTTTCCTTCTTTCTGCTATTCCTAAAGTTCATGCTTCGTTTCTATAAAGTGCCGTGTTCTTAACCATATTATAAAATGTCTGGAAAACAGTAACACACATTTTTTTTTTATAGTAACACACATGTTATCAATACTACAAACTTGGTGCTACAGAACTTCCTCAACAAATGTCATATAAATTGTTGATATGCGCACAGGTAATTACAAGCGGTTTGGTCACTGAAACATCAATCTTCGGTCAAAAACCACAGCTTTTACTTTCATTAGCAGCTACCGGTTCATTGAACACTCTCACTCCTTCACTGTACACACGAATTAGTTACTTTCTGTTATTGTCACTGTTAATTTCTAGTCACATTGTGAATGAAACCATAACATTAATTATTCGTCACGCCTAAAACAAGGTAAGCAAAGAACTGCCTTGCTGATAAGAGTTAAATGTCAGAATTCTGAAACTGTAGGAGGCGTTGATAATATATAAGAGCAAGAAGTATTAAATACGATTATTTCTAACTGATCTTGGTAATAGTTATATCACTGAAATTAATTTGATTAATTGAAATTGTGAATAATAGTTCATACTGGGTAAGTGTGAATTACTCCGCTATATATTCTTCTCTACTTTTCCACCTTTTATTCTTGCAATAAATGACATCGCTTCTCAGAGTACATCTAATACATGTTTCGCTTCCGTGTTCCATATTGGTGTGCTGACAATTGAGACACTACTTTTTTTTCATTTTGTTATTATTATTTGCTAATGGACCCCATATAGTGTCGCAAAGCCTTGATGCTCATCATGGCTTGTAATTAAGAATTTGTTCAATATTTCAACTGTGTTATTAGAACCAGGGATAGTCTGTTCCTAGAGAAATAGGGGGAGCTTAAGTGTGGCCATCTGTCTGGGATTCTAAAATATGTGTGTTATTGTTTGTGAAATGTGTAATTTATCAGGCGGAGAAGCGGAATGTACAAGCATTCGTCTACATGACTCGGAAAACTGTCTTCGAACCACAATAAGACATTGTTTATTTTTCTTCATTTTACTTATTGGTAATACGTTTTCTGGCCACGTCAGTGAAAGTGGTATGTATAACAATGATCTCTCAAACAGGTACAACCAAGAAACTTATATAATAGTCAAGTAAATGTTAAAAACTTTTGTTGAAGCATTAATAACATACTGAATAGGTAACAAAGCTAGAAACAAGAAAAATTTAATGTATTGGCTGGATCAGAGCATTGTCAGTAAATCTGTATTATACTAACAGTTATTTTTGTTTGACAATATTTTCGACAGATAATTGTTCATCACACAAACTCTTAACTAATTCTGTAACAATAATTTCTTTCACGAGATCTCATCTGAGCAGTGAAGTATGGCAAGTTGCACTGTTATTTGTCAAAAACTGATGACACAAGACATTGACAACGCATAATTTGGAAATATTTCAAGCTGCGTACGTTTGGGCGTTCTCTCTTCTGGACTGTGTGTGCATTCCCTCCTTGACAGTGGTGGTAAGATGAGTGCTAGACCACGGCTGCTGTTTGAGAGCAAAGAGATGCGTACCGCTGGCGTTAACCTGCGCTGCTCCTGTTCAATCCAGATTAATTAATTTAATTAAAACATTAGCCCACGCCACGCAGATAATGTCTGGTGTAAACTTCTAAAACAACAGAACACGAGGCAGCGCGCTCCTTTACCTGTTGTCGGCTCATCGTGTGCACGCGTGAACCGCTGCGGGATGTTGCTGTATTCCACAATAACGATTACCACAGCTCCGGACACCGAGTCTAGAAGCCACGTGCATCACACTGTTCATAAATATTCTTACAACTTCCCTTCGTATGAACCCGGACAGCAAACATTAAAAGTCGTAAGTACCTTTTTCACGAATCATCGCCTTTAAATTCATGTCACTGGAAAACACTTTACCAATCACCAATCAGATATTAACCAACAAACGATAATTTTTATACAAGAAAACATCAAATTTCTTCGTATATTTAACTCCAGTCTTTTGAAAGAGATCCTATTTAATTTATATTTGAATTAAGTAATCTCTAGAAACAGTGAAAATTGTAAAACTAATTTCGTTCACATCCCGAAGTTGGCTGGATCCTCCCAGCGCTTAAGCCAGAAGTAGGTCCGCAAGTCCCTTTCTCATGGATCTACATTTTAAAGTGGAATCAGAATCACGCAACGTCCTGGTGTGGCACATACGATCAAACACAAGTCTCGAAAATTCCTGCCCCACCAGAAATTGAACGTGGAACAGGAACTGAACTGCTGTATGTATAACGATAATCTCGGGAATAAATAACTTGTATTCTGAAGGGCTAATGGTATATTCAAGACGTGACGGGAAAACGTAATATCTTGCGGAGTGAGGGATGGAAATATTCTGGGTTTGTTTAAAAATCATTTCAACTTTCACCACAGTAACAAGATTATGTGCTGAAAATACAGCGAAAATTATCGCCGAGTTTGTTTAAGAAGTATCTATATAATCTACTACTTATTAATTTTATGCCAGTTTGATTGCCTAATTTTAGTTCTTCAAGGAGGCTTCGCCACGAAAGTAAATTTGTTTTTCAGGCAGCATAGGTTTCGAGATGTTTTACCACCATATGCCTGCCTATCAAATGTATATTCGAATATATACGGAAATATGGTAATGGAGGATTATGAAAGTGCAGATCTGTTAGAATTATCTGAATTTCGTATAAATGTAACAGTTTCCAAGAAACTTCTCCATACAGTTGAAGACGTCAGCGAATTATACCAATAGCCCAAAAAGTACATTGGAAATATATTATTCTATTATGAGCTACCCTAATAAGTATATTATAACATTAATTACTATTACTAGATATACCGTGGGAAAATTTCGCTAGTAAAATGTGATGAATTGCAAGGTTGGTGATTTATTGTAGTTGAAAGAAGAACTGGCTCAGTTGTAGCAATATCTATCTGGCAATTGATGTATGCTATCCTGCAGCCCTCTACATTGACGTAACAGCTGAAGTTATCTTCCAGGAAGCCGAACTGTCATAGACCACACCTGAATACAACTAAGCTGAATAAAACACATACAGTATATCGATACCTCTGTGATATGTGCTGCTGCTGTCTAACGGAAATGCGATCTTCACCTGTTCAAAAATTTCGCAATTAAAATGTTTACATAACAACTGTTTAGCGGAATACAAATATTTCCTTAAAACGAAAGCTACTTATTGTACAAAAAAATGCAATGTTTGCTATCTCTTTGATTTATGGTGCTGCTATATAGCAATAACACGATCAGCCATAGTCGACGCCAGCGAAAAAATTCTTGATATATCTTTGATATAGTCCGCTGCTACCTAGCAGTAACGTAAACAGTCCTTTATCGATATCTCTGCGATATGTGCTGCTGCTACGTACTGCCAACGCGATCAGTCCTTAGTGACTGCTAAGAAGCCTAGGGCTTGGTTCTGAACTCTCACACGAGTGACCTTGATAGTTAATACTTTTGCCATTTAAGGGTCAAATTCTAAAGAATTTCATTCTTAATTTATGTTACAAAAGCAGGGAGATTAATCATAAAAATAGTACCTCATTTATCTATTTGGTTAGGTATGAAGGGAGATAAATGTTACGTGACAAAAAAAAGTTTGGAAATGATGATAGTTTTACTCTTTAAAGATCGGATTCCAAAAAATTCGCTACTTTATTAATGATTATATCAATCGGGAGACCATAATCTTTAAAATGATTCCCCATTTATCGATCTCAGGTAGGTATGAAGGGAGATAAATTGCTCATGAACAAAATGCACATTTTAGAAATAATGACACTTTTGTCCCTTCAGGGTTGTATTCAGAAAAATTCCTTTCTTAAGACATGATTTGCTCAAAACTTAATCTTTAAATTGATACCTCATTTATTGGTTTCGGTTTGTTATCAAGGAAGATAAGGGGAACGTGACACAAAAATACCTTTGTGAAATAATGATATGTTTGCCCTTTAAGGGTTAAATTCCGAAAAATTCCTTTTGTGAAAATGGATTTGACCATAGCGGAGACCTTAATCTTTACAATGATACCTCATTTAACGATTTAAGTTAGGTATGAAGGGAGATAATGACTTTTGATAAACAAATATTTTAGAAATAATATATATAATTAGTGTGATTATTACCACCTTGTAAGGAGCACAAAAATCTCAGTTTTCTGTATCATGAGCTTCCATTAAAAGGACCGTAGATTTGCCTATCTATCAGAGTCATAATCGTGAAAATTAAGCATTCAGAATGATCACAGATTTCTATAGTTTACTATTTATTTGAGAGCATTATAATTTTTGTATCAAGTGTCAAGTTTTACAGAAATTTTACAATGAACTATTCCGAAACAAAGTAATTATTACGCAAACACTTGTATCCCAGCTGCCTAATTTGAGTATGTCATCCCCCTACAAAAATCGGTAACATAAACTACATGTAACTGACTATGGGAGCATAAATACGATTTACAATGTAAAACTTTTATGATTTGAAATGGTACGGAGCAATGCATGCAGAATTGTACTAAGCGTAAATGTTCCTCAAGCCTCGAACTAGCTACCTTTCTGTTACTTAATACCTGTGTTACGTATTACTTTTTTATGTTAAATACGTGCGGCGAATATTGAGAGTCGTGCCTGCATTTGCACAGTCAATTATGGAGATTTCGTAGGGTTCGACATTTGAACTTGGCCCCATAGTATAAATCTCCCATGATCATCACGTTAACATCAAATACAATTACGATATGCCTGCTCCCTATGTTAGCCAAGAAGCCATGCACTTTCGGAGGATTACATGCCCTCAAGGTATCCTTTCGATTATTTCATACAGGGGATGTCCATTTCCTTCTGTAACTCAAGGTCACTGATCATTTACGATTCACCCATCCTTAGACAATTTTTCCAGCCCCACGGGATACAGAGTGCCCTAAGCTGCTGGCCGATTCCCCACCCTCCTTCCAGTAAGTGACTATACCAGAAACCGTTTAGTCGAATAGCCCGGTCCTTCAAAACGGGCCATACTATGCGAAGGAGGGGCTGGCATTTGGTTAGAAGATTATGCAATCCTTCCCACCTGTAGAAGGTGACTCACATGCATGTTTTTGTTCCATAAGCGTACGTCTTAACCCAGTTCCAAAGCGTTTTGATGATTCCAATCGACGGATACTAATTACTCTGCGTCATATCTGCCTGTTTGTCATGTGAGACAACAATTTTTGTTACTTCTATTATCTCATTGTTTAAGTTACTTTTCGAAGAAGTTCGGAAGGTTGAAAAGAAAGTCAGATAAAGGACCTAATTACTACATAATCTCTCCACTTTCGTGGTCAGAACACAATGTTCAGTCTTAAAAATTACTCAAAGATTGCGTGTAAAGAGAAAATTTGCCAAGTTAAATTGTTCATAAATTAAAAAAATAATTTTTGTACTCAAGCCCCTTGTTTATGTCACTCGCAATTCAGGCATTATATTATGTTTACCAGTTTCTAATAAACAACCAGAGAAGTGAATCTCGCATAAATTGTTAAACCTTACATTATAATCATTCCCTTGACTTTCTTCCACTTAAAAAAGCTAATCTTCGCAACAAATTTAGGCTTGTTTTGCAAACAGAACCTTTGCGAAAAAGGGAATTCCCTTATGAGCTCAATCAATAAATGCGCTTTAATGCTTGGAGTCAGGGTTTTGCAGAAGTTATCGACTAAGTAATGAGTTAAATATCCCCAAAATATTTCCATGGTATTCTTGTCTACTACTTAATCAATCCTTTTATAGGCTTGAAACATATTTTTTAATTTAATTTAATTGCAATGGAGCACACGATCCGGTAGCAATTTCCCTACACACCCATCTTCCGCCAATCCTGCACCCACCTACATTTTCCCACTATAAATTTTAACTTTAAATTCTTTCATAGATTTTGGTAAATAATTCATCATTTTCCTTAGTAACTTATTCCAATCTCTGACACCCTAACCTAAAAAAGAGAATCTTCTCACACCCTTGTGTCTGAAATCGAGTGCCAGCTTGTCGTCATTGTCATCTTTTCCCTTCCATGCAATACTTTTTATACCTACACCAATATCTTTCCATGCCTCATCGCCTTGTACACTCCCTTGACCTTCTTCACCCTCCTCATGTCTTCCAATGAATCCCATTCCAGCTCTTTTATCATATCAGTTACTGATTGCATTCTGCGATAATTTCCAAAAACAAGTCTAGTAGCCCTTTTTTGCACCCTCTCCATCTCCTGAATTTGATTCTCAAAATGTGGGTCCCATACTACTCTACCATATTCGAGCAATGGTCTGACCAAAGTTTTGTAACCCAGTTCTTCTCCTTCTCTCGTACATCCCCTCATCACTCTCTCCAACAAGTGCAGAATTTTGAAACCTTTTCCTACCACCTGTCCAATGTGTCCTGCCAAGTTAAGCTTGTTATCAAATGTAATGCCAAGATATTTACATTTCAAGTCTTCAGCAAGCAAAATATACAATCACTTAATTAGTGATTAAGATTAAACAGAAGCATTAGTTTTGTATTCGATAGAATTAGTTTAGAATGAGGATATCAGCGGTTCTTTCCTTGTAGGTAAATGATGTAACAGCTGTTTACAAACCTCTGAGAATTTAACTGTGAGTTAGATTAACTACGAAAGCTTAGACTGGAAACATTGTCGTTATTGACAGTGAATTAATCGCTTAACTTTACAATTACGAGTAGACAAAGAGCACTGTAATATGTACAGAAAAATGAAATAGCTCGTACATATCGATAAAACTTTTGCAAATAATCTTTAGTCGGCATAATTCTAAAAGCTCTATAGTGACTCTTTCGTGACTGGTATAGTGAAGTCGATTTCAACCTGCGTTCGTATCACACATTTGGTTTAATTGTTGTCCGTCCCAATAATAAACTTCCTGTTATTAATTTTCTGACTGAAATTATTTACAAAGTCATCAATATCGTAAGATCCTGTGAGCAACTCGAGAACTTGATTCTTGGAATAATTAAATTTACAGTTTGAATCGTCTATAATCAGAATGGAGTTGTACGTTAGAAAATCTACCAAGCCGATTGCACACACTTCTTCACTAAGATCGATCACTGGAAAGTGGTCATAACTCAGGACCGACATGTCATACTCCTACCAGGGAAGACTGATTTCATGTATTTCCATACAGGCATATTAAATGCGAATAACTGCAGACATGTGAAGCAAATTTTCTTAGAATGAAAGTGTACCGACACCTACTAATGCTCTACCAAATGCTGAGTTTGTGTTTGATGATGCATCGTGTGAAATGCTTAATAATATATGAGATTAATTTTGCAGGGGGTGGATATCGAATGGTGTTCTACTTTTGTCGAAAAAATAACTGGATACCAAAATCCTCTGCTCAGACAACTCTAATCTGATAATTCTCTTCAAAAAAAGATGATATAAACCCCAGATGTATCTAGTACGATCATGTCAACAATGGTATGACTATCAACGAGTTTAGAAAGTCTGGGGGTACTGTTGCACTGACTACAAGCATACATTTTTGGTTATCGACAAAGAATGGGAAGTGTTATGACGGGACGTACGGCAAAGATTTCGTCTCGTTCTAGAACAAATAGCTGAGAGGACTGTACCATCGTCATTACCATAATGGATTGGTTTAGAAGGACTACTTCTTTAAGCGGAATAGTACTTCAGCCACAACCCTTAGCTGGGGACCGTCTGGATAGAATTCTCAATCATGTATAATTATTATTACTATTATGGTATGCCAATGAACATGATAGAAGCAACTGATGTTGTAAATACATGATACGTTTATGACAAGGAGAATATTCAAATTCATATATTGATTTATCAATGATTTAAAAATAACAGGTTTTACGTATTGTTTCGTCATATGGGTTATTCGAACGTGCATACGTACCAGACGCGGATCGAAAGCCAATTCAAAGAAAAAAGGGCTAAGTCATTACCATACGCTTACAAATGTATAGACTGACAACGGTAAAGAATTGTACAATTAGAAATTTAAAACTCTTATGAACAGTAGTGGTTTCATGATTACTAGTTTTCTACAATGTTCCACTTCGTTGTTATTCCCGAACATCAAAAAAATCTAGACAGAACACACAGACAAAGGTCCAACGAAAGAAAAGGACTAAAATAATATCGTGTAATAAAGTACCCCCTCCTAGCTAAAATAAATTCTTTCGGTTTTTGTAGGAGTTGTTATTCATAGTTTTGTTTTTCTCCTACCATTGTCTGCGTCTATATCCATACTCTGTAACTCAAATTTTGTGGGTGGCAGAGTGTGCATTACATCAAAAATAATCATTACTCTGTTAGTCATTATTCCGGTCCAGTATTGCACAATTTAATATGTTTACCTTCCCTCTAATCTGTTTACCCCTAAATCAAAACAACTATGTTTCTAAACTTTATCTTTAATTCAAAGATTAAGTGAGACGGTAAGATTTGGTTCCTTTTCTACTACTATATGGAGCTAATAATCGATTTTCTCAAATAGCAAAGGAAGTAATGGTGAAAGTAACTTTTCAGAATAGTCCTAGGCACTTTCTCTCTAAATTATTACTTTATATCACCGTTGCGCACAGCTTCTGGTCTTTCAAAAGTTCATTTTCTATCTCAAGAAATTTCGCAAATTGCATTAATCTGACATATAAATTCAGGAATTATTTCAGACATGTAAGAGTTTCTCACTACAATTGCTACTACACTTATCAGTTTTCTGGCAAAAGAAAAACCACCCTCACGTCTCCTAAAAAAAAAGCTTCCTTTGCTTTAATATAAAATCCAGCACAGTCTGTGGTCTCTCGTTCTCCAGAGCTTAGACCTCTGAACCGCAACTCCAGCAGTCTTTTGGAAGTTGTAAGAACAGAAAGTGACACACAAGTGCGTCCTACCCAAATCCACTTCTTGTTTCGCTCAGATATAAAAAATTGAAGGGCATATGTGTAGTGTAGAATGGAGGAAAAATCAAAGGTAAATGATTAAGTAATACTGGGAAGTAAGGATGGAAGTATGAAGATGAATAGGCTGTGCTGTTTTATGTGGTTTTCAGATACCAAAAATCGAATTAAGTGGAAATCTTCTTCATTATTCGTGTACGAAAATTTTGCTGCAAGGTTTATTGCAGTTACTCTCCTTCCATAAACATTCAACTTAGTTATGCGTTATAACTTCTCCTCCGATCACGACTTATAGAAGCTCATATTGCTATATCTTCAAACACTTTGTATAATCTGGGGTTTCCTCATGGGAATGACGCAGTCTGTTTTGAATACAGTCCATTAGTTTAGGTCTTCTACAATTTTTATATTCTGGAACATTTGTTTATACTGAAGCGCTATTAGACACAGCGATATGCAAAGTTAGTACTGTAAACGGACATTTAAACAGAACGGAAATGTCACGTCAGAGATTCGCCAATCTAAGAAGTGATGCTCGTAGTATCAGTAGCAGTCGAACCATCAAGAATAGTGATCTAACTGCATTTGATCGACGGACAATTGATCGCGCCTGACGAATGCATTTCGGAAGTCGCGATTGCGATTTTCACGAGCCGTTCTCTCAAGGTGTACCGTGAATACATCGAATCAGGTAAAACTATTCCTGTCAGATCTAACTGTCGTCACCAACAACGTGTAGAGACGTAATCGCTTCTTAGGGCAAACAGTTAATTGTGTGTAGGGCTTTACGTACTGTGGGCGTCTGGGATGTTTATTCAAAAACTCGATCATCCAGGTTTGGGCAATATGTAGGGAAAATTTACTCTTCTCTCAGATTCCATACGAATATCTGCAGGTCCAGTCTTAACTGCCTAATTTTGTTGCTAACAATCAATTGTGGATTAAGAGCAGTTGCAGTCAAATCAATCCGTTTTAGTATGGGGGAAGGATGCTCTCATTCATAGTAAGACTATTAAATTCTTGTAAGCATGCGTATAACACTGCTGCACTATGTTTTCGTAAAATCAAGTTCTTGTTTTTGTCTCTACCCCATTCGTACTGCAGAGTGGTTTCAAATTTAATGCACGCCTTTGTGCTGATCCCAAATTATCTGTCCGATATCTTAATGTAACTTTAAGTTGTAATGAGAACTCGGATCTAGTGTTCAGTAAATGCACCTTAGCAGCCTCAACCATGATGCGAGCTCCGAATCACGAATTCCATACAAAATCATTAGCGCTTTATTGCTTTATAAACAGATTCATATACCTCTCCTATCCTCACATTTTAAGACTTGCAGGACTAGTTAATTCCATAGTTGAGGGAATAGTTGACCGTAGTATCAATGGAGGAAGACAGGGTTTAGAATAAATGGAGTTGTTAAATGAGTTTTTTTTTTTTTTTTTTTTTTTTTTTTTACTTATGGCTTTACTCCTCACCGACGTCGAGTCATTAGAGACAGGATGGGACTGGGGACAAGGAACTGGAAGGAACTCGGACATGGCCTTTTGAAGGAAGCATCCCGTCATTCGCCTGGGGAAACTATGGAAAACCCAAATCTGGATGTCCGGACGGGGATTCGAACCGCCGTACTCCTGAATGCGACTGCGTGTTGTATTATATCTTTACGGCTGACGAAATTAGCTTAAGACGATATAAATGGATCTTTATCAAAAGATTCAAAAAGTTTGTAGCAAGTACAACCATCTTTTAGTCGACGGCAAGATGAAAAAACCAATCTTCAAAGAGAAAATATCTTATATATGTTTGTTTGTTTCAATGTTCGTTTTCTATGCGTTCCTATACCATTCATCCATTACGATGAAAATCTGGTGAGTTATTGTGTGCACTCATGCGAATGTTTCTGACCAAAAAAATAAAAAATCACCCTCTGTCCCTTTTTACAACCCTTAATTTCATGCGATCCCACATTTACCGATTTCATTGGAACTAGGCACAAGTGTATTTCAAAATAAACATAAAAATACTGTCAACATTTGGTTTTGAGAAATCCAACCTCTCTCCCCCTTTCCATCCTCTTAATTTTTATAAACGTTCTTTATTCATACCCACAGATTTTATCCGATTTCAATGGTCCTTTGCACACGTATACAGTAAAACAAACAGAAAAATACTGTCTACATTTGGTTTGCGAAAACCCAACCCCTCTCTCACTTTCCACACCCTTAATTTTTGCCATTGTTCTTTGCATATACCCACCGTTTCTATCCAATATCGACGGAAATTTGCACACTTATTCTTTAAAACCAACGGAAAAATAGTGTCTACATTAGGTTTTCAGAGTCCTATCCATCTCCTCCTTTCCACAGTCTTATTTTTGGAAACGTTCTTTATACATAGCGCAGATTTCATCAGATTTCAGTGGTCTTTTGAACACTTATACATTAAAACAAATAGGAAGATACTGTCTAAATTTGATTTTCAGAAACCCAACATCTCTCACTCTTTTCATCCCATTAATGTTTGTCAATGTTCTTTATACAAAGCTACAGTTTCTGTGCGATTTTGAAGGAACTTTGCACACGTATACTTTAAAACAAACAAAAAAAGTACTGTCTACATTTGGTTTACAAAAATCTAACCCCTCTCCCCCTTTACTCCCAATTTAATTTCGAAAGTTGTTTGTAGAAACCCATAGTTTTTATCAGATTTTTCATATAACATTGCACACATATACTTTAAAGCAAAGAGAAATGTATTGCTTACATTAAGTTTAGAAAACCCCACCCAATCTCATCCATAACCCTTCTTAAACAGAATTTACACATGAATCCATTCAGTTTTTCGCGAATATCTCGAATGTGGGTGGTGAGCAGAATGATTATTACATTCCGTTCGAAAAGGAAAACACATCAGAACTTTCATATCCATCCCCCGAACAGGAAACGAGTATACAAAAAAAAAAAAAAAAAAAAAATCTACTAGCTTAAAAAAAAAAAAAGCAACGCTGGTACTCTGATTTTGCTGAAGACGAAAGACCGAAAATGTTGTATAACTCAAAGCACCAGAATAAACTTTTTAAATTGTAATTTAATGGATAAAAACCAGTCTCTCAGTTATTTCGTACATGTTAATGTGTCTACTTTCTTAATGCGTACCCATTTAAGAAATAAAAATAGGCATTGCAACGCATGCAGGGCAAAAATAGAACTTAATATAGAGATGGTGGTATAAAAAAAAAAAAAGATACTTTTGTCGTGGTTAGTACATACGATTACAGCATTCACTATAAGCTTCTTTCTAGATAAAAATATGAATAACGTATGCAACCTACAAGTATCTGTGTCAGCTGTTTAGATAGGATAACTGTTACAATCTCCGTATATTTTTCAACCATTTTTATTTTTAAATGCCTAGTCCTATGTTTTTAATCGTCCGCATTTTATTTAAATTGCAGATTCATGTATTCTGATGGACATAAATCATGTCACTCAGTAGCATGGTTTTTTTTTCATAGATGTCTAATTTTTATGCATTTTATTTAAATTTCCCTGAATCATATCACTCATTGATATATTGTGCTTTGGTTTAGGCACAAGATTAACGTGAAGGAATAAATTGTCAACACCGTCTGTATCAGTTTCGCCGTGACAATCAGTTTTCTTCAGCAAAGGCCCAGATGAAGGTATTCTCAATACTAGAATATGCGTGGAAGGCATATTTTTCGGAAATACCCTAACTGCATCGGGACATGGAATTCAGTCTATTCATACAGGCAAAATAATAAGGTTTCCTGGTGAGTTTGTCGAATAATTCATTTATTGTGGTGAATGCTTGCGGAGAGAGTATGACAATGTATGAGCGAGTTGCGACGAATGAATCCGTTGAAGTGTGATACTTTCAAAAACTTATATATATATATATATATATATATATATATATATATATATATATATATATATATATATATATATTTAATCATATATAGACAGTGTATATTCGACCATAATATTTTTTAAATTATCCATCGTATTTTAAAACTGAAATATGAGAACCAATAAAAAAAATCATGTGTGGGCCCTGTGTCGATGGGATAAAATCCGTATATCAGTAGCAGAGGAAATTCCAGATGATGCTGTGATTTAAATGATGTAGCAGCACATTTATTCTGTGTTACCACAGTGTATTATGAAGAGCGTGGTACAAGTGCCTATTTAAACGTGAGTAAATGTGCACTAATAATTACGACACTAACAGTGACGAAAGCGCCTAATAATTAATAAAGTTTTGTATATGTATGTTATGTAGTTATTTAAGATTTGCGTATTTTTCCTATGTTCTTATTTAAGATTCATGTGTACTTTGTTCTATGTGTTAGTAGTTGCTAAGGATTTGTGTCGTGTACATAAAGCGGAAGAATGTTTACACCTAATAAAATACGTGAAACCCAAATGTAATTTCTTATTGATTGTATGTTAAAACCTATCCACCATTAATATTGTACGTTACATGACGTATTCATTGAAAAGTGTTGTAATGAAGTTCGTAAATGTTTACTATAATCAAAGTGGTTTAAATTATATTATAATTTACAATTAGGCTACGTAATGTTGGTGGAGTGGAAGGTTTCTCAGAGATATACGGTTAACTGCAATAACAAGGAAATCCATTGTAACTTGATGACCAGCATTGTCTACATACAGCTATATTTACAGATATTTATTAACAAACATGATTGAAGCCAGTAAGTTTTAATGTGTTGGTAGCTCTGACACAAGGGCTTAGTATGTCTCATTCAAGAGGATCAATCCAATCGTTGGGTTGTGGACTAATTTAGTTTTTAGGTTTTATCTTAGTTGTATGGTGAATTTCAATGTAGCAACATGCCAGATATACATACAGTATCAGCAACTGACTCTAAATTGTTTAAACAGGAATTAAATTCTGTGCTGAATATTCATTCTGATGAAAGTGTTTGATACAAGATTGTTAAACGCCATACACCTTTAGACTTAACATTTATTTTTAAACAGTTAAATCTGCACAATAAAGCACATATTGTTGGGGCATACATACACTAAGTTACATTCAGTACTACTTCCTATGAAAAGATCAGGTAAAACTTAAAGTATTTACAGACAATGCTTAACTGTTGGCAGGAAGATGACAACACTCATCCCTCCTTCATGAGATGATACTTCACGATGCTCTGAGATGCTTGGTTTAACAAATGCAGGACATGACATAACAATGCTTTCACAGAGCTCGAGTTTCTGATAGATATGAAATTTGTGGCCGCCGGCTCCACAGAAAAACACCCACTGCCGGCACCACCAATCGTTACTCAGCCAACGAAAAAAATATCTTCTCTTTGAAAACAGCGACACCAAAGGATTTCATTTATAAATTTACAGATTTAGTTAACACACCCCCAGCCCGCAAAACAGCTTTCTGAAGAATACCACTTCAACAGGCCTGCCCAGTACCAAGATTATGTTTGGATGCAGCACAAAAGTGATCGTAAACCAATCTTGAAATGTGTGATTGCAGTGAGGACCATTTTTATAACGTATAATCTGTGACATGGCATTACAAGTGAAGCTATTTATCAAAATCCTAAGCACACTGTGGAGATGATAACTGTTAATGAGGAGGCATTTTAGTTTTATAAAGAATTTCAGTATAGCTGTATACCGGAATCGTAATCAACATCAGTAACTGATTGTAAACAGGGATTAAATTCTATGCTGAATATTCATCCTGATGAAAGTTTTATTTTACTACAGAACACAGTCTGTTAAATTAATTAATTAATTGCAATGGAGCACATATTCCGGTGGCAATTTCCCTACCACCCATCTTTCCCCTTTCCTGCACCCACCTAAATATATCCTCTGCAAATTTTCACTTCAAATTCTTTTAACATTTTGGGTAAATTATTCATCATTTCTCTTGGTAACTTATTCCAATCCCTGACTCTCTTACCAAAAAAAGAGAATCTTCCCACACCCTTGTGCCTGAAATCGAGTGCCATGGTCATGGTCATCTTTTCCCTTTCATGCATTAATTTTAATTCTCATACCAATACCTTTCCATGCCTCATCACCAATATAGGACTTGTACACTCCCATGGCCCTCTTCACCCTCCTCCTGTCTTCCAATCAATCAAAATCCAGCTCTTTTATCATATCTGTAACTAGTTGCATTTTGCGGTAATTTCCAGAAACAAATCTAGCAGGCCTTCTTTGCACACTCTCCAACTCCTGTATTTGATACTCAAATCGTGGGCCCCATATTACACTACCATATTCAAGCAATGGTCTGACCAAAGTTTTGTAACCCAATTTCTTCACTTACATCCCTTCATCTGCAGAATTTTGAAACCTATTCCTACTATCTGACCAATGTGTCCAGCCCAGTTCAACATGTTATCAAATGTAATTCCAAGGTATTTACATTTCAAATCTTCAACAAGCAATTCTTGCCTCCCCCTCCGCCCCCCCCCCCCTTATAATCATAATCAACAATTAGTGTTTTATTTGTGTATCTAATATGTTGACTCTTCTTTACATTTATCTTCATCCCATGTTTACCAACCCAACTAGGTATCCTGTTCAGATCACCCTGCAGCTGTTTACAGTCCTCTACCGTTTTGATCCTTTTACGTAGCATTATATCATCTGCAAACAATATAATTCCTGATAGTAAACAATCAGCACAATTATTCATTAAAATAATGAATAGCAATGGTCCCAATACACTACCCTGTGGCACTCCCATTTTTACTTCCACTTCTTTTGATAGTGCATTTCCAATCCAAACTTTCTGTTTTCTACCTTTTAAAAATTCTACTCAGGAAATCACTTTCTCATCCACTCCAATAGTTTTTATCTTATTTACTAGCATTTTATGACTCATTCTGTCAAAAGCCTTTTGAAATAACTAGTGATACACTATCAATTTGGCCTCCCTTTTCCATTTCATATCTTGCATATATCCCACCAACTGAGATTCACATGAATATCCTTGCCTAAAGCCATGTTGCCTACTTGAAAGCCACTTACGCTCCCCGCATATGTTTCTGATGTGGTTGCATATCAATCTCTCCATTAATTTACTTACCACTGATGTGAAACTGATCAGCCTGTAATTTTCGACTCTATTTCTCACCCCTCCTTTATGTACCGGCACTGCTATCGCACTTTTCCAGACCTGTGGTTAAATGGAATACACCTTTGGACTTGAGATTTATTGCTTCGACATTTATATGTGAGATGTATTTACTGTCAACAGCATTGGTGACGTAAATAAATAAGAATGTGGAGATCCGCTCGAAAATCCCTGTTGTGAACAATACTGCGGAGACTTAGTTGAATAATGATAGCTACAAACACAAGTGTTCAAAACAACATTCATCTCTTTCGCAAAAGCTTGTTACAATAGGTCAGATTCGGCTTAGATTTGGTGCCTTGGTGTCTAATTCGTGAAATATATCAGCGTATTTTGTAGCTTTGCAAAAATCCCATGCTGTAATACACGTGACAGCACATTGTCTAAGGAGCGTTCAAGTTTTTGATGAACCTTAGGTTTCAGTTTTTTGCTTCCCATGATAACACCACGTCGCGGTGCCCGTCAGGATATTCAAGGCCTGTGACAAAGTGTCTACGTTCTATTTTGTGGTTTTAGTAAGACGTGTACTCGTTTATACATGATGGTGCATAATGTGTGAGGTGTATTTATGGTGCGCAATATCGGTGGCTTTAATAACTAAAAATGTGGAGGCTCGCTCGAAAAAAACCATTTTGAACTCCATTTGAATGGGGAGACTAAACATTTCCACCATCCTGTTCTCAGTAACCTGAAACTAATGATCACCTATCGATAACTATATTCACGGACGCTAGTCGAGGAAACGAGGTGATTACATTACATTGGTTTTGTATGTTAGGGTAAATTGGAAACGTTCACATCTGTTTCCCTTTGGCTTACTCCCTCTAGTAGCACTATTCCTTCTAACTCTCAACACCTAACCGCTCCTTTCAAAACGTGAACGTCATATGCGTAGTTGCTAAGAATTCACAATGATAAGTTGTTTATTCTGCTGCACAAAACATGTAGTCAGGCAAATGTTTCGAAGCACCTCTTGGCACTGAATCCTACACGAAATGCAACATTACTGATTTTTATTATTTTTTAAATTCGAAATTCGGTCATTTCAGCCTCACAGCTATTAAATCGTTAAGAGGTAACTGCGTAAACCCTGCTGAAAAGAAACTCAGATGAAATTCTATGAACAAGCAGAATCCCAATATTATTATGGGAATGAAACGTGGGTCAGGAAGAAAGATGGAAACCGAATACAAGTCACAGAAATTCCTGAGAAGTGTTACAGGGTGTACACATGCAATGCAACGAAGTAATAAGATAGAAACCAGAGGTTTTCTCAGTCACTAACAAAACGGAAGAATACAAAAATAAATTGCATGAAAATATGTTAGGATTGAGCTGGCTATGAAGTATAAACCTAGAAGTAAGAGGCACGCAGGCAGATCACGTGAGAGAAGGTGCGAGGGTCTAGAACAGGACAAAGGGACCAATCCAGTAACAAGAAGAACTTACTGTCAATCATACACTGCCGTTTGTTATTACTTAAAGGACTTCATGTGAGAAACGATTTGTCTCAGTTACTTTTCAAAGTATTTAATTTCGTATTACGAAAACTTTAAAAAATTTATTTCGACATTAATAATGACAATTTTAACTACTGTAAGTCTAGAAGCATGTAATCCGGAAAACAAAGTCACATGATTCGCAAATCTTTTCCCTTGACAGTCAGCAATGGCGTTTCTGTTCTGTAATGCGACTCACCGCAATATGGCGTTCATTCTAAAATACCAAGATTTTATTTTTAAGAAAATGCTTCACAACATTTTGCCTAATTGAATATTATACTTTGATTTAACGGAAACTACAAGAAACTTTCTGTTTATCCACATATATCAAAATCTTTCTAATCCTTCTGAAGTGGTCAATTTATTTAGTGAATAATATTTTGCATGGTATTTTGCAAAGTACTGTTGTGTTTTAATGTTTGTAGTACTATCAACTACAAAGTTTTTTATTAGTAATCGTTATTTTTTTACTCTTTTTTTTTTTTTAAAAATCCTTTCTAATTTTAAGGAAAATACCATACCCTACGACAGAACGGAGTGCGTATAACTGTTAGCAGATACAGACAGCTGGAAAAATAGTTCCTTTTAGGTAAAAAATAGTTATTTTGAAGTTTTACAAAATCTTTATCCGCCAGTTCAGTTTGTAGCATTCACACATCACCAAAACATACACTAGTAAACAGGTTCCGGACTTTATAGTACTCTTTCTCTTAGTTGTTTTTTTTCCGAGTCTTTTTTGTAAACAGCTGAAATTTTAAGAATGAGTTATCTTAATAATGGGAAGTGAGTGCCATGACCTGCTATGAGCCGTGTAAATCTTATGTAAATTTGTCTTATTTTATTATAAAAATTGTAATTTTCAGAAAACCGTCCAAAACAATCGTAATTAAGGAGGCGCATACAAAAGATAGCCTAATTTATGCCACCGCAAAAATTAAAGGATTCTTCAATGTTATCGCTTCCTAAGTAGCCAGTACGAATGGTGTTCGCTAGATGCATATAAGACATGATATGATCAATACCAAATTGAGGAAAACTGAGCCTCTGCACAGTGAATACAGCTCTATGTACGTAACAGATTCACTCAAAGTGGCATACAACATATGACCTGAAAGAGGACGCTTGAATACAAAAACTTGACTTAAGTCACGCATGAAACTATTGTATTACTAGGCAACACAACTAAGTCGATCGAGAACAACGATTAAGCCAGATCACTAAGTATTTAAGTTTAGGAAATTTTTCACATGCACACTTCAACTTTAGCTCTAAATTATATTCCTACTCGTTAAATACTTCTCACAAATTAACCAAACGATTTTTTTTAGATATCTCACAATTGAAGAAAAGGATTTGCTGTATTTACGAAAATGTCTGAAGAGGATACAAGAGAATTATAACATGTTTTTTGAGTTCAGAACCAGAGCATATACATTTTATACCTCAAGTAAATTGTTTGAATGTTCTTAACTAATATCTAGCCTCAATTTTCCGTCAGTTCTAGGTCCCAAATACTCCAGGCATTAGTTATTAGTTAAATTGATGCTAGAAAAAGGTATCTGAAACTTTTTAAAATCGTTGTATAGCAGACTGGAAGAAGTTAATGGCAGAGTATTTTGTAATAAAGTTCTTAAATCCACTGCCATGTTTTTCAAAATATGAGAAGAAAAAAAAACCTAAAAAAAAGTGCATGCTCGGCGTATGTGGTGCGCTCTGTGTGGAGTGCGCGGAACTACGTGTACCGGCGTCCACAGCGGCCACGACGCCTGACTTGGCGTCGCTTCGTGCCGCTTCTTTGCGCAGTTCTCGCCGTTGCCTACAGGTGGCTCTCCTACTCGAAGTTTTAAGCGCTCTTCCAACACCTGATAATATTTCGCGTTTATCTTCGAACTGGGCAGTTGGTATTCCTAGAAGTATTTATAGAATAATCTACTTTTATAATGAACTGTAATTCGTTTGTATAGAACGCTCATTCTCAATGATAAAGATGCTTGTAATAATTACACTTATTTGTAAATGTATTTTCTTGTTTTTCTCAGTCTGGCTAAATTTTGCCGATCTAAAATATCAATATACATTTAGTAAATCTAAACTGTCGCAATAACCTCTTATCAACAATTATTTTCGTAAGTAATTAATTGTTTTTCCAATTTCTTCTTAAAGTACTTGTATCTTCTCTTGCATTGTTAACACTTTTAAACTGGTAATACCGTCATCTCAATTTAAGAGTAAAATAAAAATAAAAAAAACTCAGATTGATCACATTTTACTTGTGAGGGAAGCTGGACGAGACAGTACACAGTCATTCATTAATATTTCTTCATTTTCGCAATAGGTGGTGTACGTCATACTTTCATCTAATTATTTTGCAAGTAATTATCTGTCCTAAAGAGATTATTCATGCTGTCCATGATTAAATAATAATTTAGTTGTCATTGGTTATTCCGGGTGTTTACCTGAGCAAAGTGCAGTCTAAAGCATAGTATGAGCATTTACAGGTAACCTTGCAGAGCAATTACTTCATTATTTATATCTATACAATAACTCTTTCAAAGCGTCAAGAAATCAACCCGATTTTAAGATTTCACTTCAAACTGAATTAACCGCTAACTTTTTGATCATATCAGATTCTTCTGTAAATATCGTATCATTTCGTGTCATTGTCATCGTTTTGATAATTCTTACTGTCTTAAAGGTAAGCCCCCGTCCGGGCATGCAGATTTGGGTTTTCCATGGTTTCCCCAAATCATTCCAGGCGAATGGCGAAATGATCCCTTCAAAAGGACCATGGCCGAATTCCTTTCGTTCCTTGTCCCCAGTCGCATCCCGCCTCTAATGACCTTGATGTCGACGAGGCGTAAAGCCATTAGTAAAATAAAAAAAAGGTAAGCAATTTTTAGCTGTCAACTGCCTTTATAATCTAAGACTCTGTGTACATATAATTAAATTTAATGTAATTTAATTGCGATGGAGCACAACATAGCTCTGTATTCGTTACAAAATAGTAATGCGGATATTTACTCAGACTTTTTAAATGACCTATTGAAGAGGCAATAAGAGCAAGTGTTTTGAGCATGCGTAAGATGGTATCTTAATACAACTTCCGTAAACTCTCTCTTTTTTCCCTCAGTGTAATTGGTAATGACGGTGTAAACAAACCTGTGAACGTTAAGTAAGGAAAAAGTACTTTTCAGAAATTAAGAAAAGTTAATAGATGTTTGAAATGAATACTAAAAAAAAAAAAAAAAAAAAAAAAAAAAAAAAAAAAAAAAAAAAAAAACTGCTTTGGTAATGTCTGTGATCCAGTAATCATCGAAACTATCTTTTTTAATAAAATAATTTACCTTTATTTTACTATCTAAAGTTGCTGACAGGAATTCCCTGCACTGATTTAAAACAAGATGCATTTATTATTTTATACTTACAGAGAAAGAATCTTCTAGTTTTACAAAAGAACAGCAAGAAAGTTTCGTTATTTGAAACTAAATTTCGTAGAAGAAGAGCTCATTTAAACGAAATAACTTTAGTATTAATTACTGTTACGTTCACCGCTAAGGTACGTTTCACTCTAAAACAATACGAGGCAACACAATCGTTTATGTTTACTGTCATCGTTGTGTACAGGTTAATAAATTATTTCCTACAGCGCCACGTTTTGTTTTCTCTATGAGTAACATACATTGCACGAGACATAAAATACAATATAAAGGCTATTGGACGGTAATTATCACAATTTCATTGGCTTGCAGATTAAATATCAGTGCTAATTAAAAGGGACTAGTTGAATTAATTTATTTTTTTCTTTCTTTATAAATGTTGCTAAATTACTTAAATTTCGTTCTGCGTGGGTATTAAAATGTACAAATGCATTTTAGTATTTACACTAGTAGTAAAATTACTACGTATTTAACTACGTCTCAAATTCACCAACGCTGCCTGTTGATACATACAGTATGCTATATACATATTAGAAATTAATGTGTAACATGATTTGATATCAGCTACCTTAAATATAATATGGTTTAAACTGTTGGCAGTGAACTCACATTAAACTGACGAGAGATGAATGAACAATGTACAGTCATTTTTTACAACTCTTATTTGACATGCAGCTATCTCCGAAATAATACATTATTTTATAATTTTAAATACTCTAAATGTTAGGCTCAGCAAAAAAAACATAAACAGTTAAAAAATTAATAAAAATATAAAATTTTAAGGTTCTAATTCCTGATAAATGTCCAATAACCATGAAACTGTATGGACTGTTATATTCAGTAATTACCAAGCAGTATATTCGTATCCGGAATAACCCAAGAATTTAAAGTATTTATTCTACAAGAGTGTGATAACTTTTACTATTACCAACAATCATCAAATTGCAACCATTAGTGCGATTGTTCGTATCAGAAACCCCAACACTCTACCAGGTGTATTAAAGCGCAATAATCAGTGGTGTTACAATCAACGATATCTGGCAAGTGATCAACGTATTTGTTTCATTACAATATCAATTAACTTTGTAACTATAGACTCTCACCTTGGAGTTAAATTTTACGATTTATAAGCTTCTCATTTGAACGCACATTGATGTATGATAATGGAAACTGGAGGACATATACAATGTGATTAAAAAAAATAAAAAAAATAAACAACAACTGGAAGTACTGCTTATCATACAGAGAAGGAAGTAATAGAATTATTCATTTTTTTGGCCAAACAGCATAATTTTTATATAATTCATAGTAATTTCTTAGTATTCTATAATTCTGCGTATTGTAAATGTAATGTTACATAGAAACTTAAATTTCTGGTTACGATAGGCATTTTTTACTCACTAGGAAATTTCTAAAAGCTGCTACTTACGTTCGGCAATAATTCAAATCTGTCCTAATTAGTTGAGATGTTTTTCATAATTGTGTACGCGAACGGTGGAATTACCTAAATTTCTGGATAAAAATTAACTGTATCACTAATATAACGACATACGATTAGCAGCAGTCACAAGACGCCATTAGGTTATGTCATCTAACATTACCTCGAGCATCGAAAGGGCATTTATGGACATTTAACCTAAGTAAAACAAAATTACTTGACTTATTTTATATCTAAGAAACAAAAAACTTAAACACCATTCTCGTCTGGAAACGACATAAAAAATATTCCAGCTACTATTTCCTTTGTATAGACTCCTTCCGTGGCGTAGTTAATAGGAATTAGTACCAACAGTAATAAAATACATTCTAGACATCTGCAGTTTTTCATTTGAGTAATTTCCGTTTCATGTCAGTAGATATTTTGTACTTCTCATGTTATTTTAATAGTTTTAAAACATCGATTATTTCTTCACAGCAGTGACTACAAGTAAATAACTTTAATAGAGCATGTTAGACCTTTGATAAAGTGATTACTGAGTGCCAGAAAACATTACATTGTTATGTTAAGCAGTATCAGCGCACCTTGAGTTACAGGTCTGAACAAATTGCTGTTATTTGACTCGGAACGTTCCTTACTTAAATATTGTTTCTCACCTAGATTCCGAAATTATTCACTGCTTCATACATGAAGTTTTGCATTATGTCATAACATTTCTAAATCTTACAGATTTCGTTCATTGCAATTTACTATCTCTTTCCCCATACCAGTGGTCTGGTGGCTGAGTGGTTAAGGAAAGGAGATCGGAAGGTCCCCGGTTCAAAACCTTGTCTCGGCGGGGATATCCAGTGGCCTTTAATTAGAACTGTAAAAGTAACGAGAAATTATCGTTACTAAACAAATCAGTATTCCTTACTATCGTATCGTTACTCGTTTCTTTTAATACAATTGAGCGCTAGCATCGCATCGAATCGCAACACGTACGGGTTACGGGATGATTTCGCTCGTACAGTACTTTGTAAAGTTTAAGTAACTTGTTCATTTAGTAAAGTAAGTTTAGTCAAAATGCACTGTAGAATAAAATAAAAGTTAAATGCAGCATTTTAGAATAAACGCCTTTCATGCATGTTTTTAATCAATATATTCTCACTAAGATACGATCGATAAAAAAAATTAACTGTCTCAAATTATCTATCCAAATTTTCTATTTATAAATTATGCACTGAAAATTTTATTGTTAAACAAAAGGAAAACCATAAAATAACTCTTTATTTTGTCAAAATTATTTAGCTCCTTAAATATATAAACACCTGACAGTAAATAATATTAATTATATAAAAATAATGTACGTGCAATAAGTTTGTAATCAAACAGTTTCCTTTGTAACGAAACGAATTGAAACCATATTTCCCAGAAATATGGGACGCACGATGTTCAAACGTTGAGTGTCTTGTTGAGATTGATTTAAAAAACAACACTTTGTAGGCGGCCGTCTGAAAGAACAGTAATAGTTCTGATAGCCATTGCAGGTTGTTCTACCGTCTACGGGATCTCACCGTTTTAGTGGCCAATCCCGCTAGTGTTGGCACACGTCACAGCTCTTTGACATAGTTTTCCCTAGGAGGCGGCAACTTCCAAAGAACAATACCCACCTTCCTTTCAAGTTACTTGGCTAATCACAGACATAAAATTCTGTATCTGGAGACGGATTTGAACGAAAGTTCTCCTGAAACGAAATACAATGACATAGCCCCCTAGTGGCTTGTTATGGATTCCTTCATCCTTATGGTAGTTGTATTATGCTACAGTCAGGGATATGCATTATGAAATTAAATAATCAATCAAAAATACAAACCTAACAATGTAGTAGGATCAGCGGAAGACTGTTGTCGCTTTGGATCCTCTGACTAGAAAAGCTGAACTGAATTAAGCTTTATTTACAGACGTCATAGGAAAATTTTGACAGAGCTGATTACATGCTCTACCCTAGCTAACACTAACGGCCAGTGACAGTGATAATCTGAGTATACCAACAAGTAAAAACGTGAAGAAAAACAAACCGTCCGTGGTCTAAGATTTTCTTACGCATAGCAATAGTTATGTGAAAGTGCTGTATTAAACTTATTATTAATTTGAAACAAATGGATAGAAAGTATAACGAATGACAGAACTTTCCTTCATCATTGTTCTTGATAATAGCTCATCACACTATACATTTTCATTGAACCGTCTATAGAAAAGTACTGATTGTTATGACTAGTAGAGATAAATAATTTCCAGAGAACTCGTTCTTGACAGAAAAACGAATACTGTTTTCGGGATTATCTACTAGATGATTTTGATTGTATAAAGTTTTGCTTTATTACATGTCTACGTACAATTAGGAGGCAGGGGTAAAATTAGCTTGTGCTGCATCATATCACTATACGAAAGGTAAGATTAAAAAATTGCTTCCTCCTTGTGAGAAAAGAATCTTGGATTGAAGACTGTCAGAATAAATGTTTATTTTTCCTTGTAAGACAGTAAACACCAAATGTTTTCTTGTTGTAATTAAAGCCATATAAAATCTTTTGTGGCATATGTCTCATTATTTTCGTGTTCTGACTTGTCCACTTCATGGTGAGCTAGCGAGACTGTCCATTGTGACATTCTCGTTATTATAATTAATTAAATGAATCGGAGAGGCAGGATGGATTACAATGAATAGGCATAGCAAGTCAGTAAGACGCTAAGGAACTTGGCAAAATGTAAATGCCAGTTACGTAAAGGTTGATTATGCAGATTCCATAGTTCTATAGAGCTATAATGCTGACAACTCAAACGTTATCTGCTCATCATCATCATCCATTGTCATTTGCCGGGTGGACGAATCCACCAGACTGGCTGTTTTACCGTGTCCCCGGTCTTCCTGCTAGTGAAATGATTCTTAACACAACAATTCATACCATCTATTCGCACTAGACGTTAGTTACATATTTAAGCAAAAAAGATTGATCTGAGTTCTATTCAACAAAAACAACACGTATCTGCGATGTATTGAATGGTTTAGTGTTTGAGATATTGGTATTATGTCTCAACTTTGAACAGCAAAACTTAGTTCAACTTATAAGACTCCACCATAATTCAAATTCAGCACTTGCAATAATGGAATTTTAAATGACTTAATGGGCTCTTAAATTTATGAACTGGAATTATAACGCCGTTTAGACTTCCCACGAAGCAGGGAAATTTTTGTTTTAGGAGTTATAATCTTATATCTTTAAGTGAGCAATTCTTGTGTATATATATATATATATATTTCGGATCTCGGAAACGGCATTAACGATTTGGATGAAATTTGATATTTAGATAACGTTTTGACTTTTGAGATTAACTAAATAGTTGTCTACCCTACAAAGACGCCATTTTACAAAATACGAACAATTTTTGCACTTGGTATCTCGAAAACGTCTCTAACGCCGTCTCGTAGACACTTCAGGTACCAGAAAGCCTAAAAATAGTTATTCTTTGGGTTTAAAGAATATTTAAAAGAACAGTTGTTGTATACTGGCTGACCCGTGGAAATATTAGCACTGCAAGTTTAATTGTAAAACATTTAAAAAAGAAGATAATTAAAAATATACTATTGGTTTTGTCAGAGGTGATACTTTACAGAAACTTCTTTGAAAATAATATTACCGGTACCAGTTAAAAAGTAATCATTGTTTAGTACCAGTTATAAAGTTGACCGTAAAAAGTGGTTGTCAATTTGTCATTTAATACTACCACCTTAATTGTAAAACATTTAAAAAGTGGAGTACATGGATGACCGATCTTCGCTCGGTATCTTTCGGTTTCTGTTCAATATACAAGATTTTGAGTAAAGTTTGATAATAAAGTGCATAATTAAATATTAATACATCTACAAATTCCTGAAAAAGCCGCGTACGAATGCACATACGAGAAAACTGGTTCTTATGGGAATTCTTTTATTATCATTTTGAAAGGCATGGTTGATCAGAAGATGGGAGGTTACTGAGAGGTATGAGCATAGTTTTATCGGAGTGAATGAATTTAGCACTGATGTTCTTGTCTAAGTGAATCGTGGCAGTACTATCATTACCGTGACGTCACAATCTGATGATGAATTCTTATAGAACACAACGAAACATATTGAAAATAAAGAATAAATGTTCTTGGTATCTCTCTTGGTTATCGAGATATAGCATGTCAAAAATCAGTTATAGGTATAGTTCCTTGTGCTTTTGGTGACGTTCTTCTGGTCCAGGCTTTATTTCAACCTAAAAAAAAAAATCCTCTAGGAACAAAATAAAACATTGAAAGTACATTTCCACCGTGTAGATATAGTGGTTTTGGTGGATTTTTTTCTGGTCCAGGTCGGATCTCATCCTAACTCTTCACTTTTGATATATAGTACCCCGAGAACTAAGCAAGATATCAGAAAAATAAATTTCTTTATTTTCTATTTGTCTCGGCGATTTTCATATGAATTCATCATCAAACTTGGCTAAGGCGAAATTTATCTTCAGGTCCAGGTAGCATTTCAACCAACCAGTCAATCTTGAGATACGATATCTCGAGAACTAAGCGAGATAAAAAAAATATTATTTCAATTTTTTTCGTCGAGTTAGATAAGAATCCATCATCAATTACCACAAATCTCGCACCATTAATTAATCCCTGACTGACATTAAGATTTCTATTTAACATAATAATAGCATTTTTCTTTGAAAGCAATTTATGAGGCGGTCTCACAAATGGATCTAGCGATTTGGATGAAATTTCATATGTAGATAACATTTTGCTTTTCAAGTTAATACACGATTTTTTTTTAAATAAAAAATGGAGCAATTTTTGTATTCGGTTTCTCGGATACGGCTCTAACCTCATTACGTAGAAGGTTCAGGTACCAGTAAGCCTACTGATGTTAGTTAAGCTTCTCTTTGGTTAACTGTGCACCTCAAAATGTCTAGGATGTCTTCAAGCCTTTTCCTTTAATCAAACTTTACTCGTAATCTTGTATATTGAACAGAAATCGAAAGATGCCGAGCGAAGATCGGTACCCAGGTACTGTTCATTAACTTGGCTAATATATACTATTCGATTTTGATGATATCAAAGTAATAAATAAACATATGAGAAACAAAACTCATAACGTTACATGAAGTTGAAGACTTTATTTTACAATAACTTTGCAGATGGGAGAGAAATCTTGAATATTTTCTTGTCTCATGAAAACTAATAATTGTTTCTCCTTCTTTTTCTTCACCACTTTTTCCCAACATTTTGTGGTCTGCCACCTTTGATGAGTTTTCCTAATCATTGTCATGGTCAAATTTGGAGCTTTGATTTTATGTCCGCGTGGCCTTGGTGACACCAAGCATTCTGTACCTAATGCCAGGTCGTACTAACTACTAATGGGGGAAGTGAAGTGTTAACAGCTGTCTGTAAAACGTCTACGTTCAGCCTGTGATAAGTGTATTTTTTCCTTGTGAAATGTGTAGTTCATGAGGCGGAGATTGGGGAACGTGTTCCGGCATTCGCCTAAATGGCTGGGGAAAACATCCGAAAACCGCAGTGAGCACGCCCGGTACGCGGAGGGCTGGCCTCGTGTGCGGCGCCTCAGCACTCAGCCTCACTGGCGGGTCATCAGACCTATTCACTGGCTGTCGTTTGTTAGCACGTAATATAACTGATTATATCTATTCTATGTAAAGGTATATACTCTGAAGCCTGCAAGACACGAAAAAAAAAAAAAAAAAGAAATCAGAACTAGATGAACCATGCGAAAATTTTACGAATACAGCGAATAATAAGAAGGGTGGTTTGCGATATAATGAAAGAAGACCTGTTTCTTTTATTTCAGTTGTTTATTTGTTTAGAGTAATAGGTACGTAAAACAAGTCGAAGCCAGTGAAGCAGTTTATTAATATCTCTGTGATATGTGCTACTGCTATCTAGCGACTTGGCTCTGAACTATGTCATACGCGCAACAAACAGTTATTACTTTTGCTCTTTAGGCGTTAAATTCAGAAAAAAATCGTTCCTAATTTATAATGTTGCCTGAGTAGAGACTCTTTTAAATGATATTTCATTTATCGATTTAGGTTAGGTTTTAATTGAGATAAGTGGGTCGAAACAAAAACACAAAAAAAACCCTTATGAAAATAATGATAACCCTTGAAGGGTTGAATTCCGTAAAAATCCTTTCGTAACAAATGATGAGACCAAAGCAGAGACCACAATCTTTAATATGATAGTGCATTTATCTATTTCTGTTGTATATCATGGGAGATAAATGACTCCTGACAAAACAAGACGTTCCGGAAATAATTATGATTTTGCCCTTTAAGGGTTGAATTCCAAAAAATTCCTTTCATAAGATATGATTTGATCAAAGCGGAGACCTTTGTCTCTAAAATAATAACTCATTTCTCGGTTTAAATTAAATATCGAAGGAGATAAATAGCTAATGACAAAAAAAAAAAAATAAAAAAAATAAAAAAAAAGTATGGAAATAATGATACCTTCTTTGCCCTTTAAGGGTAGAATTCCGAAAAACCTTTTCTTAAAATATGAGTCATTAATCTTTAAAATGATACCACATTTTTCTATATAGGTTAGACATCAAAGGAGATAAATGGCTCGTGGCACAAAAACACTTCGCAGAAATATTGATACTTGTGCCCTTTTAAGGGTCGAATTTCGAAAAATTCCCGTCTTTATATATATTGTCACAAAATCGGAAATCATTAAAATAATACTTCATTTAACGATTTCAGTTAGGAATCTAGGGTGATAAATGGTTCATGATACAATAAACAGCATTTTAGAAATATTGGCATTTTTGCTTTTCAGTGGTCTAATTTAAAAAAAAACAAAATTTTCTTAAAATATGATGTTACCAAAGTGAAGATCATACGCTTTAATATGGCACCCCATTCATAGATTTTGGTAAAGTATGAAGGGAGATAATGGTTTGTGACAAAAAAACACCTTATAGAAATAATATATATGATACTGTTTGTCACTGACATATCCACAGAACATTTAACACACGTGTTGAAGTTATATTTAGGCAAAAAGAAACAAAAAATACCACAGTAAACACTTAAGTGTAGAGAGATTATTCTAAGGATTATGAAGACCAGAATGATCTCTCATGTAGAATACAGACTCTCAATTTCACATAAAGGGCAAACCTTTCTTTATTCTGAATGGGACTTTTTACAATGGGCGCTTTTTTCATTCCTTTGAATGTAATCCACAGCAATCTAACTTCAGTGCTCCAGATGATATGACTGAAGTTATGAATCTGTTTTCAATTATCCATGAAACTTATAATATGTGAAAAAAGAAATACACACAGACGACATTATAAAAACTGTAGGCATTTGCAGCCCTTTTCTTCGGTTTTTTGGTTGACTCTTGGAAAGCTAACTGACATTTTTTTTGTACCCGACGAAGTTTACTTCGTTAGCAAGACACCATAGGCAAGGGCTTCGAGGGTATTTTAAGATGTGATTGGTCTCATTTAAGCGTGGCATCCGTCCTGTGTTTTTCTCATTTCATCCAGTTTTCTTTGCCGTGTTGCGATGTTTTGTTAGCCCTTGAAAATCATTTGATTATTTTTAGCACGATATTCGTGGTTTTGCAACATGCAGTTAAGATTCGAGTCTAGCTGCAATTAAACTTCATTGTTGAGTTTTTATCTTAAAAATATTCACATAGGACCTGTTTTCTAAATTTCTATTCTAATATTGCCACTAAAATGAGAATATTTTTGTCAATTGAGAGGCTATAATAGGCATAAGAAAGTAAGGATTCGAGAAGGACCTACAACAGCAGTTTGATCATGACAATCCAGTTAATAAGGTAATGAATGACGATGAAGAGATAATGGAACGGTGTATAATGGAAAATGAAAAATAATAAAATTGCAAATTAAGTGGAATGTGGATAGCTTCTGATATAAAAACACAGAAAGACGAATGGGTCGTTGTGCAATGGGGCCCGTTTTGGTGATAGCCTGCAAGATAAAAATTAAACAAAGACGGTGTCCTTGTATTAATTCAGCATTTCACACTATGGCGTGGATAGCATGCAAACTAGGAAGGAAGGATGATTTCAGGAGTCAGTCAATGGAAAAGTTTGCGCAGTAGGTATCGCCGAGTGACGAACTACGGGGAAGCAACAGAATAAAAATTTCTTTGTCAAAAAAGGCTGAAACAGTATTTATTAAAAAAGTAAGTAAACGAAAAGCATAGATCTACAAAGTAAAAGAAACTATGTAAGAGGAGAATCATTCAAAGCGAGAATGGTGGAACACCAAAAAGTGTAGCGATGCAAGCGGAAATCGATGGAAGACGATGGCAAGGGAACTGCGAAATGGTCGTGCAGCAAGGCATAAAAGCGGGGAAAGAGCTGGGGCAAAGCAGGTAGGGCCTTGAGTAAGCATGGTGACTTAAATGAGGAAAATAAAACTGTAACACGAAGTTGAATGCAAAGTGCAATACTTCAAACCTTCAAGAAGGTGGCGCAACAATCGCGGTGTTAGTTTGAGGAATATCGGTGTAGTGAAACATTGCTGATGGACTTTACTGCTATAAGTAAAGCATATGTATGACAGGCTGAAATAAGAAATCAGAAAAACTCAAAGGATGAGAAGAGGCGACAAGTGTAAGAAAAAGTGAACACATAAAGTAAAATTTGTATAGTACTTTTAAGCATGGTAGTTTTGAAAATGACGTAGTATCTCAGCTAGTTATTTATCGTAGTGATTAGTGACATAATGCGGAAGTTAACACAGAGCGATGTTTTTTGCGGATTAGTAATTCCTCTTAACTGGATACGAGAAAGCATTTCAGGAATGTTCGAGGTTAGGAGGTGGCATCTTATAGTACGAAGTTATTTCTCTGAAAAAGTAAAGTACTAACAATAACCTTTTATTATATAAAAAAAGATGAATATTATAACAGTGCAGAACATGATAATGTATACGACTTACTTTATTCCAGTTTTGAAGAAGGTTCCCTAAATCACCCCAAGCAATTCCTGGGTTGGTTTCTTCGAAAAGAGCTTGGCGAATTGTTTTCTGTTCCTTGTCCACGGGGCTCTTCCGGTTACAATGAAGTGAACTTCGATGAGCCGTAAGGTTTGATGAATGGAACAGAAATATGGGAACTGAAGGAGAGACAAAATCTGAGTACAGACGGTGCAAATTATTTTCCTGAGGTATAATGAAGACAAAAACAGAACGACTAAGCTGAAAAATGCAAGTGTCAGAGATATTGTATACATGGATAGAGAAGTGTGGAATGAATTGGTAGAAATAGGATAGCGGTGAAGATGATGAAGAAGAAATCAGAAAAAAATCTGGTATACAGATGGTTTAAAAATGCGACTGTTCAGAGTAAAATCATAGACATTGCTCAGGATAATAACAGCGTGTGAATGGCGGAGATTAGTTTCTATTCTGCAGTAAGAAATCCAGCTGATCTCAATAGAATTTGTGTATTCATGAGTTTATTTTGAAATCTTGTTCTTATTAGATTTTGTAGTTGAGTGGTTCTTGAATGTT
Source organism: Vandiemenella viatica (assembly GCA_031002005.1). Lineage (NCBI taxonomy): Eukaryota > Metazoa > Arthropoda > Insecta > Orthoptera > Morabidae > Vandiemenella > Vandiemenella viatica. Next base: position 293,394,015 of record JARYHS010008074.1, read on the forward strand.
CTAATTTCCTTCATGTAATGATAGGATGACATTTTTGTGTCTTGGAGTTTGATGTTGAATAAAAACTATGGAGAATCTGCGATAACCGTGAAGACGCAGTTTGATGATGAATTCTTGTGTAACTCGACGAGAAAAATCGAAAATGAGTTTTTGATATCTCGCTCACTTCTCGGGAAAAAAATATCGCAAAAGCCACAAGGAACTGCACGTTGCACATACACATGGGTGTTTTGTTTTCTTACTACTGGTTATGGTTAGATTAAAATGCGGCCTCAATCGGAAGAAAAGCTCAGCCAAACGCAAAAGAAAAAATACCTGGGTCTACTGGAGATCACAATTCCGCTACAACAACATACAGTAATATCGTTGGAATACTGCTGCAGTCAGTCGCAAGATGTATTATTCTCAAGCAGTAATTCCGCTGTAATACAGCCTGGACCATTATTTTCAAGCCCAAATTAGGTTGTAATACAGCCTGGACCAGCATGAAACCGTTAAATGTACTTCGGGAAGAGTTTATAGTGGAGTCTTGTGTTTGACCACCGTATTATGATGACAACTCCTGGCGGAATCGCGATCTCCAGTAATCCCAAATACCTGTAACGAATTTTGGATGGTCGACATCTCGAAAATAAGAACTAACAAAAAAAAAAAAAAATCCTCACGCGGTGCCACGGTTATAGTAGTGACGCCTGTTATGATTATTATTATTATTACTCCGCGATTCACTAAATGTGTGTGGTGGAGGGTGCATTACACCTATCGAAAAGGGTGATATTTAGGAAGGGATATACGGGATATGGCAGGAGGCGGCCATGGGCTATTGTGAGAAACCATACCAGCATTCGCCTGGAGTGATCCGGGAAAATCATGGAAAACCCCGAACATCCCATGTCAACAATGGGAATCCTTAACAAGACGTGACCGAGCGTGGTGGTGTAACGGCTAGCGTTCTGGCCTCACATTTGGGAGGACGGCGGTTCGAATCCCCGTCCGGGCATCCAGATTTGGGTTTTCCATGGTTTTCCAAATCACTCCAGGCAAATGCGGAGATGCTTCCTTCAAAAGGCCATGGCCGAATTCCTTCACATTCCTTGCACCCCTCCCCCCCCCCCCCCATCCTTTCCCGTCTCTAAAGACCTCGCTGTTAGAGAGACGTCAAGCAGATAAAAACAAAACAAAAAACAAGACGTAATACTTTTGGATTATGCATGAAAATATCACTAAGCAAGATTGTGCGAGCATAGTTCGGGTCTATAGGTTCCGCATACTGCGAAGTTGCCCACAAGACGCCAGAAATGATGAGGCGCCCGATGAAGAAGTAGTGTGGGTGGTATTGGTGCCCGGGAGAGATGGCGGTATTGCCCGAGGAGTCGGGTTCGGTTGTGTTCCCACATAGGAAATAACGAACAGGCGCCCGCTCGCGTACGCAAGCAAGTCGTAATTAAAAACACGCGCTTGATTACGCACGGCTCTATGAAAGAACACAACAGGAAAACGAACGCCGCGGCCGTGGCGCTGGCATCGGATACTCCGCCTGTCGCCAGTTCGACCGAAAAATTTGTTCGGATTACTGGAAGAAACACAAGTAAATGCGGCGGCGCGGCGGAGGTTCCTTTTTTTTTTCTGTTGCTGCCGTATCTGGAATCACGCAGTTGATTAAAACGTAGCGGCGGTGGCGGACTCCTTTCTTCCGCCTGTTTTGCGTGCGGTCTGCGCTGACCGCGACGACCACAGAAAGCAGCTCTGTGTTCCCAAACACCAAAATAAAACATCAGCACTGGATATGTCTCCCAGCGGTAACCTCGTAACGCGCTGATTAATTTCCACCAACCCTGTAGCTCGAATCGATTTATTGCTTTTCTTTCCTCCGAAAAAAATACAAAATGATTCAAGTGTGTTGATCTGTATAAACAGAATCACTACCTTTCAAGACTTCTTTAGACCAATTTCAACAACCTGATCAAAGATAGGAGATTTTTCAGGAGAAGTATATCATAAATAACGATTAGAAACAGAAATTCGATTCATTATTTGAGAGGACGAAAACGTACAAAATTTTCGATGTCACCGTCGTTGCCACGTTGCCATAAATGTAGGTTAATCAAACAATTTTCGTACTATAAAAAGATCTAATTTCAGTATCTAATGCATTTCTATATAGAAAACAAACAAAAATTCGAACCTTCAATTTCTGATTAAAAAAAAAAAAAATTGACATTGGAAAAGAGGTGGAGATTGCTTGAAAACAAAAATAGTGTACCAACATTTAACTCTTGAGAACAGCTTTATCACTGCAACGATTCTGTATGTTGCTTACCATTCAACAATGATACTTGCCAATTGATTTACTTTAGTCATATTTGTATTTACGTGCAGATAACGTATACACAATCATTTCAAGTTCTGTTTTCCTCTGCATTTCAGAAATTGATTTAATACGAACCGTCTTTGGTCCGGCACAGTGGTGATTAAAGCAATTAATGACAGTGTGAATTTTAAAGTCGAACTTACGTCCGCATTTCATGTAAATGCGCAAAACAGAGAGATTTACAAAGATGGATACTTGTCTCTCTTTCCACTACCGTCCATTTAACGTCTACAATTAAAGGGTTTCTAGTATATTTCTCAAGCAAAACAGATACTATGTCGAGTATCTCACCGGGTTTCAGAACCTACGAAGTTATCATCAAAGATCTTTTGGTGTAAATGCTGTCACCTTTACGATGAAAAAATCCCACAACTTGCTTGAATTAATACTGAAAAATATTGTGCCTAGATCCAATTGTGAATAATTGAGGCATTGACAGTGAAAAGGAGGTAAGTGTCAAAATTGAAATTTTACGGTGGATGCAAAAAACTATTTTAGCATGAGAAAAAAGAAGCACGAACACAATTTTTGAAGATGAAAATTTATTATCACACCAAAAATATTGTTAGAACATTTTAAAAATCATTGGCTTATATTTTTGAACTTATTTGCATATTTCTTGGTAAAATTGGTGGTACTTTGCGTCCATGAAATCCAGCATCTGTAGTAGATCCTTCTTCTTTCCTTCATTATTCGACGGATCTTTGGTATCTAAATCAAACTGCTCCATATCTATGAAGTTTACGTATTTTCCCTTTTTGAAGACATTATTTCTCCCTCACTCTTCCACGTCATTAAAGGTCAGTTTTGTTTTTATTTGAGGTAGATCCGTCTTGGAAACTTGGATCCACGATTTGTATGAAATTTTTAATGAGCTTGTATTCAAGTAAGAGTCACAAGCATTTGAAAAATCGAAAAAATCATTTTTTTGCATTGCAACTATTTCAAACGGGTTGGCCAAACTAGCCGTTCTCACTGTTTGCTGTACCTCTTCAGGTGCCTATCTTCCTTTTCTTTATCACACCGAAATCTCGATCACAAGGCATGTACGAGTGCCCAGACACGAGGAATTTTAAGTCTATGGTGTCATAGAGAGTGTAACACCATCGAGTGATTGCATGAATTTCGATATATGCGATATAAGCAAGACCGAGAGTTGCGATATGGAATATCGCAGCAGAGGGGTGAGTCGTTGGACAGTAGCGCGAAGATGTTAAAAGTTTTTGGCCCGCGTGGTTTTATTATTGACTGACACATGAGCTAATTAACGATATGTTGGTCGGAAGGAACATTAGAAAGAGTGATGAACAGTTTTAGTAGTGATGTGAGTGGTTTTAGTGCAGTTCAAGAATAAACAAGGACGGTGGACAGCAAATACGAGTGCCGTAGTGCTGTAGGATCGTCGGTAGTTACTAAAGAGTAGTCAGTTTCACCACTATTTTGGACAGGATTATCGAAGTCTGATTAATCATTATACTGTAGATATCTAGTGGTTTGCAGTGGCTAGTTGTACCTATGTGAACTTGAGTGTAATAAACAGTAAACTGAATCCATGAGATTTTGTTTACGGGTAGTAGCCATAAGTAGTTAATCTCTGGTGATTACCCTTCGTATTCCGGGTTAAAATACCGATACGTGGCGGCCGGTCAGACCTAACCTGAAGTAATTTGAAGAGTATCAGTAAAGCCACCAGTGTAAAAAAATATAAACTGTAAATAACCCCATACCGACGTATACAAGTTTCAAAACCCTTTACCCCAAGGAAGTTGAGGGCGATCAAAACCATTCGGTTTTTGTTCTGACCTGCACAGTTGTCACACCAGATTTCCAAATTCCTTTTGGAATTGAACTGTAAGGTCATCACCTTGAGTAAGCAAGACGCAACTTCGTTGCCACCACGGTCAGCTATTCCCTCGTGCCACATACACATAAAAGTTTTTGTTGTACTTCCTACATGTACACACAAGTTGTAATTTTAAACTTGTCTCGAGTAAAACATGTAAGTGTGTGTTAATGTTGGGGTAAACAAAACTTGTTGCATGTCGATGGCCAAAGCTGTAACTGAACTTGAAGGATACTGACTCTGTAGAAAGGAAGAAGAAAGAAGTTTCTACGCTCTCTCTGCTTTCCTATGGTGGAGTTCTCACTTAGCTATTAAGGTAAATCTTGATGGCCCAACTGATGACTTGATTACTGCCGTTAACTTGTCATAAGTTCGGCAGGTATCCGTCCTAAGTCTCCTAAAACTCAGTTTGGGGAAATTTCCTTTTGAACACCCTGCGATAAAACTTTCGATCTACACCTGAATTCGGATATTTCTCCTTGAATGCTAAATACATCCGATTAATATTCAAGTCCGGGCTCAATTATTCTTTTGACGACTTATGACGGGAATAATAGCTCTCTTCTCGGGGAAATGACAGTACGTGTTGTTATTTTATGAGAGACACATCGTCTTCTGTATATTTGCATCGGCGGGATGCAGCATTTTTGCCAAGGCCATCCTTGAAAACCACCTCTCCTTTCTTCAAACGCATCAATAAGTTTTCGCTCTTCTTTTTTGAGATCCCAAATATATCGCTGAAAGTTTTATTACAAACCTGTATATTTCCTCTTCTTGACGGAACGTTTAAGTCGCAGAAGTTTGCCCCCTACTATCAGATGGGTCGTCATATTTTCCGTGGCGTCTTCTTGCTATGTTAGTCAGATTAATACGACTCATTAGATATGTACCTTGACCTTTTGTTGACAAACTTTTGAACTCTGAATGTAGGAACTTGAAGTCACTTGACGATAGTGAACGACACTGGTAGTGGCATCTGCAGCTGACCTGTAACAATAGTACTACATTATAATATAATATTATTTACAAACTTTCTATTAGGTACCTATTCACAATAATATGGGTATTATTTGCAAACATTTCAGGACAAAAATAGGCAAGAGTAAAATATAAATTAGCACTGTGGGTAAAACCAGATGACAACGACAATGTAGTGTGTCGTCTTACCTTATCAGGCGGTGTGTGTACGGAGTTTTTGTTGGCATCTTTCTTTGAGCTCTAATAACGGTGAAACATAAAAGACGGAGAGAGAGCATCTAAAAAAAACTGAGGATGTACAAAAACGGAAGGTTGCGGCTGGCAAGGTTACAGACGTCAGCGTGGTACACTAGGCGTCTGGCATTTCCCTCCTTTCCAGTGCCAGCCACTGTTGAATTACTTCCAGCGACATCTTGTGACATTTTTCACAACTAAACAGGAAGAGAAGGGAATTTACCTCCTTTTCAACGCCATTGGCCTTGGAACATAGATTCTTTTCAGCGAAAAAACGAATTTTCGGTCATTTTGGCACTTACCTCCTTTTCATTGTCAACGCCTCAATTACACCTGAAGATAGGCCCAGCGATTAGACTGAGCTGATTTGAGACGGAGTACCCAAGACTATCCTGAAGGTAGTACCTATACGATTAACAGAGACACTCTTTCGCTTACCAAAGTTCTTAATTATTTTTGGCACCTACGATTCGCGCGCAATTTGTTAAAACATGTTTATTTATGGGGAAGGAGGAACGCCACATGTTCAGCCTTTAGGTGCTATCTTGTAGGTTTCGTACCAGAGCGATCTTCCGGCCTCAGAATAAAATACAACGATAGTATCTTCTTACCAACCTCAAAGGTGAAGTTGCTACACTGACATTTGGACTTGATATCCCATTTGCTTAGCAGATTATCGTACCAGATAATCGCTTGTGACAAATTTCCGGGATGGCCGAATTTCTTTTCCCTTATAGCTTTCCGGCTACGAGTAAAATTTAGAAATAATTGTCTTGCTATAATCCTTAAATCTTGTAAAGAATTATTTGGATTCAAAGTTTTCCATCTATAAGCATATGTTGATTCCAAAGAAATATTTATACCGGTGAACCTTCTATATATAAACAGTAGAACACAAGGCATTAAGAACATTGGTGGAAAAGCTGACTAATATTCTTGCTGTTAGCTCTGGTTATCCTTTGAATATCAACACTGAATTTGTATTTGTTTTCGGTATCTGCGACCATTTAGCAAAGTTTCAATTTATATTAAACTATAATTTCATGATTCTTTTATGTAATTGTGGTACACTATAGTGAGGACAATACAAGACGAACACAACATTTAATTAAAACTACTCATGCCCGAGGCCGTACTCGAACCACCGACGCTTACAGCATTGAAGTATTGTCAACATAAAATCGTTCAGATAATTTGGTCACAGTCAACGACACGAAATTCTAATGGCAAATTCTAAATACGGTATCTAGAGAGATAGAGCTTTATTTTGGTTAACAAAGCTAGCAAAACAGCGTTTAAACTTCAGTAACGAGGATTAACTATTTACTTTGCCATTACGCTAAAAGTAAACAAGCGCTGCGCCAATTAATTATTTTCCCACACAGCTACTTTTTTTACGTACCGACTCTGAGTCAACGTTACGTAATTCCGCGCGTGGTGACAGTATTCATATACATTTTACTTTTAATAAGAAGTTAGTAAACTAAATTTAGAAATATGTAGATAACTAATTCAATATAGAACTGCAGGAAATTAAGCGAAGTGTTTATTTCTGTGGATGGGAAAACAAAGCAAACATTAGAGAAAGAGTACTCAGCAACAGTCAATGATGTCCGGAAAACAGACGTTGAGAAAACAGCCAAACCCGAAACCAAAGCGCGCTTTACCCATTGTGCTCAGAAACGCGATTGCGCCTCAACCTCGACGGTTGCTGAGTGACGTGATAATTTTTCATGTCGCTGGAACTAACAGAATTTAAGTTTTGCGCGTAGCAGGTGCGAGCCGATATATCGCGGCTGCCAGCACGGGCGGGAGTTCAAAGGCCCGAACAAAAGACCTTCCACTGCAACTCTGCACAAAATGGCAAATTTCACCGGCTACAAAGCAGAAAGTCCGCCACAATACGATTGCCAAAGCTCGCCTTTGATCTTCGTTCTATCGACAGGTGCTAAATACGTCTTCCCCGGATGAAATAGAAGCCGAAGCCGGATCAGTAACAGCGGATGCGAGAGTAGGGTGACCCGTGATTTAAACGCCAAGCCCAGCGTTGCTCAGAGTGAAGGAATTTTATACATTCAACATGCTTACTGAATCACGCCTTTAAATATGGACTATCTTAATTCATAGGAGCACTGTTCACTAAACGCAAAGACAAAGTAACAAGATAAATTTATAACACACGAAACAGCGAGACCAAACGAGGATTTTTTTGGTTAGCGATTTGTTTTATTACAATAAATAGAATCAAAGCCTGGCACTGATGGAGACACCGCTGTAATACCCCAAAATAATCAGTCATTAATTCTGAAAAAAACATTTTTTTTTTATCTTCCTGATCGAAACCAATGAGTTATTTTGGCGAAATAATGGCTATAATATGAAACAAAGCACGAAAAGATTTTAAACTATAATTCAATGTTGTTAGCTCTGAAAGAAACTGGAATCGTGTCGTTATTAACTTTGCATTTTAGAAAGTCGATATTTGTGCTTAATGATGCCATGTAAATGCATTATTTATTACTAGATTCTGAACTAAATGCAATCAAGCACTGACTTTTGTATATATTTTTCAAATAACATGAATAGTTTTTTTTAAGTAACTTCGGCATTCTCGTCAGTCAGAGTAATCCAGCGTATTATCTTATTTTATGATATGCGATACAATTAACTTGTTTGAAATTGCAGTGAAAATTGTACATCCGTTTTATAATAATAACTAGCTGTTGCCCACGACTTCGTACGCGTGTATTTAGAATTTGATTGCTAGAATTGGAGACACAAAGCTGAAAGTTACCTAAGATATATTGGCATAATATGACGGGAACGCTATCGATATACCATTCCACCAAGCATGGTGGTGTAACGGTCAGCGTTCTCGCCTCGCATTCGGGATTTCCGTCGCGGCATCCAGATTTGAGATTTGGATTTTCCATGGTTTCCCTAATCACTCCAGCCAAATGCCGGGATGCTTCCTTCAAAAGGCCATGGCTGAATTACTTCCCATTCCTTGCACTCCATCCTTTACCGTCTCTAAAGACCTCGCTGTTAGAGGCATTAGGCAGTTTAAAAAAAAAAAAACCATTGTACGGTTGAACCTGTCTCATTTATTCATGTAGGAAAAAAGCATCCTATTTCGTTCCTAATGATACAAAGTGTTTCAGGATATCGGTATACACATATAGTCGTCAAAACGTTAAAAAAAAAAAAAAAAAAAAAAAAAAAAGGCGGAGACTTACTTTCGCATATATAATATTATTAGTTTAGATCACACAAAAACTGCCTGTGGAACCAGTAAACCGTGAATAAAGTGAACGCTTAGGGCACTATTCTATAGCCAAAGATTTGCCAGAACATGGTATCCTTACTACAAAATCCTAGGCTTGGCTCAAACATTTCATAAAAATCTTTGCTCCCAGTGAGGTTTGAACCAAAAGACACACATGAGTTTTCTTGAAAAAGCAATCACGTTACCACTGCGCTACGCTGCCATTGTTTTTTGGTGTTACACATTACAAAAACATATAGATATTATGCGTTTGTCTTTCACAGTTCAGATAGTTTTCACAATTTAATGACAATATGTTCTTATCTATACAGAATATGGTATCCCATGTCGATCCTAATGTCAAATAGCATCTCCTTCTCAAATTTCATCACGATTGGAGTAGCCGTTTAGACCAAGAAACGTAACAAACAGACAGACAGACAGAGTTGCTTCCGGATTTATAATATTAGTAGCGATGTAATCCACGTCTCCTACGGAGACAACAGCACAATAGGATAACTAAGCATGTAGAAGACGTATCTAACTAAAAAAGCCAAATTCCCTGTGCAACAACGAACTAGCTTTAGATTACTAAATCGTTTCCGGTAACCATAGGCAATTCAATCTGGGACAACGGGTTTTGCAAATTATATAGACCACCGTTACTTACTTAATAATATTTTCATTATAATTATATTAGTCTATTTCCTTGAAATGTATTTACAGTGTAGCATACCAACTAGGTACTCGTCAAGTTCAAAATACTTCATGTAACAAAATACTGATGTTGTTTTGTGGTTAAAGGAATTGGTTGTAAGTTTATTGTACTACAAGATTGCGAAAGGAAGTGTTTGCTGTTATTAACTAATAAAAAAAAGCTTTTAGTTCGAAGTATTGAGGAAACTTACTATGTAAATCAAGCTACTAAAATATACTTCTGGAAATAATCTGGGAGTCGAGAGTCCTCTAGATTCATGAAGTCTGTGAATTAGTAATTGCACAAACCAGGTAATTGGAATACTTATTATGGCGTGATGTCAAATACAGGATTTGGAAGGAGTGAAAAGAAGCGCACATAAATTTGTTTGCAGGAACTAACATGAAAAAGAAACTGCTAGGGAGTGATTCGAAGCTATGAGGCAGGGTAACAGAGGGTAGGATGTCTATAAGGCATACATTGTCGCCGATGTCTGTATGATCACGGGGAAAAAGAATCAGGAGTGCTATGTAAATGGGAACAGATGAGCGTAAATTAACTGTTTTTTTTTTTTTTCGATGATTAAGAAATCTAGACGATTTCCCAAACAGATGTGATAAACAATTTACTTGAAACAGTGGAGAGAAAAAAAAATGCTTAGTGCAAAGCTGGACTTAAATGGTAATGTATTATCAGAAACATTCCACAAGTAATTTCATCAATTGCCTACATTCTTAATCTCAACATACACTGATGAGCCACAGTATTGTGACGACTACCCGCTGCGAGATTGAATACCACCTTCTGATGTTGCTGTTACGTCATGAAATAAGGAAAGTAAACGGGCGGAGCATAGACGCATGGGGAGTCATTCTAGCGGCGTTACATGAGCCAAATGAGGAAATCCACAGATATAGTGAATTTTAAAAAGGGCAGGTTGCTACAGCCCAGCACCTGGGGACGAGCTTTTCGTAACGGTGAGGGTGGTCGTCAGTGTTTGAAGGATAGTGAAACCAGGAGTGGGCGACATGGTGGCAGACACTCACGCCTCATCACCGAATGTGTAACAAGTAGTCACTTTTCGACCTGCTTATTCCTTCAATATTTAGTTGTAAAATTTGGAGTGCATGTCGAAGTTCTTTCGTTGTGACAGTAGTTACTTGGCTCTGAGAAGAGCCATTTGAAGTGGATAATATTGTTCCGTATCCTCTAATTGCTGGGATTTCCAGAAGCCAAAGCTGTTGGTCCAGCAGCCTATTGAGATGTAGACTATTCAGCCGCGGCTTTTCCACGTTTCCCAGGGAGCACCACGGATGCTAGTCTACTTTTGCACCCCACGACAGCCTCCTGGATTCAACCTTTCTAATAAAACCTGGACGGCACTGAACCGAGTGAGAACAGGCCACGGTAGATGCAACTACTGAATGTACAAGTGGGGAATGATAGAGAACCCTTCTTATGACTGTGATGACTACCAGCAAACCATTCACAACATCGCCATGGTATCCCATCTTAGGATATTCAGTGGTTTAATACATCATATTCACGAAGCAACCACAGAATCAATTGAATGGCTGCAATCGGTGGAAATCAGTCTTTAGTAAAATCCATGTTTAGTTCTATTTATTGTAATTCAATGTAGTTTCTGTTTTTGTATTTCATCTGCCATACGAAATAAATAAATAACTGAACGTGTAGATTGGAGGCTTGCTTGTTCTGTAAAGCAAGATAGATGTCGATTTATAACGGATCTGACGGCAAAAATACAATGCCGGTGCAGGTGCAAGTGTTTAGGAACACACCGCTCAGCGAACATTGTTGAACATGGGCCACCGCAGCATGTTCCCATGTTGGGTGGACAAGAGCTCGTCGAGATTTGACCGTGGACCAATGGAAACGTTTCGCTTAGTCAGTTGAATCACGTCTCTCCCTACACCAGGTCTTTTCCTGTCCAGATACGCCGTCTTCCATGCGGATGGCTGCTCGAAACATGTATCGCGCCACGAACTCAGGCCTTACCTGGGCTTCCATGGGACTTGTGGTAGTGTTCGAAGGCGCCGTGACAGCTGTGGGCTACGGAAAATTATTGCGAACCACCTTCATGCTTCATGTCTTTCACGACGGCTATGGCATTTTACAGCAGGATAACAGTCATTGTCACAGGCCCAGAACCGTGGTGCAGAGGTCTGAGGAGCATACGCTGCCAGGCACCAGCCCCGCTCCCTCTAACCACCAGCCCGTAATTTAAGGGAATTGCGTCAGCTGTGTCTAGCCATCTCACACCAGATTCCTGCGGAAACCTACCTAGGACTTGAAAAAACAGTGCCACGTCGAACTGTGTTCCAAAGATGGACCAACACGCTATTAACAAAGTGGCCATATTGCTTTCGCTCATTGCCATATATATATATATGGTACTAGCTTTGCCCCGCATGCATTGCAATGCGTATTTTTATTTCTTAAGCTGGTACGCAACAGACATATTAACATCTACAAAATAACTGAAGGGCGATGGAAACTGGATGGTTTCATGTGTAAATTTTGTTTAAGAAGAGTGATGGGTGAGAGTGTTTTTTTTAGTTTTTTTATATATAACCTTTTGTTGGCAATACATTTGTTTTTGTTTTAAAGTATACGTGCGCAGTGATCCATCAAAAATCTGATAAAAACTGTGAGTTTCTATAACCAACTTTTATAATTAAGATGCGTGGGGGTAAAGAGGGAGAATGGTTGGACTTTTGTAAACCAAATGTAGACAGTACTTTTCTGTTTGTTTAAAGCATGCATATGCAAAGTTCCTTCAAAATCGGATAGAAATTGTAGCTTTGTATAAACAACTTCCACAAAAATTAATGGGGTGGAAAGATTGAGAGGCGTTGGGTTTCTGAAAATCAAATTTAGACAGTATTTTTCAGTTTGTTTTAATGTATACATGTGCAAAGTACATTTGAAATCTGATGAAATCTGTGGGTATGTATGAAGATCGTTTACGAAATTAAGTGGATGGGGAGGGAGGAGGGGTATGGTTTCTGAAAACCAAACGTAGACAGCATTTTTCTGTTGGTTTTTCAAGTAAACTTATACAAATTTCCGTCGATAATGGATAAAAACTGTGCATATTTGTAAAGAACATTGACAAAAATTAATGGGGTGGAAAGGGGGAGAGGGGTTGGGATTTCGGAAATCAAATGTATACAGTATTTTTGTATTTGTTTTAAAGTATACGTGTGAATAGTTCCGTCACTATCGGATAAAAATTGTGGGTGTGTATAGAAACCATCGGCAAAAATTATGGAGGTTGCATGGGAGAAATGGGTTGGGTTTCTGAAAACCAAATGATCACAGTACTTTTCTTTTTATTTTAAAGTATGTGTGTGCAAAGTTCCACCGAAATCGGAAAAAAGGTGGGTTCGTATAAAATTAAGAGTAGTATAGGGGGAAAAGGAGTGTGTGTGTGTTTTTTTTTTTTTTTTTTTTTTTTTTTTTTTTTTTGTGACGAAAACCTTCTCACGTGTGCACACAATAACTCAACAAAGTTTCATCGTAATCGGATGAATGGTATAGGAACGAATAGAAGACGAACAATCAAACAAACAATCATTTTTAAATATAAGATATATATACATCTTTAAAAGGCTCAAGATATTATCAAGAATCTGCGGTATTTCTCAAGAATCAAGGTCACCTGCACCGGGGCTAGCAATGATTCCGTAATAACCTCACGCACCAAAGATTCTTAACAGCTTTTAGAGGTTGCACATTACATAAAAGATTCTTAATAAATTTTAGAAGTCCGACACGAAAGCAACTATTATCATTCCATCGAAAATAACATAACAAAATAAACCTTATAAGAAATTCATCAAACTAAGCTTTACATTTTTTCTGACAAACATTTTTTTTTACTTTTTTTTTTCTTTTAATCATTGTGTATACGAATGCTACAGTTTTAAATTCTGACAGCAGATTACGGGCAACATATCCAAGTCCGGATGTGATGGTCGATAATATTCGCATCAAATTTTCACATCTGCGAAGAGAACAATACAAAAACACATTCGCGTAAAAATTATACGGTTCGCGGACAGATGGTGGACGCCACTTTACGAAATTGTGGTCTTCTCTTTAGTCTTAAATAGGTGAGGCTTATCAAATAATTCTGATCAAGGCTGTAATTCAACGTATCCAAACCGTCAGCTAATATTACTGCTTTAAAATACTAACATCACTACGTACCCCTTCGTTCACATTGGCTAAATGTTAATATATACAATATCTTCTGTATGAAGTGTAAACTTTCAATCTGCGTAGTTAATTTTAGTTCAATCAGACTTTTTAAAAAAATATCGTTAGACAAATGTTCAAGTGATTGCATTGAATGGATTATTTATATCCGAAAAAAAAACTGCACTTCAAATTAACCTCACTGCCATTAATTTTTCTTCATCAAGAAGAAAGTTCTTTGGTATCGTTGAATTGGAAGATTTCTCACTGAAATAGTCGTTAGTGTTAGCTTGCTGGAACTGTTATGAACATACTATACTAATAAAAGACTAATTTTGTTGATCGTGTAGCCATGTCCGTGATGCTGACGTATTGCAACCATGGAGGATATTTCCTTCCTCCATGATTGCAACCAGCCTTCGTTGCTGCATTAACATCGGCCAGAGATATTACTACATAGTAGAGGTTATGAACGTTATTTAGTAACAGTTCTATTTAGTTAAGCATCCACGAAGAAACGGATTACCACACTAAAAGACACACTGAAAGAAAAGTATTTATTGCGTTTCAATTAACATAATAGTTATTAATTGTTTCTTTATTTCTGTGTATTCTTTCGATGTAACTATTCTCGTTCGATTCTTTGCTCACAGACTCTTATGTAAGATAATTGCTCTAATTTTCAAGCGCCAATATTAGCGGTAGTTTTGAGTAGATTGAAATGTAACCTGTTTTAGAATACTGACGTTTGACATTACCGCAGAGGGTGTAAGTAATTTTAGTTTGTTTAAAAAGGTTACTGAAAACATTACTTCGTTTGACTGAATGTAGTTCTACATCTATTTGGCCTAGCGCACAATTGAAACTAATATAATGCGGCATAAAATTAGACGTAAAGATATATTTTTAATTTGTTTTCACTGATGCCATGTTACTGAGGTAAAATGGGTAAATAGTTCCAACTGCCAGCCGTTGAAATGTTGCAATATGGATCTGATTCACTAAAAAGAAAATTGTAATTCTAGTGAAGATTTTGCGCCATGTTTAGGCTATATTGCGATGCACGATGTCACAACACGCGATACAGTCAATGTATTGATTTGCGAGTGACTGAAGCTCTGATTTTCTAGAGGTAATACTAGCGGAGATTTCGGCAAACTGGAGCAGGATGAGAACTGAAATTGCTTGCAACAGGGAACGGTAAGAAAACTGCCACGAGTGTTATTTTATAACAATTCTATTTAGTTAACCAAATGAGAAGTAATGAGTAGTCAGTACACCATGTTCAGGGAGTCATTTTCGACTGAATTGTAATGTAGTTTCTAACTAATGAACAATCCTTGAAATATAGTTCCGAGCCAACATGAGGCCGGGAGGATTGCTGGTGGGACTGCCACAAGCAGGGACGAGGTGGTGCTAAGACGATGCTCTGCCTCCTTGGTACTCATCGTACAGCAGGCTGACAGTGCGCCTGGAGAGCCTCTTACCTTTCTTTTTTAAATTGGAAGGAATAAATAGTTTTATTAAACCTAATAAAAACTAATTACAGAAATACCTTTCATATAGCGTTTTTATTATTATTTAACTGACATTATCTGGCATTGCTAATGCGTTTAGGAAATATCACACGGATTCGTTTTTGAGTTTTGTACTTTCTCCAATAAAGATACAGACAAATAGCGCAAATAGTGACAAATCATTTTCGTTACTGAAACGTTGTTAGAATAGACAGACTACAAATTTGATTATTAGTATATCAACGTTATTATCATTTTTTTTAAAAATAAAACTTTGCTGAAATTTTCTTCTCTTCTGTAAAATGAATGAGGATATCAAACTCGACCAATCGCCTGCGACAAAAAAGAAAATTAAATTATTTCCTAATAATATTATGAGGTTAAATTAATTAGTTTGAACGTGAAAGATCAAAGTAGTTTGTAGAACGTACCGGTTTTAATAATTTGAGATGTTAGAAACCATGGTTAATTAGATAATCATTAGAAGATATTACCCTTTGAATTATCTAACATAGCTAAGTGAATTTGAAGAATTGATAATCCACCAATGATTCTCAAAGCTTTGTCAGATAAGTTCTCATCATTGCGATAACTAGTGTTGCCGTTTATTCAATTTCCTAATACTTTACTGTTGTATAACTCTGTAATGGAGCTGTGTCTCAACAGTTTTTGATGTAGTATTTACTGTTTGAAATCTTAGGGTCTGTCTTAAAATCTAAGGAATGCCATAAGATGCCACGTCAATTGACACCGGAAGAAGTAATTAAGCTTTGTTATTAATACCAAACGTCTTTACCTATCTATAATTTGACATAACCTAAAATCACTTAACGGTTTTTCACTATGTTATCGCAGTTTTAAAACATATCTTCATATTTAAAATGTAGGAACGTATAATCGCAATATGTCACTAGACACCAGAGCGAGAAATTAAAACATCTTTTGAACATCAAATTCTTTTACATTTAACCTATAATATCTTTAATATTACTAAGTGGATTTATACGGTGACCTTATCATTTGAAAACTTAGACTCCGGTATAAAATTTGAGTCGTGTTTCACCGAGCTACATCTACTTCCATACTCTGCAATTCACAAATATTGTGGGTGGCAGAGGGTGCTAAGCACCAATTCTAATTCTGTGCATTCCAATCCCGAATAACGCTAGGAAAGAATAGATAAAAGTATTAGTTCCGCATCTTATTTCTCTAATATTATCACTCCTGTCATTGCGTCAACTGAGATCTGAGAAGAAAATTAATATCTGATCAAAACATTTATTTTTTTGAATTATCTGCTTCATATATTCTAATCTTTGTCTACCTCTACAATTCTTACCGTCAGCTGTTCCCTCCAATAACAAATTAACCAATCCCTTATGCCTTAAGATGTGACACACCTTCCTGTCTCTTTGTTCTGTAAGACTCTTCCACAAACATCTTTCCTCACCCATCATTTCGAAACACGTTTTGAAACTAAAAGATTTCTCTTTTTCATGAAAGATATTTTCACTAGTGATCTTTCACTTTTAAAATCGTTCTTGCTTCAGCCACCAGTTATAATTTTTTTATTTCCTAGGTAGCAGAATTAATTTACTGCTCTCAACTTATTCGATCCAATTTTTATATTTAATAAACCATTTTTTCTGTAATTTCTACTACATTTCATTACTTTTCTCTTACTTTTTTATTTTTATTCAGAAATCTTCCTTCAGTATTTTGTTGATGCCATTAAGTAACTTCTCAATATTCTCAGTCTATTACGCTAGCAGAACAATGTCATCAGCAAATCGTAGCATGCTGACTTTTTCTCCTTGAACACTTATACCACAATCGAATTTTTCTTTTTACTTCTTTTATTGCTTCCTCTACATATAAGTTTAATATTAATGGGAATAGACTACAATCTCTTCTCATACCCTTTTCAAAGGACTCATGTCTCCACGATTCTCATCTTTTATTACAGCCAATTGATTCTTATATTGTTCTTCTGTCTTGATATTCAGATTCTAAATCCGATAGATGGTCGTAGTGTAGTAAAACCTTCGAGTTGCCGATTGTTAAGAGTAAATCAGTAGTTGGACATAACACTTTTTGTAAGGACAGGGGCGATTGCTGTAATGAGCAAACAAAACGTTTGGTAAAATGGTGATAATAATTTACAAGACGACGAAAAAGAGACACATACCTATTTTGGCCAACGAAGACAAAGTCACGAGCTAATAAACTGAAATTTTTATCGGGAAACCTGTATTTGTCTGTGGAGACTAACAGTCGACAAGTTTATGAAACTGAATGTTTTTCTTATCTGCCGCTCGCATCTATGACTGAAGCTAATAACTTTTCCGGAGGAGGAATAATGTGACCAGTTCCTTCATCTTTATATATAGCCCTACTGTCTATGTTATAGTATATGTTTAGACAACTATGCTGAACTTTTATCTGATTCATAAACATACCTAATGTGGTTTCGAAAGCTGATTTGTTATTCTTAGTTATCACCTTTTTTTCTTTATTCTTCCAAACGAATCGTGATATTGAAAATAATGCTATATGACGACCCATAACTTCACTAATAGTTTGTTACGTAATATTTATACAAAAGATGCTATTCTAAAAAATTAAAATTAACAATATAATTTCAGCTTAGTGAGCAGCTAAATATTTCCTGGCATAATAATGACCACCTACAATTTAGTTCTTGTAGCCTCCCCTTGTTCCACGTTACACGCATTTCAGAGAAATAATAATACTTTAGTTTCTGCTGCTAGCTAGTGACGATCTTTTTTGGTATGAAACAAGAGTAACTTCTAGCGGAACGTATTATAAATCAAAATGAGCTGAACTTTTCCAGAGATAAGTGGATATGACCTAAATACAATATTGAAAAGTAGAAGAAATAAGGGAAACAAATGAAAACATTTGTTGCTTGTTAATAGATAAAGTTTACGAAGCAGTTTTCTAATTGTTTATTGTCGCATGCGTTTCTCCTTTTATCGAGACAATTTCAGCGACGATTTGTTCACATTGAATATTTAAGATTTGGAGCTGCATTTCTCCACATTTTTCCCAAAATATGTTCGGGCTAGAGCTATTTGTCACAATTTTTGGAATCTTTTTAGACGAACATGTTTTGGGAAAAAAAGTAGAGATGTGCAGCTACAAATCTTAACTAATCAATGTGAATAATTCATCGTTAAAGTTGCAAACGGCAATAAACAAATTAAAAATTATTTAATTAATAAATAATTAACTAAGCAACTGAGGGAAAAGATGTCTTGTAACAACACTGCAATGAAAATATTTCTGTTGTATTTTTCTAGGCAAAAACAAACACGTTGCAGGTAAAAAAAAGTATGTTCTAAACTAACAAAGCATCAATGAAGATTTCTTCAGTCACTATCAGGTGGGAGTGACTTTTTCCTTACAAATGACAGCGCTCGCTCCGATGGAAATTTCCCTACATACCCATTTTCCCCCTTTCCTGTACCCCCCTATTTTGCCTTCTACAATTTTCAACTTTAAATTCTTTCCGTGTTTTTGGTAAATTATTCCTCATTTCTCTTGGTAAGTTATTCCAGTCCCTGACCACCTTATCTGGAAACAAAATCTTCGGACACACTTGAATGTCGTCGTTATTGTTAGGCTTGGAGGTAGGTGTTCTCTGATAAAGTCTGAACATCATTCTAGAATCTAGAACATACATAGTCAGACATAGTTAGGAAGCAAAACTTTATCTATGGACATTGCAAAAATAATTTCATTTATAGCAAGTAGTAAGTAAAACTAATTAAAATGGAGAATGCATACCAAATTTTAACTGACTGAAAGCTCATATATGAAATTCTGTACTTAGAATTTAACTCGCACGGTATTTAAAGATTTATCACAAAGAATTAAAATGGTGACATGTAGCATTTTAAATTTTGTTATTTTTTTGACGTCGTATGTGAAAGGAAAAAGTGCTATCGCAATTAAGCACTAAAATATAATTAAATCGAAAACTAAAGTTCGGAAAAATAGTTTCTAGTACAATTGGAGTTAACGTGACTCAAGTCTTCTGTACAATTATAGCACATTGGAAACTTAATTAATTTTGGGTACTTAAGACATTTCGCTCTATTGCATATAGAAAACAAAATCTGGAATTATGAAAGTACAATATTCTTTTTCAGACTGAACACGAATTACAAAGGTTCTGAATTTGAAACATTCCTAAAACGTTCATGAAATGCGATTAGTTTAGGAGAACATCATTGAATCAAAAAAAAAAGAAAAAGAATTTGAATGAAACTAAATATAAAACACTTTTAATTTTCTTAAAACGAACGGAACATTGTTGCACTCGCAGAAAATAGAGAAAATTAATGTACACTTTATTACTAGAGAACGAGTGTTGCGTATACGCTATATAATGAATTGATGTTTCATAATTTTCATTTGGTTGAATGTGATCATAATTAGCTTAGGTTCCTTTGAGTGAAAAGTGTTACCATCACATCTGCTGAAGGCATGTAACCAGTATGCCAGGTCGCAATTAAATTTACGTTAGTTAACACGTGACTGAAACATACTTTGAAACAAGTATATATAAAAGGATATACACAAACCCAAAGCAAGTATAATCACATGTATTTATCGACTATAAGTTCGTAAGAAGCATTATTCTATCATTCAAGATTTGAGAGATAGGTGCTCCGTCTAAGTGATGGTAAATTTAATATTCCAGGCATCTCAAAACGGCCATGTTAAAAAAAGTAAAACTGAAATTAATTAACTGGAAAATAGAAAATCTTATAAAGACGAGATCTAAAAATAATTTTTTCTATTAATCTAGCCTGACAAATAATTAGATATTATCAAAAACACGAAGTAATGTGTAAAAGTGATATTGAATATCATTAAGCTCATTGGCCCAGTTACTATTCTTATACTAGCAAAAGTAAATTATCAGTCAAACAGTTCTGTGCCTCAGTCAGAAGCGCGCTATTTTCCTGCATACGTAATTCCACTATTGCTTCGCCGTACTTAGTTCTGAACTGTGGTTCTGTTCTAAAGAGAGGGAAACATTTTAACTATCACCCTGCGAAACATGCGGTTCTGTTTGAAAGATTTTTGTTTGTAACATTTGTAAGTCTTGAAACTTTGAGGTAATCTAGTTGGCTTTCGGTGACAGAAATTCTGTTGACACCATTTTCAAGCTGTCAATTTCCATACCACAAAATGATCGTCGGTTTTTGTTATAGCAAAAAAAATTAAGTATCTGACAGGGAAAAAAAAAAAGAAGCGTAGTAACCAACCAATGATTAATCGCGCTCTAGAAACCTGCTAGGATAAAGAATTTCTTTTCCCATACAAAGAAAACGAGTGAAATTTTACGTGCAAGCCTACACATCTAGCTTAGCCATATATTGAGCACTATATATGAATGCGGAATATTAATTACTTTGTTTCCACTGCTTAGGTTATTTACATTAATTTCAACACATGAAATAAATAAATCGAAGAATTTCTACCTCTGTACACGAAGGCGAAAAGACATCTCTCGATATTTGGCATTTACATAGAATTGCTAAGGTTCTCTCCGTGTGTTCCCTAATGTTATTTATAGGCAGATTCAGAAACTTCATTTCTGAAACAATTTAGAAGAGAGAAACTTATTCATGGAATAAATACATTCGGGCCCTTGCGCTGGCTAATGATTTTAAAAGACTCCACTTGGCATTATCTCGACGAGAATCAGAGAGCTAGCTGAGGAGACCGTTGGTGACCCCACCGTAGGTCTGCGTCTAATGCTAATGTTGGAGCAGGTCAGGGGCAGCTGTTAGGGCAGCTGCTAGCCTGAGGCAGCGCTCAACTTACAGCGCGTCGCGTCCTAACATTTCTCCCCCTCCCTTCTCGTTTTCTTTCGCTCACGATCTAACGTCTCCTCCACATTGCAGTGTTAAAGTACAGATATTTCATACACCAAACGCTTTCAATGAAACACACCTTGTTGCAGGAACATTTTTGTGAATTGGGGCTAATATTCCTTACAATCAGCCTATAAAGAGTGAAATCCTATTAAAAATCATGATAAATTCCGAAAATAACTATTTAAATTATTTACTGAGGATGGAGGAGTCAAGTTCGACCCTAGAAGAAAGACGAAGCACGTTGATCGAAACAGGGGTAACTAATATTAGGTCAGCATGGAGACTTAAGAACTGTGTATTTGTATACACGATAGAGTAACGTGACCAATCTATACATCCCATAAAGACGGATATCACATCCATCCAGACATCACTGCTTGTGATTTATATACTGTAAAATAAATTTCCAAGACTTTATCTTTAGTCTTTTACTCTATTCAAAAGCAATTTCTCGGCTGATGTTGAAAATGCTTATGTGACGAATACAAGAAGATTCCATGGTACACGAGCGTATCACCCTGTTTCTATAGCCAGAAGCTGTCACTGGGATTGCAACATGTAACAACCAGATATATTATCGTACTACTTTATTTCATAAGAGAGGAATATACAAAGAAATACTACAATAGGTGATACACAACTTTCGTTTTTGCTAATGCTATGGAAAAACAGTACGCGTATGAAACGTTGTTTCTTTATGATGCTACCTTGCACTAAACATTTTCTTGCGATGTAACGATCTGTTATGCTGTTTGGAATAATTTTTACTCTCTAAATGACACATTAAAAGTTAACCACATACTTATCTCACATCATAGTTGACTGGACACTTATAATCGTTAGTAATAGCAACTGCTTCAGTACTTATTTAGTTCTTTCATTAGCAGAAAATCTACGGAATATAGCGCCTTGATCTGACATAATTTACCAGACTTTCCAGGTCAACAAATAATATAATTAGTTATGTTCAGAAACTTTCACGTTACTGAGTCATAGTCGTGCAGTTTATGCAAAACGTCGAGAGTGTAATTCTCAGATACTGAGGACACACCAGAACAACACAGCTACTATACGGGGTAGCAGTAACTGACCCATGAGGAAAAAGAAAGCAATATAGTATTCCAACAACTCAAGCTAGGAAAACTTTGCTGCTAAACACATAACGCAAAAGAACATCAATTACAAGGAGAAAAAAATATTTTGTCAGTAGTTAATGACAGAGTTACATTACAAGTCACACAGTTTGACGTCATTGCTTAACTAAAGTTTAGGATAAAAAATAATAATAATTTAATGGAATCAACAGGCTTGCGGAGTCGCGTAACGCTCTGTGTTGCAGTATCAGTTTTTCTGCTTCCTTGCTTCCTTGTGCAGCGTAATAGATTAAGACTAAAATTCACAGAAATGTGTATCACATTAGTGTACCAAAGCCTCAAAATGTTGTATATAAAAACTAATTTTACTCTTCGTGTGCTGACTTTACAGCAGAACGCATCCACATAAGCTGCAAGCTAAATCCCTCTATTGCTCGTTGCGTCGCTTTCTGCTTGCTTAGGTAAACAAAAAACTGAAAGTAGCGATAAATATACGAGAAAACTGTTAGTCAAAAACCAAATGTAGAGTTAATTTTAATCGCATCAATGTCCACGCAATCAATGAACTGAAACAGAAGAAACGTATTATAATTTAAATTTCACAACCTTTCTCTAACACGGAGCAAGTCGCTGATCGCTAAATAACGCATTTTTTTGTGATAAAATTTTTGATGAAAATTAAGTAGTGGGTTACAGTTTAACTCTTTCCACTTGCGAATCTATAGCGAAATAATATTATTTGTAGGCTTCAACACATCATCATGCATTATCACGCATGTCATTATTTTATTTTTACCGTTTATAACTATTTTTTTTAAAACAATTGTTTCAAAAAGTATATAACATGGATACGAACTGCATGTATTAATTTCGTGATAACTAGTGGAAATAACATTTTAACTACAATAGAGTGCATAGTAACACAACATGTGTCATAGCTTGAATGCGCCTTTGTCGTTCACGGAACTGGTTTGGTCGGTCATCCACAACTCGTTCATAAAACGAGAAATCACGGGTGCCTATAAAGCAGTGATATTAACAAGGTGAAAAGTAACTCTGAGTGAAAGCAATGAGTAGTAGTGTAGTGACACATATAGAGAAAATAGATGGATTTTTCAAAAACAAATATTTAAAAAAAAAATAGCATCATAGCTGTAAAATTACATCACACATTGGCTGTTCTAAATCATAATAATATATAATGTCTCTGTTAGAGGAAAAATACAACAAATAATAACGATTAATATAAAAAAATATTCTATTTGGCGACATGAAAACACCGAGCTTGGTAGGTAAGCGGTAACGCTGTGGCCTCCACTACACGAGGACGCGGGTTCGAATCCCCATCCGGGCATCCAGATTTTGGTTTTCCATGGTTTCCCCAAATCACACCAGGTTGATGCGAGATGCTTCCTTAAAAATGACGCATGTCATTATTTTATTTTTACCGTTTATAACTATTTTTTTTAAAACAATTGTTTCAAAAAGTATATAACATGGATACGAACTGCATGTATTAATTTCGTGATAACTAGTGGAAATAACATTTTAACTACAATAGAGTGCATAGTAACACAACATGTGTCATAGCTTGAATGCGCCTTTGTCGTTCACGGAACTGGTTTGGTCGGTCATCCACAACTCGTTCATAAAACGAGAAATCACGAGTGCCTATAAAGCAGTGATATTAACAAGGTGAAAAGTAACTCTGAGTGAAAGCAATGAGTAGTAGTGTAGTGACACATATAGAGAAAATAGATGGATTTTTCAAAAACAAATATTTAAAAAAAAAAAATAGCATCATAGCTGTAAAATTACATCACACATTGGCTGTTCTAAATCATAATAATATATAATGTCTCTGTTAGAGGAAAAATACAACAAATTATAACGATTAATATAAAAAAATATTCTATTTGGCGACATGAAAACACCGAGCTTGGTAGGTAAGCGGTAACGCTGTGGCCTCCACTACACGAGGACGCGGGTTCGAATCCTCATCCGGGCATCCAGATTTTGGTTTTCCATGGTTTCCCCAAATCACACCAGGTTGATGCGAGATGCTTCCTTAAAAAATGCCATGGCCGAATTCCTACCCCTTCCTTGTCCCTAGTCCAATCCCGCCGCCTCTAATGACTTCGACGTCGACGAAGCAAAAAGCCATAAAAAAAGATATGAGAACGTACCAACAAGAAATTTCTAATTGATTGTATTTCAAATCCAGATTCAATTTGTTTAAATAGGACTTTACGGCTTGTCGACGTCGTTGTCGTTAAAGGTACGGCAAGCCGGGCCTTCTTGAACGAACCATTCCCTAGTCACCTGGAATGACTTCATGAAATCAATGAAAACCGAAATAAGGATGGCCAGACTGTATTCAAACCCAAGTCTTCCCTAATGTCAGACCAGTTTCAGTCTCAAGATTATATTCATTAAAATTATTGCAGACAAATTTCACACCTGTCAGATGTCCAAACGCAAGAAGCTAATTCTATCAGTCTATGAGGTGTTTTCTTTTTACAAAAAATTAATTGCAACGAAATATTGCGAAAGATTGCTTTTGGCTGGATATTCAGTTGTTCTACTTGAGGGAAAATATGCACTTCTTGACAGCTTACTTACTACCGGTAAAATAATTCAGTCGGTATTTTTCTTAACGAGGCAAGCTCTCCTTTGGCGATAATAAGCACATAGTACCTGCGGTTAAAAGTCTTAGTTGGCATTGTAGGCGTTTGATTTCCTTTATCAGAACCAAGAAGAAATTGTGATCCATGTGGGAGTGACGGATGGTCTTGCTAGATCCAGATCCTTGGTTTTACAGCCGAGCAAATATTTACGCGCCGTATTTGCTCCGTATTACCAAAGAAACTTATCCGCCAATGTCAACGCTTGGTTTGACGAGACATAGTTACTGGATCAGACTATACGTAACTTTTAGATAAAGCACTGACCTGGTGCAGTGTTTTTTATAGGTTGCTTATTCCCCTCTTATGGTTGCCGCCTTAACTTTACCCGGTAATTCTGCTTAGTACAGGGTACCCAGAGTTTAAGGTGGAATCCGAATCACGGAAACATTCTGGTGTACTTCACACTACACAGCAAGCTTTGCAAGAGGTGAATGTCAGGATAAGAGTCTTTGAAAATCCCCACCGAGATAGGGATTCGAAACGGGGGCTTACCCTTCTTCAGTGCGACGCATTAATTACTGAGCTACCAGGTCACTACGTATTCTCTAGTCGTCTTGACTTTTTTTTACTGCAACTTTGGGACTTCAAGTCAAGATAAACACAAAGAAGTCGTAAAATTTCACTAAAATCCGCGTGAATTTAGTTGCAACCCGGTATTCGTTCTAAGTACTTAGCCGGAATGTACAACATTGCACGCTGTACTGAATGTTGGTGTGCTTTGACCATCCCTTCCTAGTCCGTAAGACCACCCAATTATTTTACGGGTAAGTAGGAAAAAGATGATTTCAGAAAGCATCATGACAGATCTTGTTAGAATCAATTAACGTGGAGTCCGAACCATGGTAGCGTTCTGCCCTACTTCACATCGCAAAGCAAGCTGTGCCAGAGGTGAAGGTCTCTGACAGTCCCCGCCGAGACAGGGATTTGAACCGGGGATCTTCCATTTGCCAGTCAGACACCTTAACTACTGAATCACTAGACCGCAGCAGACATTAGAATGTCGGTGCCGGAAACTCATAAGAGTTTATCCATGCAAAATTCGTCCAACGCGCCTAATGAATTATTCACTTCAAATACTAAAAATCTAACTTAGTCCACAACCCTAAGGTGGTGGAATCTTCCCGAAGGAAATGTTCCAAGCTATTGAGCCATAGGCAGGAAGGTCAATTCCTTTCCTCCGGAATCTATAGTTTAACGTGGAATCAGAGCCAAGGAACGTCCAGGCGTAGCTCATATAATCAAATATAGCTCATAAAAATTCCTGCTCACCACGGGATTTGAAACCACGACCGGAAATACAACTGTCGGAAGTAAGCGCCTTAACCGCTGAGCTACCAGACTGCTTTGTTTTGAAGTATACGTGTGCTAAGTACTAACAAAATCAGATAAAACTCTGGGTTTATATGAACAACGCAGCCAGAAATTAAAGTGAGGAGGGTAAAAGGAGGAGAGGATTAGATTATTGTTAATAAATTCTAAATGGTGTTTTTCTATTTGTTTTAAAGTATACGTATGCAAAGTTCCATCAAAATTATGTAAAAACTGTGTGTTTGTGTGAAGAACATTGGCCAAACAACAAAAACCTATTAATATCACACGCGCGACAGGTCATACTTACAGCTGGAGATATACTGCATAACAATAACTCCATGTGGACGTGGTGACCTGGTAATAGGATGGCAGTTGGCTGCGCTTTCCGCCCCTGTCTTAGCGGCCTTTAACTAACCCGGTAGTGCTACCAGGTACAAGAGACTTGCAGTTTAACGTGGCATCCGAACCACGGTAGCATTCTGGCCTTCTTCACATTACGCAGCAAGTTATTCCCGAGGAGAACGTGGGGTTAATGGTCTATAAAAATCTCCGCTGGGACATAGATTCGAACCAGTGACCTTTCGTTTGCCAGTCAGACAACTTTACCACTGAGCCACGAAACCACAACACATACACTGTTAACATTAGCATGTTGGTAATGCGAACTCAAAATTCGCCCAACGCGCCTAAAGAAGTATTCACTTCAAAACCTAACTTAATCCACAACCCGACGGTTCGTCGCATCTTCTAGAAGGATATGTACGAAGCTATTGTGTCAGAGGCAGCAAGGCCAGTTCCTTTCCTCAGGGGCCTGCAGTTTAACGTGGTGTCAGAACCACGGAACGACCCGGCGTAGCTGATATCATCAAATACAACTAAAACTTCTTATTCACCGCAGGATTTGAACCCGCGACAGGAGAGAGAATTTTAAGAAACAAGCGCCTTAACCGCTGTGCTATCAGCCCGACTTGTTTTTAAGTATACGTGTGCTAACTACTATCAAAATCAGATAAAACTGTGGGTTTGTATGAACGATGGTGACAGAAATTAAGGTGAAAAAGGGGTGGGGGGGAAGGAGGAGAGGTTTTGTATTTCTGTAAATCAAAGTAAACTATTTGTTTTAAAGTATACGTATGCAAAGTTCCAAAAAATCCGATAAAAAAAGTGTTTGTACAAACATTTTGCTAAAAGCGTCCAACTCGCATATCGTAAGCGCAGCAGTTAGCGTGATGGTTACGGTGACGTCACGAACTCACAGATTTACCCCCGTCGAAACATCGGGTAACACGCCTATAGAAGTTTTCACTTCAAAAATTAGTACGAAAGATATTTCTATCAGCTAACTTCTGTTCACACTGGTGGCCAATTTATCACACTGTGTCTCTCCTATGTTGTAAGCATGTAGTGAATAATACGTTATACGATATGATTGATTTTAGGCCCACCGTTGACATAATTTTTTAAAAAAAAAAATGTATAGCAACAAAATGACTAAAGGCAGGTGTACACCCTAATTAATAAGCCAATACTTTCATTTTGAGAAGTAAGCCTACAAAAGCTTAGGTTTTTTAACAAAAAATCGGAATATTCGCCTCGTTGATGTTGTGGTAATCAGAGACAGGAAAAGCTTGGATGCTAAGAACAGGAAAGAATTCGGTTATCACTTCTTGAAGGAACAATCCTTGAATTCATCTGGATGACCGGAAGGGAATTCGAAAGCAAGCCCTCCCGAATGCGAGGCCAGAGCGAGGCCACCACGGTCGGTGGCAACCTTTTAAGCATTTCACAGCCAACTGTATTGCGCTTGGAGGGAGTCGTTACCTCCAGGTTTCCCCATTTCTTGCCTCTCTCATGATCACTCTCAATATTTCATGCGTGACTTATGCCGATATTGGAACACAAGTTATCCAACACATTCATTGAAAGTTATGAGTGGTTCACGAATCCATATCGTTTGGTGATAACGAGATGGATTCCTTACTTAAGGAAAATTCGGTAATAATTTACTAATATGAGCAACTAATAAAGAATTGATCTTTCTCAGACATTTTTCATGGTCCTTCACCTGAGCAGTGTAGGTGATGAAAATTATATATTAGAATGCCAACTGTCGTTTCATACTCTTCTGGAAAACGCCTCTCAATGTTTTTAAGCAGTTTAATCTGAAATAAAAGAAATTTTTTGTTTTTTTTAAATTTTTTTTTTGCTTTTACGCCTCATTGAGGTCGAGATTATTAGAGACTGTAAAGGACTGGCCTAATGAAGGACCCGTCCCCACATACGTCTTGAGTGATTTGGGGAAACCCAGATTTGGATGGCCGAACGGAGATTCGAAACCGCATTCTTCAGATACGAGGCCAGACCGTTACCGTTCAGCCACAATGCTCGGTTTCAGATTTATCCTTTGGGCCATTACTGCAATACAAGTCGTCCAATACAATTGTTATAAGCGTTGTGATTCACGGTACATATAGTTATGTGATTAAGAAATGGATTCCTGCAGTAATTTACGAGTAAAACCGACTAATGCAGAAATGAACTAAAAATGAACTGTTCTTCCTGAGACATTTTCATTGTCCTTCACATGAGCAGCCTAGATGACGAAACCTATGTGGTTGAATGCTGACTTTCGTTTCTGACTATACTGGGAAAAGCCTCCTGAAATTTTTAGTCAGTATCATCCGAATGGATAAGAGAAAGCAGTTGGTGTTAGGACTGCCTTCCTCTCGCAGTCGGATCAGTATCATCTGAATGAATAAGAGAAAGCAGTTGGTGTTAGTATTGCCCTCCTCTCGCAGTCGCAGGTTGTAATGAATGTATGAGGGGTATTGTTGTTTGGGTGGGCTAGGTCGCGGCTTAAGACGAGACCGGTTGTCCTAGCGCGCGGCGCGGGGCCCTTGTCAAGACGGCGGGCGAGTGCGCAGCGCGGTGCGCATCCCTTTCTCCCGGCCGGCGGCTCCCCGCGGAGCAGCGCCGCAGTCTGGGGACAGCGCCGTCGCCTTCGCCCCGCGGTCGCGTCTCCTTGCGGCCTCGCCGCCTCCTCTCGCCCCTCTCTCAGGTAAGTCGACACAGACTTCTCCTTCCGCGTCTCGAGCGGCCCACCGCAGACCCGTCTCGGGGGCTCCGTTTCTTGTGTACTCTGTGTAAGGCGCCGCCGTCTCCTGCCGTATACAGCCAGGTGGGTCTCGCAACCCTGAGAGTGGCCGACGCCAGAAAACTGCGCGCGGTCGATACCGTCGCGGCGCCGAGTCACGTGGTCCGCCCGCCGGCGGCGGTGGTGGGGGAGTGTTAGGTTATGGTGCGTCGTGACCAATCGCGGGCCAGCGGGCTTTGTTTACGCTAATACCGCCACCGTAAACAACGGTGTGATGTCCTGTCGTTCGACGTTACGAGCTGTGCGTTAACACTGCTTTCGGAAAACGTTTCATTCTTTATTAAACATGACCGCTAACGCGAACCGGCAATACTTCCGTTTCACCTCAATAAATTAATTAACTTTTTCTGTTACGTCAAATATATTTCAACTGGCATCACGGTTATGCATTTCAGTACAGGCCACTGTTGTTTCAAAATATAGCAACTATTCGCTGCCTAGAAGAAATGGAATACTGATCTTAAGCTTCCTTGAGTCCAGAAAAAATGGAAGAATTTCTGTGTATAAACTTTTAAAAAATGAAACAAAAGCTTTCATCTGAAACAATTATTGTTACAAACTAATCAAAATATATTTTACTACAAAAACTATAAAGTTTATACAGAAAAAATGTCTCCAAAAGTGCCTTCTTTGTTACTGGTAATGAAAAATACCAAAAACAACGAATTCAGAAGTTTTAATATAGTATTTCTTCCAATTTCATGTAAATGAGAGATTGACAAAACAAATTTTATTCTACATTTATATTATACTTTCAAAAATTGCACATATTCATACAGAAACACATCGTCTGCCACAATCGTAACTTGTGCTGTACCGAAATGGACGGATATCAATCGCATTTTTGTAAGAAATTAGTTCGTACATCGCTATAATTCAAAAACTTTGGCAAACGGTAAATAAACAAACTGGGTAATCAGAATACATTCATGATTTTCGAAAACTGTTAATAAAAATATTCATTGCTTGGCCCTTTAACCGCGTTCACGTAATTTTCACCAGTAATAACTTTTAAACCTGTTAATTGTCAGTTACTCTGTTCGGTATGTTACTAATGATTACTTCTTAATGTTGCCTTTTAGTTTCAGCGCCAACTTATACGTGCAAAGCTTTTTTCCTGGTTCCATTTCACTGTCGTGCTTAGAAACAAAACAAATACAAGAAGCTATGGTTTTAGAAAATACGGAAGGTAAGTATGGCGAAGAAGTTTTTCTATTTGCTGTAGAGAAATTAAGTAGATAAACTTTAAATAAACTCTATCCTCATCAGCAATAGTTTTCTTCTTTGATGGTTCATTTACATAAATTTTTTTGTATTAACACAATTATTATTTATACATATCCCATATTACATAAACCAGAAGGTTTCCTCCAATACCAATAACGCAACAAATCGGAAATAAAAATTATTTGAAACTAGTTTTCTTCTAATAATTTATTCGTAATGGGGGAAACATGAAATTAAAATCAAGGCTGTATGAGAATGTAATATGAGCCTTTCACTGGATTTATAGGTATGCTTTTCAGATAAAATGTAAACACACTTTTATCTGAGAGTCGCTATGAACCGGTTGGTACTGTCTAGTTATCTGTGAAGCTTAAAGAATCACCGCCAAGTTATCCTGCCAGTCAAAACATCGCTACTTTATCTGGAAAGAGACACATCACTATTGGAATAATGTAAGAGTCAGATCAATACAATGCACTTATTTTTTTGTCAGCGCGTAAGACCATAAATAAATTTACACCAAAGAGGTTTCTGTATCAGAATGTGAGTATATGAGAATACAAGCAAGAGGACGCTATAGATTTTTGTGTGCTCTAATATGTTTAGCATCAGTGGCCATAATAGCCGGTAATATGGTTTCTTTATTCGGAATAGTTTTTAAGTGAGATGCTTTACTATTTGACTAAAAAGTGCATGTATTTCACATGACTTATTGTTTATTTTTATAACATGAAAAGGCAGCATCTACGATATTTATAATAATCAACACTTTAACGGATGCTATAGCGTTTGTTTTCTAACATAATTTCGAATTTCGTGTCGTTCTTAACAAACAGTGTTAGAACCCAGTGTACTTTATTTTACAACCTATTTCATTCTTAGTGGCAGGAGGAACAGGTAACACCACTACTAAGGGACTCGATCATTTTAAGAAGCTTAATTCTTGTTCATCTCGTATTTCTAAACGCTTATTTTTATTTTTATTACCCGACTTCTAGACAATTTTGCGAGATAAATAATTGACTCTATACTGTCTTATGATTATTGTCGTCCCCACTATTATTTTTAGCGGTACGGGTTGGCGTTCAATGTCGGAATATACTTAAGCATAAATTATATTAAATACGTTGAAATAAACACACGCAAACTAGAAATTCTATCTTCTTTGCTGAATCGGGATGTAACTATGACAACCATCAGTTTTCTCCAAGCAGAAAGTAGGTGCATAAGAGAAGCACGTGATGGAACAAATGAAATAGAAGAGCGTTGTTAATTGTAGCTAGACGTATTCTTAATCAAACTTTACTACTCCTTAAATATTTGAGTCTTGAGTCTGTCTCTGTGGCTCTAACAATACAATACATATACTGCTGAAAAGTGTTGATAATGCTATTATCGAACAAAGTACTTCTCTAAACCCCTAACGGAACCAACCAAATATAAGAAAAAGGCTCGAATTTCAGTTAAAAACTACTGAGAATCATCAAACATTGTGTTAATCTGTTGCTGATGTCGAAACCTAAATTTCATTCTGAAATGCAGAGCTTCGAAGTTTGATTGCCAAAGAATTTCAACAACAGCAATCCTCTTGTCTTGTTTTAAAGCTAAGAGAAATCATTTAGACGTTCAGACTGATTTAAAACATACAATTAAGGTTACATTCTGAAGGCAGAACATCCACACAAAACAGAACATTCTTACGAAGTAATCACAAACCATATAAAACCAACGGAAATGATATTTAAGCGATTATATGAATTAATTATTGGAAATATAGTATTGTTTTAAATGTTATTTTGTTAAATAATTCCGATGGAATGAACGTGCTTCAGAAAAAATAGCTTTCGGTAAATTGGAAAAGTGAAATAATATCATTTTCGTGGACATAGAACTACATAACTATAATTACCTTCCTTACATATGCTCTGAAGAAACATCTTTTCCCAAGAACACTCAAATATCAATGAAAGTAAAAGGCTATACACAAAGTAACTCTCATTGTCATTTGCTTCTACGGGGTTGTACTGGCAATAATAAGTTAAATGTATAATTTGATGTGACATTAAAATAGCATTCATATAATTTAATTAATAATCATAGTTCTATGATTTTCGCATCTGATATGCACTAATTCTGAGATTTATGTTTTAAATTTAAGACTACATATAAGGGAAACTAAAGTTAAGAAATGTATGAATTATTTTTATGAGCGATTTTATATGTTTTTGACATATTAGTTGCATTTGTAAGTTTATACCTGCTTATTTCACTCTAGAGTTACTTGTGCATATTATGCACTGTTCTCATCTATCTATTCTAATTGTTTACGATTGTTGTTAGCAAGATTTAGTAAGTGGCGGATGTACGTTACCAGTAAAACCCTGAAATATTGCATTTTGTTCTGGATCCATGTTGTCTGATGTCACGTGTAGTTTTTAGTTTGTCTGTTTTGAATATACGGGGAAAATGCCAATTCAATAGATTTCAATCAGATACCTTGTTGGTACATACTGCTCGCATAGCGTTCGCACAGCTTTTATTCAAAATTCCTTTATTTTCCTTTTTTTTTGTATTTTACATAAAAAACGTCGTTGAACGAAATGTTTTATCTAACTGATCTCGGAATCTCACAGTTTTTCCTGTGAATCCTATGTATGCCTAACATCCTATCAATTTTACAAAATTTATTTGAGTGAGCCTAAACACCATTTTGTAAAAACTGGCATTGCTCGTTTATTCCGAATGTAGATAATATTTTGAGTGATGACATTAGTAACTTTTTTATGGACATACGTGGCATCGACAGCAATTTTGTGTCCACTACCTTTTTACTTTTTACACTCATCTGACATTATAAAAGCTGATAAACTATCATATTAAAAAAGATTCTAATATTGCCATAAATGTTAGAAATCGCTGTTAAAAAACACCATTAAATACAATTTTTCTTCCAATATAACTTTATCTGAAATTTCACGGAAACCACAAGTTAAAGATGTAACCACTTTCCCACTAATTTAATTCCAACCTGGAATAAGCAGGCAACATTCTTTAACTTTTTTTTAACCACAATAATTTATTAACTTATTCAGACACATGTTGCATAAGCTTTACATTTCAGTAAAGTTAATAATTACAAATTAAAAGCGACGGAAAGACTTTAGCCCAACATAAGGAAACGTAGTTATTTTATGGGTATATAAAGGGAGCAAAATCTCAGTTTCTTTCAATAAAATTTATCAAACATTTTAGACGTGCACGTCGTTATAGATGGTAAAAGCTTCGTATATTTATCTGTCAATTCGATTTTGTAACAACTACTATACTTCTCCATACAAACCGACATAGACTAATCCTTCAAAATATATACAGGAAACCGAAATTCGTTCTTAACATGTTTCATGGTCTCCAATAAAGACCTGAGAATTATTTTCTTTTCATAGCTTAGAGTATATCATAGCTATGACTTAAAGCAATTAAAATGTTTGCGCAGTTCTGATGTTCATAACAACGACTTGTTTTTTGAAAAAAACTAATTAAATAATTCTCCTGTGGTGAACCTGTACCCAATTCACTATGTAAACGTCATTTACATATCACCTCAATATTTTCTATTCGAATTATAAAATTAAATAAAGATAAAAAAGGTAGAGAATAGTCAATAAGTGATTTAAGATTATAATATTTCAGAAGAACATTGCATTCCCAGCCGGGTGAAAGAGACTTGGGGAGGCGAGACTGTACATACATTGTCAAAATTTTCTTGCGTATTATTTAGGGGTTGTAGACTGTAACATCATTATCCCAGACTATTAACAATTACTTAGCAATGAAAATAGTGGCAACACTCCAAGAAAAATTCTCCATACAAAAAATAATGAAATGAATGGAAGAAAATAAGTAATAAAGCATTATGTGTGGAAATTGAAAAACTTTAAAATAGCATGAGAAATAAGGATTGTTTTTATATTGACACTTGGTTGTAAAAAAAAAAAAAAAAAAAAAAAACAAAACGATTATACAATTATTTCGGTAAAAATTCACTGCCTGCTGAATTTAAACAGACGTAATAGAACTTGGAACAAGTAGAAAAAATATTGAAAAATTGGAGGGTCTTCAACGGAAAGTATAAAAAAATATCATTTAGACCGAAAAAAAGAAGAAGAATCACAGTAATAAGATGACGAAATGTTAGGACGAAAGTGAGGAAATTACACCAGGTTATTCCGCACTGAGCACGGTTTATCCAAATCGAAATGAAGCGATTGGAGACTATATTGAAGCTGATGCTGTAACTTACTTTGAAATATCTTCATGTACTTGAACAATTTTAAACTTCTGTCTTCTTTAGCAAGTTCACAGCAGTTTATTGTTCTGGTTTCACTTTTCGTCTCATTGTTTTCAGCCAACACTAATCTCTATTCCTCACGAGAACCTCACCCTTTTTTTGTGGTAGGAGAGGGGCTTCCATTTTTATTTAGCACCTTAAGCCTCATCGACATCGAAGTCATTAAAGGGGAAGAGAATTAGGGAAGGAATTCGGTCGTAACCTTCTGAAGGCACCATACTGGCATTCGCCTCGAGTGATTTCTGGAAACCAAGGCAAATTGTAATGTGCATAGACCTGAAGTACTTTCGATGAGTCAAGGATAGTTCAAAATGGTTTAAGCTACTGAAGGAAAGCTACTATTAACATAGCTTTCCGAATCATGAAAGCTTTCTTATTTTTGTTTCTGAAATATATGTATCTTACAAGAAAACTGGAACAGTACCAACGATCGCTTACGGAAAAACGTCAAAACCGAACATACGGTAGTGTGTGTGCATTTATTACTAGTATCTAGGAGGATGCTGGTTCAGGCACACAGATTTCGGTTTTCCATTGTTTCTAGAAATCACTCCGGGAAAATTTCAGGATGGTTTCTCCAATAGGTCATGAACAAATTCCTTCCCGTTCCTAGCTACCAATCATTTCTCGCCTCGACAACGAAATGTAAAGCCCTAAAATAAAAATAGATCCAACCAATTGTAATAGGATCAGAACTGATGTTTGAATCTGGTACCCAGCACAAATTTCTGTATGGTATCATGGCCATAATTACTTTGCACAGAATAGCGTAGGGTGTCGCGGTAATCACTACCTGTAACCGTTACTACAGAGATACTGTCTCACAAACGGCAAAATGAAGTGTATTACAATCACATCACTGTTATGTAATTTTTATTATTCCCGTAAGGCGGGGATCAGAAACTGAGTTATTTATCATTAGAAAATGCACCTCAAATATCTGCACTCGGTCGCGGTTTTCATGACAGGTATGGTAATTATTTTGCCAATTTAAATGTATGGAATGCTTCAATTCTCTGACATTAGTACCACGTAACGTTTCCATTATGTATCTCTTTTGACTTTTACAAAATGCTGGTTTACGAGGGTGGAGTCTGCCATAAATTCGTAGACTGAATAGGAAAACTAATTCAAATAACACTGCGAGAACTCCCTGTAACTGTTAGCCGTTTGTAGAATATTACAGCATCATGGAACGAACCATCGTTTAATTACAGACCCTGAAAGCGGATGATACGTATGATTAATTTAGAATGCAGAAGAAATTAATTCATGATGTAAGAAAAAGATGCCACCAAAGGACGTTCATGAAGATATCGTGACGAAATTCAGGGATGGTGTCCCTGCATACAGCACAGCAGAAATATGGGCATCTGAATTTAAACGTGAGAGAACCAGCATTTAAAATTATTCACGTGAAGGCCTGTGAAGGTAGTCACTAATTCAGATGTCAACTGGTTACATGAGTTTTTTGATGACAGTTGAAAGTATAATGGCAGACCATAGTGGCAGATCGCAATATGACAAAATAGTTGGAAATGGTTTCCACTTAATGGATGCCGAAACCTTATTACGCAGCTATCAAAGAAAAGACAAATGGCAAATTGTTAATAAAGATACTGTTATATCGGAAAAATTATCCCAGTTGCAAGTCTCTCACTGCCAATTCTTAAAAGTGGGTTTAAGTTGGTACTAAAGTCCTGCTATTCGCCCGATGTGGTCTCCTTCGCACTATACCCATTTCTAGTTCTCTAAACTTTTCTGTCCGGCACCCATTTCAATTCAGACGTTCACGTCGTATGTGCTCCCACCTCAGTTTCCGGAAATCGCTTCGTGCGGGTGGCATAAAAGCTATGGAATATTTTTTGAGAACGTGCTTGGAGCTTAGAAGAGACCGTAATGAAAAATAGACCACAACTTTTGTTAACTCGTGTGAATCAGCGTTAGAGCTCGAACGTGTGGGTCGACCCTCGTGAATAGTTTACTCATAACGTAACTCGTGATCAAAGCGAAAATAAATAACAATAAACAAAATGGAAAATCTTTTTTGTAAACTTACAAGATCATAAAACAAAACAAATCACCGTAATTTTATTTTAAAAGAAGATATAGCCAAAGAAATTACTATGTTTCAATTACAATCTCGTAAAAGTTAAAGTTTTGCATATTCTATTATCCTTTTGGACTGCAAACAGTGACTCAGATAGGCACATTACACTGTTGGTAGGTGTAGTTTGGAACACATTCTCTTGTGAGTGTGATGTTCAATATTGGTCGTATACCTTTGTTACGATTACACTGGAACGAGATGGCGTCAGATAGCACGTAATTTGAGCAGTATATTGATCATTGTTTCAATACACATATTTCAAAGGGTTTATTTGGGAATTGCATTGATGTACTGCTCACATTATGCTACCATATTAATTTCGTTTGTAAGTAAGGCACTGTATCAGAAACTCCGTTCAAGTTTACACGTAGTAAAAATGGTCGATGGCCGGTTTTTTAGTTCACGCTTGAGTATTACCGTCTAGTGCGACTGCAACACTGTTTTGAATCGTACAAGAAATGAATGGATTTTTCTGAAAATATCTAAGGGAGCAAATGAAATGCGATGGTTTTCAAGCAAAAAGAATAGTAGAGTGATGTGCTTCAAATTATATATTCTATAAACTTCTTGTTATAGTATCAACGCTACCAGAATTAAACAACCGATTTTCTTGTTCAGTTATCTGTTCTTCAGGACAAACGGGACTAGGCGAGTGTGTGCTAAAAATCCTGCAGCAATCCTTTATTATTACGTTTAAACATGAAGACTGTTCCTTTCCTTAATACAAAACTGGTAACAGTCCTGCTATTAACCAACAACTGCGCCTGGTGGCTGAACGGTCACTATCTGGCCTCGCATTTGGGCGGACGCAGGTTCGAGTCCCCGTGCGGAGTTCCAGATATCGGTGTTCAGTGTTTTCCCAAAATTACCCCAAGCGGATGCTGGTATGGTTTTTTTCTAAAGAACATGACCGAATTCTTCCCCGTTCCTAGCCCCAGCGCTTTCCAGCCTCTAGTGACCATGACATCAGAATATTTCTTGTGCCTTTTTACGTCTGAAATAATTATTCAAGTACAGTAATTGTTACGAACATTTGTTTGTCTACCTTCCCAATTTAAAACAAGATAGAAAATACATTCAACACACCAGCAAGGTAAGTCACGAAACGAATGTGCAACATCAGATTTATGTCACATAGAAAATACTATTAATAGAACGATTGCTAAGGGAAAATGAAAGGCCACACTTTTCAGTACATCTACTTATTACGACACCAATATCGTACTTCTGGCGTCTAACAATCGGCGTGCCACTATATTAAATCTATATTATCGATGATAACGTTTTATGAATGACAGTTAAAAAAAAAGAGTTCAAAGCACATAAAGGAAAAATCTCCTTAAAAATCAGGAACTACTTTGAATTTTGGTAAAAAAAACTAACATTGCTACTACATTTTATCATCTATTATTGTGAATAAAAGTATTTTTAATTTTATTGAAAATATAACAGTAAGCTCTCAAGAAATTTAAATGAAAACAAAACGATAGAATGATAGAGCTGTTCTGTGTCTTAAACTAGTATCAAACATTTAATATCAAAATCTCACGACAACGTTCTTACCTTTTGTTTTTTACACAAAATTTCTTTGTCTCTTTTGTATCTAAAATGTGTCTAATACCTAGGATTAATATCTCATTGAAAATGGAACAGTCACCCGTTCCTCTTCCTTCCTTCTTATTTGTAGGGTACCTATGTGTTTAGAAACCTCTAGAACTATAAATTATACTGAAACAATGACCAGTTGAGTTCTCCTACCAGCGCTTCATCGTACTTATCCTCGGAATCACCGTATCAATAACACATTGATTAAGCCCAATAATAAATTTTAATTATTTTACAGGATTTTTTTTTTTTTTCTGCTCAACTGATTGCTATATGCATCAACTGATGATATGCTCATCCGCACAGTTTCCTTCCTCCTCTGCTTCAGCGTTCTCGTTGTTCGACATTTTTACTGTTTGGTGGGCAGTAAAGGTTCTAGCCTAGCATTAGGGAGGGCGCGGGATTGATACCTGCTCTTACCGTAAAGAATAATTTCTTGGGAAAAGCTTCGATCGATTGAAAGATTTAGTTCTTCGAAAACATAGAGAGAAAACGTTTTCACAATTGCACCAGTTAAATAGGATTTCAGTACTGAACTCAGTAGGCTGAGGGATTTGAACTCATGTCGATTAAGACAGTGGCTGATTGGCAGGTAGCAATAGCGTAAAACAAGAATCACTACATGTAACAACCGAAAATTTCTTACGGGTATTCGAACCAGCGTCCTCCCAAATTCG
This sequence comes from Vandiemenella viatica, assembly GCA_031002005.1. Classification (NCBI taxonomy): domain Eukaryota; kingdom Metazoa; phylum Arthropoda; class Insecta; order Orthoptera; family Morabidae; genus Vandiemenella; species Vandiemenella viatica. Next base: position 293,433,272 of record JARYHS010008074.1, read on the forward strand.
AGGCCACAGCGTTTCCACCCACCCACCACGTTCGGTAAATAAGTACTAGATTGGTGCTATGCTCCATTTAAACATTTATCTTTTATAGATATTGTCATTAATAGTAGTATCATTTTCCAAATATTTCCATCATACATGTTACAGATCTTAGTTTCATAAGTGGTATACTTCTTAGGTACGACGGATGCTATATTTACAAGATAATGAATTGATAAATTCAACTGAAGGAATTAATAAGTGAAATCTCTTTAAATTCTTTCTCGAACGCTGTCCACTTTATTAAGTCTTCTATGAAATAATTTTATTATTTAAGAGAAATTTATTTTTAAAATTACCATAGTTATAGTGTCCTTTACTGTTTGTTTGGAAAAATATTTGATTCAATAGCTTATCGGCTACACCTCGGTGATGAGAGAGCATTTTGAATGTAGGAGCAGTCTGAAGTGGAGAGCGCGGCATGTGGCCACGTCTGTCCGCGACGACCTCTGCGGGCGCTCTGAGAGTCCGTCCAGCAGACAGCGTGGCGGGAGGCCGGCCACCTGTTTGTTAATTGAGCTCACTCTCTCCTCTCCTCTCCCACACTCGATTACCTCGAGATCACGACGCCCCCACCACGCGCCGCGTGTTTGATCCGCGGCGGCAAAGGGTGGGGGTTGCGGAGCTACCGGCCCGTCCCCTTTAAACAACTGCTGCCACCAGCCAGTCTTCAGTCAACGATTGCATCTCGTCCAACTCGGCTTAACGGTTCGAATCCAAATGTCCGAAACAATTATTCTAACGTTCTACACTGTATACCTATTAGCATTAATCCCAGCCATTATCCTATACAGTAAAGAACCATAGTTGTTAGGTAAATATAAAAATATTATCTAATAGAGAATATAAACTACTCTATGTTATCCGCTAGTAGGTACGGGTTGACTTGGAGTTTTATTGCTAGAACTACATGTAGAAAGCTGTAAATCAAGTAAAAGATGTCTCATAAACTGCCTGCGAGAGAAACAAAACCTGAGTGAATGATATAACGTTACAAAGATTTACACATGCTATCTGTCACCATTCGATTAGTTTTCATAATTTTATGACAAATTATGTTATTTATCAGGAAGAAGGTTTCCCGTATCCTTCCAAACGATGCATAGTACTTTCTTGTCAAATTTCATCAAGATTGGTTTAGCAGTTTAGTCGTGAAAACGTAACAAACACATAGAGAGACGAAGGAGTTATTTTCGCATTTTTAATATTAGTGTACATAGTAAAATTGTCGAAATGTTGTGCCTATACATGAAGTTCTTATCAAAAGAGTAATTTTAATGTACACAACTGATGTTGGAGATACCAAAGCTGTAAAGTTTGGAATTTTTGTACGTCTGTATGTCTCCACAATCACGCACAAACTAGTCAAAGGAGTCTAACAAAATAGCGCATATTAATAGTTTATGTCATGGGTCAGGATGTACCATACATTTATCCCGACAAGATGCAACGTTGTTTCAAATGAAACAGAGTCAAAACACATAAGATTTAAGAGTTTTGTTTGTATGTGCTCTTCACTTTTTTTTTTAACTGCTTTACGTCTCTTAACATCGAGGTCTTTAGAGACGGGAAAGGTTGGGGGGCAAGGAATGGGAAGGAATTCGGCCATGGCCTTTCGAAGGAAGCATCCAGGCATTTGCCTGGGGTGATTTGGGAAACCATGGAAAACCCAAATCTGGATGCCCGGGCGGGGATTCGAACCGCCGTCCTCCCGAATGCGAGGCGAGAACGCTAACTGTTACACCGCCACGCTCGGTATGCTCTTCACACAAAACCGAATGAACTGATTTTAACAAACCTACTCATCATTGTAGCTTAAATTACGCCACCAGGTAACACGTAGAATACTTTTTATTCAGTTTAGTAGCATAGTTATTTATGATTCAGGTCCATAACCGTATGTTTTTAAATTATTTCTGAGCGCGCATTTCGCAAAAACTAATAAATGCATTTCGACAAAACTTCAGATAGTAACATTTGTAATTTCATCAGGTAACAGACATGATACTTTTTATCTATACCACTGATACAGTAGTAAAAACTGTAAATTTATGAAAAGGGCTCATCAGAAACGAAAAATATAAAAAGTAAAATATGCACTTATAGGGAGACAGCAAATAAAAGAAGGAAATGCTAAGACGTTAAGTAATTCTTACAATAATTCCTTAACCTAAGGGTAAAGGGCAGTACCGGATTAGCCACGTAGCAGGAATTAGCAAATGCTACGGGTCCCGCTCCTTCTAGGGGGCCCGCGTAGTGATGATCCGATACAAGTAAATACGAGTAAGTACTCGATACTTTGTTTCGATACTGAGTACTTTTCGTATTCGAATTAATTCATTCGATACTTACTCGGTATCGGAAGAAAAGTACTTGTATCGAATCAAAAGTATCGAAACGCACTCTGTGTTAAATTCTAAATGCATCATCCCTGCTGTGCCACTCAGTCGCGCATGCGAAATTAATTTTCCCGCTGACGTCAAATTGGTAGCATTGAAACTCAAACAAAATCAGTCTTAAGATAGGCAATCTAATCTCAGAGAGAGTGTTTTAGGTCCCTATTTCATTGTAATAAAGTTGTACTTGGCACGCATTTCGCTATACCTGGCCAATGGTCGCTCCCGCGCAGCCCCACACAGAAACTAAATGATATGGATCATGAGCAAGTAAGTAGCCCATGTGAATCGGAAGAAGAAGCTACTTCAGCTAGCGTTACACAGGAATAACTCCTGGAAACATCACAAAGAGCTAGCCCACGGCCACAAAAAGAAAACGCATCGTAGTGACAAAGTCTCTCTCTATTTGTCAAAGAAATCAAACTTATATTTCCTTGTCTGTATAAATACGCACAACAGTGTCTTATTGTTCTAGCAACGTCAATATTGAATGAATGTTTGTTTTCTAATGCGGGTGAAACCATGACAAACAAAAGAAACAAGCTGTCTCCAAAATATTTGGAACAATTGCTTTTTTGGGAAACCTTACAAAAGCAAATTTTTATTGTTTAAAAGTGTTAAAATTATAATAAATAAATATTTACTTTCAAAGTATGCTTAAAATGTGAGTGAGCTTTATTATAATTTTAATAAATAAATTAAAATGTTTACTGAGTGTTATTTGATTTTATTACACTAGGAATATAAAATAAATAATTTAGCAACATGTCACATATATTTTTATTAAAAAGTATCGATATGAGTAAGTATCGATACTTTTACAGTACTCATATGAGTAAGTATTGTATGCAAATTTGAGTACTACACATTTACGTAGGTATCGATACTTTGATGGTATCGGAACATCACTAGGCCCCGCCTAGGATTCCGGGTCGGCGAACAACCAAGGGCCCTTTCTTCACATTTTGCTACGAGCCCCCCCCCCCCCCCCCGCGCTGTCTTAATCCTGCTCTGATTAAGGGAGGAAGATAGAGCCAAGACGTACGCACTTCACCAAAAACTAATCATCATATTTCGGAGAAAATGTACCTGGTGAATGCTTACGTCATCACATACATTCCTAGCACATACAGAAGCCAAAACCTTAAATTTTGGAATATTTTTATGGATGTGGACGATCAACCAAAAACCACCAATTTCGACATAAACTGCACACAGCGATATCTTATGTCACGTTAAGGCGCGTACACACTAGCGAGCTGTAACTGTAACCAACAGATACAGTAACCACGTTATAGTGTGTACGCGCGAAACAAACTTCGCTCACGATGAACACCGAGCCACCTCATTGAGGGTACTCACTAGCGAGCTGTAACTGTAACCAAACGGATACAGTAACGAGGTTCCAGCCAGTGTGTACGCTCACTGTAACCGTGACGACAAGCCGACTCTATCCTCAGTGTTCGTTTGGAGATCGGCGATGTCTGACGAAGTGTCTCTCGCTTGTGCAGCATACATACTTGTAGATGCTTTACTGGATGTTTATAAACGGCTACGAAGATGGCGTATTCATGGAATGTATAGAGAAAGAAGTGATCTAATTCTTCTTTTAAGAAATCAACGAATGAGTGCTCATTACAAAAATTTCACGAGAATCTCTCCAACTGATTTCGAATATCTAATGAACATAATTGGGTCCAAGATAGAACGAAGAAACACTTCGTTCCGAGAAGCAGTGTCGGTTCAAGACAAATTAGCTGTGGAGCTGAGATACTTAGCTACCGGTGATTCTTTTACAAGTTTACAATATCTTTTTTGTATTTCCAAACAAGCCATAAGCTCAATTGTCCCTGAAGTGTGCTAGGCGCTGATAGGAGCTTTGAAAGAACAAATCAAGGTAATCCTTTATAGAACAATAATAAAAAAATGTAATTTATTTCAAAAAATCATACATAATTTTCTAAACTCATATCAGATGAATACTCGCTATTGTTGCTGTACGGGGAGTATGGCGGGTTGTGTAGAGGAGTTTGTTGGTTTTGATTTGGGGAAGACGTGGAAGGGCAATCTACATCTGGATTTATAGTGGAGGAAGAAGCTGAAGGGTGTGGAGCTTGTGTAGTGGAGTAATAACCATAATTTTGTATGGAATTATAATGTCCTTGATCAGCACGCATAATTATTTGAAATATTTCATCTTGAATTGCATTTTTTATTTCCTTGGCATAGTTTTTCAATTTTTCCTGTTTAAAATCAAAGAAAGACCGTAGTTCCACATCCTGTTTCGGTTTATCTACCGCATTTTTCAATATTCCGAAAGCCTCTTTCAGCATTTGTAATTTCGGATCTGGTTTTAGCTTTTTATTGAATGGTTCACGTAGTGCAGCGTCACTATCAGTTTTTGTGTTACCATTGAGGTCCTCCAGCTACAAATAATTTTTTTTATTAATTATCAATAATAATAATTGAAATAATTGTATTTATTTAAAGGTTTATTTAGTCTTGCAAAATTAAGGCTGCCAATACTTGGGATTCCATAGGACACTGCTTTCGTGATAGACTTCTATCAGCTGAAGACATTTATCTTCTGTCCATTCACTCATGACGCTTGATGATACTGGTAGGTTCGCAGCGTGCAACAACCTTCACTCTCGATGTCCACGAACGAACTGCGAGCACCCTTTGATTCGCAGCAAAAACCGACAATCGTCGGCTCGCTGCGAATGCAACGCGTTCCGCTCGCGGCAGGTTCGCGAGCCACGTACTCACTATAGTTCACGGTAACAGTAATGTGCAACGGTTACAGTTACTGAATGTGGACGAGTTTCTCGTCGGCTCGCTGCGAATGTAAAGCCGGGTACTCACTATTGAGCTGTAACTGTAACCAACAGATACAGTAACCACGTTCTAGTGTGGACGCGTGAAACGAACTTTGCTCGCGACGAACACCGAGCCACCTCACTGAGCGTACTCATTAGCGAGCTGTAACTAAAACCAAACGGATACAGTTACGAGGTTCTAGTGTGTACGCTCACTGTAACCGTAACGACAAGCCGACTCTATCCGCAGTGTTCGTTTGGAGTTCCGCGATGTCGGACGAAGTGTCTCTCTCTTGTGCAGCATATTTACTTGTATATGCTTTACTGGATGATTATAAACGACCACGAAGATGACGTATTCATGGAATGTATAGAGAAAGAAGTGATCTAATTCTTCTTTTAAGAAATCAACGAATGAGTGCTCATTACAAAAATTTCACGAGAATCTCTCCAACTGATTTTGAATATCTAATGAACATGATTGGGCCCAAGATAGAACGAAGAAACACTTCGTTTCGAGAAGCAGCGTTGGTTCAAGACAGATTAGCTGTGACGCAAAAATACTTAGCTACTGGTGATTCTTTTACAAGTTTACAATATCTTTTTCGCATTTCCAAATAATTCATAAGCTGAATTGTCCCTGAAGTGTGCCAGGCGCTGATAGGAGCTTTGAAATAATAAATCATGGCAATCCTTTGTTCAATAATAATAAAATAATAATGTAATTTATTTTTAAAAATCATACATAATTTTCTAAACTCATATCAGATGAATACTCGCTATTGTTGCTATACGGGGAGTATGGCGGGTTGTGTGGAGGAGTTTGTTGGTTTTGTTATTGGGAAGAAGAGGAAAGGTGAGCTATATCTCGATTTATAGTAAAGGAAGAAGCTTAAGGGTGTGGAGCTTGTGTAGTGGAGTAATAACCATAATTTTGTATGGAGTTATAATGTCCTTGATCAGCACGCATAGTTATTTGAAATATTTCATGTTGAATTGCATTTTTTATTTCCTTGGTATAGTTTTTAAATTTTTCCTGTATAAAATCAAAGAAGGACCGTAGTTCCGTATCCTGTTTCCGTTTATCGGCCGCATTTTTCAGTATTCCGAAAGCCTCTTTCAGAATTTGTAATTTCAGATCTGGTTTTAGCTTTTTATTGAATGGTTCATGTAGTGCAGCGTCAGTGTGTTTTTGTGTTACCATTGAGGTCCTCCATCTACAAATATTTTATTTTTGTTTATTAATGATCAATAATAATAAGTGAAATAATGTTAGTTATTTAAAGGTTTATTTAGCCTTGCAAAATTAAGGCTGCCAATCCTTGGGATTCCGTAGGACACTGCTTTCGTGATAGGCTTCTATCAGCTGAAGACATTTATCTTCTGTTCATTCACTCATGACGCTTGAGGATACTTTTAGGTTCGCAGCGTGCAACAACCTTCACTCTTGACGTCCACGAACGCACAGAGAGTGCCCTTTGATTCGCAGCAAAAACCGACAATCGTCGGCTCGCTGGGAATACAACGCATTCCGCTCGCGGCAGGCTCGCGAGCCACGTACTCACTATAGTCCACGGTAACAGTAACGTGCAACGGTTACAGTTACAGAATGTGGACGTGTTTCTTATCGGCTCGCTGCGAATGTAACGCGTTCCGCCCCCGGCAGGCTCGCGAGCTACGTACTCACTATCGTATTTGGTAACAGTAACGTGCACCGGTTACAGTTACAGCTCGCTAGTGAGTACGCGGCTTTAGTGACAGCTTATAATATGTTTCATTGTGACATATACACGATGAGAAATAAAAAAAGTCTGATAATTTAATTGTTCAGTTATTGAATTTACCCATTCAATATTGTTTGGTGCAAGCTTTATTATAGTGGTAATGTTTAGCACGATTAGTTCAATAACAGATGGACTTTGAGATTCAATTAGTCATATTATGTATGATATTTTTCATACATGAAAATAGCGCAGTCTATTCGTACATAAGCCAGACAAAACCACTTCACATGTTTCTTTCAGAATAGCTGAGTGCCTATGGCGCATTAACAATCATAAAATTTTCAGAAATAATTGCAGTTTCAAATATGGTAGAAACAAATGATAGGCGCTATCATGTTTAAAACACATACAACCTAAATAGAGAAGGAGAGGAGGAGATACCATATAGGGAAAAATACAGCGCTGCTACTATGCTTTTTTTATACCCAACCTACGTTTTTATTATTAATTATTTTTTTATTTTACCAGTGAATTAACAGAACAAATCGTAAATCTGGTGTAGCACCATTCAGTATCCAACGTGAAAAAGAAGTTTTGAAATAGTAATTAATATAATTAGAGAATGACAATAATAAGAAAATATGTCCAACTGTCCTTACCTTAAGAGTGTCTTGAGTAAAAGCCCGGAAAATTTGATTAAAGAAATGATATATCGCTGATGTAACTAATTTATTAACGAGTATCTGTTGTTAGTACAAGATGCACATCCAGTTTTAAAGAATACACAAAGCTGAAAATGACTCAGTTAAATACTATCAAATTACCGGAAACTAGACATTTGTTTTGATATTTTTGGTCACACCTAAAGCTCGCACGAAAATCTATTTTAAGCGTTTTTTCTTTAATAAAGAACTTCTTTCTTTCTTCATTGAGATTAAACTTTTATAAAAAATAAACAATATTTGGTAAACAAATGATAACAGATTTATTTTACAATTAGACACCATACTTTTATAAGAAATATATTTTTGTACAAAAATAATACAAGTTCTTATTTTAAAGTTGGGTTATTTCATATTTTTTTCACAGTGCGTTTTAAAGAAAGAAACAAATAAATAAAATGATAAACAAGTAATGAAACTCTGGAAGAAAATTGATTGCTCTCAAACTAACACCTTTAGTACAGAACCTATAATTTAATGTTTAATCAAATTCATATCATGTTCCATTGTTTTCCGCAGTGATGTGAATAGTATTAGTAGCTTTTTCTTTTTAATCATTAGACGATTTCTTAAAGAATCTGTAGTTTTGCACCAATGTTATAGTGAGAAATACATTTTCGTTGTTGATTCTGCAAGACTCCTTAAAACTTGCCGGGCTCTGCTAGTTTACAGTGTTCTTACTTTTTACCTCTGATGGTAGTATAAAACCAGCGTTGTGTTCGTGAAAAAATTTGAGTTTCTTATTTTCTACGAATCTTCACGATCTGTCTTTCCATTTATCTGTCTGGACTTCTTACACTACGATATTCTGCCTATTCTTCAAACGCATATTCGCAGCTCTCTGTGAAATTCTATATTTCAATCTTAGTATTACTGTAAATTCTTCCGTTCGGACCTTTTCTTTTGTGTTTCGCAGAAACGGGACAAATGCACGAGAAATTTTGCTATAATTTAAATATAATTAAGATAGTGGAAATATAAGTTTCATAACAGAATATCGAACATAAACCTGGTTTTTTATTTTTATCTAATTATCTTCTAGTAAACTAGCTGTAATTTTAATTGTTTAATTTAGCATCCACTACTCTTACTCAAAACAGATAGATACATACCACAGTAGAAACTTCATGATATCTGGACAACTGGGATTTCTATCCTGAAGTCACTCCGGATCCTTACCTGCCCATTGTCACTATTCCTTTCAGTCGTAATTTAATGACTAATTGTCAACAAGTGTCTAATATCCAATTGAAAAACGAGAAATATTGTTTATTTCCATATATTCAAATGATTGTATGATAGGAATATTCACATAAAATATCTGATCCCCCATCGCCTGTACACTAGTAGTTTCTGGACTTACAACTCTTCTTTTCTTTCTTAATGCTTCTTCTGTATTTAAATGCCTCTCTTGATTTTATATTCAGTCTCGAGCATACTGTATCTTTGCTTAGTAACAGGTTGCTACTATTTTTTTTTTTTTTTTGTATAACCGCATTTTTTAATCTATTTTTTAAAATTAACAACGCAGATAATTTTGTTGTATATACTCACAGATTTACTGTATTGTATTATTTCAAAAATTAATAAACAATTTGTTTTTATTTCTATTGTTGTTTCAGCCACCTATGGTCTGTAATAACAAATATTTCTTGATTTTTGACTTTTTTCATCCTCTGGCTCACCATTTCTCTCTCTTCGTCCTAGAAGACACGTCTTGTTTTTCTCCTTCTCTGATGCCTTATTCTTTTGATCTTGGTTAACTTGCTTCAGACATAGGACATCGTGTCTCTTGTAAGGAGAGTATCTTACTTGCTATCCGTTCGGGTCTCATTCTTCTTAGGTGTCCATGAAAGGTCAGTCGCCTTTTCTTTTTAGTGACACATTTCATACAGCTCTTGATTTGGTTTCAAGGTGATGATAAACACATTACTTTTTACTTGCTTGGGTCCCAATATATCCCTCAGAAACTTATTTTATTCTTTGCTATTTATGTAATTCCCTTTCAGGCTATCGACACTGCTGAACTATAGAGGAATTCAGGTTTAACTATCGTCTTGTAATATCTAATTTTGGTCATGCAGGTTAGGGATTTGCACTAACACGTTTCTTGACAATTTATGAAGGTATTGGCTAGATGAGTAAATTTGAAAAATAAGTTAATACTTTACCATAGTACCTATTTTACTCAAAAAACGTATTATTTTTCAAAAAATCGAACATTTACATTATGTATTTTGCATTTTAAAAAACTAATTTAAATTTACCGCGGAAACGCTCAAGACTGTCATGGCGTCTTGAATGGCCTCTCACCACCCGATCCAAAACAAAGCAGTCGTGTAAGTATATGGCAGGTGTCAAGTGTTCTTTAATTAAAAATGAATTCTTCGTTTTATAAGTACTGTGCAATGCCCTAGTGGAAAAGCACAACACTAAAAACGCCAAACAAGTTATATATATATGTTCCAAACAATGAACAGATACAGGAAAAGTGATTAAAACTTGCAGGGAGGGAGGGTGCTCATAGTTCAAGAATCTATTTTTGTGAAGATTATTTTGATGTAAGTGTTTGTGCACAATATATTTCTAAATCTAAAACAAAACTGATGGATTTTGCAGAACCACTACTTTTCAAGTACTGACAGCATAATAAGGTATGAGTTGAGGTTGTTTTGGTTTTATGATTTATAATTTTTCTTTAGTGTTACGTTTAATATAATAAACACACTCTAGAAGTACTATCATTACCGTGGTGCCACAATCTGATGATAGATTCTTATGCAGTCCGTTGAAAGAAATCGAAAATAAGAATTTTTATTTTTTTTTTAAAAATATCTCTCATGGTTCTCGATATATCATAACTGAAAGGTGATGTTAGGCTCATACGAAGATTATAGCAGTGCCACAGTTTTTAATTTTCGCCACACCTGTTTTCGAAGATATACTTTTCTAGAAAAGGTGTATATAAGACGTGATGCAACTGAAAAGTTACGATACGGTCACGGCTCAGAAATAATAGTACCTAACAACAACTATATCCAATTCGACAAAGATAGTATCGAAGTGAAGAACGAAATCTTTTGTTAATTCGCTTTGGTCTTCCTTCTGGTTCTGCTATTTAGCGCTTGCTTATACTTCGCAAATTTAACCTCATACCAGTATCAATTAATTTACAAAACGTTTGTCTAAGCAATAGGTTATTGTTTACAAAACTGAAATAATGATATTTAAGATTATAATGTATAATTGTGTATACTTACATTGAAGTTTTAGCATTGCGGAATTCCGATGAGCAAAAGTCGATGTTTGACACGAAAAATCTGCCAAGTATTACGTCGTCAATTTTGGCCAAATTGCTACTGTTTGCTTTGCTAAATACTGGTACCATAGCGAATTACACTTGTCTTTCAGCATATGACTGAGAACAACTGTATTAACGTGACAAAACTTCCTACAAACGAATAATCTACCAAGTAATCTGTTATGTTCCATGAAAATGCCAATAACATCTTTGGCGTCTTGGGTGGTGTGAAGTAATGCTTTCTGACTGAAGTTTGCGGTCACCTGACTGATTGCCTTATTTTGCAGAATTTATTTTCTAAAAATAATAGTAATCTTTATCTTTTATAATAAATAATTTTGTTTCTTGTTATCTCCTTAGCATGATTATCATGGAAAACTGCTATTCGTCAGATTTATTCTTCAGTTTAACAAAGAATTTTCAAGTCAAATTTAAAGTTTTTCAATTTAAAAACAGAATTTTCCATTTCAGATTCAGTCAAAATTTTATTTTAAATAATAATTAACACGAGATATATATTTTTTTACCTTCTTTAAATTTATAATGATAATTGTACTGAATTGTATGTTTGATGTTCCATTTGCGTCGGTATATGATGAGTAATAACTTCTGAATAGTCAATCAAGTAACTAACAATGGATAATTATTTCAATTATTGTGTAACATTTGTTGTAATTTATCTACCGCTGGCGGTCTAATTGCTTGAAATATTAACTTTTCGTAGTTGTCCAATTTATAAATATCTTTACTTATTATTTCATACAATAATTTATTTAAAACAGAAGTTAGCATTGTCAATGTCAGTACATCGTTAATTAATATCTGCAGTTGTGTAAAATGAAGTGACATCCATTAAATAAATCACTATTTAGAACAAGACAAAATTAAACAACACCACTCCGTACAATACGAAAGCCAAACTGCGTAAGCAAGTGTAGAAGCTGGATTGCGTGACATTGACATAGCTCAACCAATCAGAGCCAAGCAGACCTCCAGCGGCAAAAATCATCCACTACTGCAGTATTTTCATGATACTTGTAAGTCCATCTGACCTTCTAAATATGTTTATCATTATGGGCAAGTGTGTGTGTGTTTTTAAAAATAGCTACAAGATATAACAATTTTTCGTTCTTCTGGAAGTCAAAGTTTATTTAACAGGTTTACAGTAGAATCTCAATAAAAGACCCCCCCTCCCCTTTCGGATTATTTGCCTGTTGACGCAATACATAAATTCTATAATTTCTTTGAAGCTATGCTACTATAATTCTATTACAGAATTTGTTAGAAACGTAAATGTGTTAAGAACATCTAGGTCTTGCAGTGCTTATAAGTGGTCTGAAAACGTCAACAGGTCCAGATAACTACTGGAGAGGACATAATTGTTTAATGTGGAATAAAGTGGATTTCACTAGTGTTTGTACGTGTCTGTCAGAGAGGAAGGTGGAACGCCGTTTTTTTTTTTTTTATCTAGTTTGTGTTAGTAGTTAACAAACATGTGGACTCTGTTAACCGATCGTTTTGCTCCATTTCTTGAGTTTCTTCACTCTACTAGAGTTATAATTTTCAAATGTTTATATCATTTAATTTGAGGATTCATTTGAATGATGATTGCTAACGTATAAAGCAAGCACTGATTAATGAACACGCTGTTTGAAATTTCATTTCTGTCATACCTTGTAACGATTCGCTAAGCTCCCTGTTACATATAACTTTTTATTGTATATAAAGTAAAGGAATAGAATATTTTTCCATTTCTTGGGATGTCCACTGCATGTTCGAAAGATGCGTTTGAAAGGATAAGAGGCAAGGATTTTACGCTTCAGTGAAGGGCAGACGGGCTGGCGCCTTTGACAGAGTGTAAGAGGATTAGGGGATTTCTCTCGGGCACGGCGGTAAACAGAATTCCTTCCTCCCGAAGGAGGCATCGACTCTCGAAGATTGCCGAGACTTAACGCGGCGAAGAGAAGCACAGATTCACATGACGTCAGATGGTCAGCCAATCACAGTGAACATAGTACTAAGATTCGGGGAATTTTATGTTCTATGTCGTCTTCGAGCCACAAGAGGCGGAGTCAGAGTTTACCTCCATGGCGGCAGAAAAAGACGAGACACTTCCTGCCTGACTTCCCTCCAGTTGGGAGCCCAGACAAGTCACTGGTGACTTGCGGTCCATGTGTGCTGGGCTGACTTGTGTCCTGCAGACCATCTGAGGCGCACTTCTGACTTGCGACTTGCCTGCATATTGCTGGCGTGGCCAGTTACGACGCTCAGCGCTACCTGCCGTGGAACGGTAATGTGTTTCTTCGAAGCCATTCAGCCTGCAACTTCCGTGAAACTGTACCCGTAAGCGCATCTGAGATAAAGATCCTTGCTCTGATCTGATAAACCACTGAGCTAGGACTGTGTAACTGTCGAATGCAGGTTAATCATTCGTGGCGTCCCAACCTATTAAAATTCATTACTGTTTGCCTATCATCTTAACTGGTAACATACTTTGTATTAGAATAATTGTGAGATTTTTAAAGTACAACTATACTTGTTGCATACATTGTACGTCTGAGCGTTGCTTAGAAATTTGCAAAACCCTCTTGTTTATTAAACGTAATGGTAAATACGCTCAGATTTGTAGATGCCATTGTGAAAATCTTTATTAAAATGTCTTTTTGTGACAGTTTTCAAATCCCAGAATCATCCAATTCTCATTTGAATAATTTACATTTTGATATTCAATTATAGTATCCTGTATAGCGTAAGATATTAAGAATTAATTAATAATTCTCCCCCCCCCCCCTCCTGGCGATACGCTACAATTGGCGAACCCAAACGTTGGGGCACGAGTAAAACGTGGTATTGAAACCCAGAATTTTTAATAAGTTTCATGGAGTGTTGCAAATGGCTTTTGGCAGTTTTATTATTCTTGTAGAAAATAGATAGTGCATAACTTCATTTTGATGTTGCATTCATTACATGTATTTTGTGTTTGGTTTCTTTTGAAAATTTATGTGTTCATGTTTGTGCTTAATTTTGATGGATAATTTGTGCGAAGGTTCTGTCCGCATGCACTTGCTATGTTTATCCATTACAGCGTTGATATTGATTTTTGTGATCTGTCTGTCTTTTGAAATTTTTGTTTGATATGTGGTGCATCATGTGCTGAATTTGGGGGAGTTTCGTATTGTTTTATTGAACCGTGAGAATTGCTGGGGTATTTCTGTTTTTCCCTGTGTTTTGTATGGAGATTTTATGTGATTTTTTCTTGAGACTTTCGATTTTGTGGGACTTCGGGTTTGATAGTATAGGTCGTTCATGAAGCTTAGATCTGGGTCTGTCATAATGGAAAATTTAAATGTTAAATTCAGACACCCAGGAGATCATGAATGAATCGATTTCCGACGCAGTTAATCCGGGCACTATTGCGGAAACTCAGAGGGTTGCAAGTGTTTGATTTAACTTCCGAAGCTGCGTACAGCTCGCAATCTACCATATGTATTGGTGAGGACAGAGACGGAAAATTTTCCAGATGTCCCTGACGAAAGTGCCTCAGCACAGTCCAATTGAAAGCACACTACAACTAACGGATATTATGGCATTCTTAGTGCAATCACAAGAAAACATGAAGGACAGAAGTTCACATTTAACACATACCCCAGTTTCAAAAATCGCAAGACGACATGAAGGCACATTTGTCAGGAAAAATCGATGCACTTGACGAGAAACATGAGATCACTCTCAAGATGGTCGAGAATAAACTATCAAATTTTCGGGGGCAGATTTCTGAAGATGGTGAATAGTTTTAAGGCGGACATAAGATCCGATGTCAATAGTTTGTCCCAAGTCACAGAGAGCTTAAGCTGACACCTGCAATTCGTTGAAAAACTCTAATGACGAGTTATGTGAACGATTAGAATCCACCAAACGAAATATTGAGAAGGTCAGAGCGGAAAACAGTGCGAACCTTGGTCAAATATCAGAATTCGTTCACTCAGTAAAGGACCAGGTCGAAACTAAGTTCGCGAATGTTAATGCTGAAATGGAAAATTTTGTCTGGCTCAGTTATACAAATTACAGACTGTCAGAAGGAGCTACAGAATTCGCAAGAAAAATTTATGGCGGACACGGGATCTAAATTGTCTATGTTCGAAAAGAAGATAAACAACTTGCAGGAATCCCCCGGGAATGGCAGATCAAACTATGCAACCTGTGGACATAACGCTATCAGTAATGTTGAATTAAAAATTCCACGTTTTGGCTCACGGAAAATATAAACCCCAAGGCTTATATTTCGGAAATTGGACCGGTACTTTGAAATAAAGGGGGTACCGGAAACGGCAAAATTACTAATAATGGAACATTCTTTTTTTGAGACGGACCGCCCATGGCTTTCATTATCCTACCAACCAGGAATGTCGTACGACGAGTTCAAAGAGTTGTTTTTGCGTACATTCTGGTCGAATAAGATACAAATCAGGCAAAGATCAAGCTTTATCAGGGTCAGGTACGACCCGCAGTCTGATCATTCAATGGAGAATTACGTCGAAAAACTGGTCGTGCAGTCAAGATATTTTGACGTAGCCATGTCTGACGGCGAAATAATCGACGCAGTTATGACGCATTTTAGCCCGCAAGTTCAGTCGCATATCAACCCAGTGCTGATCCGCACAATTCCGGAGTTTCTGGACACTCTGAAAAATTTGGACGCGATTGGTCGGCGGGCAATGAAAGCCGAAAAGCAAGCCGAAAAGGATTCTGGGCAAAAGGAATCGCAACCTAACTTCCGCGGCGCATATTCAAACCAAGGGAAGGACCCCCGAAACAAGCCTTGGAAGGGAAACAGCGGAAAACCGTACCAACAAGATGGACGTGGTTCATGGAAAAGCGGGGGCCAGCAAGGGAACTACGGGCCACCTCGAAAAGATGCGGCGGCTGTAAACGCAATTGCGATAGCCGAAATGCGGCCCGAATCGGAAAATAACTACGAGGAGAAGAGAACGGAAAATGCTGGCGGCGAATGTTCGCATGACAGCCGGAAAATCACAATGAAGTTCTTCCAGGGGATGCCGACATCACTTCCGAAGTTTGCCTTAGCAATTTGTCGTACTGGCGAAATGGGGGGCCGGAAGATGATCAAAATGATGCCGATATGGTGCCACATAGTGAGCCCGTTCAACGAGTGCGGTGTCCCCTAATTCCTATCAAGGTATACAACATACGAAGGGCGGAAATCTGGTTGACAGTGGTTCAGAATTGTCGGCTATTTCGCAGAAATTTATGCTTAAATTAAAGGAGAAAAACCCGTGCATACGAATCATTCCCACCGTTCAAGTTACTGTTGTTCCAGCATTTGGCCGGAAGAGAAGAATTGTCAGGCCAACAGGCATTACTGCCTGTGAAGGATCGCTAATAGCGAACTGTTCTTAGCAATGTTAGGTTATCCCCGGATGTCCCGCGACATTATCTTAGGCTGTGACCTATTGGAAAAACGCCGGGCAATCATTGATTGGGGGGAAGGAACGCTAAAAATTTAGTTCCTGAAGGTCCTACATTGGAAGCTTGACAAGCGCCCGGCCAATAACGGGGATTAGGCTTTCCGAGCAGATGCGAGAACCATTCGCGGACGGTACCGAAATTCCTCGGACGGAAAGCGTAAGCATGAATGCCATGGCTGACGAGAAGAACATAATTCTGGAGAATTTGCTCACGAAGGTCAAGGATAACAAAAGCTTGACGGACGACCAGCGGGATAGGCTCGGTCAAATGCTCCAAGAGAATTTAAATGCTTTTTCATACCGACCGGGAAAAATCAAAGGCTACGTGCACAAGTTTCGTGTAACAGACACGACGGCACTGAAGGGTCATACTTATGGAGTACCCAGAAGCTGCGACCGGCCGCACGTGAGGCCGATAGCGGAATTGGAGCGCCACGGAATAATTTGCGCCGCAGGCATCTAAGCATTTAATTCCATTACTTTCGTGGGCAAGCGAGATGGTTCAGTACGCATGTGTCTTGACGCCCGCATGTTTTAAACCTGAGAATAGAACCTGACGGAGAGCGTTCGGAGAAAATCCCGGAAATCATAACGAGGTTTCACGGAAAACGCTGGCTGTCCACTCTGGACGTCACGTCGGGTTTTAACCAAGTGGAACTGGAGGAAAGTTGCCGGCCATATACGGCCTTTGTATTCGAAGGAAGACAGCTGTGTTTTCAGAGAGTGGCGTTTGGCATAAGGGATTCGTCGAGCGCATTCATTAAGGGCAATGAACCATATGTTGCCACCCGAAATAAAAGAGTTCTGTACCACTTATATTGATGATTTTTTAGTCGCATCCGAGACGTTTGAAGAACATTTGAAGCATTTAAAAATGTTGCTCGACGTGATAATTAAAAACGGCGTAACTTTGCGTCCAGATAAGGCCACACTTTGCACACACGAAGTGGAATATCTGGGTTTTCGCATCACACCGGAGGGGATATCTCCATCTCCGGAGAAAATAGGTGAAATAGAAAGGATGCCGCCCCCCACGAAGTTGAAAGAGCTGAGAAGTTTTTTGGGGATATGCGCGTATTATAGAGGCAATGTACCCAATTTCGCCAGGATATTACGTCCTTTGTACGACCTACTAAAGGGAGGGCGAAAGTGGGAATGGGGAGAACCGCAGCAAGCGGCATTCTTGCAGATAAAGAGAATCTTTGCGGAAAAGATCTGTCTGAGACACCCTGATTTTCAAAGTCCGTTCTATTTGTACACAGACGCAAGCATTGGAGGTTTGGGAGCTTGTCTAAATCAAAAGGATCAGGATGGAAATTTGAGAATAGTAGCTACCGCAAGCAGGACGTTGAAACCACCCGAGACCAAACTCTATGTTAGCGAACTTGAAATGTTAGGGATATATTTTGCGGTGCAAAAGTTTAAAGCATACTTGTGGGGTAGCGTAACATACTTGAGGACAGATCATCAGGCCCTTACGTTCCTCCACAATGCCAAGTTCACGAGCAATCGCATAACCCGATGGGCAATGTTCCTTCAGCAGTATGACATTCATTTGGAATACTGCAAAGGATCAGATAATGCATTGGCGGACTGGCTCAGTAGGCATGCCGGAGCGTGTGAGTCTGGCGAGGTAGAAAGAGCGAGGCCAAATGAAATCTTAATTGCAGCCATAACGCTGGCGGACGGCACTACTTCGGTGGAGATGAAGAGGCTGGTTATAGCAGCGCAAAAACAGCAGGAGGACATAAGGAAAGTGCGCAACTATATCCTCCGTGGAGAGCATGCTGACGACCAGCATGTGAGAAATGTCGCCATGCTTTGCACAATGGAAAACGACGTTTGTTTCCGCCGAGCAGATGCGAATTCGCAGTGGAAAATCTGGTTGCCCGAGGAGCTTAATCCATACGTCGCTAATTTATACCATCTGCAGTGTGGACATCCGGGTACGGAGAGGCTATATCACACCCTCCAATGGGAATATTACACCAGTGCGATTCGAAAAAGCATTGCGCGGGTAACTCGCACTTGTGATACCTGCCAAAAAGTAAAACACGCGAATACGCGGACGGCGGGTCCGTACTCGCCGATCATTCCAGATGGACCACACGAACTCGTATGTCTCGATCACTATGGCCCAGTCCCAACTGGCCAGTATAAATTTAAACATGTGTTTTTGATCTTGGACGCTTTCACCAAATATGTGAAACTATACCCCGTCGCGAAGTTGAGTACGCGTGGATCACTAAAAATCCTTTTTGAGAAATATGTACCACTATGTAACCTACCGCGGGCGGTGTTGTCAGATCATGGTACGGTATTTTCTTCTCCCAGATGGAGAAACGCATTGGAGGCCAGAGGGATAAGAGTGATTTATTCATCAATACGCTCGCCGCAAGGAAACGTCGCGGAGAGATTCATGAGACAGCTAAGCGTGTATATGAGGACACTCATAGGCCAAAAGCACTCATCTTGGGTAAAACATATCCCGAAGATAGAAGAATATTTTAATACTACGGTAAATTGCGCGACGTTATTCCGGCCGGTCGACTTACAGTTCGATAAGCGGTCTAAACTCCTTGCTGAAAGGGTAATAAAACACCCTGCTTCAGGAGGAAGAAAAAACCGGGAAGAAGACATAAAAAGGGCGCATGAATATTTGTTGGAAAAGGCGACAAAAAGACAAATTAAACAAGACAAAAAACATACGCAAAGGTTCGAGGTCGGACAACAAGTTCTGGTACGGGCGAATCCTATATCGGATGCGAACAAAAAGTTGATTTCGAAGTTCTTTTGGCTTTATCATGGTCCGTTTGCCGTAGAAAAGGTGATTTCGACCAACTGTTATATGTTAACGGATGGGTTTCACAGATGGACCACACAATGCCCGGAATCTCAAGGTTTACCACGCCGCCTAAGGTGTATGTGTAACAACAGATGTACAGGTACACAAGAAACCGCTACTCCCAGGAAGGTAGACCCAGATCCTTATCTCGGGTAGACGACCCATTAGCGGACAGAGGCAGAGAGCCGCAATTGCCGGCGGCTGGTGTACAATAACATATGATTTGGCATATTTCTACATTCGTAGCAACTATGCATTTTTGACTATAAAAATCCTGAAGGGGAAAATTAGTTTTTAAAAAAAAATATATATTTTTTATTAATATGATCAATTAGCTTCCTAAAATTTTGTGTAAATCACTCACTTACTTCAGTTTCTCTGACAATGTTCTGCGTATATTGTAGATATTAAGGTTTCATAGAAGTTTTTTTAATTTTAAGCCTTTATGTAAATAGGTCTATGTGTAATTTATATTCTCATGTATATGTTATTATTGTGTTTAATATATGTTTGTATGAGGGATGGCTATCTGAATTCATGTGTATATAGAGTAAAGGAATTCTAAGACGGCCAAAAGATGTAAGAAAGCCCATTAAAATTCAATTCACAAATCGAGAATCGCGGTGATTTTGGGATCTCATTTAAAAACTGTGGTAATTGTTAAAGTGCTAAATTAGTATGTTTTGGTCTCAACTAAAGTAGAATCACAAAACTCAAAATAAAATTATTATGTCATAATAATTTTCATTAACAGTGGGGCATTATGTAACGATTCGCTAAGCTCCCTGTTACATATAACTTTTTATTGTATATAAAGTAAAGGAATAGAATATTTTTCCATTTCTTGGGATGTCCACTGCATGTTCGAAAGATGCGTTTGAAAGGATAAGAGGCAAGGATTTTACGCTTCAGTGAAGGGCAGACGGGCTGGCGCCTTTTGACAGAATGTTAAGAGGATTAGGGATTTCTCTCGGGCCGGCGGTAAACAGAATTCCTTCCTCCCGAAGGAGACATCGGCTCCGAGGTTGCCGAACTTAACGCGGCGAAGAGAAGCTACAGACATGACGTCAGATGGTCAGCCAATCACAGGAACATAGTACTAAGATTCGGGGAATTTTATGTTCTATGTCGTCTTCGAGCCACAAGAGGCGGAGTCAGAGTTTACCTCCATGGCGGCAGAAAAAGACGAGACACTTCCTGCCTGACTTCCCTCCAGTTGGGAGCCCAGACAAGTCACTGGTGACTTGCGGTCCATGTGTGCTGGGCTGACTTGTGTCCTGGAGACCATCTGAGGCGCACTTCTGACTTGCGACTTGCCGCATACTGCTGGCGTGGCCAGTTACGACGCTCAGCGCTACCTGCCGTGGAACGGTAATGTGTTTCTTCGAAGCCATTCAGCCTGCAACTTCCGTGAAACTGTACCCGTAAGCGCATCTGAGATAAAGA
Organism: Vandiemenella viatica; assembly: GCA_031002005.1. NCBI lineage: Eukaryota > Metazoa > Arthropoda > Insecta > Orthoptera > Morabidae > Vandiemenella > Vandiemenella viatica. Next base: position 293,454,047 of record JARYHS010008074.1, read on the forward strand.
TCCTTGCTCTGATCTGATAAAACCACTGAGCTAGACTGTGTAACTGTCGAATGACAGGTTAATCATTCGTGGCGTCCCAACCTATTAAAATTCATACTGTTTGCTATCATAACTGGTAACATACTTTGTATTAGAATAATTGTGAGATTTTTAAAGTACAACTATACTTGTTTGCTTGCATTTAAAGGGCTCATTGTACGTCTGAGCGTTGCTTAGAAATTGCAAAACCTCTTGTTTATTAACGTAATGGTAAATACGCTCAGATTTGTAGATGCCATTGTGAAAATCTTTATTAAAATGTCTTTTTGTGACAGTTTTCAAATCCCAGAATCATCCAATTCTCATTTGAATAATTTACATTTTGATATTCAATTATAGTATCCTATATAGCGTAATATTAAGAATTAATTAATAATTCTCCCCCCCCCCTGGCGATACGCTACAACCTTTGCGCTGAAGACGAAAATATAGTGAATATGTAATAACCGGACAGTTTTGATAGTTAGGTCCGGTTACTTTTATCTCTGTTGGTGTATGTCTGAGAGAAAATACAAGGAAAAAATAATATTACTTACCATAAAAAACATACTATAAGCAACAATCGTATAACATATTTTTTCGGCTACAAACTTATTTACAATTAATGATATTTATTCATATTTCTTTTAATTCCACATTAAATAATCTCTGAAAAATGGAACAGTGCATGATACATTTTTTTTTTACTCATTTTTTCCCTCTCAATATAATAATCTACTTGCTCAATTCGTACAGATTCAACTAATAAGTTATAATTAATTAAACATTGTTAGTAATGTACAACCAGATTATAAAATGTGCTCCCATTTTACTCAACAGTTTTTCATTCCTCTGAAACTTAAAGATTCCTTAACAGGTATGCAGTTGAAACTCTTTCACTTGAAGGAAAATGGTTTAGTTCAAACCTGATTTCTTATTAAAAATTAAGTTTGTTTAAAGTAAAATAGACATGCAGGTATACCGGTTATCTAATCTATACTTCATTATTAAAAAATGTTGCCGAACAGGGTTGTTCTAGTTGGGGAATATATTGGTTCTAGTGTCTAATGCCCACGTGGAAATTTAGTGCAGTTACTTTCTGTAGCCTGTTTTCCTTTCTACACATAGTTACCGTGTGTATTCGTTATGTCGTCGAGTTCTTCCGACCTTTTAAGAACTGCTTCTGTATTGGAGGAAAAACTACATTTCCATTGCCATTAAAATGAGAGTGGAATTAATCTCTCTCTCTCTCTCTCTCTCTCTCTCTCTTTTTAAATGCCATTTGGCTCCTAGGTCACACAGCGAGCACTATGTCATTGTATGATTTGCAACTATTTATTGGAGCACTCAATGTATTCTAGATTCTGCACGGTGTAGACGACACAAGATAAATACAACACTTAATTAAAACAACCCATGCGCGAGGCAACACGCTATTCTCTACGTTGCCGGCGGACAGCATGTTCACATGTTATGCGCCATGTGCTAATATCGGTAACTTAATTTCGTGAGTCATACATCTCTATGCTGTTTCTTGTTTTCTAAGAAAGTGTTAATCCATATAAATAACTTATTTAAAACTGTAGAAATAATTTTACCAGTAGGTTTTTATGGTTACCACAACCAAGTGTCCCGGCGGAAGGAGCAATCCACTGCTTGTCAGCTGCTTTCTGAAATGCTAACGAAAAAACGAGGATTAGTCCAGGTAACCTGTGGTAGTGAAAGCGGTCACTATTAAGGAACAATACATGAGATGAAGAGACAAAAATAATATACTAAGATCAAATATTTCCCTATAATGACATACGGAAAAATTTATTCATGAATGAATTATTGCACAAATAGAATGGCTTGGATCAGAGAGTAGTCATTAGAATTTGTGGCAACATTGTACAAGTCGAAGTGTGGAATGTTGGAAGTCTGAATAGTGCAGGAAGATTAGAGATGGAATAACAGTAGCCATAATGCTGGGACAGTTAGATTAAGCGTAAAGATAGTAGTATTTTCGGTGATTACTAGCGTGCGATTTATTATAAACAAGAAGTAGGTATGAAAGGACAATTGTGAAGAGAGTAGAAACTAAGCTTGCACCAAGAACTTTAGTAAATGTGCTTCACAAGAAGATGATGGTGAAAAAGAGAAAAAAGTATTTTAAAATTGAAATTTAATTCACTATTCGAAGAACAATGAGAATTATAATCATTGGCTAAAGAATACGATTGTATGAGATAAATAATTAAATATTGTAGGAATTTTCAAATTTGGTGAAAAAAATGACTAAGAAGTATGCAGTTAGAATTTTGTGCAAAATATAATCATATCAAACACACTATTTGGAAATCGTGCAGGAGATTATACACATGAAAACGTCCGGAGGAGACAGGAGGATATCAAAGTGCTACAGTAAATATCATCAAACAGAGATTCAAAATCAGGTTCTAAACGGTATAGTGTATCCAGGATCTCTTACTGACTCTGACCACAATCTTCTCGCAATGAAATACAGAATTAAATTCAAACGAATAAGGGAGCAACGCAGGGAAAATGTGGTTCTAAGAAACAACTATGAAAGAAATTCAACGGAAGAAGGCAGATACTAAAGAGGCAGAACATCAAAGCTGAGAAAAGAAACATCTTGCATAAGAAAAGAAGGTGGCGAAAACCTTGGACCATTGAGATAGGATCAACGGAGAGGCCGTAAGCGTGCTTAAGATGAAGGAGTGACGAAAGTAATATACAGATATTTTAGGAATTCAGGTTAGCCAAAAACGAATTGATGAAAGCAGAATGTCAAGAAGTATACAACGAAATGTTTGAAGAATAAGTAGATGCATCTTACGGGAAACAAGTAACAGATGTATAAATATTAATGCAGCAGGTCAGAAGAATCGGTAGGAGGAACATGTGAAATAAACTGTGGCTCGAGAAACAGTTTAGTGGAAAGAAATTATCGTGTTTATTCTGACAATATAGGAGCTCTTTTTCTCAAGTAAATTGACAGAACTTCGAAAAATATGAACGCATACAAGCAAACCGGAATTGATGATATTCGTAGTGAATTCCTAAAATCTTTAGCAGAAGAAGAAATCAAAAATCATATTCAAATTAATATTTAAAAGTTAGGAAACAGAAGTGATTCCAAAGGAAGGAAATAGAGTATCTACTTCACATTTTTGAAGGAAGTATAAGCCTATAAATATGAAAATTATAACATAACAAGTTTGAAATTACACGCTTATTGCATAGAATGTTATACAGAAGATTAGGAAAGAAGTTAAAGAAATACGAGTATTAGCGGTATATCAGTTTTGATTTAGGAAAATCCAGGGTTTGAGGGAAGCAATCTCGGTTTTAAGATTAACAGCTAAAGGATGGATCTGGAAAAATAATAACACTTGTATGGCTTTTAATTTAGAACAAACTGCCGGAGTAGCTGGTTCGCTGAGGCGCCGCACAGTGGATCCAGGAGGCACAGCGGAGCCCGCGTACCGGCCGTGCTCACTGCGATTTTTAAACTGTTTTCCGCAGTCAGGAAGGCGAATGAAGAGATGGTCTACAATCTCCTACTCGTAAAGTACACATTTTGCAAACAAAAAATACACTTAACACACGAAGAACGTACTTACATGTTTCGCAAACAGATCGTAACACTTCCTCAGTCAGTACGTAGTACCACCTGGCAGTAGGTACGCGTAAAAAACGCTTAGCGTCAGAAAGAATACTCTAAACATGACCATGCCAACGATTAGTAAAAGTCACGAAAGGCAGTCGACTCTAAAAGGTGGTGAAGAAGAAGGCTGTAAACTTACGAAATGCTTTTGATAATGTCAAATGGCTGAACAGAATGAAAATTTTAGACAATGCTGATCTATAATTTGTAGATCAAAAAATAATTAATAATCTGTGAATAATCCATACGGTTATAATTATAGTAGAGAATCAAGACATAAAGGCTTAGTTAAGAAGCATTTGAAACAGTTATTTAATCTAGTTCCGCAAATATTCAGCTCGTCAGCAGAGGAATCTATCGAGGTTAAAGACACATTTGAATCATGATACCATCGTTCTTTTAGCAGAAAAGAGTGAGGTTGTTGAGAAATTATTGAACGGTATGAACAAACACCGGGTCAAGAATTTGGTTTAATCGTGAGCCAAAGCTAAACAAAAGCCATGAAATGTATCGGAAATAATAACAGTATATTAAATATTAAAATAGGATCGTACATGATAGAGAACTTTCGTTATTTATCAGCAAAATTAAAATTGATGCCTGAAGCAGCAACGATGTCAAGAGCAGAATAGCAGGAGCAGAGGAACCGTTCTTTACAAAGATAAATCTCCGGTTATAATATGCACCTGTGGCTATGAAACAACTTTCTAAATCTGTTTCTATAGAGCATAGCCTCAAGTTTATACTTCAAATGCTGAAAAAGTTAAGCATTTGAAACGTGGTGCTATATAAGGAAGTTGAAAATTTAATGGACAGTTGAAGTTCGAAATAAACGCGTTTTGAAAATGATGGTTGAGGAAAGAAGTTTGTTAAAGAGTCGCATAGAAAGAAGAGGAACAATAATAGGTTGCATCTTGTTACTTGCCGGATTGGTTCATTTGTTAGTGGAAGGAAAATTAGAAGATGACAACTGTAGAGGAAGACAGAGATTGAACATATGAATCAGTATATAGCGAACGGAAATGATAAAAAAATGGCTAACATAAAATCTGAATCCCTTGGAAGCATAGCTGGATAGCGAGTGCAATAAAAGCCGTTCAGCAATTCTATCTCCACGTTAAACAGGACATGAGATGGAAAATATCAACTAAGGAATAGAATAATATGAAAAGTAATAACGAGGATTCATACTTAAGGTGTTAAACGAAGCAGAAAAAGATTCAAGCCAAGCTTATTTTGACAATGCCGAAGACAATATTGCGCTAATAGTTTCTACCACGACCGATTATAGGAGTTGGACAAAACAATGTAAATGCCACCAACCGACACGGAAACCATGGAAAACCCAAATCTGGATGCCCGGATGGCCCTCGTCTTCCTGAATGCGTGGCCAGAACGTTAACCGTTCACCCACCACGCTCGGTGGCAAAAGATAATAGAGGAGATGGCTCTAGTCTAGAAAATTGACTACATTGGCTGAATGATGTTTAAGCAGGCTAACCTGTTGTTTAAGGGAGATTGTTGGGTTTATTTCCATGTTACCCAAATTGTTCGGATCTCCGACCGGGCATCCAGAATTGGATTTTTCATTGTTTCCCCCAAAGCACTTCAAGCGAATGCCAGGATACTTCCTTTAAAAGGTCATGGTCGAATTCCTTCAAAGTTTATTCTCCCCAGTTCTTTCCCGCATCTAATGACCTCGACATCGACAAGGCTTAAAGCCATAAAAAAATGCTTACACCAATCAAGATAGATCAGATCTGCCTGCGTATTGGCGAATTGTCATCTTGAAAAACTGCATCCTCGTTGGGGAACAAATTACTATGTAGAGACGTGCAGTAATTCGACCTATAAAACAATGATAGGACCCATAAAATATCATAATATTGCACCAAAACCATAATAAATCCTTCCCATTTTGACAGTAGACAGCAGATAGTCAGCATTTTTGGGCGTTCTCAACACCTAAACTCAGTTTGTTGTGTCAAAGAATGAGAAAGTTTTTCAGTCATCAGCATTCCGTATTTGTGATCACTGAATTTTCCCTTTCTCACTACAGAATTGGCTTGGGCAATCAAAGGTTTTTAAAATATCGTCCATTATAAAATGTTGAGTTTACAAATCTGACAGTGGACTGTTTTTATGGAAAAATGTTCTTCAAAATACTCATTAACTTCTGCTGTTACTTTTGCTGCAGTAGTTTGAACTCTTCAATATAAGGCTATCTCTCTCACTTAGTTCCGGCTTCCATCCACTGTCCTTCTTAGATAATGACGTCTTTCCAAGAGTTTTGTACATTGTCGTAACCTTAAACACTAGTGCTTTTGACACATTAAATGAAGTGGACATCCTTGCTACAGGTGGTCCATCTAAACGTGCAGCAGCAATCTTCCCTCTTTGAAATTCTTGTATAGTTTTGGTAGGTCATATTTTGAGACATGCTGGATTGGTTAATTTGTTAGTGGAGGGAACAGTCGAATGTAAGATCTATAAAGGAAGGCAGAGATTAGAATATATGAAGCAGATAATTGAGGACGTGGGTTGCAAGGGATATGTACACATGAAGAGGTTAAAACAAGATAGGAAGGGATGGAGGATTGCATCAAAACAGCCGAAAGACTGATGACAGCAAAAAAACAAAACTGATTTGTTGAATTCCTCCATCTCTTCCTATATTAAATTAATCTCTTCAGCTAAGCATACCCATTACAACCAACATACTCCGTTATTACCTACATATTTTAACATCTTTCTTCCTCATTAGTTGTTAGCAATCTTTCCAACACTTCCTAAAAAGTTAAAAATGTCTGGGAATCCTTAAAGGTAAAGGAGAAATTTACAAAAAAAAACATCAAAAAAACTATTGGCGTTAATACATTTAACACTACATATTCATTTTTAAAATGGCGCTACACTATATGAAATTTATAATATTTGAGGCAAAACATATGGACAACAAAATTATGCTACTACTTTAAGAATCTCCAATTTCTAAAGTTATTTGACCTACAAAAGTTAGAAGATAATGTAGCAGGTAGTCTACGTCAAGTTGAAAATAATCAAATCTGAAATATCGCAAGGAAATTACTTTAAACGACTAAATAACCGGTGTGAAACTAATGGAGAGAGAAATCACCACGTAGACAGCTGAAATAAAGATGTAACAAATATAAAACAATAATCGAATTCTAAGTACATAAATACAAGAATCATTAAAATTTAGTAAATAGCATTCGTGCGATGATTAAATCAGAAGGATAATTTTGTTTTAGTAATAGAATGGATTACATGTCTTATGTAGAGAAACAGAAATTATATTATGAACTATGAAACATTGGTATCAGGTAAATGCGTTTAACGATGCTATCCTGAAAATGGTACTTACCAACTACAATAGATTCTATTGCAAGAACACTCAGTAATTTAATTTCCTTCCTAAAATAAATACCCACTCACCGAGAAAACGAAACAGCTTTGAATCTTCCTCTCAATATACAGATAGTTGACGGGGCGCTAAAGCACATAATTTGTTTACTTTTACCAGGAAAGCCGCTTTTCTTTTATACTATAACATACAATTTTTTGTAGCAAAACATGATACTGTACAATTGGCTTTTTGCTTAAAAATATGATGTGTAATATAACAATTCAAGCAAAAAATTTAAAGCAATATGTGTGGTGTTCGTTTCTTAGGGGCAAAACTGTGAATGATAATTCATGGTCGATAGTACGATCGCAGAGATTAGAGATGAAGCCTTGATGGATATTAGGAGAGTTAAGATAATGATTATTATGCGGAAATAAGGGACGTCCATAAACATGAGCTTCATTTCAGGCATCAGGAACGGCGGAAACATCCATCTGTAGGTGGCAAGACAGAGTGGATTAAATTATGGAAGGACATGCTGAGCCAGTTACATCAAAATATAACCTGTAGGCGAAAGGACTGGAGGCAAAGAATGGAAGGAATTCAGCCAATAACAGTCACCGCATTCGCCCGAAAAGACTTCGGTAACCATGACAAACGGAAGTCTGGATGGCTGGCTGATGACTGGAACCTGCATCTTCCCCGTAATCCAGGTCTGTAATATCCGCTCACCCACCACGCTCGGTGGGAAGATTGAAAGAAATAATTGTTGTTAACAATAAAAAAAATTCTTCTAAATTTCACAAAAGCAAAACAAGAACAAAAGTTTTCTTCTAATATTTTTTCTCTTAGATCATCTGTGAACTTATCTGTGGAATCGTGTTGTAAGCTTTGAGCTTGTGCCAACAATCCGAAATTCATTTTAGAATTATTTTATGCAGGTTGCTTTAAAATACATAAAGTACAGTTTTTTAAAAATAGTCAGAGAAAGTTGTAGAACCTGTAAAAACTAAATCCTAAATTTTCCGGTGAAATTCTATTTCTTGGTTGCTTATGCAACATAACAGCTCAGAACTACGCGAAATCACGAACTGCAAGGGTGCCCAACATTTTTCAGTAAGAAGATTATGAGTATATAAAACAACTTTGTTTTAAGTTATCTGATCATTCATATTGAAACTTAGTTAATTTAGTTAAAGAGCCGAAAAGAGATTCAGGAGAAAGGGTTTGTCTTTTCACTTACAAAACTCTTTTAAAGCAAAAGTCTAGAAATTGCTCGGAGTGTTTTGATCCCAACAAATTTAACTGCAATTCATATAAGTATCGTTCTCAGAGTTCTAATATCTAATCGACTATTTAATATAGTTAACAATCACCAAATTTCTTTAAGGCTGCAAAAATTGTCTAGTAATAGTTCTAGCGAATAGCTTTGCTATTTATCACAAAATGAAATGACTGCAGTTAATAATTTTATCTTCAAATTTTCGAGTTGAATAGTTAATTTTTCTAAATTACTGCTTGCTCATGAGGTTACCAATTTCTATATTTTATTCTGGAACATACAATCACGAATATATATATATTTTTTTACATATAAAATTACGCAGTTAAAAATTTTCTTTCTAAACATAAAAATTGGAGAGATTATAGTTTCATGTGAAGTGTTTTGTAACCTCATGTTTCACAACTTTAATTAATTTGAAACCCGTTAAAAACTATAGAAACATCGTGTGTTTCATTTTTCAAATGTATATAATAGTAAAAAAAATGAACAATTAATAATTCTTTATTTAATTTTAATAATTATTTTGAAAATCGTGATACTTGTCTTTCTTACGATGATAGGCTATCTGAATTCATGAAAACATATGATCCAGAAAACAGCTTTAGAGGATTAATGACTTACTAAGTGGTAATTTCTACATAAATTAAAAATAGTTTAAAAATCATTTACTGTTAAGAGTTTCTGTGTAATATTTTATTTTTCATTTTCAAACAAGAACCTTTTTATTACTTGCACTGCCGAATGCTGCTTATTTAAACTGTCATTCAAAAACTAACCAAATTCTAACTATAATCACTCTTTCTGTAAGCTGTTTTCATAATCATTAGATTTAGGATTTCTTTTGGTGTAGATAAGATACGAAGCGCATCTAAAACCTTAGGAAATTACAATATATATAAGGTTAGGAATAATATTTCGGTTCAGCGTTATTCCATTGGGTTGTTCTCCTTAACTACATGCTCTTATAAATGTTACTTGTTCAGTTACGTTTCAGTCATTATGTGTGTTAGAACACTTTTCCGATATTGTATAAGAATATCTCAACTGATAGCTGAATGTTATGGCAAACCATTCTATGTAGCAGGATTTTTCTCGTTTACGTCATTTAACAGTTTAATTTTATAATAATATTGAAGACTTAGTGTTGTAATGCTAGTTTTATAGATCGTTGTGTAACAAAGAATAATTTCTAATTTAGTTTTCATCCTGAATTGGAGAAATCAGTCTTCCATGCTTATACAGATGTAGTGACCACACGCTGCTCGCAGTTTTTAAATATTACAGATATTTTTGCACTATACAGTTAAAAAAATAATTGGCATATTTCCCATACTTGCAAAGATACTAAAGATAACGCAGCGTATTTGACAGTTTTTCTTCTTCTTTCATATAAGGTTTCCTAGGTCCACGTGCCAAATTCAATTCTTCATCCTTTGCAGTTGTTTTTTCTTCCGTTCAATCCAATATTCCTTCATCATTTTACTATTGATCCCAGCTTTAATAATTATTATGTACTTTTCGTGCTTCGTAAAGCTAGAATAAAAATATAATTTCTGTCCATAATATCGATATCACGGAAAAAATTATGTATTTGACTTTACTTACCTACTATGGTGCAAACTGGAATTTAATCTTCATATTACCCCTGGTGAGAAGATTTTATTCTACGAGCAAAAATCTTCGATCTCATATTTATTTTGTTTCCAAGAACATGCAAACTGTGTAGATGGTTGTTTTTACAGGGATGCCCTGTGAATACCTGGTTTTCAATTATTCTTTATTGAGTAAAGGGGACAACTGGTTAAGATTATTGTCAGGGTAAGTATAAGATCACCGTTTTATAATAGCCGCATTTATCACATTGGTTATTTTAAAGGGGCTCCTTGCCATTCATTTCTTTTATGAGTGCCGGTTTTAGTTAATTTTTTACGTAATTAAGTTGTATTTGCTCTCACTATTAATTGTAACTTAATATATCATCGTCGCAAATCCATATTTTTTGTTTCGTTCTGCCTACGTGTGAACTAATTATCTTCAACTTCCACAATTGCTTAAGTTATAATACAGGAACGAAAAACATTTTTAACATAGTTAGAGAAAACAACTAAGAATTTACTTACAACATATCACTCTAGTACAATCTCACTAAGCATTTCTGTAAACACTAAAAAAATCGCTTAAATAAGCTCATTGAAATAGTACTCACGTCTATAAAAGTAATTTATGTTATAAACAAAGTACGCTTGACATATTTTCAGTGTTATCAAATTTATTTTATAATTCCTCGCGAAAACTCACAAATAATCTTTAACATTTTGCTAAATTTATGGTACAAACAGAAAGATTACCAGTTTGGAGGTATGAATGTTGGTTTAACTTTATTGGCTGTAGACATCAGTGGATATATGACGCCTGATTTTTTATGTTTACTGAACTTGATTACCTCCTGTGGGATAATAGAACTTTTGCGTTGGTGCTAAGGAAATTAAATAATATATGAACTACTCATCTGTGCAATTCAAGAAGTGAATGAGATTAGTTATGGAGCCACAGTATTCCAAATTGGCCTTTTCACACGATGTAAATATGACATAAGCAGGAATGTTGCCAAAGTACACAAGTTTTTGTTGCACATTAAACGACTTCGAATTTTAGTCTTCAGATTGACATGTACTGCTCCTCATAATTTCTATGTCTCTAAAAAATCTTGAAGTGCTGTTTTTATTGGTAGAAACAAATTTAAAAAAGATATAGGATATTTTCTAGTTCGCGTACTGTTTCTTGCGATTGTATTTATTAATTAAATGTGACATATAATTGTTAAATTTGTAAGGTAGCAGAAAAATACTACTTCTTTTGCACCTAATTATACTTTCCTTTCTATTTTTTTTTCTTTGAAAAATAGTCTCTGATATTTATTTTTCGTTTTAAGATAAGAAAGTATTATGTTTAATTTTAATTCCGTACCCAACAGGAAACGGATCCCTATTGCTCATGATCCGCTGTCCATTCGTCTGTCACTGGCCAATACCACAACATTTCGCAAGCTTTTTTACTCTATGACCCGGTTATTTTTCTGATTTATTTCGTGGCCCGCTAAAAACCTACTGTCTATTTTGAGACGTGTACGTGAAATAAAACAATTTTTTATATAATTTTCATGTACTTTTATAATTACTTATAACATATTAAATGACACTATTACAAAAAATAATTGTGGAAATGAGACTGAAATAAATTTATTAATGAAAGTGTGAAGCTGATTCTTGTTACCTATAAACTTCACTTTTTCAGGAAAAGGGTTATAAGTTAATTCTCAAAGTTCGGTTCGATATCCAATCCGTTTTTGTATTTATTTTTTTTAGGAAAATCCGTCTTAAAAATCTGGCTTCACATTTACAGGTCCCGACAAAAGGTATCAGGATTTATTTAATTCTATTTTTTGCTATAACTGGATCCTTCGGACTATACAACAGTTAAAAATGTGTGAGTGGTGTCCTCTCTAAAAGTCTTTGAGTGATTTGTCACTGGACTATTCCATTATGTTTTCAGCTCGCCAATTAGATGATTAATATATATGTATATGTTTACCGGAAAGTAAAAACAATAGCGAGTTGTTAGTTTTGGGCCACTTTGGTTACCAGAGCTGTCTTAAAAACAGTAGCACCTAAACATTTGAAATTAGTCCTCAATATCGAATATAATCTATATGTAAAGGGGAAATGTAATTTGTATATTGTGAGCAAAATGAACTAAAGTTTATATTTTGATGAAAAAAATTCGCCTTCCCATTTTTCTAAAGGGTGTTATGAATGTAATATTATCAGATAAGCTGTTAAAACACTTCGTAAAATCATTCACTATATTTTAATTTTCACTATTCTCGACGGAATATCAGATAAACATGATGAAATAGGATAGTAACCAGTCAGTGTGTTTAAATGATTTTTGTTTCCTTATAGTTTCTTTTTATTTTGATTTACAAACAATAACAAAATTTACCGTTGAATACTTGACTTCTATAAAGAATAAATGGAGTCAAATTTTTCAGTTACGCAGGGGTGTACTAAATTTTGGTCTTTTCCGTCCTTCCGTGTTTACAATGTCATGGAGCTTGAAATTCTCTGGTATTACTATTCAAACATTCAGAAATTCGTATCAGAAGAAGCGCACTAATAAAAACTAAAAAAAAAAAAAAATATTTTCACTGTTTCTGAGGTGGATAAAATGTTTTGAAACATTTTCGTAATGACTACATTGGCACAAAAGTGAAATTACTTAGCAACTCGTATGAAATGAAACAAGGCAGTTATAGGATAAAACGGAGCACACCCATAATATTTTTACTGACAAACAGAAAACTATCAAGAAGTCTTCAAGGGTGTACCACTGGATAGTGTTTTCAAAACACTATCCGGTGGTACACCCGTGAAGACTTCATTTCAAGCATACGCCGGGAAAGTCTCCATTGTTACACGAATGACGTTGTTTCAATCAGCAGGATATTTCGAATGTAATTGAGTCATACAAAAACTAGCATCTAGAAAACAAACACTATCACTGATAAACACAGAATATTTAAGTGCTGGAGCTGAAACAATAAAAAACACTAATCGTAAGTGGAATTACCAAAGAGAATAACAACTGCCTAATAGGCTTTTTTTTTATTTGCTTTTATGGCAAAACTTATTCGACCAAAACATCTGTTCTGCATTGATCAAGTTAAGCTTGAATGAAGTTCTAACGCGTGATGGTCACTGCTATTTAAAAGGAGAGAACGTCCTCTTATAAATGTCTTGTTATTATAAGATTTTTCGCAGTCTTTCTCGTGAACATGCTTTATTGTCACTTTGTAATACGAGACCTTTTTCCCGTAACAGTATATCTTAGAGTAAACCAACCTCCGAGTCCAACAATAACTGAAAAACGATCACAATCACTTGATAATCAATACGGCACATTCCACATCGTGTTGACGTAGGACATTGTATTCCAAGATTACGAACGCAGATTTCCAGCTGCTGTTGATGTATCGTCAGAAACTGTCACTTCCTTACCACTCTGGCCGACTGAAGCCTGTAAAAAGTGAGTTCCTTGGGCCGGTATTCTATTAGCATCACTTTTTGTGTCAGGCAGGCAGGCACCACGTGACCGGCGCAGCGTAAGGGGAGAGCATCTGCAGCCTACTTTTCTGCCTGTCTGCTCTGACCCTGACTTCACAGCCACACAAAAAAATCCGCCCCTCGTAAATAGCCCGCCGAGGTGTACAGCGCCGCCAAATGTCTGCCCCGCAGCCGGGCTTGGGACAACGTTGCATAGCTGTGCCAGGCTTACAAATCATGACCTAATGCAAAGTGGATTTCAGATGCCTGAACGCAGAAATGGGAATTGTAAATAGAACCTAAACAATGAATTCGTAAGAAACACTGCAGCTCTCACAAAAAATCTAGTTCAGAGATCAAAAATCTAATAATGATATGTGCAGTTGAAATAAACAAACGGTGGATGATGCGGCTAGTAAACATGTATTCTACTAACATTTGAGTTGAGTTGAGTTGTAGTATCGAACACCCTGCGAATTTCTTTTCTTCTAGTAGATTTATGTCTCGTTATATCCTTGGCGCATTAACTTTTTCCAAAGAACTAAAGTCCTTTCTCATTTAACCGAAGAAAACTAATGGACCCTATCTAACTAATCGATAGCAAAAATGGCCTAAAATAACATTGCATTAAAACTGATATCGATAACGATTATGCATAGCACATGACTGATGGAATTTCATGTGCGGATACCGGTATTATTATGTTTTCTTCCGTTAATTTTCTCTAATTTCTCAGCGATCCTTATCTGATGCTATAATATTCAGGAATTAATTTTCACACGATGGCGATGACAAACTATGGTGTTTTCTAACGTCTATGAGCTGAACAATAAAATTAATTTGATTTCATAGTTACTTACAGCTTGTGATGTCTTCCATGGAACTAGCTAGCTACCTTACCTCTTACTTTCCATCCTAACATTTAACAACTCACTTCTCACTGTATCTCTGAGGCGGTCTTTTTTGTGATGGTTTTCCAAGCCGTTACGGTATATATTAGAAATAAAATTAACGCATAAGGTTTATAATGTAATATAATTGATAAAATTGCAATGGAGCGCCCGCTGCGGTGACAATCTCCCAACACAACCCCCTTTCTCTCTTCCTCTTCCAATCTATTTTTTCCCTCTACTAATTCTTACTTTAAATTCCTTCAGTGTTTCCGGTAAAGTATTCATTACTTCGCTTGGCAATTTATTCCAGTCCCTTACACCCTTACCTACGAAAGAAAATTTTCTCACACCTTTATACCGGAAATCAAGTGCCAGCTTGTGGTCAACCTTACCCTTCCAAACACCTCTCTTAATTTTTCCACCAATATCTTTCCATGCTTCATCATCAGTTTAGGCTTTGTACACTCCCATGATTCTCTTCATCCTCCTTCTATTCTTCAATGAATCCGACTCCAGTTCCTTTATTATAGTAGTTACTGTTTGTGTTACCCAAATTGAGGATCCCAAACTACACCACCATATTCCAGCAGTGGACTGACCAAAGTTTTGTACCCCAATTCCCTTAGTTCTCTAGTGTATCTCCAACGGGTGAAGGATTTTGAACCCTTTCCCTATTACCTGTCCAATGTGTCCTGCCCAGTTAAGTTTGCTATCAAATGTTATGCCAAGGTATTTACATTTCGAGTCTTCAATAAGTAGCTCCTTCCCCACTTTATAATCATAATCAACCTTCAGCTTTTTATCTGTGTACCTAATAAGCTGGCTCTTCTTTGCATTTATCTTCATACCACGTTTACTCACCCAGCTAGTTATCCTATCTAGATCACCCTGCTGCTGTTTACAATCTTCTATTGTTTTAATCCTTTTATATAATATTATGTCATCTTCAAACAATCTAACTTCTGACAGTAAACCATTAACACAATCATTCATTAGAATAACGAATAACAATGGTCCCAATACACTACCGTGTGAGACTTCCATGTTCACTACTACTTCTTTTGATAATATATTTCCTACCCTAACCTTTTGCTTTCTATCTTTTAGGAATTCTTCTACCCAGAAAATCATCTTTTATCAACTACAATAGTTTTTACCATATTTAGCACCATTTTATGGCTCACACTGTCAAAGGCCTTTGGAAGATCTAGTTCTACACTATCAACTTGACCTCCCCTGTCCATTTCACCAGAAATATCTTGCATATAGCCTACTAACTGAGATTCACATGAAAATCCTTGTCTAAAGCCATGTTGCCGACTTGAAAACCACGTAATTTCCTCACAGACACTTCTAATGTGGTTGCGTATTAATCTCTCCATTAATTTACCTACCACTGATGTCAAGCTGATTGGCCTATAGTTTTCAACCCTGTTTGTCACCCCTCCTTTATGGACCGGTACTACTATCGCACTTTTCCAGCCGTCTGGTAAACAACAATTATACAGACTCAATTTAAATAATGTATCAAGGTACAAGGTTCCATCCTACTATCTTTAAGACATCTGTGGTAATATTATCAATACCGGCCCCTTTACGCTTTTTTAGATTACTTAGTTCCTTCATGATATCTTCTTATTTAATTTCAAATTTTCTAATCTGCTCACCTATTACTTTGCGGATAGGCTCGTTTTCAGATATAACCGCTGAATTATTGTCCTTAATGGTCTCACTGAACCATTTACTTAATAACTCTGCCTTTTTCAAATGCTTAGTTACTTCTTCTCCATCCTTATCTATAATTGTCTCAATTTGCATGTAATGGCCGAAGCAAGAATGATATTAAAAGCAGAATAACACTAGCGAAAACAGCCTCCTTTAAAAAAGAGAAATCTCTTAGATTCAAATATTGATCTAGGACTCAGATATAACTTTTAAAAATCTGTGTAAGGAGCACAACACTTTATGGTAACGATTACAAGAAACAAGGAAAACTGAAGCATTTGAACTGTGGTGTTATATAAGAATGATGAAAATTAAATGGGTATATAAAATACGAAATGAGCGTGTTTTGGAGATGATGGGTGAGGAGGGAAGGTTGTGGAAGAGTCTTACAGAAATAAGAGATAGGATGTTGGGTCAAATTATAAGGCATACGGGATTGGCTAATTTATTAGTGGAGGTAACAGTCAATGGAAAGAACAGTATAGATAGACAAAGATTATATTATGTGAAGCTGTAATTGAAAAGTAGGTTGTAATTGGTATCTTAGCGCAAGATAGTAAGAGATGGAGGACTGCCTGAAACTGGTCGAGAGATTGCTGACACACACACACACACACACACATACACACAAAACTTGCCCCAATCAAAGAGGAAACAGATACGATGCCATGGTACTGAGAAACGAATTTATTACGTTGAACATGGATTAATAATAAAAAAACTGTGAATAAAAATACTGAAGGCCCTATCTAGTTTAACTGCACATGGCGACAACACAGAACAACAGGGCGGACTCGTCATCTGCCGTTTCGTTTCCTTTAAGGCAGCTTTTCCGCTTTAAACACGGACTATAAGCGACCACTTGTGGCATGTGTCGTCACACCACTGACAATATTACTGGAGAATACGATTACGCTGGGACTACTTTTCGCCGAACAAATTAACGACGCCACAAACACGGTGCGTGTGACAAAAATATGCTTCTTATTGTATCCAAACTCTCTTTTCCCTCGCTTTACGCCATGTAGACGTAGAGGTCATTAGAAACTGGGGTATACAAACTGCAACATTTTATTGGTCCCGGGATTTTGTCAGCCTTTCCACTGTAAATTGGTGTATTAGTGAATAACATTTCCACGTGTGTCATATATATCTTTTAATTTTAAATGGTTGCGAAATAGCATGTATGGGTAAAATGTCAGTGGCAACTGTATACCGTATGGCTTGTATGGCAGATGGGAGTACACAGCTTAAAATGTTAGTCCACATGTTTACACAACTTGTATCGATGAATATCGTTTCTATTATATTTTTTCGGCTGCTTGCGTCAGCGTTGAATATAACTTTTTGATAATTTTTTCCAATTTTTCCTTTCGAGCTGGAATGATGCAACTTATTTCTTGAAAGAAGTCTCAAGTGTTAGAATCTCTTGTCAATGGAAGCTGTTAGTTTATAATAATGAACTAACTATGCTGTTGTGATATCTTTATTTCTCGCGACTTTATTGATCGGTAGCAAGAAAATAACTTTAGTTTCGAAGCGTCCATTAATACTGAGCCATTTCTCGTTATTGATAGAACTATTGTTTGGAAATTGACTTCGATTAATTTATCCTGACGTAAAATCATAGATATAGCACGTTGAACATTCCGAATTATTTCTTTGAGTGACGCATAAACCTGCACAATGTAGTTTAGCTTCTCAAAAATGAAGTACTCGTCGAGTATTTCAAGGATTTGCACCAACTGATCCAATAAAAATGATGTAGCCTGGAAATCATTTGCAAGAGTGCAAGTGTGTTGCCCAAAACAATTTACTATCTTCGATTAGAAACACCAATTGTCTATTCGCTTTTCTAAAGAGTGTTGTTGACAGTAGACATAAAGTTGCTGCTTTTTAGTTGAAGCTAAAAATGGTTACAAATATTTCATTAATCATCTTGCAGAATGTTGGTAGGAACATTCGAGATTCAGAATTATTGCTAGGATATAAAACCATTCATATTTTTAATTACATTCGACTAGGTTTCCTGTGTTCTCTTATTTACTGATTAATGTTTTGACATAGGATAACTAACAACTAAAAACCAACATAGCCGAAAATGCTTAACTGAAACCACCCCAGGATTTGAGACGAAGAATATTTTAATTAAAAGTATGAGAACTGATTGCTCGAAAAGATACGCTTCTGTGGGTGAATTCCAATTGTACAACGACTAGACCTGCGGTATCCAGTTTTAGATAATTAAGCTTAAAGACATTAATAACTTTAGAGGCAGCATTCCTTATTTAATCAACTTTCATAATCCGTTTCCTAATGTTGTTTTGGAATCTGGCAGCCTTTTCTAATATGATGAACAAGAATGAAAGCATCCAACCCTTCCTGCTTTGGTTTTTCACTTCTCCGTTTGGAGTGCCGGCCGCTTCCTGAAATATTCTTCCGTGTCTGACGTTGTCGGAAAACTGGCCAAGCTTCATCCACCACTTTCGTGCTGCGTCACGGTTGCTGGAAGTCTCATAAAGGTTTACGGCTCGCCGTAAACTTTTAAGGGCTTTTTAGCGAGTCTTAGCGGTGAACAAAGACGAAATACAAGCAGTTTATCGTTAATTTTTCGGTTAAAGAAAGCGTAAGTCATTAACTCAAAAAAGTTACTTGCTAAATTCTTGTCTTACAGTGAAAACGACTTTCAGTATCAACGTATGCAAGAAAACTTTGTTGGAAACTTAATTTTAGCAAACAGAACAACTCGTCTTCCCACGAAGATTGCAACTTAGTTTACCATTTAAATTAATATAGTCAACAAATGGAACAGTTTCTTTTTGGTTTACCAATGCTCCACGACGTGTTTAATTTAAAACTCCATTTTCTCCTCTCCAAGTTGATTGTTCTTATACAATTGCAAATCACGCATTTAATTATCTGTCAACAGATTTTATCCTTTGTTTTCGTGCGCAGTTTGTCCCTTCTGTTTTACCTTCGTCACCTAACATTAAGTCCCGGTTTCTGTCATTCCGCGGCCCCATCTTAGGTTGACATTCAGGATTTTCAAATGTATATTCTTGACTTCAGTATTGCCAAGTGTTAGGAAGAAACAGCGGTCTGAACCTATGCAACGAACACGTTAATGTATTGTTCGTGGTACTACAGAGTTTATCCCTCTAATCTATGGATAATTGTAACTTCACAGTGATTGGCGATTACCTTGTTCGACGTTAATAAACCATTTCCCAAAACTGTGTTGAAGCCTCTTAAATGATGCACCTCTTAAATTTAGAATAGTTCATTTTTTTCTTCTAATATCTCTTGTTGTCATATATATTTGGTTATTGGGTTAGTTACTCGTTTTATTTCTGAATATGCATACTTCTGTCTTCCTTACATTTCAAATTTTTGTTACTTTCTCTACTGATCAATGAATTTCTCTATTTAATCTATGAACTAGAATTTTATGTTTTCTTTCCTGTATTCTGTGTGTTCAAATCCTCCTCGTTTTAATTGCTATCATTGCTTTCCTCAACTTCGGAGAGAAACTTCTGGAAATATCTATATCGTATTAATATTCCTAATTTCTCTTCGTTCTATGTTTTTTTCTTGTGTTCTTTAATTTCAGTGTACACTTCCCATGTATGTTTTGCTTTCATTTAGATTCTGAATCTTTTTTGAAGCATTAGCTGATCTCATCAGTATCTTTCTCTACTCGTTGCCTTACTTACATTTTTGTCTTCAGTTATGATTGAATTATGTGATTTGGACGTAAAACAACATTCTGCTAGTTCTCAAACAACGCAGATGTAGTGAAGTGCTGTGTCATGTAATTTGTCATATATTTCACTACACTGTTAAATTAAACGGAACACAGACATTCTCTCCGACAAGTATTACATCTTCTTGTTTTTCGATTTCAGTTCCGTTAACGTGATTGAGTACCTTGTTCAATTTATGTACCGTTAAGTTTTATATAATCGAGATTTTTCCATACTTACAAGGCTCACTGTCCGTAAGATTTCTACAAAGACAGGAATAACTATTGAACCTGGCCATGTAGCCTCAGTATTAAACTTATTATATAGTAGTAAGAATCAGCTGCTAGGTGATCCAATAATCAGTATTCCATTCCAATAAGCAGATTTTAAAATTAGTTTAACAGGCTATGCAATGAGTAATTACACAATATAGTTTATGTTTTATCAATGATTGCTTTGACTTTATGTTTCTACCTCATTACAGTGCATGATGTTACAAATAAATATCTTCTTATTAACGAATGTGCTACGAAACTATTGATAGCTAAAAACTGGTTTCTATTTTTAGTAAAAAATATGGCGTATTAAGTTACTAGTACTGCCAGTTGAAAATTAATGTACTTTTTTCTGAACACACTCCAAAACAGTAATTCTTTTGCTAAACAGAAACGCGTCTTACTAGTTATTAAGAAGCGTTTACTCAGATCATGAAATATGAATTCAAGGAAACAAAATAAGAATGTGGCAACAACTATGAAATACTAAGATTCAGACCTGATTGGAAGCTGTTTGTATTGCTTTTAAATTAAGCGTACAAAATTTAAATATAGAGTTTTGGAGATATGACCAGGAATTTGTAAAGCTTGTGGCATATCAGACAAAAAATTGTTCATCAAAAACAAATGATTTAAGTTGTGGACATAATTGTGTCCCGAGAATGGTTTTCTTCTCGCGTGCAGTATTTATATTTGCAAATATTCTTCACAATTGCACGGAATTCTGTAATTTTCATGTAGCATGTTCGAGAGTAATGCAGCATCGCTTCAAGTTGAATTTCGATTTATAATGTATTTTTAAGACTATCTTGTCCTGTTTCTACTGTGGTGTACGTGACAGTTAAAAATGATCGACATAGACGCGCAGGATGAACACAGAGCTTTAAAATTGTCCTGAATCGAGGTGATTGTGACTGAATCTTAGGAAAGAGACATTATACACTGCTGAAAGATAACATTGCAGCAATCCTGAATGGATCTCGTGATAGCAAAAAACACATGGGCAAAAGCATTTTTTGAAAGCTGTTTTTGCTTTAGTCAAGAAAAATCCCAGTGCATTTAAAGCGCACTGACGCTGCCTTTTAGACAATTTACAGCTTTTGCTACTAACGCATCTGAGTATCTGTGTCAGAGATGAGCAGTAAGTAAATTGAGTGTCCAACGAATGTGCCCTAGGTCATCGAAGGAAACAGCCCAGAGGTTCCCCCTACCTTAACTCTGCCCCTCCACTTTCTCCTCCTCCCCTCCCCCCCTCAACACACTGTCTGTCTCTCTTTCTCTTTCAGGTTTTCTCTTTCACTGTCTGACTCTCCCTTATTCTCCGTCTTTGTGTATATACCACTGAAGCAATTAGGACGTCCGTGGGACGGACACAGATACTAACCTTCAGCAAATTGATTCAGTTAACCTTAAAATGGCATCAAGAGGTTACCCAGAAGATGAGGTGGTCTGTCTAGTGACGAACAGTTAGACTCGTCAACAAACTGACGGTAAAGTGCACAACAGAATCACGTCACTAATTTCAACATAGAAAAGGAGGGAGCATGGTTAGTGATAAAATAAGTGTGTGAAAAATCTGCAAGGTTACATGGATTCCTCAACATTATCACCCATCTTAACTTGAAAAATAAAATCTTTTGAAGGTCATTCCACTAAATAGTACTCACAAATGATGATTTTATAGTTAGCATCGTATTTAACTTTCAATACATATCCAAAATACAAACTAACAAAAATGTTGTAAATGCTGAATGAATTCAGGAGCGCGCACATTCGCCTTTATATATACTCAGAATTCTCGTGCGTGTGTGTACAGGTATAATATAATCTCGACAGCTCTAGTTCTAATCAATTAGTTGTAAGTATTTGTGCACTTCATAATTTTGATGATACATTTTGTTTCACAAAGTTTGGTATTTACGGTTCTTTAATCAAATTTTTAACTTGACAGGAAATCGAATTCGTGCTTATATTTCGATTATCTGGTTTTTACCAAAAAAAGAAGAAATTCTCCATTTGCATGTTATATTGTAAGCATATTTGCAATAAAGCCATAATAATTGTGATTTTTTAATATTTTAATCATTATTGTGTGTGATTTTTTTTTTTAAGTAGTAGTAGTAGTAGTAGAATAGCTCATAATGCATAAATTTTGCCTGTCTTTGGATGCGATATAATTTTTATAACATAATTTCAATTTAATTATTTACCTGTTGGATGTCAGTTAATTTGTCTATTTCACGCATTGGTCTACACATATCCGTTTCATGTCATTAAGATTGTCTGATAAATCCTTGTCTTTAAACGTTGATTTTTTCTTGTAAATTAATTTACGCCGTGCTGATAAATAAATTTGCATCATTAGAATTTTAGATTGTTATGACGAGCAACTTCTGGTGAAGTTTTATATACCGTAGTTCGAAAATACCACTGACGTGTGTGGTTGTGGGGGAAGTATTACACTTTTTATTTTTTTACTCATGGCTTACTGGTGACTTGGAACCAGGAACGAGTAGAAATTCGGCCATGGTCTTTTGAAGGAAGCATCCCGGCATTCTCCTTGAGAACCATTAAAACTATTGAAAACCCAAATCTGGATTCCTGGACGAAGATTCAAACCGCCGTCCTCGCGAATGGGAGGTTACGTTCGGCTGAACTATTACACAAGTCGTCTTTGTAACAGTACAATCAGTTTTTTCTGTACCATTGATATGCGACATGCTTTTCTGTTTTTTAATATACGATGAATTAGCTAATTTTTATTGAAGTATACTGCGTTTTACTGTATTGTACATTGACATAAATACATATTCGTATTAACTCGTGAGCTGTGTATTCATAGACAGTAATTTTGATGCAATAATTAATAACGTCACTTATAACGTTGACTTGAGTGGTCTGGTAGCAATGTGGTTGAAGTGTTAATGGTTAAAATATAAGGCAATGGTTTCGAATCATGATGTGGATTGGAAAACTCACAGGCTTCGCTTTGATTATATAAGGTACACCAGAGAGCACCGCGGTCGGATTCCAAGTTCAACCACAATTCCATTCACAACACAGAAGAACTGCGCGGCAATTCGAAACGTAAGAATTTACTTTTTTCTTTTTTTTATTACTTTGGCTTTGAATTTACTACAGATCTCTTAGTTTAATTAGGTCACAAACATTAGTTCCAAACCAGTAATTATTAAGTTTTTGGATGCGCATCATAATTATTCAACGAATAATAAGTTAATCATAGAACCCGTCAATGCTTTGCTATTTCCCGACGATTGATATACTTTTGTTCGTTTCATTTTTTTAAATATTGTTCATGTTAAAGGCTCCTGTGGTCGTAACGAGATGACATCAGATCTTTTATTCGCTGCACAGTTCGCGCTATCTTAACCGCTATGCTTTTTCTACAGGTGATCATAACTTCAAAAGTATTACAGGCGCAGAACGTTGTGCACAAACTGGACCTTCCATCCAGTGGTATTGCTATCGGAAGGCGGTGCTGTGCACCGGGGTCCCCAAGCTCTCAGAGGGCCCGCAAGCTCAGTGGGCCCCAAGCTTAGGTGGGCCCAGCCAGGAATCACAATCACAAGATTAGGTACAGCTGAAAAAAAAAGTCCGCCCATATGGCCTGAGGGCCAAATAACTCGCTAGAATTCTCATCAAACCAATCGCCAACGATTTTTGTCAGGTGACACGGCATGTTGTTGTCCTGGAAAAGTCGATTGTTTGCTAACCTGTAGGTAATAAATGGTTGCAGATGGTCACAAGTAGCTGAACCTAACCATTTCGAGTCAACGGTTCGTTCAGCTTGACCTGAGGTCCCAGTCCATGCCATATTAACACAGATCATACCACGATGGAGCTACCACCAGCTTGCACTTCCGCACAGTGCGTTCCTGACAACAAGCCTAACAAGGCGCTATAGCCTCGTGCGGTCTGTCTTCTTGTTCTACGGTAGTCAATCCTAGGATTGGTCTGAGGCGATCTTGCATTCAGCTCTACTCTCTTCCCTCCTCTTCACATCTACGTATTTCCTGCAGCCAACATCTTCCATTATCTGCTGGATGTATTTTAAACGTGGTCTTCCCAGTACCGGATTAACCACGTAACAGGATGTTGCAAATGCCTCGGGCCTCGCGGCTTCTGGGGGGCCTCGCGCCCTTTGGGGGGCCTCGCTCCTTCTGGGGGGCCGCGCTCCTTCTGGGGGGCCTCGCGCCTTCTGGGGGTCCTCGCTCCTTCTGGGGGGCCTCGCGCCTTCTGGGGGGCCTCGCGCCTTCTGGAGGGCCTCGCACCTTCTGGAGGGCCTCGCGCGTACTAGGGGGGGCCCCGCACCTAGGCTAGATGGGCCTCTTCTTCACATTTGCTACGGGCCCCGCGGTGTCTTAATCCTGCCCTGGGTCTTCCTCGATATCTCTTTCCCTCTACAATTCCCTCCATTATTGTTTGTAATAAGCTCTCATGTCTTAAGATATGTCCAGTTAATATTGGCTTCCGCGTTTTTATACTCTTCCATAAGTTTTGAATGGGTAAGCGGAGTGTCATGTTCGTATGGCAATGTGAAATTCAGTGTACAATATGTATTTTAAAAGCTACAGAAACCACATGAGATGAAACATAAGAAAATAATTAGAATGGAATAAAAATTTCTTTGGCACATGCATTCAGAACGTCCGCTCCGTTGGCCTAGTTGGCTTCGGCACCATGATGGCGTCTGGTTGACAACGTTTTAGCTGGTTCGAGGCATGGTGGTGGAAGAATTGTTCATTATCAGTACTTGGCAGGCGGGGTAAGAGAGATGTTGCTTCATAATCATTACTAATTGTGAAACGAAGTCCTAGGTTACATCGGATATATCTCCGAACTTTTTACAGACGAAGTGCATACTATACTTTTGATCGATATTCGTCCGTAGGATGGGTGGTCCCCTTTGTTCCTCCCTTCGTTCATCTTTCATTCATTCACAAAGTAAGGAACACACAGCACTGACCACAATGAGCAACACAAAATAATAAGACGTGCATATACTTCCGACACTAGGGGAAACATTACTTTCAAAATTTCCGAAGAAAGCTACCACGATAGAGAAACTCTCTCCAGGGCAGCCACCATACCTGAGTCACCGGCTATAGGATAATCGTTATCAATATGTTTAGAAGGTCAGTTGGTTATTACATTCCACCCGTGCTGACTTACGCCTGCAAGACCTGGACAGTCAGTGAAATTACAAAAGAAAAACTTAGAACAACCCAAATAACCATGGAAAGATTAATGTTGGGTTACACTAGAAAGGCTAGGAGGAAGCATTCAACATAGATCACTTACAAAGGCCACGCCACAGACAGTACTCCTTAAACTAGCAGTGGGTCGCTGATGTTACCAGGGGGAGTGATTAAATCTGGCCAAAAACAGTTTTGGAGTTGTGTCCAAGAGATCATCAGAGACCAAGTGGAAGACCTCCAGACCGATCGGACAAAGATATTCAAGCTGGATTACTGGAGTTCGCTGGCCGAGAATTTCCCAAGACCGTTGAACCTAGTGCAGACTTTTAAAATTCTGTCTTGACTCACAACTCTAAGACACATCATTTCATGACTGATTAGGCTGGAGGTTGCGATTGTTCCATTAGCGACTATTTAGTGTGGAACATTTTCGAAATAATAAAATATTTACATGTTTAACTGTTTTACTGAAATATTTACATAATACAAGTAGATCCTTCAAATTTAGGTTGTTGTACACTGCGAACTGAAAACCCTTAGGCAGTTTACTCGGTATCGACCTGATGAACAGTATCTGATCAAAAGTATCCGGATACCACTACGTATTGAACGCTAGGATGACCCGTCAAGAGAAGCAGTAACAGCAAAACGAATCGGTAAGTACGTCTCAGTGACTTGGATAGAGAACTAGTCAATGGATGTTACAAATCCATCAAAGAAATTACATCCCTTCTAAAGCTGCCCAAGTCAACTGTTAGTGACGTCATTGTGAAGTGGAAACGTGCAGGAACAACCAAAACTAAATCAAGAACTGGCAGATCTCATTTCATGATTGACAGGAATCGTCAAGCATTGCGGTAGGTGATTGTAAAAAGTCTAAACGAATGATTTGGAGTGATGAATCACGCTGTACTCCGTGCCATTCCGATGGATGGGTTTGGTTTTAGCAAATGGCTGGGAACGTTGCTTGCCATCATGTGTATTAACAACAGTGAGAAATGGAGGAGGTGGTGTCATGATATGAAGGTGATTTTCGTATTTTGGGTGTGGCCTGTGGCCCCCTATTCAATCTAAGAAAATTCTAATTGCAGAAGCATACGAACACATTCAAAATCATTCAGCACTACGTACGATAGAGAGCCAGATCAGATACGACGCTTGTTTGCATCAGCATGACAATGCACCCTGTCATAAATCTGCATCTGTGAGGCAATGATTTGTGGATAATACCATTGCTGAAATGGATTTGCATGCCCAAAGTCCTGACCTGCAACACCTTTGGGATCGTTTAGAGCATTTTCAGACTCCAGCGGCCAACATCACTACCTTCTCTGGTTTCTCTGGCGTCATAAATGGAAAGGGTGGACCCAGCACACTTTAATATCCAATAATAGGGAACATAACACGGGTAAAGTCTAAGTGCCGCTTCAGATAGGTGTCAGGATACTTTTGATTAGATATTGTATAGTATATTAAAATTCAGCAAATAAAAAATAAAAACTCACTATCTACCTTTTACGAAAAGTAGTTAGAGAAAAATGAGCTACAACTTTTCAGAACTATTTCACTCGTATTTTCCTTACTGTCATATAATGTTATGAAACAATACTCGTGTCTTTGATTAATCAAGAAATATGTCAGTTGTTTATGTGAACTAGTACCGTAAAACGCGACGTAAATTAATTGAGTCAGTCACATCGACTCGCTATCAAGTTTTAAAATTTCCAATCTCAGGGACCGAATGATACCAACTCATTTTAAAGGCGTTAATGAAGTCATTACGGCAATTAACTTACAAGCATATTATGTTTGGATAATAGCTTACGCTGGCCAAGGGCTGCGGAGCCTCTCTACCCCAAAAACACATTTCGGCACTAGCCGGCATTCATACCTCTCGATTCCACTTGCGTGCTACAGAGAAACAAAGAAGAATGTTGAGATGAAATATATCCTGAAAAATAATTGTCGAGCTTAAAAATTTATACATTCATGTTGCCGTTATTACTTTGACGTTTTAATTTCCGCATTTCAATCACAATCAAAACTACTACAACTTTACTTAAAGAACTAATACTCTACATGGAACTCGTTTCCTTGTGAATATGGAAAGTTTTTAGTGTTTCCTGCTACGACAATATTGATGCAACAGAATTACCTTTTAAAATAAGATTTGCTGTTACGAAATGTTATTTCTGTTTGGCCTTCAAACAAGGGTGATATTAATGTGTCAGTAGGTAAGGTGGCGTGAAAACATACAAAAAAAAAAAAAAAAAAAAAATGATCAATGAAATTTATCAGAGTGCTTCTAGAGCTCCAAACAAACACCATCAGTACTTAGATATGTCATTGTTCGAAGAAATTTGTCCTTTAAATGGTGATACTTGGCCCATTTCAAAACCATTCTGCAATGGTAATTTATGGCTGCTTCCTTTGTAGTGATGTTAACAAACGATCTTTATTTCCTATGTAAGAAAAACCCTAGTATCGATTAAAAAAATATAGATTCAGGGTTTGGGTTGAATTCATGGGGGGGGGGGAAGGTGTTGGGCCCTTTGAGACGTTTTTTGTAGTGCGTGATGTCGATCTTTTTCCGTGAAATGTTAATTTATTTTTCCACATTCTCAGAATTGTATGTCCGTTTCAATTGTCTGCATCATATTTCTTATTTGGAGCTTTCACGGGGAATGGTTTAAATATTTTAAACAACATAAGTATCATCACGTCTAATAATTAAACTGACCGAAGTACATAGTCAGTAGGAAAATCGGTACATTATATTAATTCCTGAAACCAATAGGCAGATTGCACACTAAGGAGATACTGAACAGCTTTGCAAACAAGATTAGACTTTAAAATACTTGTAAGACATATATGCATACGTTGGTACAATTGAGATGGGAGTGTGTTTTATACAAAGCACTGATAATTTTCTACATGTTTCATAAACCACTGATTACTGTAATCACTTTTAATAATGACATCTTTATAGAAGGCTTTGGTTTGAGATGAGTCGTTCATTCGCAGATAGGTTGGTCACAGAATGCATCTTTGACATGAGATTTTCCGTATTAATGATCCTTATTTTTCATTGCGCATAAGCTTTGAAGAATGTTACAGCTAGAAATCTGGATTTGCGACATTAACATACCGTAATGACTGCAATGTTGTCCATCATTGTATATATCAGGTTCGCGCTTAAATGCTATAGTATACGACACGAGACATCTTGGTTTCACTCAAATCTTAATTTCTTGCTTTCGTAATTCTTGAATTTCGTGATAAAAACAGATTAACCTTATCTAAAATCGGAAAGTTTAGATAAACAAAGCTGTAGTTTTTTATTTAAGTAAAAATACTGTATCATGGATATACATACTATCAACACAACGTCCAGTTTTAATATAGTACGTTCCTTATTCCTTAGTATAGGGTCAATATCTATAGGATGTGATTGTGTGTTTAAAGGGATACAAATGAAGCTTTAATATTTCTCTCTCACTGGTGTCTCAAATAAATAAGTTACCTCTAGTCACTTGCTGCCTCATTATATTTCCAGTATAAGTTATTTATTTTTACGACAGCAGAAAATTACAAAAAAAATATCTTAAAACGAATTCCATAATAGGAGACAGTAATATTGCACCCACTTTTACTTCCTATCAATATATAATTATATTCAACCTTCTGAGTGACATACTGTTCAGCAGAATTCATTGTAATAGATAATATTTCCCTATATTCAAAAGAAAGTTTTTTACATTATATTACAGTTGCTATGTGTTAGATTTAAAATTTGTAAATTTCTAAAAACGGTGTTGACAGGTGTAACATTACGAACTGTTTTTGCAAATTTCTTCAAGAAGCAACTAAAAGCAAGAGAAGCTGATAAACGCGTGGGCGTCTGAGTTTCGTCATTAAGGACGATAACGAGCGTTGCACTGAGCCCCGTCGGACGAGAACGGTACTAATAACAGTTATTACACACCAAACCTGCATGCAGTCACGATTTCATTCACATTATAATTTACAAATGCCCTCGCAATTATTTGTCATTAAAACGTCGTTAGTCTACAGTAGATATACTAGCTCCTCTCCTTCGACTTGCGAAATACTAACATCAGTGGCGAAAAGTTGGCAGTTTGTGTCGAGCCTACTTTTAGTGTAGCAGACGTGACGGTAACCCACCTTGTTTCACTTTAAAGGTCATACTTTTTAGGAAAGGCAGCCTGGATGCTGCGGCGTGCTACGTAAGTTTTTTGTACCTTTGGTGAGATGCACCTACACAATCGGCATAGAAGTGTTAACGTTTGTAAAAGCGGTTAGGGTTTAATTAGCTAAGACACCTTCCAATCATTGTTTGAACAACATCGCTAGGTAAAGTTATCAGCTATTTTTATGACAATATAGCGGATAAAGTAAAAATAATACGAATGACGTTTTTGGCAGTCAGGTACCGAAAAGCTTTTTGGTCGCCGATGTCACAGAACTTCAATTTGCCAAGTAATCCGCCTGTCGTGGCTTGCCTAACCTAATCCTGCAATACGACTGGCGTCATTCTATTGTTTTTAACTTAAATTTGATCCATCTGAAGAATGAGCAAAATCGGGTATTACTGTAGGTGCTTAAAAATAATTACCGCAAAGCGCTGATACAATGGAAATGACATATATATCCTATGGCATCGATACACATGAGTTGTAAATTGTACGCATTAAACGTAATGTAGATGATGGCTTTTGAATCGATGTAGGTACAGTGCATAAGGAGCATGAAATTGGCGAATATTTAATTCTGTAAGGAAAGAAAACTCCTTGTATTATTTTCAACATTGTTTTCTGTATAACGAAATCGACAGGAACACATTTCAAAATCTAGATGCGATAGTTACACTGTCAATAGTTTCATCAATGTATCTTCGTCCTCTGGCTTAGACTAATCCGCACTGAATGAAATAGTATAGTAAAATGTGATTGTTATTAAGGTTATTTTTTCAACATTTAAGGTTCTTTTTACTGTGTGACCTGTTTTGAAAATTAAGAGAATATGAAGTTAAATTGTTCTGCTAGCAGTGTCTTCAGAACAGCAAATAGAACGAACACTGTAACGTTTTATCTTAATTCATAGTATTCTGTTTCATACTGCTTGAAATTACCGCTGTTCCATCCTCAAAACCTCAAAACTTTAAAACTTTTATATAAAGACAAACGTCCTACATTGGAGTTCTCCTGCATCAATGTTTCTGCCGGATTCATTGCTACGATGAGAGATTCAGTTGTGTCAATCCTCGTTTTCTTTTACTCACGAGTTCTTATATAGAGCAGGATGAAACACAGGATGGAAATTAGTCGGTTGGAATACTAACATGATGAGAAAATACTATTTGTTCCTTTTATGTTTCAGCTGCCGGGGCGCAATAGAAAGCTGGCCATGTAAGAGGAGCAAAGTCCATTTCCTCAGGGGAGAAATGTCTGGACTTGCCTTAAGGAGGCGACCCTCCTTTGTGAGACCCGGCTTGGGGTGCAGACTCTTTTTCCATGGAACTGACCCTGCATAGGAAATACTTACCCTCCTGACGTTTGTAGTCATTGTTTTCCTCGGAACTAAAATAAGACCAGCCATCTAAAATAACAGGTAAGCCTTTTGTTTAAGTTGATCTCAAGATATGAATAACCAATTAAGAAAACAAAAAACTCTGTAAAGTAAATTACATACGGTACAGAGCTATTTCTGTATTGGCGGCCAATGGATTATATAATACTTTTGGGAACATAAACAGAATAAGGGAGGGAGATGTTTTTAAAAATTGTAACAATCAGTCATTGGTATGTTTCAATTAATTATGTACTGTATATGATTCTTAGCTGTCCAAGATGGCTAGTTTTCAAATTATTCAATTCCATACAGACAACGTTTCCTATAACTAAATTTTCAGGTTTAACAAAATAGAGAGCCGAAGAAGACAGCAGAAAATACTGTAATACTGTTTGTTCATAGATAAATTGCTGTTTCAGAGATGCAACCAATTACGCCTACTCAAGCAACTAGTCTAAAGAAAAATTCTATAGTTGAAAGACAAAAATATTCATTATAAGATGCTCTGAATATTGTAGTTACAAATACTCATTATCTCACATTTCATTTAAGCAAAAATTTTTATCTGTTAACTATTGTATAGTATCACTTCTACGAAAATATTGCGTGTGGAGTAAAAGATTCCAATAGAACCAACTTCACCCAAGATCACTATTAAGGAAGGTGGCAAAGTCATTATAAAGAAGAGTAAACGAGTGAGAATATATAAAACAGAAGGGAAGAACAAAAATTCCAAGCAGAAGAGAAAATACTGCCAAATGGCGAAAAAGAGTGAGAGATTGCTTGTTATAGATTCAGTGAGCAAGTAAAACGTCTAGCGTTTGAATCGCTGCTACCTGGACCTCCGACATTCTTGCAGCGGGTCCCGGTTACCGTTAGCAGGAGGGTTTGTGAGCACAATGCACCCCCGAATTGTACCCCTTGGCCCGGGCCTGTTCCGCCGGATTTCGGGGAGGGTCCAGCGAACCAAAAGGAACCTTTCAGGCCTGGGTGTGCCAGTAGTAGTACTGGACGTGTAGCCACAGCCACCCCGTCGACAGTTCCTTGCTTCCAACGTACGTATTTCTGGATTCTTATTTCACGTCTTACAAATTAATACTGAAAATATCTTCGCTTTCAAAAATGAAAACGTTTTGTTCAGCCTGTATTTGGTACACGGTTTCAGTACAAAAAACTCATGACAAGATTTCAATAAACCTAAGATATTTGATTGCATATTTTTTTTTTTTACTATTAGCATTTTTTCAACTGGAACCAAAGATACTTATAAATAAACTAAATAGGAGTTTTCCTCGTTGCTACAGTCAACGCACAAATTTCTGAATTCATCGTATACAAGACCTTCTAGTAATTGGCTAATTCTTTTCACTTCTAAATTGAGATGGAAAATTTGTCAAGGCATTGTAATAAATCAACTTCTGGACACAAGAATCCCTCTAGAAGTGTACCGTATAAACATTTTGTAGTTTTCAATCAGTCGGAGGTTACTTCTTTTCTGAGTATAATTTACAATCCATTAGCTTCAAATAAATTTTTGTGATCGCGATTGTAAACAAAACGTTAATTTATATGAATAATTTATGTCACTCAAATGCAATTGAATTTGTTTATTTCTTATTTACTTTACCGGACGCATTTCAATCAACCCATTTTTCGAAATAAGAACAGTGGTTCTATCAGCTGAGTGTGTATACATGTAATAAATCAGTTTTATGCCACTAATTTACAAAACAAAGTTATGGTATATAAACTTACTTACATTTTCTTCGTTTCACATTTGTTTGTATTTATACACAATTCCCAGCGTTAATGGTAAATAAGAAATGAACAAATTCGATTGCATTGGAGTGATATTAATTAGTAATAAAAATTTATTATATGGTAATTGAGGAAATAGTCTACAAAATCCAGTTTTCAAGAGGTTAGTTCTTGATAAAAATGATTTACTGAGTCTTCAGAAAAAGTGTAAACTTTGGTGCTGGAATATTTCCACAACCACAACTCCACAACTGTTTTTATTTTTTGGTCTTCACTCAGGCCACATTATCAATTAAGAGCGAACTTTTTCGGAATTGTGAAAGTCGCGCGTATGAGACAGTTCAGAGCCAATAGACAGCAGAAGCAAATATCACAGTGATATTAATAAACTGCTTCACTGGCGTGGGTGACTTTTGTTAAGTAACTATTGCACTAAACAAATAAACAATTGATGCAAATGAGGAGGTTCTTCTTCTATCCTGTTACAAACCACCAATCTTTACATTTATCGTATTCGCGCAATTTTTGCACGGGCCATCTAGCATGTATTTACAGTATTGAAACATGTTCAGTACTTTTGACCACTCATTATTGCTAAACTTATAAAATCACGAAATATTTTCTGAATGGCTGTACTTTTAACTAGTTACTTGTTAAGTATACCCTTTTATCTGTGGTATCGTGGTACATACATCCTTCTTTTCTCTCTTCTAAGAATTTTTAGCTAAACGATAGCAGGTTTTTATTGTGACAGATGAAACAAAACGGAACAAAAGAAAGGTGGTGGACTGAGAGCAATGAAAATATGGTGCCAAGTACAACTGCGAGCCGAGTGCGTTATTCGGTATGGAAATAGTTAATGGCTGTTAGGAGCGCGCGCATTCCGCGGGCCGCCTTTGTGCCTCTTCTCCTTTCACGGTTCTTCTGACCTGGCCTGGCAAGGCTGCTAAAGAATTCTTTTTTCTCCGTGGCCGTGTGCCCCTTTCCTCACATGGGCCTCCGTGACCCGGTGACAGCGTAGGAACGCCCTCCCTTCCGTCCATTATTCTCTGCCCTTCAAGGGCCACACCGCGTTTACTGAGTTTTTGTGGAAAACCAACGCTAGGTGGTAGGTTCGCTAAGATGTTATACTGGCCATCTCTTGTTGCCTGAGACAATTATCAATCATCAATAATGTTCTGTACTTCAGTAGGTGTTTCACTGTCCATATCGACAAACAGACTGTTAATTTATATTGGCATTTCTGAAATTAATTCCATATCTTAAGTACTCTTTTTTGCTTAAGGTTTTACGTTTCGTCGTTGTCGAGGTGAGGAAGAACTGGAAACTAGGATGGAATGTGGCCATGGTCTTTTGAAGGGACAATTCCGACATTAGGCTGAGTAATTTCGGGAAAATATAAACCTGGATGGCCAGATGAGGATTCGAACCCGCGTTCTCCAGCGTACCAGCATCGAGAGCTGCCGTTCACCCACTGTAATCGATTTAAATTTTCCTTGAGATGATCCTCGTTTGCTAATAATGATATATATATATATATATATATATATATATATTGAGTATCCGCTTTCTAAAGCTTACATTTGTGTCACTTTGCAATTACTATCAATAGCAAACTGCCGAAAGTTAAAGAGTAAATTTAAATTGATTACAAAAATCACAACTCGGTTTACGATTATCGCAGTAAAAGTTAAAATCAACGTTTTTACTGCAGAGAGTTTGTATTCAGCATAAGGAGAGGTAGCCACATACTGTTTGTGATAGCACAGGCGTTCTCGCAGGATTCTTAGATGCACTTTACCGCTTTAAATACAATATAAACGAATATATAGGACTGGTTTGATGCAATCCTCCATCCCTTGTGCTAACAACTACGTGTCTACATATCCCTTACAATCCACGTCCTCAATTATCTGCTTCATATATTCTAATCTCTATCTTCCTCTACAGTTCTTGCCTTTGACTATTCCCTCCACTAAGAAATTAACCAATCCAGCATTTCTCAAAATATGACCTACCAGCCTGTCTCTTCTTTCTGTAAGCTTCTTCCTCAAACTTCTTTCCTCACCCATCATTTCCAAAACTCCTTCATTTCGTATTTTGCCTGTCCACTTAATTTTCAGGATTCTTCTGTAGCATTACATTTCAAATTTCTGTCTTTTCTGGTATTCCTAAAGTCCATGTTTCACTAACATAAAGTACTGTGCTCCACACATAGAATTTTCAAAAGTTCTTTCCAGTTCCTAGATCAATGATTGAAACTAAAAGATTTCTCTTTTTCATGAAGGCTTCTTTTGCTAGTGCTATTCTGCTTTTAACATCATTCTTGCTTCGGCATCCGTTGTAATTTTGTTTCCCAAGTTGCAGGATTCACTTACTTCTCCTATTGCATCCGATCCTACTTTTATATTTAATCCACTAGTATTGGTATAATTTCTGCTACATTTCATCACTTTGGTCTTGCTTTGATTTATATTCAATCCAAAAACTTCCTTCAGTATTTGTTCATGCCATTCAGTAACTTCTCAATATCCTCAGCCCATTCTGCTAAAAAAAATAATGTCATCAGCAAATCGTAGCATACTGATTTTTTTCTCCTTTAACACATATGCCACTTGAAATTTTTTTCCCTTTATTCTTCTATATATAAGATAAATATTAAAGGGAATAGACTACAACCTTGTCTCACACCCTTTTTAACTGAAGCATATCTCTCTATTTTTTATTATAGCCACTTGATTCTTATATAATTTATAAAGTATTCTTCTGTCTCGATATTTTAGACCCGATTTCTTTAAAATTTTGAACATCTTGTGCCACCTAACATTATCTAACTATTTTTAGTATTTTGTTTTTCTTGATCCGCCCTGCAAGTATTAATCTTAAAGCCAGTATTGCTTCCCCTGTACCACGATTTTTCCTAAACACAAACTGATCTTCACCGATTATGTCTTCTACTACCCTTTAAATTCTTCTGTATATTATTCTGGTCAGTAATTTTGAAGCATGTGATGTTAGACTAATGGTGCGAAAATTCTCACATTTGAGCCTTGTACTTTCTTCGGAAGTGTGAAGATGATATTTTTATTAAAGTCAGTTGGAATTTCCTCTGTTTCATAACTTGTTGATATCAGCTTGAATAATCTTTCGATTCCTTCTTCTCCTAGAAGTTCTGCAGGGATCTCATCTATTCCACCTGCCTCATTTGCTTTCGAGTCATTCAGAGCTCTATTAAATTCTGTCCTCAAAACAGGATCTCCAGAGTCATCAGTGTCGACATCGCCTTCCTTTTCCATTACGCTATTGTTCAAGTCTCCCCCTTCATACAGTTTCTCAATGTATTCCTTCCATCGGTTAGCTCTATCGTCTGAGCTGAAAAGTGGTTTCCCATTGGTAGCTTTAATGTTCACACATCTTTTCTTCATTTCTCCAAAATTCTGTTTGATCTTCCTATATGCAACATCTACTTTACCTATGGCCATTTCCTTTTCTACTTCTTCATACTTTTCTTGTAGCCATTTTTCTTTTGATTTTTTTTTTGCATTTCCTGTTTATTTGATTTCTATAAAGAAGTAACTTATTATTATTTTGTTTTCAATGCAAGAGGATAGTGACTATTGTAGCAAAATAACTGATCCACAATAAGCGTTCAGCTTAACTTCAAATCCTGGGGGGAGGGAGGAGAACAGAAATTTTTAAAAGTTCTTCTTAATCATAGGAACTATGCGCGGTTCTGAATCCA
Source organism: Vandiemenella viatica (assembly GCA_031002005.1). Taxonomy (NCBI): domain Eukaryota; kingdom Metazoa; phylum Arthropoda; class Insecta; order Orthoptera; family Morabidae; genus Vandiemenella; species Vandiemenella viatica. Next base: position 293,490,436 of record JARYHS010008074.1, read on the forward strand.
CATGAAACTGTAGGTCCAGTTTCGACAAAGGTGAAAATTACCACCGGAGAATGGTCTTCATCTATTTTTTTAAGAATCCTTTCTGTAATAATTGTTTTGAGAGTAATATTATATTTCATAATTCTTTATTGTAACAGATTTCATCCCCAAACGAAAATATGAAAATATTCGTCTCTTATTTCAGATCATTACTTCAGAAGATGCTGATGTTTTACGTTCTTTTACTGGTGAAAAATAGCTTTCTTGAAATCGTTTAAAACATTTTTTTTATGCGTCAACACCATTTTTTTTGACAATAATCAATTACTGTTTTGACAATTTCATTACTCTCCCAGATGCTGAACGGAATGATACTCGTTATGGCTCTCTTAAACTATTATTTCCTTATTATTAAAAAAAAAAATTAGTTCTCTGCTCGATTTCATCCGTTGTTAATTTTTATACCTGTTAACGTCACATTAACTTGTACATAAACTCCCTATTGAGAAATTTCTGAAGTGGGTTGTTTCTGATAAAGCTGCATCTCATCTAATATCGTTGACCTAGAAATCATGTTTCTACCGTTGGTCTTTTGTGGCAACCTTCCACGTATGCCTCTGTAGGTAACATAGCTTGGTCAATCATGTAGCACAATTGCTGATTGAAGTTACAGCAGCCTTCTTTCAATATATATTGCATCTACACCATGCAGTCGTTCCTAATACACGTGATGATAATGAAGCATAGAATCGAAGCAGCATACAATGCTTCCATAAACAACTTTACAAAATGTATCCTCATACTTTTTAATACCTCCAGTTACGTTATTAATTCATTTTTTTACACTTTTATAATGGTCTAACACGTAGTTTGTTATCAACTTATTAATATATACGAATAATTTCCTTTAACCTAAATATGTTGGCTGTCTAACATCTTCCCTTTTTGCATAAGCAATATTAATGTAGTAGATTTAAGTATTTCTGCGTATTTCCTTTAGCTACATGCGATGGGTTCTTTGTGGATACTGAATTTAACTGTATCGGCTTCTATGTGTGTTATCGAATCTGACAAATGTACCTTTTAACATTATTGAGTTTTATTCGTATCCATGTGTGGCATAGATCTGTACTTACATTATCAAATTGACCGTTTCTTAAGATTTATGTTACTATTACAATTACTCCGCGATTCACTAAAAGTGTTTGGCGGAGGGTGCATTGCACCTATCAGGAAAGGCAATGGTTTGGAAGGGATATATATTCAGTTACTTCATCACATCATTCTGTAGTCATTTTGTTAATTGTTCTTTAAATTACCTGTGCTGTATTTACCATTCCTTGGAATAATTTATATACATGTTTTGTAGTTGTACTTTAAAATTATAATTTCTTCTTTTAGTAAGAAGATGTAACACATCTGTAAATTTTTAAGCAAAAGTTTTTTGTAATACGGCAGCCTCACTTATAAATTTTATTTGAAAGTTATCTTTGTCAGCTGCAGCTTAAGAAACAACTGAAGAGTTCTGCGCGATTACAAAATAAATTTTATAAAATATTATTCTAAGAAAGTATTTGTATTTTGCAGATATCATGCGTTTCTACATTAGTTAATATGATAGGTATAGGGTATAACTTCTAGGAAAATAAATTATTTACTATAGTAAATATTTTTCTAATATAGGGTTGCCAGTAAATAATTCTTTTACATTAAGTATAAGTAAACAATAGTCACTGGTATATATACTATAAAGAACTTAGGCTCATAATGTTTGATAGTAGTGAACTTGGTTACTTAATATCACTTCTAATCTTTCCGATATTTGAAATCTTGCAACGTTAGCATTTTTTACCATCCTCTTTTGCATTGTCTGGATTACAGGTTATCGGTTTCAGTCATTATACAGTTATAAAATATTATGGATGATTATGAAACTCAGTGCTGGATTTCCCTTTAGGCTGTATAGGCTCCAGTCTAGGGTCGCCTACGGTGCAAATTTCCTACGGTGCCCGCTTTGCTAAGCCGTCAAATTTGTGTGTGATTATAAACATAATAGAAAAACATATAGTATAAATTTTCATTTAAGTGGTGACATCTAGTAGTGAAGTGACAAACTCGGAACAATTAATAGAAAAGAAAAATACGTTTACTATCAATTTTTATTTATGTAAGTGGTGACAGTGAACAATTAGCTAAATTATTAATTTAATTCTTCATTAGTTTCCTGACTTTCTATCTTGTTCAACGCAGTCTGTAGCCCGTCGTATATTTCCGAAGGAAGACTCTATAGACAGAGGTATGTTTCTGCTAACAGACTTACATTTCATGATTTCTATAATAAAAATACTTAAGTATGATCTAAGATTTCATTGCCTATCTGGATGTTGAAAGTTCCCGAGCGCTCGAAAGTCCTAATTTTATTGAAAAAATCATTGAAAAGTCAATGATTTTTGAAATTTAACTCGTCATTTCTCAGCTAATAATGAATTAAATTCTTTAAATTTTTTAAGGAACATGCAATGAACTATGCCGAAACCGGTATTCTGATTGAAATTAACATAAATTATAATCGTTTAATAATAATTGATTACAAATCAGAGCGTACGTTTCATCTAATAAGATTGCGGAGAAACTTCAGTCAAATTCGTTACTTGATCTCTCCAGACTTTTGAGGAAGCAATCTCTGTGTATCATTTACCCGAACTTGGATATAGTTCTCCGCATAGCATTTTGCACTCCAGCCACAAATTGTTCTGGAGAAAGGAGCTTTTCTTGCGTAAAACGAATGAAGAATTACCAAAGGTCTTCATTATCTCAAGAAAAACTAAACTCTTTGGCTCTTCTATATAAACCAGAGATAATGAACACCATAAACTATGATGATCTTATAGATGACTTCGCCAGTCAAAAATCCCGCAGAAAACTATAATTATGTATTACATTTTTTATTTTCTTGTTTCATAATAAACATTCATTTTTCTTGTTTCTATTTTATGACTAAATCTGAATACTTTCAAGTAATGAAGTCACTCTTAATCTATATCCATTCACATATACATATAATCGTTTGCTACCTAATAAAGGTAATACAAATTAGTGATTAGTATAAGTATGAAGGAGAAAAGGGCGGCATAAAATGAGCAGCCCTTATGAAACTCAATACATTATACAAGATTGTTATTTGGGAAATTGATTGATTTTGAATTAATTGAAAATCTTTTTATATACTACCATGTAAAGTTTGCATTTAAAAAATCCGTCAATGCTCATTCAGCTATTTAACTTTCAACAGTTTATATGCGAATTTCAAGTTTCTGTACTAAACTGAACCCTCTTCAAAATGTACGCATCATGCCAAAGCCCGGGAAAACATTATAAATAGCTACAAAACAATATAAATATGAGTACCCGGAACTGGAAACTAAACAAACAGTTTTTTAGATAACGAAACCCAATAAATGTGCAGTGAAATTAAAAGTGCTCTGTTCTGATGGATGGCTGTAGCTGTTTCCGTAACAGACAAGACAGGAGAATCTGTTAAAATGAGTGTAAATATTATAATGATAGAGTGAATTATAGCTCGCTGTGTTTGGCCCGCGCAGCAGTAGTGGGGGAAGTGGCGGGGGTGGGAGCCATGCTGGAATGGTGGTGGGGATGATAGCGGCGGGGAAGGAGGGGTTGGCAGCAGTCCACCACTGATATCGCGGAATTTTTGTAATTGGCCTAGAGACTCTTTAATATGGTAAGTGACGCTAAATACACGGTTATACATAATCACCAGACAAGCCTGACGCTGCAAAGAGACAGGTGAGGGATACAAGGCAAACAAGAAAACTCCTATGAGATATTTGCAGGCTGGCCAGCCGGCCGGCCGAGATTGCCATTTGAACGATCTACTTCGATCACTCTAATTCCGCCACGCCTCATAAATAACATCAAAGGACCACTAATGGAAACAGTGCCAAGTCACTCATTCCGTTCCCGTCCACACAACTTCTGTACCGGGATCAAATGTGTTTAAATTCTGTATAATGTTTTACAAAGCTCCTGTCGTTTTAGCTTTCTACGCAAGCTTAAGTAAATCCGACAACTTCACTGCTGTTTGTTTGTGGATACACCACTAACAAGCATATGTGAAAAACAAGCGTTGTTTCTTTACTCTTGTACGTTCTATCATATTAACAGTGAGTAAAAAAAAAAAGGCTAAGATGATAAGTACTTGCAGCTTGTCATAATTAACAAGAATTTCGTATTAACAGGAAGGAATTTGTATTAAGTGTAGTGGATAGACACTATAAGAGATAATATAAATTTATTATAAAATCTCAACTAGTAATAGTAGGTAAATTTTGTTTATTTCACTAAATATAAAACATTTACCTTCCACTGATATTAGTTTGACGTTTAAGTATTTGTAATCCAAAATGCAGTACCTAACTTCGTTCGTTTGTTACTTACTGATATCTTCCTCCTTAGATGTTAATATAAATGTTTATTTTTCCTGATTATAACAGAGAGCTGATACTCTGATATATAATGCACATGGTATTGGACAGTCACCATCTGCGGTTAATCGCAAATGAAATTTTTAGCCGTTGAGCTGATTGAAAGAATACTGTCAAAAATTTAATACATCCACTAAAAGAAGCTCTTACGTCCCTTTTATATATAATTAAAAATGTGTATGAGCGTAATCCGAATACATGTCGTCCTCTGACCTAGATGATGTTGCTGTCGGCAAGATCAGTTCTTTCATCCTGAGAGTAAAAACGGAACTCTTATGGATTCGTTCATTTGTCCCACTGCCTGGCACTCCCGCAAAAATACTGAAATTCTTTAGGTTAAAAATCTGTAACTGCACGCTACTTTAGATTATGTAAACCTTGACACAATTAACATTGTCAAAATTTTGTAAAACCGTGGGTGTAAAATAATTATTTTTAGTGAGAGGGGGAAGACGTAAAGCAAAATTTTTCTCTGGATAAACTTCGGCATATCAAACAAAAGCTGGTAACTCACCCACTCTCAAAGTGTTTGAATTTTCCTTTTTATTTATAGGTTCTTTGCTGAAAAAACATTTCCCTCCACTTTATTTCCAAAACTACCAATTCCATATGTACCATTTGATGTATAATTTCTTGAATTGGACAAGAAATTCCTGAAATACACAGTAATCTTATTTCATCTGAGGTTTTTTGTGTTTTTTATGTATATCATTTGAAAGACATTTTCGCAAAATTTATAGTAGTATAGTAAACTATACTTAAAAATAACTTTTTCAACTTTCAAGAAAGAAAATGTTTATTCAATTTATTACACAATTTATTTAGGGAACATTCAGGACGCGCTCAACAATACTAGTTTATTATTATAAAATATTTCACGAAAATAAGTGATCAAATTATCCATAGATGCATATAATTTATTATTTTTTACACTAAATAATCGTAATCCGTATGTATGGTCGAGGCCTTGAGATTTTCAGACCACTGCAACGTCAAAATTAAGTAAGTAACAATTACATGCAGATATTATTTTACATTTTTTCCGTGTACTAATTTGTAGACATGATCTTTTCAGTGGTCTACATACCCTAATTTTCTTCCCTCTGATTGAGATATCTCAGCGCTGTTCCTACAAATTCCAATAAAACGATTTTAGCTTAAATTTGGAATCATGCTACATTTAACACTGAACTTTTATCCGGTTATGATATTGGCTATGTTACTGAATCACGAATGGAGTAAATTAGTCAAAAATGGGATTGCAGCGTACTGCATAAATATCATTTACAGTTAACTGCTTTTGTTTAACTTTTAAGACTTAAACTATCATGTGATACTAATAATTATCTGTTTGGATAAAATCTAATAATTTTTCGTGATAGACTGTTCAGGTTTTAGCTTATTTCTAACTGTCCTTGTAACACAACAAAAAACAGTTCAATTTATAAACGTGTTCCTACAAATAAAAGAGGGATTGTTCATTGTTAATCGATTGCATTAAAGTATGAAAATAAATGATCATTTTGTGGTAACCATATTACCTAAGAATTAATACGGTAGCCAAGGAGCATTATGTTAACTACTAACTATCCTCCTTGGTAAATAAATACCAGCTCCCACAACATTTGACAGTGGTTTTGACTTACAACATTTGCCAAACACAGTGGAGACAATTGTTTTGAAACCAAAACGCGCCATACTTAGCACAAGCAAGTGTAAAACCATTAATAAACTATTTTTATAAAGAAAATAAGTTGATGATTAACAACAGTTGAGTAAACGTTTTAGCGATAGGGAAGAAAAAATCTTTAACTATTTGACAAATAATCTGTCAGGGCTTAAGAGTAAGAGTGTCTGAAGTATTAATGAAACTCAATATGTGATTTCTAAGTGGCAGCAGTTTACCTGTTTTAAATATATGCAGAAATATTAAAACAATGGATGTCGTATTAATGGTATTTGTTGAGTTTTCGCAAACTATTTGCCGGCTGGTTAAAAATTGGTATTAGTAATTACTGTAAACTTTAGAAATTATTTGTATTTTGCAAATTGTGCTGTCGCTATTCGGTCAACAGAATCATTTATTTGCGAGAAGATCATGTTTTAAGCTACTTGGTAATATCACGTTGAGAGATGACGTCTGTTGATATGATGCAGAGACAAATGTAATAATTCAGGTGTCTTGTGCACCGAAGTGCTCCGATATGCGGAACTGAATGGCTTTGAAACATGTAAACAAAACAATAACGAAAATCTGTCTTTCAGCAACAATCAGAATTTTTTTTTTAATTTTGTCCCCACATGACATATTCGATGCATATTTACATGTTTACCTGTTTACATTTAAATTGAAACTGGATTAGCGTTACGACTTGACGTATTTAAATTTTCAAAGATTTCAATACAGACGACCGTGGAATATCGCAATGGTTACATTTACAATGTGCTTTACGGTGTGGTACCGGCATGAAGTGGCTAACTGAAACCACACAATACTGAGTATAAGGAAGTGTCAGATGTGATATAAAGTGGCTGAGACAGAAACCTAGACGTTATAGAGTAACCGTCACATGATACCGCTTAGCACAGAGTTATGAATGCCAATGATGTTTGTCTAAGGAAGCATTTCATTTTCAGGAATTTCTTCAGCCACGCGTTTGAAACCACTGAAACGCAGGATACTCCTCTCTGAAACCGAACTACAACTGGTATTTAACAAAAAAATGTATAAAAAGAGACAGAAAATTATTGCGTAAGCCTTTAATACATTTTAATACGTTTCGGTAGATATTACATAAAATGAACATATCTGAGCAGTACGGTCTCGTTATAATAATTCATAATAATTCGGTAGGTTTTATTAGCCTCTGAAAGTTTCTTTCATTTTCATTTTTGATTTCTAATTGCTGCAAAACTTTCTATTTTTTTAAAAAAAATAATTACTTTGTAATACAATAATTTTTTTTTTTTAAAAAACGTACCAAACAAACTAATCAGTTGTTTGTTGTAATAACATCTTTGTTGTCACTGTATAAAAATGAATGACTTTCTGAAAACTGAAGTTCCACTTCATAAATAACTGTGAAAGAAAAATGACTTTTAATAATTTCACAGTGCAAGAATATAAATAAGCACACGCTCTGCTATCTGGTGAGACGCATTAAAAAATTATCAAGTTGAATCTGCTTCCCACCACATTTAGTTAATTTTATTGTATTATCCAAAATATATCTGGCCTAGCTGTATTTTTATCTCTAAGAATTCAAGGTCATTTTTACAATTTATTTATTGGAAATAATTACGCATAAAACTTACTAGTTATGGCTGGTATCCATCATATTTTAATTTAATAGTTCAGAGGGGAAAAGAATTATTCCCGCTCTGCGTACTATATCGTGCATTCACTGATTGTTTAATAAGTCCATTGTAAATCTAAACTCATTAATTCGGCAATATCAGCGCATTATGTTTGTTTTGTGCTTGGTACTACTGAAAACAGTATGGTTTCATTAGGTTACACTTTATTTTAAAATGAATCGTATAGTTAGGTCGTTAGATATTCAACCGGGTTACGGATTATAACGAAAAGGAGTTTTAGCTTTATCCACATTTGCAATAGCGTGAGGAACTACGACAGCGCTATACGTCTAACTTGTAGTTTGTCCGAGAAGACAATCAGTGGTGGCTAGAAGCTACTGCAAGTGCCGAATTTAAATTTCAGTGTTCTGCTGAAGGTAGTTTTCATTTATTTCCGGTTATCAGTCTTCCGACTGGATAGATATCACATTCATCTCTTCCAACAATGGGATAATATCTTTATTTCAACATATCAAATACAATCTAACTCCTCAGTCTCCAACTTCACAAATTCTTCACCCTCCAATGTGGTTCATTTTTTGTACTATTCCTTCCCTCCACTAAGAATTAATAAATCTTGTATATCCACTTTCTGTGATACTTTTCCACGATCTTCCACCGTCAATCTTTACTTTCAGAACATTTTGATTCTCTACATTAACGGTCTCCTTAACTTTAAACATCCTTGTATCGCACCACATTTCGTGAAATTTAGTTTTAATATTTGCTAGTATTCCTTCACTTCACTGTTTCACACAAAGTTTCAGAAACTTCCCACTTATCCTGAGGTCAGTTTTGGCTTACAGAAATTATTTAAAAAAGACTATTTCTAATAGAATTAATTTGTTTTGCCATGGTTCTTGCTTGGGCCTTCAGTTATATTTTAATTTCCTAAACAACACAATTCTCTTTACTTCTTCTACCACATCTAATACAATTTTTATATTTAGTCCACTGTTATCGTTGTGATTTCTGCAAAATGTTATAAGTTTTATCTTTATTTGGCCTATATTCGACCTCGAGTCTCCCAATATATCGATTATATTATTCATCAATAGTCACCCTAATTTGCATACACTCGAATCATAACTTATAAAAATCAGTTACGGGATATACAGGCAATAAAAGTGTTTGAGAAGCTTGAACGGATGCTGCAGTGGTTACATATATATATATTGTTTTCATATTGTAGGCAAGGAGAAGTTATCAAGTTAATTAATTTTTTTATTAACTTCTATGTCATAAAAAATACTGCATTCAACAAACAATTTACTTGCTAACTGACACGTCTATATCGCGCGTATTTTATACAAGCATTAAACACAAAAAATTGGTAATAGTAAGTAGGAAACCGTACAAATTTAGAAATACGTCCAAACAATTAACCCGTAACTAACTATTTTTAAATACACATTTGTCGCATAAGATTACTCCAATAAAGAGGAAACTAGTATCGAAATAAAACATTATAACAGTTGCATTATAACTCACTTATTAAAATTATCAATTTAAAAATAATTCGAAGCTTTATTATAAATTTTTGTCTGACGTAGAGATTTTAACTTTCAATCATCGTCTGTGGTACATTCTCTCAAACGGTACCTGAATTTTAACTTAAACTTTTTGTTTTTTAAACCAACTTTTCTAGAGTCAGTGGTACACAAAGCTATGACTGATGCGTGTGCTGAAAAACTGAAGAAAATTGTTATATACATAATTGACAGAAAATTTATACTTTTCGCAATTGCTCTAAGCCAGTGGTTTCCAATGAATGTTATGCGTACCCCCAGCGATGTGGTTATTTGCGCTGGTAAGTACAGAGCCAACAAGAAGGACTGGTTAAAAAGACGAACTCTAAGTGACAACAAGCACGTATTGTTACGACATCAAATTCGAAAATAGTAAGTGCATGATAATTGTCAGATTACGTAATGACTACATTTATTCTCTTTTCAAAAAGTAGTGTTGGCTATTGCGTCATTGTAACAGCAATAAGCAAACAATTTTGTATCACTACACTTAGAGCTTGACAAACTTCATGTGACTTTAGACGTCATTAATTTCATAGAATGTTAGATAACAAGGCAGATAAAAGGCTCGTGACACAAAAATGTGTTGCAGAAATTTTGATACTTTTGCCCTGCATGGGCTGAATTTCGAAAAATTACTTTCTTAATATATGATGTGATGAAAGCGGAGACCTTAATTTTTAAATTGATATCTCATTTAACTATTTCGGTTAGATATCAAGGAATATAAATGGCTCGTGACAAATAAAATACGTTACGGAAATAATGCTAGTTTGCACTTTAAGGGTCAAATTTCGAAAAATTCCTTTCTTAAAATATGTTGTGACCACAGAAAAGTTCTTAATATTTAAAATGATACATCGTTTATCTATGTCGGTTAAGTATTAAGCTAGATAAATTGCTCGTGACGCAAAAATGTGTTATAGAAATATTAATACTTTTGCCGATTAAGGGTCGAATTTTAAAAAATTCCTTTCTTAATATATCATGTCACCAAGGCGGAGATCATAATCTTTAAAATGATACTTCATATATTGATTTCGGCTAGGAATACAGGTAGATAAATTGTTCGTCGTACAAAAAACCCTATTTTAAAACCATTCACAGGTTTGCCCTTTAAGGATCGAATTTGGAAAAATTACGTTCTTAAAATGTGATATAACCAAAGCGGATACCTTAAGCTTTAACGTGATACCTCATTTATTGATTTCGTATGAAGGGAGATAATGGCTTGTGACAAAAAAACACCTTATAGAAAAGATATATATGGTAGAATTCCTTTACCAAGAGAACTTTTTAAGCTGTTAGTGTTTCCCTTCCTGTTCTGTAAAGGTGACAAAACAAATTTTGTGTTGTGCAACTGAGGGAAAAATTAATGCTGAGAGACTGACAAACGGAACATGGATTTTAGTATGCATGTCCTGGTTTAAAGCCATATTTACTATTAAGTTACGTTTAATAACTCTTTTGCAACAGGCAAGATTTACAGTAAATATTTTAAGTTCAGAAGACTCCCATGAAAGTTGGCAGAGATGGATTTTGTCTCATCCTTACCAATGATAGCATATGATGTGGATGAACTTTTACACTCAACAATTTAACCGCGCGATAAACTTCACCTAACAAATAGATCACAAACATCAATTGTTCATTAGATCCTTGGCATTACGCGATTAATTGGCACAAAATCCTACAGTAACATACGTCATAGTAATTAATATAGCAAATGTAACATATTTTTTTAAGAGTATTGGAAAATGGAAATGTCGAAATGTTACACAATTGCTCACTGCTCATATCATTAATTTTCATTAATGTGGCACACACAAGTAGTCCAATATAATTTTTTCAGTCCCTTCTCAACATAGGGAATTCGAAATTCTGACATCAGATTTTAATAAGACTGCTCGAAATCATTTTAGTTTTATTTTTTACATGCCATAATCTACTCCACGTTCTGTGATACCGACACTTACCTGTCTGCTTTACATTTTTCTAGAATTTTGGTGAGCAAATAGTATGATTCATTGGTTGATATGACGAGTTCACTGTAACTATACTGAAACGTTAGTTTCCCTGCCACTGCAACATACATAATTATAAAGATTTCTTAACTTGGAATAAAATAAAAGCCATTTAAAAAAATTATGGATTTACACCCGTGCAATAGTAATGAGATATAAATTAAAACTAGCGCTTGATGCCAGAATATTTTTAAATACTTGTTAAGATGCTCAAGCACACAGCCAACCAATATATATAAATTAAGTAACTATTTGTACCCAGGTACACCCAATGAAATTTTACACCCGGTAACAAAACCTCACAGAATAATCAATATCTATTCTAAAAATAAGTGTAAAATGTGCTTGCGTCTAAAACTAAAAAACGAGTCCCTGTACGACGAAGGGAGTTATATGGTGTGATAGCCCTCTATCCCTTATCCTTGAAGAAGGTTCTCGTTTCTACCTGAAGGGCGAGCTGTTGAAGATTTAATGACTGGAATTTTTGCCCTCTAGAAATTTCTAGAACAGTCCAGAACATGCGAGATTATTCGAGAGCATCCCACAACATTCCATAATATTCCGATATGTTCCCGAACGTTTCAGAACATACATATTTTAAAGCTTATCCTTTTATTCCAACTACCCCACAATCTCATATCAACTCCCTGAGCGTAACCGGGTATCCTAGCTAGATCAATGTGGAACATTCCGGAACACTCTCGAATGTTGTGGAATGTTCTGGAACATTGTGGACCATTCGAAGCCTTTTTTCGCATGGATAGGACTATCCTTTTGTGGGGGTACATAAAGCAAGATCCGTCATGGTTTCGAACGTCAATTTCTTATCAGTGACGAACGGAAAAACCGAAAAAGAAGTGAAAATTGCAAAGTAGCGCAGCGAGTGAATAAAAACAAACAGTGAAGAAGGTTCCCGTTTTTACTTGGAGGGCGTGCTGATTAAGAAATAAGGGCTGAACAGTGAAGTGTGAATAGTCAAAGTGATTAAGTGAAATCAAAAATAAAGTTTGTAAAAGTGTATTTAATTTATCTGTTAGTAAAAAGTTGATTTGATTTATATTTTATACAATTCCCAAACTAAAAGAGGAAGAGATATTGCCAGTTCTGAAGCAAAACGGTTATAGTTAAAAGAACAACGAAAACCAAAATAGTCGAAGAGCGCTAGATACGTTTATGTTACCAACGAACGAGAATGAGCACCATGAGAAGCAGAGAAACCGAAGAACAACAAATTTAACGAATTAAAGAATCAATAATTGCGACACAATCTTATAATAAAAGACTACAAACGCAAGCCATCCATGGAAATATCACCCTACGAGAAGCGCGGGCGAGAACGAGTAAACAGTACAATCTGACAAATGAAGCATTCCACTACGACCCAACAAAAGAATATAACAATCACAAACACGTCGTATTCGGAAAAATGGATAACATCTGCTAATTTTGCAACGCGAAAAAATTCAGTGGAGAAACAGCAGGATTTTGTTGCATGAATGGAAAAATTCGATTACCACCACTGGAAGCACGTCCGCAGGAATTTCTACATTACATGACCTAGGAAACTGCAGAATCGAAACATTTTGTTCAAAATATAAATGCATACAATGCCTGCTTCCAAATGACTCCGTCGATGTCACTTCGATCAATACTAACAGAGATGAAATTGATTTTTCCATCCAAGGACAAATCTATCACAAAATGGGATCATTACTATCACAACCCAGTGAAGACCATAAATCCCCAGAATACCACTGGTCACTATTGTATTTAAAAGATTGCAATTTCCAATCAAATTAGCCTATAGTCTTACAATTAACAAAGTGCAAGGACAAACCATTGCGGCATCAATCTCAAAGACTCCTGCTTTTCTCACTGTCAGCTATACGTAGCTTGGCATCGAGTAGGAAATTCGAAAAATATGTACATATATCCCCGATAACAAAATGTTGTTTGTAAACAAGTATTGTAAATAGTTAGAATATGTTTTCAATAAATTTCAATTTACCTCTTATATTTTAAAGTTTATCCTTCTATTCCAACTATTACACAATTTCATATCAACTCCCTGAGCGAAGCCGAGTACCCCAGCTATTATAAAATAATTTATGAACTTCAACAGTTTTTTTTCCATGCCAAGTGATTTCGGTATAACTACCATTGTTGCATTTGTTGCAATGTAAACCTAATCTCATTTTCACCTTGAAAGGTATATATGTTCATTAAAAAAAAAGTTTTACTGACAAAAAATCTCATATTCCGTATTCGATTCAAAGAAACTCAAGTAAGTACGCCTACCCACAAAGATAACTTGAAATTGCGTGGCACGGTGACTTAAAGTGTAATGTGGCGATTATTGCACGATATTCCACAATAAAAAACATATTTATACCACTTTTCACCTAGCATTACACGCGGACATTACTGGACGGCAGCAAAATGAATAATAATAATAATAAAAAGATTACAACGCTTATTTAATCTAGTAGAATATTTGACTGAACTATTAAAACTAGTACATATTAAATAATTAGACGAAACAGTTTTTGAGTAAATTATTATGCCTCTTTTATGAAATTAGATATATACCAATTTGGGGTTTCATTGACATAGTTTTATAAGAATAACCGATTCATACTTCCTCCCATATTGCTGAAGTGTACTTTTAATACTACGTTGCCAATTACCTGATACATAAAGGGTTTATACAAATATAGTGATAAGAGTTATGCTAATTTAACACAATACTAATTACGTGGTTTTTGTAGTCCTTTCTGAGGTAACGTAGTTTCTTTTACCATTGCTTCGGCTTTGTTCTTCAAATACCGAATTATAACTAATGTTAATGATGATAGTTTAAAATTGACGTACATACTTCGAATTTTAATTTGATGCATATATTAAATATTGCTTATTATTATATAATATATAATTTATAGCATGGAAACAAAAATCAAAAAACAAAGCCATTTATGATGTTATGTTGTCGTTTTTATATGGTTTTTTTTATAACATACAAAAAAGGGGATTAAATTTCTTTTCCTTGGCTCAAAGCATGTAAAGTTGACGATTAAAATGGGTTTTTTTTTCGTTTTTTGTATCTGAAAATAAAGACATGGGTGGCGATCAAAGTAACGAAAACTCGATTCTTTTTATTTTCTGCTATACGCAATAATCTTTTTTACCTTTGACTTGCAGAATATCTTCAATCTCGACCAAATCTTATACTGAAGCAACAAATACTAAAAATCTATGCATGTATAAGATTTTTAAAGAAGACTGTGTCCGCGCAAGAAATTTCTTAAAAAATGTCAGTTGTATTGTACACTATTGATAACTGAGAGGCAATAACCGTAAAATTTTTAATTTCTGTTCTCCTGTTTGTTGGTCTGTGCACGCTAAAAATGAAAATGAAAAATATATTTTAACTGAACCATACTGGTCATAAACTGGGTCAGCAGTTAACATGCGACACCTTTCAGTTTTTTTATACTCACAAGTTGCATAGTTCCATATGATATAGATGCCAAACCATAAATTTTGTAATTTTTCAAATTCAAACATAGTTGCCTAAAAACTGTACAAGGATTTTAAGTAAGTGTTCCCACAGTGACATCTTAAATCGTAGGTTAAAGTACAATATCTTTTTTATCCCCATACGTTACGTGGTTGACGAAGTAATCATCAGGAAGTCATTAATCTAAAAACAGGGTATGTGTTTTAATAAAATGTAGGAATGTGATCAGCATAAAATCAAAGCCAATAATGAAAAATGTTGTGATTTTTTTTTACCTTTCTGTGATAAGTATGTTATCTTCCTCTCATATGTTCGAAAATAGTTCCCTTAGTTACCTATACATTCCAAATTTTGCCTTTTATATGAAAAAAAATGTATTGAATTGAATTTGGGACCTTTATTTAGCAACTAATAAGTGTCCACTGTAGTCATCATCAACAAGTCGCAGAGGCAAAAGCGAGAGTTGACAGTTTCAAGTCATGGTACTCGGTTACCGCTGTCATGATTGCGGTGTTTAGACAAGCATTCTGGGACGGTCCCTAATTTCCTTCTGATAAACTAAAAAAGCCACACACAAAAATATAACCATCAAACAGAACATAAGTTATACGAATCGCAGACAGATGACATTACTTAAGCTTCCCCCGTTAGTGTTGGTTTCTCCTGGCAAGCGGGCAGTTTGCCAATCTGCTTCACATCCTGAGAGATTCATAATGATCAATACTCATCACTCTAAGAGACTTCTCCTTCTTCTTCCCATTTAAGGATTAAGCCTGTTGACCTGTTTCGGTTTCAGGGACTATTCCCATCTCTTCCAAACTCCTTCTACCTTGAGGTCTATATTGGTTTACTACTTTTGGTAATCGTGCCTCATCCATTCTATACAGATGGCCTGTCCAATTGATCCTATGTTCCTATATCTTGTCATTCATACTATATATTTTCAACTCCTCTCTTATAATTCCATTTCTTATTAGGTCTACCCTTCATCACTGCTGCTTTTGTATCTCCTCTTCATTATCCAACACTCACTTCGATAGAGAAGCGTAGTAAATGCCATCACTTTATAGAATTTCATCTATGTGATTCTGCGCGTCCTATTTCATAGGTTTTTAGCTATCGTTCCTCACATCATCTTATACTTGTTCACTTTATGATCAGTATCTTTCAGGAAAAAAATATGGATGGATCAAAGAGACTTCATGACAGAAAATGGCTGAGAAATACCAGTATACTGTTATGTGTGCTGATATTATTCTATTGAAAAGGGCTCTTCATTGAAAGTTTATTGTATAACAATGATGATATCGTTACTACCTATGATAAATGTTATTGAAATTGAAAGACTGCACTAGTGAAGTCCACCTAACGTGGCTCTGAAGGGGCGTAGATCAAAGTCCGCTATTTATCCTCAAAATAAACAAAGCATTTGTTTTAGCACCAAAGGATTGACACATCCACATCCGTGAAAGTTAATATGTTCCGAAACTGTAACAGAGCAGCTGGTCGGTTTAATTATTGTTCTGATGTCTTGTAACAACTCGGAGTAGTGTAGAAGCAGTTAATAAAAGCATACTGTTTTTCTTAACTACCTCAGAAAAGAACGCCTTGACAGTTCTATTGTGCACATGAACTAACAAGCTAGGGTTTGAGCTGAGAGTTATTGAGCTGTCAGTCTAGCTCAAAGCTACCATGACTGATACTGAAGGTAACTTTTCAAGGTGGCACTTATAACTCGATAATTGGAGACCCGAATTCAACCACTTTTGTCTAGTCATTCATATGCCCCATTAGCGAGGTAGTAATCTCTTGGAAAACTGCCCGTATCATTTTGAAATTCGATCATTCATTTTGTCACTTTTTACTTTTTGCATCGTTACGTTAAATATCAGCAGTAAACAAATTCTTTTTATTTTTTGTTATGGCTTTACACCTCGTCCAGTCAATGGGATTAGAGGTGGAAAAGGAACCGGGGGCTAGCAACGGGAATGAATTTGGCCATGGCCTTTTGTAGGAACTATTCCGGTATTCGCCTGGAGTAATTTTTGGAAACCATTGGAACCCGAGATCTGGATGACCGAATGGTGATTCGAACCTGTGCCCTCCCGAAAGTGAGACCCGAGCGTTACCACTCATCACCACGCTCGGTAGTAGTAAGCAAATACGATCGAGCTGGGTAGTTTAATGTTTTTCGAATTCGGAAGGGCCTAATTTAAAATACCGACTTGTCTTACCTTCTTTTCATACTGTATGTACCGATACATATATCCTCAAACTCTTTTCATCAAATTGACAGATGAGACTTCATAGATTCTGTAATATTTTAATACAATACGAGAATGTAACTGACAAGCTTTCAAATGCGATTTTACGATAAGTTAATATTAAAAAAAAAATAGCCTTGAGATAAATATTCTCTTTATTGTTCCACCAAAATAATATGCTGTTATAAAATGTGAATACATTTCTTTACCCTTTTCTACGACACATTTTTCTGTATATTACCGTATAAATGTTGCAGGAATTAATCAATTTGTATCACCTACAATCTGGTTGCTAAACTTAATGCCAGTTAATCACAACACAGTGTGAACGTCTAAATGGGATGCGATATTAAGAAGGTTTATGTTAGGCTTTTAGCACTGATCTGTTCGAGGACACAATTGTAAATAAAAACACCGTCTATTAGCAACTGGTTTTATTGAAGTAAGCTCAGACGCGTTTCGCTCTTGTGGAATGGGACTTGACGCATAAGTCGTAAGTAGAATGTAGTTTATTATTAGTTAGTTTTGTATATTAATATTGTAATTTTGCTAACACCAACCTGTATATACATCCACAGTCACTGACGATGCCCCGTTCCACAAGAGCGAAACGCGTCTGAGCTTACATCAATAAAACCAGTTGCTAATAGACGGTGGTTTTATTTACAATTGTGTAATAAGCAACTGCGGAAGGATGGCCAATATATGATATATGTTCGAGGACAGTTCCGAGACATTTTATACGTAAATTATATTTAAGATAGTTACTGAATTTCATATTAATATAAAACAGCTGAACAACGATTCCAGAAGTTTTTGGTTTATAACGTCAGTAACTGTTAGCAGATAGTCGTTAATCAGTTACAGATTTGACCAGAAGCATGTGCACTTGGAAAATGGAAGGTAATCTTTGATATTAGTTGTATCTTTTTCTAGTGATTCTGTCCACAGTTTCTTTTATCGATTCGTTTAAGAATTTTAACTTTTTGCTGCGAAAACCATTAAATATCATACTTACTTCAAACAGAAAATGCATATCATTAAATGTCATCATATGCACATACTTCTTTCAAAGCTCCAGGAGGAATTCTCTGAGTGGTCATTTCCATTTTCCAGTAAGTTCATCAAATATCTTCTTCTAAATACGACTTTTCTGTATAGATTAGAGCATCTGAACTGGAGCGATCCCTCGCACCACTTCTTTCTTCTTTTTCGTAGGCTTCTTCTATCTCTAGGCTCGTGCTTCACAGCATTTGGCAGGAGCATCCTAACAGATAATCATGCCATTTAATTTTACATTATTCTTTTTGTTATTGAATGTGAAAACCATTAATTTCGATTTTATTAGTTCATTGCGTATTTTACCAGGTTAAATTTAATTTAATTTCAATTTAGCACATGCCCTGGTAATTTCCCTACAAACCTACTTTCCCAATTATTTTTTTTTTGTTTATTTAATATCCACACCCATCAACTTTTGATCTTTCAAAATTTATGTTTTAAATTCTTTCGATGTGTATGGTAAACTGCTCAAATTTTCCCCTGTTAATTTATTCCACCCAATTACTTATAAAGGTAAATTTTTCCATTTATTTTTACCTGAAATTAACTGCCAGTTTGTGGTCATAGACATTATTTCAAATCCTTGTTATATACCTAATTCTTGCAGCAATATCCCTGCAAGCCCTATCGCCAATAAACACTTAATACAATCCCAGAACTCTCGTTACATGCCTCCTGTCTCTTATGACTCCCAACACGGATCCTTTAGCATATTAGTTACTGACTGTGTTCTTTAGTAATATCCATAATCAAAAAAAACTTCCCGCCTTTACACCCCCTCCAATTCCTAAATGTGAAATCTGAAATGTTGATTCCATATTAAAACACCCGATTCCATATTAAAACACCCGATTCCAGCAATTGACTGGATTTTTGTAGAAAAAATATTATGTAGTTATACCATCTGTTCTATAATTTCGGTGGCTCACTCCGTCCGCCACTGCCGGCGTGGTCACTGAGGTAGCAACCAGCTGGAGCTTCGCTAGTCAGGGCCGATGACGTCCGATGCGAGCCGACGCGAGACGATGAAATTTTAAGGCGTATTTTAGTCTTAGCTTTCATTAAGTTTGCTTTACATAGCATTTAATTTTAAATTAATTACGTCGATTTAGTTAAAAAAAAAAAAAAAAAAAATACCTATAGTAAAACTTTAAAACTTTCTAAAAAAAACTTAGATTATAATTGCTCTTTATGATTCAATGCCATTTTTCAGTCCCTGATGCCATGCTGATTGGTCATTTATAGGTATTTATCAGACTAGACTTGAGGTAAAATCAGCCTTCAGGTTAAGGTTATTTAAAGTAAAAAACGTGGGTAATTTATTTATTACGTTTTAATTGTTTTTTACGTTATGTGCGTGTTCGCTGTGGCTTAGGTCATTACGTTATTACATGAATTTCTTTTACCTGTTTATAGAAGTTTTAACCCATAGACAAGAACAACAGTTTGATATGTTACGTTTTGTTTGCTTTTATGCTGTGAGTGTTTACTGTAGCTGCACAGACAAACTAAGAAAGAAACAAATAGATATGGCATTTGACCGAAATCGAAATGCGGAAGAAGATATTGAAACATGAATTTGACAGATTAAAGTCATTCAAAAAGTGGGTGAATCAAGATTCTTCTCCATCACTGTGGACGTTTATTTTGGATAGAGAGACAGCAGTAGAGAATGCGAGAGAAGTTACTTCGATGTGGAATAAATAGGGAGCAGAGAGATTAAATTGACACACAAAAACTTCCAGAAAGAACTGCCGCACCCAAATTATGCCTAAAAGTTTCTTTGTATTTAGATGATTTCCGTGACATACTCCTTAATTTTCAAAGTTGACAAGACGTTAGTCAAATTATTATGTAGTTTTTTAAACATCGTCTGCCCTAACATCCAGATCACTGCGTTGTGTTTATAATGTGCATATTTCTTGAAATCTGGTTGCACTGTCGGTATTGTGGGTACGTTCATAATAAAATTGGATCTTAGTCACGTCCACGCTTCCCTTGTGTAGCCACTGGTGAAACTGTGTTAAAGTGTGTTGGTATTGTCATATATTTAGCATTTGTCCTCTGCTCCAAGATATATCTGGTGAAGTTTCTCGTTCGTTGGGAATTAAGTAAGTCATTCGCTATATAACACCACAGAGGAAAATATTTTGTTTAAGATGTTTCTCAATACATTTTCCAGTTTTATTGAGCATTTTATTTCGATTTTGTTACATTCATTACTTTTTGTCAATATTTTTATAAAATTATTTAGTGGTTCGTGGAAGTCTTTCTTGGTTGGAGGCAATGAAATAATTTTTTCCCATGAAATATTGGCTTATACTTTTAACATTCCTGCCTATATGACCGACCTGTATTGGAGCTTCCAGATTGTGAAGACGCTAACTATCCATTGCTGTGGTTATAATGTTGTAGCGTGCTTCGATCATTCGGTTAACAGAGTGAAGGAGAGCGTTGCATTTCTCCTGAACATTGATCACGTCGACACCTTCCCTGTTATTTGGCAACATTAATGTCTGGAATTTTATTTTGAAAAGATCTCCTTGACAAATAAAGCAGAAAATGGCAATTAGCAAATTCTGAATGAGTGGGTAACACTTGGGCTACATACCGCAATTTTTCTGGGTCAAGATCAAAACCCTTATCAGCCTATATCTCTGGACCATATTAAGATTCCTACTTATGTTAGGTTTTCGTCTAATTTAATTTAGGAATTCTCACCAGTTATTAATTAGGTTCATTGTTGGGTTGACTTCAAGCACAATACCTAATGATGAATGTTCTCCGCCTTATTTCGCTACGGCACCCTTACTGTCCTTTGGATCCCCTCACTTACATTGAAAAAGTGGATTTTTGTAGATTCAACTTCCTTCTACACGCCTAACATAAAATAAATTTGCAGGCTTTGCTTAAATTTGTCGACCTCTCTTTGTGTTGTTCTTTAAAAAACAATATCATCGACATTCGAACGATAAGTGATGCTTTTTCTTACAAAGAAGAAACCAGATAATCAACTATACACATTGGAGGCTGTATGAATAGCGCATACAGCGTCATTGAAAGTGAGTAACATTGTCTAACGGCAAGTTCGATTCGAAAACTTATCGCAATTACGCCTTTTACTTAAATTATCATCATCGTGATTAATTCCTTTGTCGCCATTGCATGTTATGACTCATATCTATTATTTCAATGACTAGAAGCAAAAATTCAGACTGTTATAGGGTTTTCTTTCCTCCAAAATGCATATCATGTCTCTGTATTCATTGCTAGAATGTATGATACCTCGTCCTAGAAGGTTACATTTAGGTGCTTCCGAAAGACTTTGGAAGGTCTCATCGTTTCTGTTTATTTGCGCTACTATTTTGTAATCTACGTTCAGGGTGCTGGCTGTTCAAAAAGTTTTTGGATTTTTGCACCAGCAAATGGTCCGAACTCCAGATTTCGTTTTTCCATAGTTTCCCGAAATCACTCCAGGTACAAAAGATCACGACCGAATTCCTTTCTGTTCCTTTCCCCCTCCCCCCGCCCTTTCCCGCCTCTAATTACCTTAATTTTGAAGAGGCGTAAAGCCCTAAAAACCAAGAAATTGTCTGACCAAGGTTTTGTAACCCAATTCCCTCACTTTCCTGTAACACCCCTTCGGCACTCTAATTCCCAGTATTTATCGGTATTTTTTGGTCACTTTTCCTAAATAATAATTTGACCTTAGCCTCACTCCAGACGTTGGGGATCTTCTTTATTTCTGAGTTTTAAAATTATCCCACCGTGTTTGAAAGGTTCCAAATTCATATTATCTGTACCGGCTGATTTCTTGTATTCCAGTCAAACAAAGAAATTTTTCAGTTGTTTTAATGTTATTCTTCCTACGGTAGTACTTCCGGTCCCATTTTCATGTTCATCATTCTTTCAAGGATCAAATCACAGATCTTTGTAATGTTTTTCCCATTTTTCCCATAGCTGATCGATCTAATTTGTGCAGTCTCCATCTCATTATATTTTACATTTTTAAGTATTGTAAATGCTTTTGATATCTACCGTTTACATGTTTTTTGATACTGCTAATATTTCTTTCGCAGCTTTCTTGTTGTAGTTTTCTAGTCAAAGCTGTGATTGTTTCTTTCCTCCTTGAGCACAACTTTATTTTATATTAAATGATTCCTAAGACTTCCATGGCAGTCTTTGTTCATGATTAACAGACTTCCGGGTTAAGCCGCGTTGTTTATTTCATTACGTGAGCTTTCGGCTGGCATCATACAGCCTTCGTCAGAGATACTGTTTATGTTGACATAACAGCGAGCGCCAAGCATCGCATAGTAAAATCCGCTATCTTCATTAATGTTGTTCGTGTTCATTAAAATTTCTGCTGCCTCTTTCACACGTCGATGCCACCTCTGGTCTTCTCTTCACAGCAGCCTCGTATCTTGAAATTGGAAAACTATTAAGGCGGATGGAGGTGCGAATAGTATATAAGGCTCACTGCAAACTTGCACAGGGTAAAAGACAGATTACACCACACCAGCTTACGGGTGTTTATGGAATCCCCTGCAGCTGTGGCAGTGTTTACATCGGTGAGACAGACCGCAAAATTTCAAGACACGAGGCTGCTGTGGATAGAAGACCAGTCGTGGCCTCGACGTGTGAAAGAGGCAGCAGAAATCTTAAAGTATACGAACAACGTCAACAAAGATGGCGGCTTTTTACTCTGCGATGCTTGGTGCTCGTGGCTATGACAACAAAAACAGTATCTCTGATGAAGGTTGTAGGATACCAGCCGAAAGCACAGGTAATGAAATAAACAACGTGGCATAACCCGAAAGTCTATTATTCATTTTCTATTGTTCGTTTTCTCAGTATATTGCTTTTAGCTCTTTGTTCCTCTATCAGATCTACTGTATTTCATTTCTTTATTCCATACATTTAACCCCTTCTTCCCGTGGTTTTAACATTTTTTTACCAACAGCCACAAAAACAGCTTAACGCTCTATGTCTTTTAAATTGTTGCTTTCACTTAACAAGTTCCTTTCTACTGGATATTATATAATATAATCAAATAACTTTTGTTAACATGACATTTTATTCTCTCAGCAGATGCGGTTTTTGGTTTTGTGGCTTCATTATCTCACTATTTTTAATCCAGGACCACAGGATTTTAATTTCAATTATTACAACCTAACGTAGCCATCAATCTCTTTATTTATAGTTATGTAGTCTAATATACTTTTACGTCCCCTAGTTACACATATATATTTATTATTAAACACTCACCGAGTTAGCGTTCTGGCCTCGCATTCGGGAGGACGGCGATTTGAATCCCCGTCCGGGCATACAGATTTGGGTTTTCCATGGTTTCCCAAATCACTCCAGGCAAATGTCGGGATGCTTCTTTCAAATGGCCATGGTCGAATTCCTTCACATTCCTTGCCCCCCATCCTTTCCCGTCTCTAAAGACTTCGCTGTTAAGAGACGTTAAGCAGTTTTTTTAAAAAATAACCACTTGCTCACATTGTTAACCGATATACCCTGAAATTAGATTCTTATGTGCTATTACATATGAATTTTAGTTTGCATAAACGTAGATATTTTTATTCACTTCACTAAACAATTCCTGGATTACTCCATATAACTTGTCAGATTGCTACTCTTTCCGATTCTTCGTGGACATATGTATACTCCCATCTCTGAAAGTTTTACCCTTTTTTTTATTTGTCAATATATTTTGATCTACATAGGGATAGATACTTGATGGACTCCTGATTTTCCTGGCTATCCTAACTGCTACACGAATGTTATTGTATTTTGCTGTGTTTCACCACTGCATTCGTCTTCGTGACCCTCGAGTTCTATTGCAACTTGAAGTTTCCTCATAGATTCAGGAATGACTAACATATTTACTGTTTTTTCTTTCACCATATTGTAAATAAACATTGTTTTATCTAAAGTCACCTAATTTTCTTTTTCCTTTAAAACAGTGTCGTGGCCATGTAGTCCGAAATCTCTATAAGACTTCTAAGCAGCACGTATTTGGTTTACCTGCAGAAGGCGTGGTTATACCTATGTAGAAAATAATAGAATTTTCATTTTAAAGAAGCGTTAGATAGTTAAACTGTACAAACCATGGTATACCTATCGTTAGAATCTGATCTTATCTTACTACATTGTTACGAAACTGACAGGAAATTTCTAAGAGTTGTTTGCAGAAGTATTACATCTCTGATTTGACTAATTCATTTTAAGACTGCTTTTCTTCATGTGTGTACATACGTTATTGGTTGGATCGGATTAGATATTTCCTGATTAACTAAAACTCCCAGTATCATCGTGTCAGTGTCTGTATTAATTCCGCGCAGAAATATTCCTCAACCGACTTGTGACGAAAACATAACACAACATAGTAACGTGCGTACGAAAAGCGAAGCTTCATTTTTTGTTTTTAAATTCTAATTTCAGACGTTGTGTATATACTTATCTCAGCAAGTGTTTATGATTTAGTCCTCAGCATTACTGCGTTCCGCAGCATAGACAACACATGACAGACGCACTTCATTATAGTCACTAATGCCCTAGGTCGGACCCAAACCACGACCCTGAGGGAGACAGGTGTGGGGCGGTCACCTGCCGACGCCCTTCCTCGCAGGTGCTGGGTCGAATCCCGGCGCGTGCCGAGTCACTCTCTCCCCCCTGCCCGCCGGCCGTCTGACCGGTCTCTCGATCGCTTTCACATTGTCTGATGTACACAGGTACTGTCTCCCAAGATATGCTAGACTGGCTCCTCTAGATGACCACACAGTTCCCTCTTCTAATGATGCTTTATGAATTAAACATTGCATCCTCGGTATTAAAATTACATATCGAATTAACATGAAAAGTAAAGTGGTAAAGTAACCGTTCATAAAAGTCCAAATCAATTCTATGATTAATTTCTCGTTGTCCACCGGATTTTTATAAAACGGGCCAACACTGGCGACATGCGATGGGAGAATATCAGGTGTATCTACACTAATGTTATAAATGTTAAAGTCTGTTTGTTACGTTTTCACGACTAAACGGCGAAACAAATGTTTATGAAATTTGACACTGAAGTACTATGTACTATACCTTCTGGAAAGTCAAAATTTTTCTGGATAAAAAAGATATTTTTCCATGAAATTTTGAAAGCTAAATGAACGGTGACGGATAACGTTGCTAAGTCTCTGTAATGTTATATTGTACTTGTTTTTCTTGCAAACAGTTTGTGTATAATCTAAGTAAAGCAGAGCAAAACCGAAATATCAACTTACATCTTTTTCTATCAAATTCTAAGTCCACGCGTATGAAGTAGCGAGTAACAGCTAGTATTCCATATTTTCAGACCTTCATTTCGCTTAAACTACACTTATGATAGAAACAAAAAGGCTTTTGTTTTATTAACCTCCAATAAGCACTGTTCGGTTGTCTGCTCACCTTTTAAATTAACTCTTCCCTCTTCCCTCAATGTAAAAAAAAAAAATGGTTTTGATAGTAAAAAGTTAACAATCAACGACTGTACATAGAACTCTCAATAACAGCAATTAGCGTCCACTTATAATTATCACATAAAGCTAAAATCTAAGGAAGTATTATTTGAACCACATTAGATTTTGATTGTCTCATTTCGGTTCGAATGTTTACATCCTACTGATGTATAGCTCGCCGGTGGTTTGTTAATACGTCAGTTCGGTTTCTCAACTAATGTAATATGTCTACATATTTTCAACACATTGTAGTGAGATTTATTACATTTTAAGATCCGAAAAAAATCTTTATTAACGTAGTTTTCAAGAAACTCTATACATGTCCGCAATAAAATGGGAGGAACGCTACATACGACAATTTATAGCAAAATCGTAAAGATAACATTTACGAAGAGAGTGAATCAGTGTTGTAGTGTGTCTTCCGCTTTACCCAAAATGAAATAGAAATTTGTAAAACGATTTTGGTAACAGATTTTGGCAGTAGGAAACTTTGAAGAAATTGTAAATTTTGGTCAATATAGTGAACAACGGTAACAGAAACAAGCACGACGTAAAATGGATGTCTCGTACAATGATGAAAACCTTTAGCCAGAAAGAAGAATTTGTTACCATCAAACGCGCAATTAAACATTAAAAAGTAAGTGTCCAGAGTTAACTTTGTATCTGAGGGAAACAGATCAAGACCAGCACGATCAGGTAAAAACCAAATAGGGCTACGCCTGAAATATGCTGTAGGTGAATAAGACCGAAAATTAAATTAGAGGCTCGATAAGTGGATGGGGAGGTATTTACTGGAAGGAAGAAGAGCTGGATAGCAAAATTTGAGTAAAAGTGGTGATTAGTTGTTAACACTCATCTTGACGCATTCCGGATTATTTCATTTAAGGAACATTGGTAGAAGCAGAAAACGAAGGAGTACACTAAATAAACTCAATAAGTGGTAGAATGCCGTACTTACTAAGCCACAGAAATGATAACATTGAGAGCCATATAAAACCAGTCTAGAATATCACCAATAAAATTACAGAAACGCCATTTGTAACGAGAAAGTAAAAGAACTGTTTCGAAAGAAAGTTATAATTTAATAAAAAGCGTTACCTGACGTGAAAATAATAACACCTGAAAAAATGGTTAGATTGGGAATTATCTGACAATTTCCAACTATATTTTTGTTGATCTGATTCAATTGTGAACTTTTCGTGATCAATCAAAGCTCAAGTAGCTTCTTAACATCTTTTCTGTAATAATTCTTATTACAATTCAAATATGTAGGCTGAATTTGATATTCATGTAAAATTCCTTAGCTAATTTCTTAGTTACAACTTAGAGGAGCATCAGGTAATTGCAGTTTGTACGTTATACAGTTTATTACAAGCTCTGAGGGTTAGTATGGGACTTCCATTGGTTTATACAGTTTTGTTTTAAAGTATCTATTCATTGTTCCGCAGATATTTGACAGTTCGCCAATGTATTTTTTCAGAATCATTTCTGGTTAGGTAGTTGAACTGACTAATCTTCTCAGGTGTTTTGTGATATGCAACTATTATTATCCGTATGTGATTCTTTCTAATAAACGCCAGTATCTTCGTTTTCTTAGTGGTTATTCTTAGATTATATTGGTCTATTTTTCCAAAATGTAAATATTCGTATTCTTGAATCATTTTCCTTCTGGAATATAAGTGTGGCATGGGTTATTAATACGTGCCAGGAAAATAGGATACAGACAGCCGAAATTAGGTACTTAAGGTCTGTAAAGGGATGCACTGGAAGAGATTTAATATAGAAGATTACATAAGCAGATAATTGGTAATAAAATTATGTTGTAAAACAAAATATAGGGGTAGCAGAGTGAAATGGCCTTTACATGTGCATGATGGAAGGATACTTAAGAGTTGCTGTCGAATACTGAACAAGAGGTAAAAGAATTATAGCAAAGCCTAGGAAGAGATGGGCTCTGCAACAGGCTATTGCGTTTAATACTGGAAGTGTGGATGAAGAAGATATACTACAAGTACACCAGCGTCATGAAAGTATAAATTATTAAACTTTAAGCCAGATGGAATTACAAGTAAATTCTAAATATTCTATAACGTTATTTTAAAGGATACAATGCTTTAATCCAACAACTATTTACATGTATCATCGCTCTGGCAGCAGCAACTGTGATTATTGTAATTGCTGTTAAACTTTTTAGGAAAGGACTGTTACATTATACTACAGAATAAAGACGAATAAAATGAAGTCATCGGTTGCAGGTTTTGGGTCTGAATTTTACTGAAAATATATACTAATGACTACAGAAACTAGCACTGAGCCAATAAGATTAGTAGAAATATACACATTAATCATGTGTAAGTCCAAAGCCGAATGACATGGAGGCTGGGGAGAATCTAATGATAATGGGCAACTGGAACATCATTATGTGAGAAAAAAAGGATAATACTTTACAGTTTCGTCATAAAAAGACAAACCAGCTAGGAAATACGTTTTTGAATTTTTTAGAGAAATAGAAAGTAATTGCAATTGAATCATGTGAGAATATATACAGGTGTAAATGTGCAGATGATACAGATTTCTTGGAGTTACAGTTATTCAGAAATCAATTATACTGCAAAGCAAACCTGGAGACTACTACATGATCTGATGAACTGCGTTTAAATTTCTTGAAAGCATTCAAGAACCAGCAGAATTCGGCAAATAAAACAAACTTATACAAAACAAAATTGAGCAGAAATTTTAAGCGAAGGACAGGAGAAAATATATGAAGGAAATTCATAAAAAGTGGAGTAGAATATATAGAAAAGGAAGATAACATAGCAAGTAATTTGATTGGGCTTCAAAATGCCTCAGCCCAAATACAACAGTAGTAGGTGATTAAATTCTCTCAAAACTCCTGTAGCATGTAGAAGAAGGAATTAAAAGTTTTTATGTTGGTATAAAGTTGTTATGGAGGAGAGATGTAATCCTATCGATGGATAATCTTAACACAGGATGAATACAGAATACAACATCACATTACTTATTCACAATACTAAATAAGGTAATACATATGGAAGAATAAAATAGGAAGTTGGAGAAATGTTAAATGGTACGAGAGATACATGTGGCATTATGATCAATATTAAAACGATGGCTCTAGGAAACCAAGTATAAGAGTATGGTATTTGTGAACTTATAAAAAGAGTTTGAATGCCAAAAGCTTGTAATGTTCCTTTGCTTTGGTCCCGAATAGAGACCAGCGTAGGTGCAGTGATATACCCCACGTTGGGCGTCAAAACGAGGTGTCAGAGTTCAAGTGTTACGAAGTAATTATTAATAAAATTATTTACTGTAATATTAATAAGCATGACTCATCTTGGTAAAAAGATTGATAGTTGGAACTAAATGAATCCAAAACACAATTAACCACGGTATAACTCAGAATCAACGCATTTATTAACAATTCAAACACAAATTTAGTAACGACACTCAAATTTTATTTAATACAATTATCATGAAAACTGGAACAAATACAATGTAATTGAGTTAATATTTATAGCGTG
The DNA here is from genome assembly GCA_031002005.1 of Vandiemenella viatica. NCBI lineage: Eukaryota > Metazoa > Arthropoda > Insecta > Orthoptera > Morabidae > Vandiemenella > Vandiemenella viatica. Next base: position 293,519,708 of record JARYHS010008074.1, read on the forward strand.
ACATTCTCTGTGGTTTTGCATGGGTTTTTGTGGATCAGTCATACAGATATGGGTGGTGAGTTGCCGCAGTCCGAGATAGGTTGTCTGGTAGGTGGAGAGAGGGAGTTTCTCCGTTATTATTGTACTGAAGTCTCCATGTAACACAACCATTCAGAACGAAAACCCGCAGATGGAGCCCGCACAGTCTCAGGACTTCAACAGAACCTTCAGGCTAATATTTTCTCCGCTGATATTCCAGAGAGCAAAGAAAAAACATATAATAAATAGTGTTTTTTACTACACAGAAGTGTAACAGGCTGACTGTTTTTATGCAGTTGACACTCACCCTAGACTTGGAAATGATGTTTGCCTTATTATACACCAAACTCAGACTGTAATGTTCCCTTGCTCTGGTTCCGAATAGTCATAAATGCTAAAAAAAAGAATTGCCACTTGACTATTATGCATGTCATACGTTTTCATTAATTGAAAGACATTAGAGGAAAATCTTGGATATTGCATGAAGATTTATAAAACAATACATTTAAAGCACCGTGTTTATATTGGTTTACCAAAATGTGCTAAATCATCAGAATTTCTTTTTTAATTTTAAATCAATTATCTATAAAAAAAGGGTAAAGCTTTCATAACTATTAGTCACTAAACAATCGAGAGACGTGGAATATTTTTAACCGATTTCGAAAAAAGGAGGTTCTCAATTCGTCTGTGTGTGTGTGTTTTTTTTATGTATGTTCAGCGATATCTTCGCCAATTTTTAACCAATTTAAATGAAATTTTTTTAGTGTGTCGGGTATACCTCCAAAGTGGTCCCATATGAATTTCGTTGAGAAACCACCGCTCCTACCGCTTTACACTACTTAATTTATATACAAACCATATTTTTTATCCGACTTCGATGGAACTTTGTACATGTATGGTCACAAATAAAGAGAAAATTACTATTAACTTTTGGTTTGAAAAAACTGAACCCCTTCTTTGTACATACAGTTGACACCATTTAACTGATCGCCATTAAAGTTGGCTTATACATGTAATTTTTCATGGAGAAGGTTTCTGACCATCAAAAATATAAAAAAAAACCATGCTATCTTCCCATTTACACCCCCTAGTTTTATACAAACCTATATTTATTGTCTGATTTTGATTGAACTTTGCCCATTTATACTTTTCTTAAAAAAAGAGAAAAATTCTATCAAAATTTGGTCTGCGAAAGCTCAACCTGCTCCCTCCTTCCAGTCCTTTAATTTTTGTTAATGTTCTTTATGAATAGCTACAGTGGACACCGTTTGACAGATTACCATCAGAGTTGGCATATACATGTAATTTTTCATGGAGAAGGTTTCTAACCAAGAAAATAAAAATAAAAATAAAAAACCAGCCCGCTGACAAATAAATTCAGAAACTACCCTACCTCCCCCTCCACCTCTTAATTTTTGGACAAACCTAAATTTTAATCGCATTTGTATACTTTAAAATAAAGAGAATAAGAAAAATACTGTCCACATTACTTTCACAAAAACTCAAACCTTATCCCCCTTTCTACACTTTTAATTATTACTGTCAATGTTCTATATATAAAGCTATAGTTTATATCTGATTTTGAAGGAAGTATGCACATGTATATTTCAAAACAAACAGAAAAATACTTTCTACATTTGGTTTAGAAAAGCCAAACCCTTCTTCCCCTTTCCATCCCCTTACTCACCACAAAGCTACAGTTTCTATCCGATTCTGAAGGAAATTTGCACACTTATACTTTAAAATATACAGAACAATTGTGTCTAAATTTGGTTGCAGAAGCCAAACTCCCTTCTACTCCCCCCTTTCCTAGTTTCCAATGTTCTTTATAGATATCCACAGTTTTTATCAGATTTTGATGGAACGCTGCACATGTATACTTAAAAACAAAGAGAAAACTAGTGTCTACATTATATTTACAAAACCCAACTGCTCACTCTCTAACCCCATTTAATTTTTGCAAATATTCCTTACACAAAGCTACAGTTTTCAGCTGGTTTCAATGGAACTTTGCACATGTATACTTTAAAACGAAGAGAAAAATACTGTCCACTCTAGTCTTACAGAAACCAAACTACTCTTCGCCTCTACATCCCTTAGTTGTTTTTTTATACATACCTACAGTTTTTATCTGATATCAATAGAAACTTACACACATATACTTTAAATCAATCAGAAAAGACAGTCTACATTTGATACACAAAAGCCCAATCCCTCTTCTCCTTTACCTCAAACCCTTTTAATTTCCAACGTTATTTACAAAAATCCACAGTTTTAAATCCCGTCAAAATCAATTGAGCTATTTTTAAGTCATAACAGAATATTCATAAAGTAAATGTGTTCTAATATCTCACACGTTTCTCAGATTTCAACTTGGACCCTAATCTTTCACGTTGTGAAAACCAATTAAAAATCTATATTTTGTGTGTGATGCCGGAATAAAAGATATATTCCAGAGACAGATTTATGTGTGTGGTATTATAATCGTAATGTTACATGTTTCAATTATCAAGCAGCATCTTTAACAGATATTATGATTAGGTCGAAACACAGCCTGGACCAAAATGTAAACTGACAATTCTTAACACAGCATCCAATTCACCTCGTTCTGGAAATGGTTGGGTAATATCAAGACAGATTTTTTTTAAAAGCAAGCGCTTTAACCTCTTAGCTACCAGGAAGTTCGAAAAATGAGAACTGCTGCGTCATATTTAAATACAAAACAATTTATAATAAAATAATTGTTTAGTAAAAATAAAAACTGCCTTCAAAAAAAGCACACTAAAAATTTTAAAATAACTTTATAACTTGCTTAGAAGAAAATAAAGTTAAATGACAATATTTTATTTTACTGTTATTGAAATTTTTACATTTTTTTTTTTTCAGTGCCAGGCAAAGCAAGACAAACAAAATCATAAAAACAATAATGAATACCAATAATATATAAAAAAATCATTTTTCTACTTACCTAAAATTAATGCTAGATACATGTTTCAACAAAACTGAAACATAGAGATGATACGCCGATATTATATTAACTGTAAAGCATTTGCTGTATAATGCAGCCTACCAACTGACACTATAGCGCCAGAGATATGCCTCAACCACCAACGAGGGATAGCCACAGATTAAAATGCTGTCTAATTAGTTTCGCTAAACTGTCTACTGCAATAACAATATCTGCCTCACTAAATGCTGTAACATATTAGGAATTTTTGTTCGTACTCCCCGTTCCGCCTTGAACACAAGATGAAGTTTAGTAATTCAATCTTCGCGAAGTGACAGCTGGCACCTACTCCAAAAACAACGGATTAATGAAAAAATTTCAATGACAGTAATGTAAAATATTGTCCATTTAGATTTAGTTTATTCTAAGCAAGGTATAAAGTTATTTTAAAATTTTTAGTGTGCTTTTTTTAAGGCGGTTTTTATTTTTCAAAAACAATTATTTTATTAAATTCAGTTGTAAGGGCATTTCAGAAATACATCAATATACGTGCGTCCCTAACGAACATTGCTCACGTTTTCTGTAAACAATTGGTGTGCGTCATGGGTGAGCAGTGCCGATTACCAAAGATTTAACTGCCATCATAAGTAAATTCCAATTTACATCTACATTACGAATAGGAACAAAGTTATATTTTAGATGTTAAGTAATCTTAATGATCACTATGCGTAAAGGAAGTGTGAGGCATGTAGCATCATCCAGAGGAAAGCAACTAGCCAGTAATTCTGAACCGAAACGTTTCACGTTTGGGGTTGCCACTGAATAAATCACCGATAATTGACTTTTCTTATGACTTACGGAAAAAAATATATGTGTGTACAAATTGTCTTTTTCTAGGAACACGGGAAGTATAGTGGAATTATGGTGACGAGGTGTCATAGTATATCAAAATGGAACTTCATTAACTTCCAAAGTAAGGAGGGGAAGGAAATAAAATTTAACACACTAGTTAAATTTAGTAAGCTAGGACTACAATATAAATCTGAGTCATGTAAATTTTTCGCGTAGGTGGCGATTTCACTGAAATTTACTAGTTAGTGTAAGGCGTAGGAAACCGACATTTGAATCTCAGGACAAAGGAACGAATCCACGTTCTTATTGCCAGGTCTGAGCGTTTATGGACAACCCACCGCGCTCGGTTTGGTGACAGAAAGAATATTATTTAAAAAGAAGCATATATTTATAGTCCGATATGATAACTGTCCTAGGTAGGAGAAAACATTAGAATGTTGAACGTAAGATACAAAAATGGGATGTTTTTTAAAAAATAAATTATATATTCAAATATATTTTGGAGAAAATTCATGAAGCTACAAAGGATTTTCTTAAATAACATCTTTGCCAATAGCATTTTTGCGATTATAATACCATGTACTGTTTCTTTCATATCTCAGTTCGTTTAATATTATAGTGTACGTTGTGATATTAATTGTCCAGAATTTCATTTGACAACAAGTAAGTAAGCTTCAATAGAATAGGAAAATGGTCTACCCTAGTAAAAATTCTAGCTATTTTGCATTCTACATAACAGAGACAATAAAGTAATTTATCTTATTGTTCTTACTATTAAAATTTCACAACAAAATTAAATTTGATTTAATATAATTTAGTGCATGTTCGAGTGGCAACTTCCCTACACACCCCTTTTTCCCCCTTTCCTGTATCCACCTACTTTTGACCTCTACAAATTTCAACTTTAAATTCTTTCAACGTTTCTGGTAAATTATTCATCATTTCTCTTGGTAACTTACGTAACTCGTATTCCAATGCCTAACCTTACCTACGACAGAAAATCTCCTGACACTCTTGTGCCTGAAATCGAGTGTCAGCTTGTGGCTGTGGTCATATATTACCTTTCATGAATTATTTTTAAATCTTACACCAATTTCTTCCCAGGCCTCATCACCAATGTACGCCTTCTACACTCCCATGACTTCTTTCACCCTCCTCCTGTCTTCCAGTGAATCCCATTTCGGCCTTTTTTTTTGTCATATCGGTTACTGATTGTGTTCTGCGGTAATTTCCAGAGATAAATCTAGCAGCCCTACTTTTGGTACATACCCTCATCACTCTCTCCGACAGATGCAGGACCTTGAAAGCTTTTCCTTCTACCTATCCAATGTGTCCCGGAGCTTGTTATTAAATGTTATGCCAAGATTTTTACATTCAAGTCTTTCCACACCTTTCAACCATAGTAAACCTCTAATTTTTCTTATCAGTGTTCCTAATAAGCTGACTCTTATTTGCATTTATCTCATGTTTGCCAACTCAGCTAGATATCCTGCCCAAATCACCCTGCAGCTGTTCAAAATCTTCTAACGTTTTTATCCAATATATAGCATTATGTAATCTGAAAACAACATACCTTCTGATACCATCTACACAATCATTCATTAGACTAATGAACAGCATGGTCCCAACACGGTATCGTCTGTATTTCTCATTTTCAGTTCTATTTCTTTTGATACTGCATTTCCTATTTTTTGCTTTCTATCTTTTAAGAATTCTTCTATCCACCAAATCACGTTCTCATCTGCTCCAATAGTTTTTACCATAATTTTCATCATTTTATGGATCAGTCTGTCAAAAGCCTACACTATCAATTTGACATCCCTGGTCTATTTCGTCCGAAATGTCTTTCATATAGCCTGCTAACTGAGATTCGCATGAATATCGTTGCCTGAAGCCATGTTGTCGATTTGAAAACTACTTAGGTTCCTGACAAATACCTCTGATGTGGTTGCATATCAATTTCCCCATTAATTTACTTATCACTTATATTAAACTGATTGGCCTGTAATTTTCGACCCTATTTATCATTATAACTTTATGTATCGGTACTACTATCGCACTTTTCCAGTTCTCTGGTAAGGGGCAAAATATCCATACTCAATTTAAATAATATTTCAAGATAAGTTACGATGTCATATGATGCTATCATTAAGACATCTATAGTTGTATTATCAACACCAGGTATTCATGTTTATAGTTCCTTCATGATATCCTCAGGATAAATTAATTTTTTTTTTATTCTGCTCGTGTCTAATTGTTTGGTTAAGTTCGTTTTTCAATTTACACCCTGTCATTTCTGAATCATTGTTCATAATGGTCTCACTATACCAGTTACTTAAAATTTCTACCTTTTTCAAATCCTCAGCAACTTTTTCTCCATCCTTATGTATAATTGTCTCAACACCCTCCCTTCCTCTCAGTTTTGTAACATAGCCATAGAAATTGCTAGATGGATCAGTCAGTGGTCCCCCTGCACCGAAAATACTCTTCAAAAACCCTTCTTTAGCTACTTTCTTTACTGTTATTTCTTCCTTATTTAGTTGTTTCGTGTGTTCCCTATCGCGTTGTTGTATCTTCACTCTGTTATGCCAGTTAAGAATAATATCTACAAACACAAGCTGATGGGTGGTGGAATTATGTAATGTAACTAGAAACAAATGAAATATAAGTCAAAATGATGCGGTATAATAGACTTACTAAATCAAGTCACACTTTCATGGATTAAAGTTGGTACTATGACATCATTTAAACAAGGGGATGATTGTAGTTTCCATTAACTTAAAGATTAGAACCTGTTATATGTTTTCATTGAGTCCTATGATGGTGGTAGATGACTATGTATCTACGAAGTATATGGTTAGGAAATGTTGTAAGAAAAGAAACCTCCAGAAAAAATCATTTAAGTTATCCAGGAGCTTCAAACATACTGCCTCAAAAATGCTGCGTTCATTTGTTCAGTGATAAATAGATCAAATTACCAGGGAAGATACCACCTTACATCTATTTTTAAATTCAGTTGTATGTATGATTTGCACAAGTATTGTCAGAGACAATGTAGTGATTATGTGTTGTGTTTCCAGTTCGGTGCAGAAGTTATAATAGGGTAACAAAAAAATAAAATTCCAAGAGAAAAATAAATGGAAGTTAACATTTACTCTTAAACATTATATTTAGCCAGTCATCAGGAACTGAAAATAGGAAAATTTTGTACCGATTCATTTTGCTTCAATAATCAGTCGCTGTTTTCAAGGTTATCCAGTTTGTAAACGGAAAATGCCATTAAATTTAATTTGGTCATATCTGAAAAAATTTAAACAAGTACTTTTGCAACTTAACAGATTTATTTATTTTTTTTTTTTTTATTTTTTTTTTTTATTTTTTTTTTTTTTTTTACTATAGTTGTAGTATAGGAAAATTTTGGTCGAGGTTTACGTTTAGAAATAACCATAAGCCATGTCGAATAGTTCTCGAGTGATCTCGATATTTATTCACGTGAAATACAGTTTATTTACAAGTAATATGAGAACGGCTCATTTAAGCAATAATTCGTATTGAGCTGCCAAGCTTCTTTAACAGTGTTCTAATACCATCTATTTCTGATTTTAAATATTAAAACATTTTGTTTAATAACAGAAAGATGACTTTTAAAATTCAACTTGTCAGTTATGAAGGATAAATTTGGTAATAATCAACAAAAAGTTTTAAACTTTCTTCTCAAACCAGGCAACACTTTTTTGTGAGAATTTTATTCTATAATAACAGATTCATTTTACTTTTTATTTTACACTTAACATTAATTTCCAGTAATATCAAACTTTTAATGTTCATTCTTCTATTCAACAAACCAGTTACCTATGGACAATTTGTTTTAGTTCAAACACTCTGTTCCTAAACTCCCGTTGGTGTTATTTATTATACTATATGATACAAAGTCTGCAGCTTTCAAACTGAAAACCACAGATTAAATTATTCCATAACCATTGAGGAAGTTTCTTTGCTTGGAATTATGCCATTTTTTAAACTTTATAAACCTATAAAAAGCAATATATATAAAAATAAAATTTATTAGAGATCTAATAACTGCCAAAAAATTTGACGGTGTCATGCATAACATTATGTTAGTTAAATTATACACTTTTGCTGATATGGGAGACCTTTGATTTTACTATCATTCAGAAAATGGATTTCAAAATGGTAGTTTCACAGAACCAGGTGACGTCGCAATCAGGAATGGTATTTAGTTTAACGTGGTGGTCCCAGGGATCAACATACGATTATGCACAAACAATATCACGTTAGATAGTACTGATAATATCAGATTTCAGGCTAAGCTACACAAACTCTCAAAGAAATACGAAAAAAGTTATACTATCAAAGAAATAAACAGGAGTTTTTTTGCCAGTAAATATGTAAATACCAATCATTAACTCATTTCATCACAAAAAATAGTTATAATGTGATTTTGGTGGGGGAAACAATCAGTGTCTGTATGCCTATATATAAACAATAACCTTGATTTTTATAAAGAAATTTCTGCTACTTTGTTTCCTACGTTATCTTCTCCTTCTCTTCAATTTCGGCCATCTAAGAGCCAAGAAAAGTAATCTGGTGCATTCATTTCAATGCTTCTTTTCTTGACTTCCTATAGTTATTCATCATTCCACTTTGCTGATTCCTCCTTTCTTTGGTCAAATGTTATTACATTTCCTCTTCTTCTCTTGGAAACCCTTGAATTTTTGGATCAATCTTCTGAAAGTTGCTCTATAATATTTTCTGTTATTCCGGTCTCAATCATATCTTTCTTTACTACTTGGATCCAGTGGTTGCCCTTCTTACTCTTGTAAACACGGTTGAAAAAGCTTTTTGTAAGTCTGCTGTTATCCATTCTCATAATGTAACGAAAAAATCTGATTTTCCTCTTTCTGATAGTGTCTGACACCCTTTAAATTTTTTCTTGTGTAGCTCTTTATTACCTCGGTGCCTAAACTCTCCTTTTTCAATTTTAAGCGGTCCCAAAATTTACCTTAAGATTTTCCCTTCCCTTCCCTTTTCTATATCTCTTCTATTTCTCCAGTTTTCGTAGAGAACAAACGTTCTGAGGTGTAGACACCTTCTGGTTTGATTAATGAGCTTTAGTTTTCCTTGTGAGATTCTTCTTATTGTATCTATCTTTAGTCAGTTGGTATGCTATAGTTTTCTTGCTCGTGAGCTTTTTTTTTCCCTCCTTAATAAGCCCATTAATCTGAATTACTTGATCTAGATACTTAAATTTATTGACCTTGTTAATTTTTCCATAATCTGTATTTAGTACTACTGTGTGAATCCCTAGTATCTTACGTTCTCAATCTAGAATAACTGTTTAAACCGAGAAAGTTGGTGTATTTTACGTTTCTCCATCTTCTATTCTATCTTGTCATAATTTCCCAGGCAAACTCCTCAAGAGCATAAACGATTTTTTTTTTAATCGTGCTCTAACAATTATGAGTCTAACAAAATCAAGGATATCTTAGGGATATTTGTTTAGTGACTTAGGGGCACAGAACGACAACACAATTCATACATGCTGTATTCTCTTTTTTAGAAGAAAATTGTAAATGTTGGAAGATCAGTAACAGAAAAAATACAATATCCACTAAGAATAAAAATCATTGTAGATTGTACACAGAAGAATATATTTTATTGGATTTGAATTGCGTAACTGAACAAAAAATAAATCTTTCTAAAAGCCGCACAGCTTGAAGTCCTGATTGAAAGTGTTTCTGTTTCATGACTCCATAATAATTTTTAACAAACGCTTTGGAAGTCAAGAGAATTGTGAAAGTTATTAATGTTAAGTATGCGATGAAAAACAGGAAATTCAAAATTATTTAATCAGCAACACTTGAAAAGGAAGCAGAAAATATAATCGTGTTTGTATCAATTAAATAACTGTATGGAATGCTTTTGCTCTTAAGAAATTATTATTAATGTTTTTAGTTTTAAGAATGACACCTTACGCTGTTGTTTTGAAGAGTGTTCTTACATGCGGTCACAATGAGAATATATATGTTCTATGGAGTAGGCCTACGTACTATTGGATAGCTACATATATATATATATATATAATTAAGGGTATTAAAATTAAAATTCGTTGAATTTCGGAGAGGTTGGATAGCGAAATGAGGAATTTTCTATTAATAGAATCCAACGTAGAATACTGTAGATGTAAGAAATATACCAAAATCTGAAAGAGAGGCTCTGGTGTAAAATAATATCTCTAACTCACATAACAGGAGTTGTATGGAGCTTGTATGGAGTTTGAAAACCCTCATTGTAACTCTTATTGGAATATTTGGATTATTTACAATTATTTTTAAAAAAATCTCTAACTCACATACTACAATTACATGTACTTATATCTCCAAAACTAATTTTCTGGTACATAATCGGCATCTATCAAAGTGAGACATACAATGAAAATTGTAGAATCATCAAGGTTAGAAATTATTCTGATATTACAGAATTTCAGGTAAATGATTCCTTAGACATTAGTATAGTTCCCATTTATTCTCATTAAATTCTTATGCAAAATTATGTTTATTGAGCAATTCTTATTTGTAAAAAAAATTAATGAGAGAAAATTAACAACTTATGTAGTTAGTCATATTGTTCGAAAACACTGAAAAAAGCTGTCTAGGCGTCATAGAAATCTGTAAAAATTATCTTATTCTTTATTTTTCAGGTGGGAGTGCTGAGACTGATTATCCACAGATACACTTTCTTATGTACCTTTGAAAATAAATTCTGTAATACAGCCTTTGCTTTATATATTTAACATGATCTGCCGACAGCTATGATTGACAACAAGAAATTAATATTATGGATTAAAACTGAATAAAATTAAATATTTTTATCCGTATGTCGAAAACAGAAATCAAAAAATATAAATACCTAAAAGCAAAAAGGAAATCTTCCAGTTTAGAATTTGAGCCTCACTTTTTTTTGCTCATGTTTTTTTCCTGCAGTTTTCACACTGTAGAAAATTAAACATTTGGAAATACCACTACCATATTTAAGCGAATGAAAAGGATAAATTAATTGTATTAGATTAAGATAAAAGTTATTCCCTACCTATGGAGTGTGGAATTCATCTTGGTCGACTAGTATGGTGTAGTAGGACCAGAAATATTGGAGAGAAAGAAAGAAACAATTTGCAATGTGGGTATTATTTACTGGAGATGGAGAGGGTGAAATAGAGGGCAACTAGATTCGTTTGCGGAAATTACCGTAGAACACAGCCAGCCAATGATATTATGCAGGAGCTTGGATGGGTATCACAGGAAGACAGGAGGCGGAGGTACATCCGGTAGTTACAGAAAGAACCAATATGTTGAGCTAGGACAGCATCGCATTGTTTGTTATTGAACAACCACATGTTAATATTCTGTTCTGTTAGGTCACGTGAAGATATTTCCCTCAAATTTTAGGCCATACCGTAAGGTTTCAGGTAAATACAGTAAAGCAGGTGTTCAGTAACTTTTAAGTTATTCCTGATTATATCTAAAAAAAAGTTTGTTCAGTTAATTCCCTGCTCCAGCACCTGGTGAAGTACCAAGATGAGACGTACTTTCAATTTTAAATAAGAAAGCTTCGGTGCGTGACAATACGTGAAAATCGATTAAGTAGTTTCCAAGATATTTTCAAACTGTTAAAATCCCTCAAAAATATGTTCATTAATTTTTGTGTAATGTCGGAACAGAAAGACATATCTCGTTATAGATTTGTAAATTTACAGATTCACAAAAGATTAGGAGAGAATATTAGATAAAGGTCAGCTTTGAAACAGGTAATACAGTGAAAAGAGAGAAATAGTTCGGATAGTGCAAATGACATAAGGATGGTGGATAAAAAGATAAAAGCCCATTCATGGTGTCGGTGGGTCTGAAGAATATTTTGATAATGATAATTCATCAAAAAAATTAAATCCTTAATGATATTAATCTTAAAATACAGACAGTATGTCATCAAACATTTATAATTAAAAAGGGGAATCATGATAGAAAAACATCAGCTGAGAAAAGTGGGAGGTAACGTGATCACATGTATGTAATGTAGCATTCAAGGAAACAAAATAATAATTGCTATGAGAATGCTGAAACTTAAGTGGACAGACAAAGTAAGAAATGAACGAATTTTGGAAATGATGGGTGAGAAAAGAAGTTTGTCGAAGAAGCTTACAGAAAGAAGAGACATGCTGGTAGGTCATATTTTGAGACATGCTGGATTGGTTAATTTGTTAGTGGCGGGAACAGTCGAAGGTAAGAACTGCAGATGAAGACAGAGATTAGAATATATGAAACAGGTAATTGAGGACGTGGGCTGTAAGGGGTATGTAGAAATGAAGAGTTTAGCACAGGATAGCAAAGGATGGAGGATTGCATCAAACCAGTCGAAAGACAGCCGACAAAAAAAAAAAAAAATAAAAAAAAATGGATGTACAAAACAAAGGATCAAAATGTTATGATTTACTAATGGAAATTTTTCACCAAATAAAGGTACATAAGAAAAATATAATCATTCGTAAAAGTGATACACTAAATGTACACATAAGAATTTTATAAGTGCAATACAAGCCGGCCTCCGCCTTGCTTTGTAAGGACAGTCGTGTTGTCCTTCCTGTGTTGTCCGAAGATACATGAGAAAATCCTGATACACTAATTAGAACAAAAACCAAAATGGAACTGGGTGCATGGTCGCAGAGACCGAAGGATATATAAACAGATATATACTGCAGTAGAATCAACGGAGATAAGTTGTTGTAAGGAGTACAACAGTTTACGGCAATAAAATGTACAGGTTTGTTTTCCGGATTACGAGAAAGAAATATGAACTGAAGTTTTAGAAAGTAATAGAATACTATCTAGAAAGGATAGATAAGGAGAGAAGTTTCCGTAAAAAATCTCACAGAAAGAAGACATATGTTTATAGAGACCACATTTTTGAACGTACAGATGTGGTTAATTTGTTAACTAATGGTGGCGAATTGAATTGAAATGCGATGGAGCGCAATTTCCCCAATCCTCTAGTGACCCCTGTCTTATAATTATTATTTTATATAATTTGAGTTTAAATTTCTCCACCCATTTACTTTTGCCATTTAAGAATTTTGATATCGAATTTATTCAGCGTTTTTGGTAAATTATTCATCAGCTCCCTTGGTTATTTGTTCCAGTCCCTGACACCCTTAAGCACAAAGTTTTCATTCACACTCTCTTAAGCATGAAATCGAGTGCCAGCTTGTGACCGTGGTCATCTTTTCCTTTCCCTCCACTATTCTTAATTCTTCAACCAATATTCGTACAAGCCCTGTCACCGACATACACCTTGTTCACTCCCAGCACCCTCCTCCAGTCTTCCAATGATTCCCAATTCAGCTCTTTTACCATATCAGTTACTGACTAGTTCCTGCAGCAATTTTCACAAACAAATAAATGTTCTCTTTTGCACACCTTCCAACTTCTGATAGCCGAAATGTGGGTCCTAAACTACAGCACCATATTCATATAATGGTCTGACCAATGTTTAATAACACAATTTCCTCTCTCTTCTGATACAACCTTCCATCAGCCTCTCCAGTAAATGAAGGGTTTTCTAACCTTTACCTACAACTTGCCCAATGAGTCCTGCCTGTTTGAGCTTATTATCATATTTTGTGCCAAGATATTGACACCTCTAGCTTTCAGCAAGTAATTCTGTACCCACCCTATAATCATAAACATCCTTCAGTTTTTTATCTGTGTATCTATTAAGCTTACCCTTCTTCGCATTTATCTTCATTCCATGTTGACCTACCCATTTATATATTCCATCCACGTCACCACGCACCTGTTCACTGGCTTTTCCTGTTTCTTTCCTATTATGTACCAATATGTCATCTACAAAAAAAACTGAAATCTGACTGTAAACCATCAATATAATCATTAATTAGAATGATGAACAGCAATTTTCCCAATACCCTACCCTGTGGCGCTTCCATAACCATTTCCGTATTATTTGATACAGCATTTCGTACTCCAAAGCTTTGCTTTCTGACTTTTAAGAATACCTCTACCCAGTAACTCGCTTTTTCATCTACTCCAATAGATTTCAAAATATTTAAAACAATTTTCTAGTTCACTCTGCCAAACGCCTTAGACAGCTCTAGTGTTGCCCAATCAGCTTGGCCTCTCTTAAATTCAACGGAAATACCTTGCATACAGCCCACCATCTGGGATTCACATAAATATCCTAGACTAAAGCAAATTTGATGATTTCCAAATCAGAGTCTTTACACACAGATATTTCTGATGTAGTAGCATACTATTTTCTCCATCATTTTACCTAATCACCGATGTAAAACTAATCGGTCTATAATCTTCAGCTCCATTTATCGCCCCTCCTTTATGAATCGATATTGTTATAGCTCTTTTCCAGTCCTCTTGTAAGCAACTAGACTCTAGACTCATTCCAAATAATATTATCTACGCTAGCCCTTTAATGCTGTTTTAGTTTTCTTAGTTCATAATTTACGAGACTCAATTTAAAATTTGGTAGTTTCCTTAATTTTACTTAAACGTAGAAGCTCCTCTGGTTTATCCCTCCCAGCCCAGGATGATAATCTCTAATGGTCTCATTAAACCAGTCAATATCCCTGCCATTTTTATAACATCAGTAACTTCTTTTACATCCTTATATCCAGATGTCTGAATACCAACAATTACCCTCTGTTTTCTAACATAGCCGAAGAAATTTCTAGGTGTATCGTCCAGATGTAACCCTGCATCAATAATATTCTTGTAAGAACGAAGACTTTCCCGGCGTCTGACTGCAATGTAGTCTTCACGGGTGTACCGCCGGATAGTGGTTGTGGAAACACAATATTTCGACGGCTGGCTCTGCCGTCTTCTTCAGGTGATGAGACATGTGTAATGGTCGGTTGACCCACAGATACTGAGATGGTTCGGGTGCCGCTCTTCCTTATATACAAGTCCGCGTGGCCTCGGCGATGGCTTACTATGAGCCAGGCCCGCAACCAGCTGGCGGTTGGCTGCCCGTGGGCGTGGCTAAGGTTCTTGTTCCAGCCCGAGCTAATATGAAGCCCTCTACGGCGGCAGCTGGACGGAAGTACAACGTTCTCTGCGGATATTTGCCAAGGCAGGTTTCCATGCCTCACTGAGACATAGACCACTGTCTCTGTTAAATGTGTCGGCCAGTCGAATTTCGATGGCTTCCTTGATGACATATTCCCAAAAATGTGATGTTCTAGCCAATATCCTAACGTTATTGAACTCTACTTTGTGGCCATGGTCGTACACGTGCTCGGCGATCGCTGATTTGCTATACTGTCCCAAGCGGAGGTGGCGTTTATGTTCTTCACACCGGTTTTCTATGGTGTGGATCGTTTGACCGATGTAGGTCTTTCCACACTCGCACGGTATGCTATAAATCCCCGGAACTCTTAGGCCAAGATCATCCTTGACTGAACGGAGGTAGTCCCGTATTTTAGCTGGTGGTCGGTAGAAAGATTTTATACCATGTCGTGCGAGGATTCTGCCGATTTTCCCCGAGGTGTTTCCGGAGAAAGGCAGAAAGGCGGTGGCCTTGGGCGTTTCTTCCTGTTGGACTGGAATTTTCCCTGGCTTACGTTCAATTGCCCTTTCTATCTGCCTCTCGGAGTAACCATTCCGCCTGAAGACAGTTCTCAGGTGTTCCAGTTCTTGTGGCAGGCTGTCTTTGTCAGCAATCGCTCTAGCCTTGTGCACAAGAGTATTTAAAACAGTGTTGCGCTGCACAGGATGGTGGAAACTCGTGGCGCCCAGATACTGGTCTGTGTGGGTAGATTTTCTGTATACACTATGCCCCAGCGTTCCATCCGGTTTTCTTTTAATTAGGATGTCGAGGAAAGGTAGGCAACCGTCCTTTTCCATTTACATAGTGAACTTTATGCTAGGATGGATTCCGTTCAGATATTCTAGAAACTCATGAAAAGTCTTGATTCCATGGGGCCACACCACAAATGTATCATCTACATATCTGTAGAAACATGTAGGTTTGAGAACTGCTCCCTGCAGGGCTTTCTCTTCGAAATGCTCCATGTATAAGTCGGCGATTACAGGAGAAAGTAGAGATCCCATGGCAAACCCCGTCCACCTGTTCATAGTATTTCCCTAAGTATGTGAAATACGTGGACGTCAGTACATGTTTGAAAAGGTCCACAATGGCTTGGTTCAAACTGGTGGCGTATCTGTCTTGTCCAAAGGCCTCAACTTCGCTCCGGCGCCAAGATGTGTGCCAACACTTGACATTATCACCTCTGTCGAACAGCCTGTTCGCGCCCTACCAGGGGAGACAGCGGAAGAGATCCGCAGTGAGACTTGCCGGGTCTTGGATAAAGCTAAACCCCCAAAGACCAACATTACCAGGGAGGAACGTGAAGCACTTCGTGTCTTGCGTCAGAACAATGAGGTTGTTGTTTTATCGGCGGACAATGGAAATGCTACAGTATTACTTGCGGCAGAACAGTACGAGCAGAAGATGAGGAACATCCTTGACGACTCTTCTTATCGGCGTTTGGACAACGATCCTACCAGCAGGATTGAGAGGGAGACAACGGCATTATTGAAGAAGGCCGAATTCTCTGAAGAGACAAATAAGAAGCTCAGTCCTCGTGCTGCCAGACCACCTCGGCTATACGGTCTGCCGAAGATACACAAAGAAAGCGTACCTCTAAGACCAATCGTCAGCAACATCGGAGCTCCAACCTACCCGCTGGCTAAATACCTGACCCGTCTTCTAAGTCCATCAGTCTGGCCCATTGCGAACACCATGTCAAAAATTCCACGGAATTTGTCAAGATTATCAAGACCATGGAACTGAAGGATTCAGATATAATTGTGAGCTTCGACGTCGTCTCATTATTCACCCGCGTCCCATTGAAGGATACGCTGGAGCTGATACGCCACCAGTTTGAACCAGCCATTGTGGACCTTTTCAAACATGTACTGAAGTCCAAGTATTTCACATACTTAGGGAAATACTATGAACAGGTGGACGGGGTTGCCATGGGATCTCCACTTTCTCCTGTAATCGCCGACTTATACATGGAGCATTTCGAAGAGAAAGCCCTGCAGGGAGCAGTTCTCAAACCTACATGATTCTACAGATATGTAGATGATACATTTGTGGTGTGGCCCCATGGAATCAAGACTTTTCATGAGTTTCTAGAATATCTGAACGGAATCCATCCTAGCATAAAGTTCACTATGTAAATGGAAAGGGACGGTTGCCTACCTTTCCTCGACATCCTAATTAAAAGAAAACCCGGATGGAAACGCTGGGGCATAGTGTATACAGAAAATCTACCCCACACAGACCAGTATCTGGGCGCCACGAGTTTCCACCATCCTGTGCAGCGCAACACTGTTTTAAATACTCTTGTGCACAGGGCTAGAGCGATTGCTGACAAAGACAGCCTGCCACAAGAACTGGAACACCTGAGAACTGTCTTCAGGCGGAACGGTTACTCCGAGAGGCAGATAGAAAGGGCAATTGAACGTAAGCCAGGGAAAATTCCAGTCCAACAGGAAGAAACGCCCAAGGCCACCGCCTTTCTGCCTTTCGCCGGAAACACCTCGGGGAAAATCGGCAGAATCCTCGCACGACATGGTATAAAATCTTTCTACCGACCACCAGCTAAAATACGGGACTACCTCCGTTCAGTCAAGGATGATCTTGGCCTAAGAGTTCCGGGGATTTATAGCATACCGTGCGAGTGTGGAAAGACCTACATCGGTCAAACGATCCGCACCATAGAAAACCGGTGTGAAGAACATAAACGCCACCTCCGCTTGGGACAGTATAGCAAATCAGCGATCGCCGAGCACGTGTACGACCATGGCCACAAAGTAGAGTTCAATAACGTTAGGATATTGGCTAGAACATCACATTTTTGGGAATCTGTCATCAAAGAAGCCATCGAAATTCGACTGGCCGACACATTTAACAGAGACAGTGGTCTATGTCTCAGTGAGGCATGGAAACCTGCCTTGGCAAATATCCGCAGAGAACGTTGTACTTCCGTCCAGCTGCCGCCGTAGAGGGCTTCATATTAGCTCGGGCTGGAACAAAGAACCTTAGCCACGCCCACGGGCAGCCAGCCGTTTGGTTGCGGGCCTGGCTCATAGTAAGCCTCGCCGAGGCCACGCGGACATGTATATAAGGAAGAGCGGCACCCGAACCATCTCAGTATCTGTGGGTCACCGACCAGTACACATGTCTCATCACCTGAAGAAGACGGCAGAGCCAGCCGTCGAAATATTGTGTTTCCACAACACTATCCGGCGGTACACCCGTGAAGACTACATTGCAGTCATATGCCAGGAAAGACTTCGTTCTTGAAATTAGTAGAGTGGAGGGAACAGAAACGTGGATAAATGGGTGTATAGAGAAATTGCCACCAGAGCAAACGCTCCATATCAATTAAATTAATTAAATCACCAAAATTGTAAGGCCGGAGGGCTGCAGTGACAAACAGAATATTTCTGGCTAGGCCCTTAGTCATTTTGACAAATGTCGCAGCATTTACAGGTGCATGTGCCAACATAACTTGCTACGTCCAGGATTGATATTCTCCTGCTTTTAGTGACGGTCTTGTTCTGAATTAATTAAAAACTCTTTTACCCCAGTAAATCATTTATAATATTTACAAGCTTTCTTTTTCAAAAAAAAAATTGAAAATATTCAGATAAGAATCAAAGTTAAAATTAATATCCTATAACTAAAACAAATCTAAAAATTATTAAAAAAAGAAATTATTTTTTTCGTCTTTTTCCATTCATATTTTTAGAAATACATAAAGCTTTTCCTGCTTGGTTTACACTTATTGAAGCATTACAAAATACATGGGTACCATGATAACACATATGTTTTAAGCTATAGCAATAATGCTGAGAGAAATTCATATAAATTCAACTACTTTTTTATTTATTCCTTGTAAGAGGATTTACAATTTCAATGAAACTGGAGAACAGCTTCCATGTTTCTATATCTAGACTGAATGTTCAAAATTTGTAGAGGGCAAATGTAGGTGAGTGAAGGATAACGGGAAGTTGGGTGTGTAGGGAAATTGCCACCGAGCGTGTGCTCCATTGCAATTAAATTAAATTAAATTAAATCTTCATAGAAAGCTTGTTTGATGTAAAACTGATAAACAAAACTAATATTTATACAGAAATTAAATTAGATAGCCTTTAAAGCATCATAATTACAATTTTCGTTTTATTACAGTGTATGGATGGAAGTATATGCTTACCTGTTCTTTCAGCAAGGTAATTTCTTATATCTGAACAAGGAAGTCTTCTCTGTGCAGCTGTTGGTTGCCTCTGCATGTATGTATCATTCAAAGCACTTTGTGCAAATAAATTCAAATCCATTTGTATGCTCTGAAGAAAAAATTTAAAATATTTGAAATTATAGTAATACTGCATATTTACATAATAAAATAACATGAAAACTTCCTATTATACTTTTAGTGTCAACAAAACATAGATTATCTAAACAAATCTAATAAATGTTTAACTAGTACAAGAAACAACAAAGAAGAAACACTCCTTTGATATCTGGAATAAATACTGAATGAGCCAGGGGATTTTCTTATTTCAAAGACCCCAACCTAGCCAATTTAACTACATGATTAATCTGGATGTGACAGGAAACAAAGATACTAGACATCAAACTATAAGGAACCACATCTGATATGAGGAGGATACATATAAGCAAATACATATAACTTAGGAATGATAAGGAAATTCAGTCATATGTATTATTTCTATAAGGTACTTTTTGTCCTTTTATTCCTAACAAAAATTGATAAAAGAGGTGTCATTTTAAGGATTAAGGTATCATATTTTAAGAAAGTATTTTTTCAAATTTGCCCCTGAAAGGACAAAAATGTCAATATTTTTAAAAGGCTGGTTTTTTTGTGTCTGAGCTGTAAATATCCCTGGATACCTAACTGAAATCATTAAAGGAAATATCATTTTAAAGATTAATATCTCCGGTTTGGTGACATCATATACTAAGACAGGAATTTTTTGGAATTCAACCCTTGAAAGGCGAAAGTATCAACATTTCCACAACAAGTTTTTGTGTCATGAGCAATTTATCTCCCTTGATATCATAACATTATAGATATCATTTAAAAGATTAAAGTCGAGGAGGATTTTGGGAAGAATGGATCTCATTTTTTGACAGGTTTGTAGGAAATCATAACCCTACTGAAGGATTCTGTTTACAGATTCAAGGCCTGAGCAGTAATGCGTGACAAGGACTGGATTGTAATTAGTTTTTGCGGGTTTTGGATGATTGATGGGCTCAGCAGGTTGTAATGTTGCCCATAAAAGCTATTTGCTAACCAAAGCCGGAGGATAGTTGTGAGATATCAATTCTTGCGAAATGTTGCTTTTGGCTTGGAGCCTATACGACTACTTGAATGCCAAAATTATAGGGGAGAGAATGTTTGGTATGGCACGGGTGGCAACTGTCAAAATGGAGATACTGTTGCAGTTTGGTGCGTTTGATGCGGACTGATGAGTTGAGGTATGAGGTAGCCATTGGAGAGGGACAAATCCACATCCAAGAATGAGGCCTGGGTGTGGCAGTAGGTCTATGTGAATTTCACCAAGCTAAAGGTATTAAGATGCTAAGATGGTTCCTCATCACACATAACTACTCAGGCCTCGAATCCATAAACAGAATCCTGCGGCAGGACCTATCCAGAAATGAGATCAGTTCTTCCCAAAATCGACCCTGACCCTCCCAGAACTGGTTTCAGCAGGCCTCCTAACCTCAGTGAACTCCTAGTCTGTAAACATAGTTTTCCTTGTCCCAACAGTCAGCTGCGAGGCTCTTTTCCATGCACCACTTTCAACAACCATGTCACTGGGGAAAGCTATATATATATAATACCCGGTCATTATTATCAGTAGTACATATGTTCAACCTTTTTTTATTATTCTCCTTTCCATTACCTATATTGAACCACCACTAACCTGAGGTGATGTTTACTTCATAAATATTATTTTTTATTTATTATTTTTTTATTTGTATAATATTTTATATATTTTTTTTCAATATATATTATATTTTGATCTTCCCACCAACCAGAAATTAGTTTGGATATTTATTTTTGCTCGGGTATGAGCTCTGATTCACTGCCCCTCTACTTTTCCGATGTTTGAATTTACCCCCACCATTTTCTCAACCGGCGGTCTTTCTGTGAGGCAATCTCCGGCTGCACCCACCTCTCATAATGTTCTCTTGTTGACGAAGGGTTTTTTTTCCCGAAAATTACTTTATTATTTGTGTTTGTGACTTTTCTGTGTGTTCACACCCCACATCCATCATCTAAAGGTAAGTGGTGGCTCATTTCCCTATCCTAACTTGATTCCTTTCCGCTACTTAGCGTCTTTTTTTCATTGTTATTATATATATATATATATATTGATTCACCAGTCGGCTGTCTATGTGTACACATGTGACGCTGCCTGGTGCTTCACCTTCTGCATGTTTAAAGCTGCTGTAGGCTGAAATATTGCACTTCTGTTGTGTTTGTTTTTTGTTCGTCGTCCCAGCCGCCTTCATCTGTGGTAAGTGTTGGGTCATATTTCCCTATCCTTCCTTATTTATATATATATATAAACCACACCTTCTCCCTTAATTTTTATACAAATCCACAGTAAAGGGACCTACAGTTTAATGTGGAATCCAAACCATGGAAGCGTTAAGGCATACTTCATATTATGCAGTAAGCTGTGCCAGAGGTGAAGGTTGGGTTAAGGGCCTTTGAAAATCCCCACCGAGATAAAGATTCGAACTGGAGACTTTTGATTTCCAGCCAGACACCTTAACAGAGAGCTCCCAGACCACTTGAAATAATGGAAATAATTACATGAAATGGGTATTTAGATAGCTAAAGAAAATGGAACCAGAGAATGCACTTCATCGCAATTCAATTCAACTCAATCAAGGGAGGGGGGGGAGGGGGATGGAATAAAAATATACACAAAAATCTCCTAAAAACTTTAACAAAGCACACAACAAGTTAAGCTTTACTAAAGTACACACAGTGTCTTAAAACATTTAGAAAGCAGGATAGTTAACTTACTTAGTTATGACAGCAAATCAATTATTTTTTAGGCAAAAATCAAGTTACAGCACTAGTCAAGAGATATAAAAGCAATAAGTTGGTTTCTGTTTTACTATTCATGTTATTAATATCCTCCATTTTAGCAGCAGTTAATCTAAACTTAAGCAAAGAGTGCCGGCATTCCAGTAACACTACATATCAGGTATCCATAAAGTATCAATTTAGATTTACCTCTACATCTCTTCCCATAAAATAGATGCATATGTTCCTATGTTTCACTCTACCACAACTACCTAGGGCAGACCACTGGTGTTTGAGTTTCCCATCATGCAATATGGTGGCTGCATCTTGGTAGCTATGGGTGTGTGGGAGATATGGTGGTTGAAAGTAATCAACTGAGGGCATTTGATATTTCGAAAAGCGTTCTGAAAAATCTATGGAATCTACAAGAATGTGCAATATTGTTCTAGAATGTTCTTAAATAATGTTCAAGAGTATTACCAATTTTTCAACTTTTTCAGCAATTAACAAATATAAATAATTTATGGGCAACATACATAGTGTGTGAACTGATTTAGATGGGACTCTCACTGGTGAGTTGCTGATTTGAGAACGAGTAACATAGGCTACTTATTATCCTGGAAATATTTAAAATTCAGTGTAAAAATTCTTGACAGACACATACAAAGTCATGGATACCATCTAGTACTAGAAATGCTCTAATGACAATCTCCCTATGAATCTATTTGATTTTAGTTATCTTAAATTTTTTTAGTGAAATTTCATCACTAACTTACTTTTGCCCTTTACAAATTTCAAAGTCTTTCAGTGTTTCAGTCAAATTATGTAGCATTTTCTGAATAACTCAACTCAGTTCCCAACTTAACTATCTAAGAGCGAAAAACTTCCCATTCCCTTGCATCTTAAATCAGGTGCCAGCTTGTGGTCTTGGCCACCTCAACCCTCTCATTTACTACTCCTAATTCTTCTATTAATGTCTTTCCATTCCTCATCGCCAGAGTACACCTCACACAAATTGTATTGTCCCAGGAAACCTTTAGAACACTAATGCACATAGCCATCCACCTTTATATTCTCTCTCATTCTGATAGGGATCTCTCCACTCTCACCAATTTTTCATCCAAAGGACTGTGATAACGAATTTCTACTATAACAACATTATATATGACAAGACATGATTCCTTACTTATAAATGTTTAGAACATTATAAAAAATGAAAGATAAAAAAGAGAAAAGCCATTACTATCTAAAACATATTTAATAACAAATGTATCAAAGAAACAGCATTTAAGTCCATTTTTTCACATTTACCTGTAAAGTTATAACCATTTTATTTTACATACCTCTAATCTACTAAGCAACAGATGACATGATTCAGCAGTAGAGGCTAATGGATCGCATACAGTGCTTTCAGTTAAGTCTGAATCTATACATGGATGTTCAATCATCCATGTTGCTAGTTCATTGATTGTATGTGCTGACATTTCTCCACTGTTTCCTGGGGAAATAATAGCAATAAAATGTTCAGAACACTTTTTTTTTTTTTTTTTGGCTTATAATTTATGGAAGAAAAAAAGAACAGAAAAAAAATCAAACCACCTGATAAGCAAAGACTTTGAAGATAATAATAAGACACAATTCATTACTAACAAGAAATTGTATAATGATAGGCTACCATGTGAATATAAATTTGTATCTTACGGATTTTTGGTTGAATAACTTATTTAAGCATAATTAAGAAAGAAGCAATTATTACCGATAGTACCTGGTTAAATCAAAGCAAAATACCACTCAGAAAGAATAAGCTCAGTCATTTAACCACACTCCTTAATGACAAAATGACACCCCAAAATTTTTTGTTTTTGTCATATAATGCAATCTGTTTTGCCGTAGCCACACCACCTGCCACATTAAAACCAGAAATCTCACCCTCCCTTTAACAAGACTGAGCTTTCACATACAAATTCCTAATGTCACCAATTATAATACAGGCAACAGTTAAAACAGAAAGAAAATCTGGGAAATCTGTACATTTTATTTGTTTTCAGTATTAACTCAGATAGAAAGAATGCCCTTACACATCTACCTAAGATCATCTACATTTTTATATGCAAAGATTTCACTGCACTGGTTATCACTGAATATCTCTGGTGGTAACTCACTCCAGTTGCTGACTCTGTTAACTACAAACAAAGAATTTTGCTCAACCATATGCCTGACATAAAGTACTAATTTTCTTCTACATTCTACAGCTATATGTTCAATCAGTATCAAACCAAGCGTTATTAACAAAATGCTTTATGCCTGAACACCATTCTCTGTATCTGCAACCTGCCTCCCACTCCAGAACTTGTATCTAATCAGTTACTGAATTTAATATAGGAAGGAAAGAAAAAGTTGGCCCATCACTCTCCAAAGTTAAATAGATGGGAGATAATATGCATTAAAAAAACACAATATTTTGGGACTCATGAAAATGAAAATATATGGCTTACCCTGCATCCGCAGTTAACACAGCCACATTAATTGATGTTTTTGATCATTATTATTCGAGTGTAAGGGTTGGGGATGACCTAAACAATTTCATGGGAACTCATGGGAAATAAGGTTAAGAAAACAATTAAAAAAGGGGCATATACAAGTGGTGCAAAATTATCAAAAAAACATTTAAAATATAAATATCCCCATACACCAACCTTGTCTTCTTCACAAAATCAACAAGGCTGGCAACCCTAAGCTAGTTGCAGTATATGGAATGACTAATGATCGGATTTATAGCTCTTGTGTATTGGCTCCTCCAACCCTTTGTACAGAACTCCATTTCCTGTAACATCTGTCTACCATCTCCACTCTTCTACCACCAGATTCTTTCCTTGTCTCCACAGATGTAGATTAACATCCTTCAGTGACCAGGGCTCAGTGCCATGGACCCGTTCCTGGAAATGTGACCCTCCCTATAGCCTCTCCCTCATTACTTTGCACATGTCATTCGGTTGAAAGCATCCTCTTGCTAACTCTTTAAGTTTACCACCAGATACACAGCAAAGCAATGGGTACCTGCAAGGCTCCATCCCATGCTAATATTAACTACGATGGTGTTATGGTATCTACTTTCCTGACCCTTCAGTTACTCAGAAATAGTATTCTTATAATTCATGCCTTAAATTGTTGAGTTACCTCTCGTATCAGAGAGTACATACTATCTTGAAAGCATAGGTTTATTAGATTTCTAACCAAAATGAAGATTACATGTAAACTGAATGAGATTCTTTCACAATGATTATAGCATTCAGGCATACATATTCACATCCTGAAGCACCCCAAAAAATTGATA
Source organism: Vandiemenella viatica (assembly GCA_031002005.1). Taxonomy (NCBI): domain Eukaryota; kingdom Metazoa; phylum Arthropoda; class Insecta; order Orthoptera; family Morabidae; genus Vandiemenella; species Vandiemenella viatica. The sequence goes on from JARYHS010008074.1 coordinate 293,545,043, forward strand.
TAACTCTGTTAATTCCAGATTATGGAATGACAGAAAAAATAATAATTTAAAAGAGACTTCTTAGGAAAATCTGTAATGTTTCACAGTAGCAAGTCACATATCTACTACACCACTGAAGTTTTATAAGTTCCTACTACATCTGAAAAATTTGTATTACCTCCTGATCTAGTAAAAAACCAAATCTCTCATTCTACAACCCATCCTGAATACAACTACTCCAATTCTGTACCAATTAAAACTAATTGCAGCCCCATTTTATCATCATGTTCTTTCCTAGGCTCGAGACCGCTACCTTAATACTTCGTCACAAGCAGGACTTCCTACATTTATCCCCTAAAATAAACATTTTTCTCCATTCAATCCTGCATACTGTCAAATGCACATGATTAAACAGGCCACCGAGTCTTAAGAATATCTTGGTGTACAAATACACATCCTGAAATTCTCTGAAACCACCGAATGGATTATTCCAACACAACAGACCCTGCTGCAAAACTACAACCATTTCATCCAGTCTGACCATAGGAGAAACTATTCCCATCACTGGACATGTCACATACAGTACAACACACCACACCGAGACAAAATGTACAGTTGGTATAAAGTCCACACTATAACTATCTTTCCATCAGAATGAATGATCTTAGACAAATTGTTTATACCATCAACTTAGACTATCCTATGGTAGCATTTGGCAGTTCCCACAATTTTAACAATTTAAACACTGTTTTACAGCAATGATTGTTGGAGATTTCCTATAACCCCAACCCTGTCTAAACTCTGCAGATGGAAACTAACTTACCAATATTTTTGGGGGGCCATCCATATATTATGTCAGACAAATTTCATGATTTTTGTAGGTCCTCCCCCAATTGTCACAGGTGATCACATTGGTGTGACCCCCATCCTATGGTGTGAAGTCACTTATTTTGAAATTTTAAATTTAGAAATGATTAAAACAGCTTTCCAAAATTTCTATATAAAATATTTTCATAAAATCAATAAAATCAACATTTTAGAAAATGGAAAAAACACAAATCAAATGAACAATACAAAATTAAATCATCTCGTGTCCGTGGATTTTGTACCTATTCCATTATGACGGGCGTAGAAGTTACTTCATTCTCAGTTTGGATAATGTTAGGAACATTCGATGTGCCAACATCATCTTCATCCAACCATATAACATCATCATTTTTTATCATACAAAGAACTTCCCTGTCACGTCTAGTTGGAATTCTTTGAGAAGGAAACTTTGTGATGGGCAAAACCTCTTGTTGACTCTTATGCAATTGTTTGCATCTGTGAGTGGTTTTGTATTATGAAAAATATAGACCACAGATGTCAGACGAACAATTAAATAGTACTTCTTGACACTATGGCAATAAGCATCGTATGGAACTTACTTCAAATGTGACAATGCTTGGAGATGAATAAAGGCAGGAACTGCACATATGCAGAAGGTGATGTAAATATGCAAGACAGATTTTCAAACAGAATTCACTGTCCAAATGGACAATGTATAAATTGTCACCATATATGTCAGAATGTTGCATTACAGGCATGAAGCATTGCAGAGTCCAGTATGGCATAGAAACAAACAAAAAACAAAATGATGAAAAAAGTATTTTTTAATTTTATTTTTTATACCATGTGTTTTGATGCTATTGCACTGTCTGATAAAATTACTTTCTTTTTAAACGAAATCTCAAATGACAGGATTGTTTGCTTACACAATACTCATATTAAATATTTTCAAATGAAGGGTTAAAACTTAAATTTTTGTTCCTATTTTATGTATAACATTAATTGACTTGAGCGTATTTCACGTAATCATTTGCTTTTTGTTGCTGGCCTTACGGAAGTCCTGTCCTGCTTTGTCTCAGGTTCTCATTAAAGTGAAGCATGCAGAAATTTCAATAAATGTGTGTCAAGTAGTGTTATGATTTTTTTTCCAATTAATTCCAATGTTTCTGTAATTCTATGATAATTCAGAACAAAATGAAAGCACAGGTCTCAAGAAACATTACGAGGATGACATCCCAAGAAGCAGAACAGATCATATCACATTATACAGGCATTCAGTGGGAAGAATAATCAATCATCCAAAAGGTGGGGGGGGGGGGGGGGAACATAATATATTCTAAGGCAGTATTTCTTTTTTTTTTTGGTTAAACCAAATATAGTGTTATTCTACTGATTGCGGAACCGTGTATTTCTCATAGTAAGAAGTTTGTAGTTCACACTTACTGGTCATACTTTTTGTTCAATGTACCTGTAGAAATGTATCACCTCTTCTTAGCTGTGCAATCACCTGTCTTCACACGAAGCTAATCAGAAGAAACTGATTGGCAACTCAAATTACGAACCAGTCAATGATGAGTCACTTCAAACGTTATTGAATGGAGAACCACAGACGGTGCTACCAGTTACTAACCAATTACCAACCAGTTATATAAGACTGAAGGTTTTCTCGGCATAGAAAATGAACAAAACTATCACAGGTAACTAGCCGAGTTAGTCCATCAATCAAACATGATGTCACAAATTCTGTGCACCACTTGACAATGGTGGCAGAGTTTGTGACTGTTTAAACATTACATTTGATTGAAGAACTAACACAACTACTTCACCGTTAAAATTTTATTCATTACCAACCAGTTAGTAATCAGTTTCTGGTGACTGCAGGTTACTCAGTAGGTGATTTCAGTTCCTGGTTTCCAAGTAAACAACAACAACAATTGAATACTTTATTCAGGGGGGGAGGGGGGGGGAAGTTGAAAAACGAACCATTTTAAAAAATTTCCTGCTTCCTGGATACTCAAATAAAGACGAAACTATTAAAGCATGGTCT
>JARYHS010008074.1:293548896-293734435 GCA_031002005.1 Vandiemenella viatica
AAGTTAAGCTTGAATGAAGTTCTAACGCCTGATGGTCACTGCTATTTAAAAGGAGAGAACGTCCTCTTATAAATGTCTTGTTATTATAAGAGTTTTTGCAGTCTTTCTCGTGAACATGCTTTATTGTCACTTTGTAATTCGAGACCTTTTTCCTGTAACAGTATATCTTAGAGTAAACCAACCTCCGAGTCCAACAATAACTGAAAAACGATCACAATCACTTGATAATCAATACGGCACATTCCACATCGTGTTGACGTAGGACATTGTATTCCAGAGCTATTCCAAGATTACGAACGCAGATTTCCAGCTGCTGTTGATGTATCGTCAGAAACTGTCACTTCCTTACCACTCTGGCCGACTGAAGCCTGTAAAAAGTGAGTTCCTTGGGCCGGTATTCTATTAGCATCACTTTTTGTGTCAGGCAGGCAGGCACCACGTGACCGGCGCAGCGTAAGGGGAGAGCATCTGCAGCCTACTTTTCTGCCTGTCTGCTCTGACCCTGACTTCACAGCCACACAAAAAAATCCGCCCCTCGTAAATAGCCCCGCCGAGGTGTACAGCGCCGCCAAATGTCTGCCCCGCAGCCGGGCTTGGGACAACGTTGCATAGCTGTGCCAGGCTTACAAATCATGACCTAATGCAAAGTGGATTTCAGATGCCTGAACGCAGAAATGGGAATTGTAAATAGAATCCTAAACAATGAATTCGTAAGAAACACTGCAGCTCTCACAAAAAATCTAGTTCAGAGATAAAAAATCTAATAATGATATGTGCAGTTGAAATAAACAAACGGTGGATGATGCGGCTAGTAAACATGTATTCTACTAACATTTGAGTTGAAGTTGAGTTGTAGTATCGAACACCCTGCGAATTTCTTTTCTTCTAGTAGATTTATGTCTCGTTATCCTTGGCGCATTAACTTTTTCCAAAGAACTAAAGTCCTTTCTCATTTAACCGAAGAAAACTAATGGACCCTATCTAACTAATCGATAGCAAAAATGGCCTAAAATAACATTGCATTAAAACTGATATCGATAACGATTATGCATAGCACATGACTGATGGAATTTCATGTGCGGATACCGGTATTATTATGTTTTCTTCCGTTAATTTTCTCTAATTTCTCAGCGATCCTTATCTGATGCTATAATATTCAGGAATTAATTTTCACACGATGGCGATGACAAACTATGGTGTTTTCTAACGTCTATGAGCTGAACAATAAAATTAATTTGATTTCATAGTTACTTACAGCTTGTGATGTCTTCCATGGAACTAGCTAGCTACCTTACTCTTACTTTCCATCCTAACATTTAACAACTCACTTCTCACTGTATCTCTGAGGCGGTCTTTTTTGTGATGGTTTTCCAAGCCGTTACGGTATATATTAGAAATAAAATTAACGCATAAGGTTTATAATGTAATATAATTGATAAAATTGCAATGGAGCGCCCGCTGCGGTGACAATCTCCCAACACAACCCCCTTTCTCTCTTCCTCTTCCAATCTATTTTTTCCCTCTACTAATTCTTACTTTAAATTCCTTCAGTGTTTCCGGTATTCATTACTTCGCTTGGCAATTTATTCCAGTCCCTTACACCCTTACCTACGAAAGAAATTTTCTCACACCTTTATGCCGGAAATCAAGTGCCAGCTTGTGGTCAACCTTACCCTTCCAAACACCTCTCTTAATTTTTCCACCAATATCTTTCCATGCTTCATCATCAGTTTAGGCTTTGTACACTCCCATGATTCTCTTCATCCTCCTTCTATTCTTCAATGAATCCGACTCCAGTTCCTTTATTATAGTAGTTACGATTGTGTTACCCAATCTGAGGATCCCAAACTACACCACCATATTCCAGCAGTGGACTGACCAAAGTTTTGTACCCCAATTCCCTTAGTTCTCTAGTCATCATCTCCAACGGGTGAAGGATTTTGAACCCTTTCCCTACTACCTGTCCAATGTGTCCTGCCCTGTTAAGTTTGCTATCGAATGTTATGCCAAGGTATTTACATTTGAGTCTTCAATAAGTAGCTCCTTCCCCACTTTATAATCATAATCAACCTTAGCTTTTTATCTGTGTACCTAATAAGCTGGCTCTTCTTTGCATTTATCTTCATACCACGTTTACTCACCCAGCTAGTTATCCTATCTAGATCACCCTGCAGCTGTTTACAATCTTCTATTGTTTTAATCCTTTTATATAATATTATGTCATATGCAAACAATCTAACTTCTGACAGTAAACCATTAACACAATCATTCATTAGAATAACGAATAACAATGGTCCCAATACAGTATACACTACCGTGTGAGACTTCCATGTTCCCTCCTACTTCTTTTGATAATATATTTCCTACCCTAACTTTTGCTTTATACCTTTTAGGAATTCTTCTACCCAGAAAATCATCTTTTTATCAACTACAATAGTTTTACCTCACACTGTCAAAGGCCTTTGGAAGATCTAGTTCTACACTATCAACTTGACCTCCCCTGTCCATTTCACCAGAAATATCTTGCATATAGCCTACTAACTGAGATTCACATGAAAAACCTTGTCTAAAGCCATGTTGCCGACTTGAAAACCACGTAATTTCCTCACAGACACTTCTAATATGGTTGCGTATTAATCTCTCCATTAATTTACCTACCACTGATGTCAAGCTGATTGGCCTATAGTTTTCAATCCTGATTGTCACCCCTCCTTTATGAACCGGTACTACTATCGCACTTTTCCAGTCGTCTGGTAAAAACAATTATCCAGGCTCAATTTAAATAATGTATCAAGGTAAGGTACAGGTTCCATCCTACTATCTTTAAGTCATCTGTGGTAATATTATCAACACCAACCCCTTTACTCTTTTTAGATTACTTAGTTCCTTCATGATATATTCATATTTAATTTCAAATTTTCTAATCTGCTCACCTATTACTATGCGGATAGGCTCGTTTTCAGATATAACCCCCTGAATTAATGTCCTTAATGGTCTCACTGAACCAGTTACTTAAAAACTCTGCCTTTTTTTCAAATCCTCCTTCCTTATCTACAATTTTCACAATACTCTCTTCCCCTCAGTTTCCTGATATAGTATAGAAATTTTGATGCATCAATCAGAGGCCCCCCTGTACCAATAATATTCTTCATAAACTCATCCATAACCAGTTTTCTTTGCTATTATTAATTCCTTAGTTAGTTGTTTTCATGACTTCCCAGCTGCCTTGATGTTTCTTAACTCTGTTATGTTCTCGTCTCACCAATCTCTTTAACCTCCTCACCTCCCCGTTATAGTATGAAGCTTGTGTACTTCTCTTTATTCTCTGTTTTGGAACAAACATTTGTCCACCATTTTTTATTATTTCCTTGAACTCTTCCCACTTTTTCTCTATGCTATTCTTCCATTTAATAAAATTAACCCTGAAATATCTTTTCAGATCTAAGATTTGTGCCTTTTTATAATTGTATCTATATCCCGCTTCAATTTTGACCACTGGTGTTTAATTTCCACACACAACAAATTTTCCAATTAATCCATTTTTACGTTAGATTATTTGAGTGCAATATTGACTACCACCTACTTTCGTCGTTTATGAAATTTGATTTTAAATAATTTAAATATTTTTGGCAAATTGCGGAAAATTATCTTAGTAACTTATTCCAGTCCTTGACTCCCTTACAGATCAAATAAAATTTTTCCACTCCCTTCCGCCTGTTTCTCAGTATGGTCATTTCTTCTTCCAAAATCCGTCCATGCCACACTGACAATGCCTTGCATACTCAGAGCCCTCCCTCGACCACACCCTGTCTTCCCATGATTCCCCATTCAGCTCATTTATTAGTTACTTATTGTGTTCTGATGTAATTTCCGTAAACAAATCTAACTGGCCCTCCCAACTTTGATACACAAATTGCATGTACCATTCTACATTATCATATCCAAGCAATCGTCTGATCAAGATTTTCTTAACAAAATTCACAAAATTTTCGGTACATCTCCTCCCTAGTCTCACCAATGAATGAAGGATTTTGAAACCCCTCCCTCCCAATTTCCTAATGTGTCCTGCCCCACCAAGTTTACTATTAAATGCTATGCCAAGATATTAAAACTTTAAGGCTACCAGAAGAAATTCTTACCACAGTCCAGAGCCATAAAAATAAGCTTTATCTTTTAATCCGTGTACCTAATAAACTGAATCTTCTTGGAATTTATCTTCATTCCATGTTGATCTACCCTGCTAGATATTCCGTTCACATACTTCTGTAGCTTTTTACAGTGGTCTCCCGGTTTAATCTTATTTTCTAACATAACGGCATCAGCACACAACTCAACTTCCAATAGTAAACCACCAACACAATCGCTCACTGTAGTAATGTTCCCATAGATCAGTCTGCAGCATTCTCGTTTTTTGTTACATCTTTCTTGATGCTGCATTTCTTACTCTAGCTCTTTGCTTTCAATCTATTAAGAGTTCTTCTATATAGCAAATTAATTCGAGTAGAAAAAATCAGAACGCTACGATTTCTTGATGACTTTGTCCTTCTGGTAGAACAGGTTGGGGAACTTTAGAAGTTACTGAATGACATGAAGATTTTTTACCAAATATAAAACAACGCAAGTTATGAAATGTAGCAGAAATGATAGCAATAACAGTAATGAAATATAAAAATTGGAATGGATGAAATTATTGAATTCTGTTATTTAGGATGTAAATTTGCATGTAATTGCCGAAGCAAGAATGATAATAAAAGCAGAATAACACTAGCGAAAAGAGCCTCCTTTAAAAAAGAGAAATCTATTAGATTCAAATATTGATCTAGGACTCAAATATAACTTTTAAAAATCTGTGTAAGGAGCACAACACTTTATGGTAACGAATACAAGAAACAAGGAAAACTGAAGCATTTGAACTGTGGTGCTATAGAAGAATGATGAAAATTAAATGGGTATATAAAATACGAAATGAGCGTGTTTTGGAGATCATGGGTGAGGAGGGAAGGTTGTGGAAGAGTCTTACAGAAATAAGAGATAGGATGGTGGGTCAAATTCTAAGGCATACGGGATTGGTTAATTTATTAGTGGAGGTAACAGTCAATGGAAAGAACAGTGTAGGTAGACAAAGATTATATTATGTGAAGCTGTAATTGAAAAGTAGGTTGTAATTGGTATCTTAGCACAAGATAGTAAGAGATGGAGGACTGCCTGAAACTGGTCGAGAGATTGCTGACACACACACACACACATACACACAAAACTTGCCCCAATCAAAGAGGAAACAGATACGATGCCATGGTACTGAGAAACGAATTTATTACGTTGAACATGGATTAATAATAAAAAAGAACTGTGAATAAAAATACTGAAGGCCCTATCTTGTTTAACTGCACGTGGCGACAACACAGAACAACAGGGCGGACTCGTCATCTGCCGTTGAGTTTCCTTTAAGGCAGCCTTTCCGCTTTAAAAACAGACTATAAGCGACCACTTGTGGCATGTGTCGTCACACCGCTGACAATATTACTGGAGAATACGATTACGCTGGGACTACTTTTCACCGAACAAATTAACGACGCCAAAAACACGGTGAGTGTGACAAAAATATGCTTTTTATTGTATCCAAACTCTCTTTTTCCCTCGCTTTACGCCATGTAGACGTCGAGGTCATTAGAGGCTGGTGTATACAAACTGCAACATTTTAAATATTATTGGTCCCGGGATTTTGTCAGTCTTTCCACTGTAAATTGGTGTATTAGTGAATCAACATTTCCACGTGTGTCATATATATCTGTTAATTTTAAATGGTTGCGAAATAGCATTTATGGGTAAAATGTCAGTGACAACTGTATACCATATGGCTTGTATGTCAGATGGGAGTACATTGCTTAAAATGTTAGTCCATATGTTTCCCCAACTTGTATCGATGAATATCGTTTCTATTATATTTTTTCGGCTGCTTGCGTCAGCGTTGAATATAATTTTTTGGTAATTTTTTCCAATTTTTCCTTTCGAGCTGCAATTATGCAACTTATTTCTTGAAAGAAGTCTCAAGTGTTAGAAGCTCTTGTCAATGTGAGCTGTTAGTTTATAATAATGAACTAACTATGCTGTTGTGATATCTTTATTTCTCTCGACTTTATTCATCGGTAGCAAGAAAATAACTTTAGTTTCGAAGCGTCCATTAATACTGAGCCATTTCTCGTTATTGATAGAACTATTGTATGGAAATTGACTTCGATTAATTTATCCTGACGTAAAATCATATATATAGCACGTTGAACATTCCGAATTATTTCTTTGAGTGACGCATAAACCTGCACAATGTAATTTAGCTTTTCAAAAATGAAGTACTCGTCGAGTATTTCAAGGATTTACACCAACTGATCCGATAAAAATGATGTAGCCTGGAAATCATTTACAAGATTGCAAGTGTGTTGCCCAAAACAATTTACTATCTTCGATTAGAAACACCAATTGTCTATTCGCTTTTCTAAAGAGTGTTGTTGACAGTAGACATAAAGTTGCTGCTTTTTAGTTGAAGCTAAAAATGGTTACAAATATTTCATTAATCATCTTGCAGAATGTTGGTAGGAACATTCGAGATTCAGAATTATTGCTAGGATATAAAACCATTTATATTTTTAATTACATTCGACTAGGTTTCCTGTGTTCTCTTATTTACTGATTAATGTTTTGACATAGGATAACTAAACAACTAAAAACAAACATAGCTGAAAATTCTTAACTGAAACCACCCTTGTTTGAACAAGGATTTGAGACGAAGAATATTTTAGTTAAAAGTATGAGAACTGATTGCTCGAAAAGATACACTTCTGTGGGTGAATTCCAATGGTACAACGACTAGACCTGCGGTATCCAGTTTTAGATAATTAAGCTTAAAGACATTAATAACTTTAGAGGCAGCATTCCTTATTTAATCACCTTTCATAAGCCGTTTCCTAATGTTGTTTTGGAATCTGGCAGCCCTTTCTAATATGATGAACAAGAATGAAAGCATCCAACCCTTCCTGCTTTGGTGTTTCACTTCTGATGCCCAGTTTGGAGTGCCGGCCGATTCCTGAAATATTCTTCCGTGTTTGACGTTGTCGGAAAACTGGCCAAGCTTCATCCACCACTTTCGTGCTCCGTCACGGTTGCTGGAAGTCTCATAAAGGTTTACGGCTCGCCGTAAACTTTTAAGGGCTTTTTAGCGAGTCTTAGCGGTGAACAAAGACGAAATACAAGCAGTTTATCGTTAATTTTTCGGTTAAGGAAAGCGTAAGTCATTAACTCAAAAAAGTTACTTGCTAAATTCTTGTCTTACAGTGAAAACGACTTTCAGTATCAACGTATGCAAGAAAACTTTGTTGGAAACTTAATTTCAGCAAACAGAACAACTCGTCTTCCCACGAAGATTGCAACTTAGTTTACTATTTAAATTAATATAGTCAACAAGTGGAACAGTTTCTTTTTGGTTTACCAATGCTCCCACGACGTGTTTAATTTAAAACTCCATTTTCTCCTCTCCAAGTTGATTGTTCTTATACAATTGCAAATCACGCATTTAATTATCTGTCAACAGATTTTATCCTTTGTTTTCGTGCGCAGTTTGTCCCTTCTGTTTCACCTTCTGTCACCTAACATTAATTCCCGGTTTCTGTCATTCCGTGGACCCATCTTAGGTTGACATTCAGGATTTTCAAATGTATATTCTTGACTTCAGTATTGCCAAGTGTTAGGAAGAAACAGCATAGCGGTCTGAACCTATGCAACGAACACGCTATTGTTCGTGGTACTATAGAGTTTATCCCTCATAATCTATGGATAATCGTAACTTCACAGTGATTGGCGATTACCTTGTTCGAAGTTAATAAAACCATTTCCCAAAACTGTGTTTAAGCCTCTTAAATGCTGCACCTCTTAAATTTGGAATAGTTCATTTTTTGCTTCTAATGTCTCTTGTTGTCATATATATTTGGTTATTGCGTTAGTTACTCGTTTTATTTCTGAATATGTATACTTTTGTCTTTCTTACATTTGAAAGTTTTGTTACTTTCTCTACTGATCCATGAATTTATCTATTTAATCTATAAACTAGAATTTTATCTCTTCTTTTCTGTATTCTGTGTGTTCAAATCATCCTCGTTTTAATTGCTATCATTGATTTTCGGAGAGAAACTTTTGAAAATATCTATGTCGTATTAATATACCTAACTTCTCTTCGTTCTATGTTTTTCCCTTGTGTTCTTTAATTTCAGTGTACACTTCCCATGTATGTTTTGCTTTCATTTAGATTCTGAATCTTTTTTGAAGCCTTAGCTGATCTCATAAGTATCTTTCTCTACTCGTTGTCTTTACATTTTTGTCTTCAGTTATGTTTGAATTATGTGATTTGGACGTAAAACAACATTCTGCTAGTTCTCAAACAACGCAGATGTAGTGAAGTGCTGTGTCATGTAATTTGTCATATATTTCACTACACTGTTAAATTAAACGGAACATAGACATTCTCTCCGACAAGTATTACATCTTCTCGTTTTTCGTTTTCAGTTCCGTTAACGTGATTGAGAAACCATCGCACACAGCTACGAATACCTTGTTCAATTTATGTACCGTTAAGTTTTATATAATCGAGATTTTTCAATACTTACAAGGCTCACTGTCCGTAAGATTACTACAAAGACAGGAATATCTATTGAACCTGACCAAGTAGCCTCAGTATGAACTTATTGTATAGTAAGAATCAGCTGCTAGGTGATCCAATGACCAGTACTCCATTGCAATAAGTAGATTTTAAAGTTATTTTAACAGATTAATAACAGGCTATGCAATGAGTAATTAAACAATATAGTTTATGTTTTATCAATGTTTGCTTTGACTTTATGTTTCTACCTCATTACAGTGCATGATGTTACAAATAAATATCTTCTTACTAACGAATGTGCTATGAAACTATTGATAGCTAAAAACTGGTTTCTATTTTTAGTAAAAAATATGGCGTACTAAGTTACTACTCTTAGATAAGTACTGCCAGTTGAAAATGAATGTACTTTTTTCTGAATACACTACTTATTAAGAAGCGTTTACTCAGATCATGAAATATGAATTCAAGGAAACAAAATAAGAATGTGGCAACAACTATGAAATACTAAGATTCAGACCTGATTGGAAACTGTTTGTATTGCTTTTAAATTAAGCGTACAAAATTTAAATACAGAGTTTTGGAGATATGACCAGGAATACAGCTTGTGGCATATCAGACAAAAAATTGTTCATCAGAAACAAATCATTTAAGTTATGGATATAATTGTGTCCCGAGAATTTTTGTTTTCTTCTCGCGTGCAGTATTTATATTTGCAAATATTCTTCACAATTGCACGGAATTCTGCAATTTTCATGTAGCATGTTCGAGAGTAATGCAGCATCGCTTCTAGTTGAATTTAGATTTATAATGTATTTTTAAGACTATCTTGTCCTTTTTCTACTGTGGTGTACGTGACAGTTAAAAATGATCGACATAAACGCGCAGGATGAACACAGAGCTTTAAAATTGTCCTGAATCGAGGTGATTGTGACTGAATCTTAGGAAAGAGACATTATACACTGCTGAGAGATAAAATTGCAGCAATCCTGAATTGATCTCGTGATAGCAAAATACACATGGGCAAGATCATTTTTTGAAAGCTGTTTTTGCTTTAATCAATAAAAATTCCAGTGCATTTAAAGCGCACTGACGCTGCCTTTTAGAGAATTTACAGCTTTTGCTACTAACGCATCTGAGTATCTGTGTCAGAGATGAGCAGTAAGTAAATTGAGTGTCCAACGTATGTGCCCTAGGTCATCGAAGGAAACAGCCCAGAGGTTCCCCCTACCTTAACTCTGCCCCTCCACTTTCTCCTCCTCCCCTCCCCCCCTCAACACACTGTCTGTCTCTCTTTCTCTTTCAGGTTTTCTCTTTCACTGTCTGACTCTCTCTTATTCTCCGTCTTTGTGTACATACCACTGAAGCAATTAGGACGTCCGTGGGACGGACACAGATAATAGCCTTCAGCAAATTGATTCAGTTAACCTTAAAATGGCATCAAGAGGTTACCCAGAAGATGAGGTGGTCTGTCTAGTGACGAACAGTTAGACTCGTCAACAAACTGACGGTAAAGTGCACAACAGAATCACGTCACTAATTTCAACATAGAAAAGGTGGGAGCATGGTTAGTGATAAAATAAGTGTGTGAAAAATCTGCAAGCTTACATGGATTCCTCAACATTATCACCCATCTTAACTTGAAAAATAAAATCTTTTGAAGGTCATTCACTAAATAGTACTCACAAATGATGATTTTATAGTTAGCATCGCATTTAACTTTCAATACATATCCAAAATACAAACTAACAAAAATGTTGTAAATACTGAATGAATTCAGGAGCGCGCACATTCGCCTTTGTATACTCATAATTCTCGTGCGTGTGTGTACAGGTACAATACAATCTCGACAGCTCTAGTTCTAATCAATTAGTTGTAAGTATTTGTGCACTTCATAATTTTGATGATACATTTTGATTCACAAAGTTTGGTATTTACGGTTCTTTAATCAAATTTTTAACTTGACAGGAAATCGAATTCGTGCGTATATTTCGATTATCTGGTTTTTACCAAAAAAAGAAGAAATTCTCCATTTGCTTGTTATATTGTAAGCATAAAACCATAATAATTGTGATTTTTTAATATTTTAATCATTATTGTGTGTGGATATTTTTTTAGTAGTAGTAGTAGTAGAAAAGCTCATAATGCATAAGTTTTGCGTCTTTGGATGCGATATAATTTTTATAACATAATTTCAATTTAATTATTTACCTGTTGGATGTCTGTTAATTTGTCTATTTCACGCATTGGTCTGCAGCAGTTGACGTACGCCTTACAATTAAATTAACTGTAGTTAATGTTCGTATGACAAATTAATGTGTCTGACATGGAAAAACCATTAAAAATGGTACAAAAACTGTTTGATAATATTTGCTTCACATATCCGTTTCATGTCATTAAGATTGTCTGATAAATCCTTGTTTTTAAACGTAGATTTTTTTTTTTTTGTAAATTAACTTACGGCGTACTGATAAATAAATTTGCATCATTTGATTTTTAGATTGTTATGACGAGCAACTTCTGGTGAAGTTTTATATTCCATAGTTCGAAAATACCGTTGACGTGTGTGGTTGTGGAGGGAAGTATTACACTTTTTATTTTTTTACTCATGACTTTACGCCTCGTCGCCGTCGAGGACATTAGAGGCAGGATGTAACTGGGAAGCAGGAACGAGTAGAAATTCGGCCATGGTCTTTTGAAGGAAGCATCCCGGCATTATCCTTGAGAACCATTAAAACTATTGAAAACCCAAATCTGGATTCCCAGACGAAGATTCAAACCGCCGCGCCGTCCTCGCGAATGCGAGGTTACGCTCGGCTGAACTATTGCACAAGTCGTCTTTGTAACAGTACAATCAGTTTTTTCTGTACCATTGCTATGCGACATGCTTTTCTGTTTTTTAATATACGTTAAATTAGCTAATTTTTATTAAAGTATACTGCGTTTTACTGTATTGTACATTGACATAAATACATATTCGTATTAACTCGTGAGCTGTGTATTCATAGACAGTAATTTTGATGCAATAATTAATAACGTCACTTATAACGTTGACTTGAGTGGTCTGGTAGCAATGTGGTTGAAGTTTTAATGGTTAAAATATAAGGCCATGGTTTCGAATCATGATGTGGATTGGAAAACTCACAGGCTTCGCTTTGATTATATAAGGTACACCAGAGAGCACCGTGGTCGGATTCCAAGTTGAACCACAATTCCATTCACAACACAGAACTGCGCGGCAAATCGAAACGTAAGAATTTACTTTTTTGTTTTTTTATTACTTTGGCTTTGAATTTACTACAGATCTCCTAGTTTAATTAGGTCATAAATATTAGTTCCAAACCAGTAATTATTAAGTTTTTGGATGCACATCATAATTATTCAACGAATAATACGTTAATCATAGAAACCGTCAATGCTTTGCTATTTCCCGACGATTGATTCATTTTTTAGTATTGTTCATGTTAAAGGCTCCTGTGGTCGTAACGGGATGACATCAGGTCTTTTATTCGCTGCACAGTTCGCGCTATCTTAACCGCTATGCTTTTTCTACAGGCGATCATAACTGCAAAAGTATTACAGGCGCAGAACGTTGTGCACAAACTGGACCTTCCATCCAGTGGTATAGCTATCTGAAGGCGGTGCCGTGCACCGGGGTCCCCAAGCTCTCAGGGGGCCCTCAAGCTGAGGGGGCCCCAAGCTTAGGTGGGAATCACAAGACTAGGTACAGCTGGAAAAAAAGTCCGCCCATATGGCCTGAGGGCCAAATAACTCGCTAGAATTCTCATCAAACCAATCGCCAACGATTTTTGTCAGGTGACACGGCATGTTGTTGTCCTGGAAAAGTCGATTGTTGTTTGCTAACCTGTAGGTAATAAATGGTTGCAGATGGTCACAAGTAGCTGAACATAACCATTTCGAGTCAACGTTTCGTTCAGCTTGACCTGAGGTCCCAGTCCATGCCATATTAACACAGATCATACCAGGATGGAGCTACCACCAGCTTGCACTTCCGCACAGTGCGTTCCTGACAACAAGCCTAACAAGGGGTTATAGCCTCGTGCGGTCTGTCTTCTTGTTCTACGGTAGTCAGTCCTAGGATTGGTCTGAGGCGGTCTTGCATTCAGCTCTACTCTCTGCCCTCCTCTTCATATCTACGTATTTCCTGCAGCCAACATCTTCCATTATCTGCCGGATGTATTTTAAACGTAGTCTTCCCAGTACCGGATTAACCACGTAGCAGGATGTAGCAAATGCCTTTGGCCTCGCGCCTTCTGGGGGACCTCGCGCCTTTTGGGGGGCCTCGCTCCTTCTGGGGGGCCTCGCACCTTCTGGTGGGCCTCGCTCCTTCTGGGGGGCCTCGCTCCTTCTGGGGGGCCTCGCGCCTTCTGGAGGGCCTCGCGCCTACTAGGGGGGCCCCGCACCTAGGCTAGATAGGTCTCTTCTTCACATTTGCTACGAGCCCCGTGGTGTCTTAATCCTGCCCTGGGTCTTCCTCGATATCTCTTTCCCTCTACAATTCCCTCCATTATTGTTTGTACTAAGCTCTCATGTCTTAAGATATGTCCAGTTAATATTGGCCTCCGCGTTTTTATACTCTTCCATAAGTTTTGAACGGGTAAGCGGGGTGTCATGTTCGTATGGCAATGTGAAATTCAGTGTACAGTATGTATTTTAAAAGCTGCAGAAATCACATCAGATGAAACATAAGAAAATAATTAGAATGGAATAAAAATTTCTTTGGCATATGCATTCAGAACGTCCGCTCCGTTGGCCTAGTTGGCTTCGGCACCATGATGGCGTCTGGTTGACAACGTTTTAGCTGGTTCGAGGCATGGTGGTGGAAGAATTGTTCATTATCAGTACTTGGCAGGCGGGGTAGGAGAGATGTTGCTTCATAATCATTACTAATTGTGAAACGAAGTCCTAGGTTACATCGGATATATCTCCGAACTTTGTACAGACGAAGTGCATACTATACTTTTGATTGATATTCGTCCGTAGGATGGGTGGTCCCCTTTGTTCCTCCCTCCGTTCATCTTTCATTCATTCACAAAGCAAGGAACACACAACACTGACCAAAATGAGCCACACAAAATAATAAGACGTGCATATACTTCCAACACTAGGTACGCAAGGGGAAACATTACTTTCAAAATTTCCGAAGAAAGCTACCACTCTCACCAGGGCAGCCACCATACCTGAGTCACCGGCTATTGGATAATCGTTATCAACATGTTTAGAAGGTCAGTTGGTTGTTACATTCCACACGTGCTGACTTACGCCTGCAAGACCTGGACAGTCAGTGAATTTACAAAAGAAAAACTTAGATCAACCCAATAACCATGGAAAGATTAATGTTAGGTTACACTAGAAAGGCTAGGAGGAAGCATTCAACATAGATCATTTACAAAGGCCACGCCACAGACATTACTCCTTAAACTAGCAGTGGGTCGCTGATGTTACCAGGGGGAGTGATTAAATCTGGCCAAAAACAGTTTTGGAGTTGTGTCCAAGAGATCATCAGAGACCAAGTGGAAGACCTCCAGACCGGTCGGACAAAGATATTCAAGCTGGGTTACTGGAGTTCGCTTGCCGAGAATTTCCCAAGACCGTTGAACCTAGAGCAGACTTTTCAAATTCTGTCTTGACTCACAACTCTAAGACACATCATTTCATGACTGAATTGGCTGGAGGTTGCGATTGTTCCATTAGCGACTATTTAGTGTGGAACATTTTCGAAATAATAAAATATTTACATGTTTAACTGTTTTACTGAAATATTTACGTAATACAAGTAGATCCTTCAAATGAAGGTTGTTGTACACTGCGAACTGAAAACCCTTAGGCAGTTTACTCGGTGTCGCCCTGATGAACAGTATCTGATCAAAAGTATCCGGATACCACTACGTATTGAACGCTACGTTGACCCGTCAAGAGAAGCAGTAACAGCAAAACGAATCGGTAAGTACGTCTCAGTGACTTGGAACGAGAACTAGTCAATGGATGTTACAAATCCATCAAAGAAATTACATCCCTTCTAAAGCTGCCCAAGTCAACTGTTAGTGACGTCATTGTGAAGTGGAAACGTGCAGGAACAACCAAAACTAAATCAAGAACTGGCAGATCTCATTTCATGATTGACAGGAATCGTCAAGCATTGCGGTGGGTGATTGTAAAAACTCTAAACGAATGATTTGGAGTGATGAATCACGCTGTACTCCGTGCCATTCCGATGGATGGGTTTGGTTTTAGCAAATGGCTGGGAACGTTGCTTGCCATCATGTGTATTAACAACAGTGAGAAATGGAGGAGGTGGTGTCATGATATGAAGGTGATTTTCGTATTTTGGGTGTGGCCTGTGGCCCCCTATTCAATCTAAGAAAATTCTAATTGCAGAAGCATACGAACACATTCAAAATCATTCAGCACTACGTACGATAGAGAGCCAGATCAGATACGACGCTTGTTTGCATCAGCATGACAATGCACCCTGTCATAAATCTGCATCTGTGAGGCAATGCTTTGTGGATAATACCATTGCTGAAATGGATTTTCATGCCCAAAGTCCTGACCTGCAACACCTTTGGGATCGTTTAGAGCATTTTCAGACTCCAGCGGCCAACATCACTACCTTCTCTGGTTTCTCTGGCGTCATAAATGGAAAGGGTGGACCCAGCACACTTTAATATCCAATAATAGGGAACATAACACGGGTAAAGTCTAAGTGCCGCTTCAGATAGGTGTCAGGATACTTTTGATTAGATATTGTATAGTATATTAAAATTCAGCAAATAAAAAATAAAAACTCACTATCTACCTTTTACGAAAAGTAGTTAGAGAAAAATGAGCTACAACTTTTCAGAACTATTTCACTCGTATTTTCCCTTACTGTCATATAATGTTATTGAAACAATACTCGTGTCTTTGATTAATCAAGAAATATGTCAGTTGTTTATGTGAACTAGTACCGTAAAACGCGACGTAAATTAATTGAGTCAGTCACATCGACTCGCTATCAAGTTTTAAAATTTCCAATCTCAGGGACTGAATGATACAACTCATTTTAAAGGCGTTAATGAAGTCATTACGGCAATTAACTTACAAGCATATTATGTTTGGATAATAGCTTACGCTGGCCAAGGGCTGCGGAGCCTCTCTACCCCAAAAACACATTTCGGCACTAGCCAGCATTCATACCTCTCGATTCCACTTGCGTGCTACAGAGAAACAAAGAAGAATGTGAAACGAAAAACTGAGATGAAATATATCCTGAAAAATAATTGTCGAGCTTAAAAATTTATACATTCATGTTGCCGTTATTACTTTGACGTTTTAATTTCCGCATTTCAATCACAATCAAAACTACTACAACTTTACTTAAAGAACTAATACTCTACATGGAACTCGTTTCCTTGTGAATATGGAAAGTTTTTAGTGTTTCCTGCTACGACAATATTGATGCAACAGAATTACCTTTTAAAATAAGATTTGCTGTTACGAAATGTTATTTCTGTTTGACCTTCAAACAAGGGTGATATTAGTGTGTCAGTAGGTAAGGTGGCGTGAAAACATAAAAAAAAAACAAAAAAAAAAAAAATGATCAATGAAATTTATCAGAGTGCTTCTAGAGCTCCAAACAAACACCATCAGTACTTAGATATGTCATTGTTCGAAGAAATTTGTCCTTTAAATGGTGATACTTGGCCCATTTCAAAACCATTCTGCAATGGTAATTTATGGCTTCTTCCTTTGTAGTGATGTTAACAAACGATCTTTATTTCCTATGTAAGAAAAAAAGAATGAAGAAAAACCCTAGTATCGATTAAAAAAAATATAGATTCAGGGTTTGGGTTGAATTCATAGGGGGGGGGGGGGGGGGGAAGGTGTTGGGCCCTTTGAGACGTTTTTTGTAGTGCGTGATGTCGATCTTTTTCCGTGAAATGTTAATTTATTTTTCAACATTCTCAGAATTGTATGTCCGTTTCAATTGTCTGCATCATATTTCTTATTTGGAGCTTTCACGGGGAATGGTTTAAATATTTTAAACAACATAAGTATCATCACGTCTAATAATTAAACTGACCGAAGTACATAGTCAGTAGGAAAATCGGTACATTATATTAATTCCTGAAACCAATAGGCAGATTGCACACTAAGGAGATACTGAACAGCTTTGCAAACAAGATTAGACTTTAAAATACTTGTAAGACATATATGCATACGTTGGTACAATTGAGATGGGAGTGTGTTTTATACAAAGCACTGATAATTTTCTACATGTTTCATAAACCACTGATTACTGTAATCACTTTTAATAATGACATCTTTATAGAAGGCTTTGGTTTGAGATGAGTCGTTCATTCGCAGATAGGTTGGTCACAGAATGCATCTTTGACATGAGATTTTCCGTATTAATGATCCTTATTTTTCATTGCGCATAAGCTTTGAAGAATGTTACAGCTAGAAATCTGGAATTGTGACATTAACATACCGTAATGACTGCAATGTTGTCCATCATTGTATATATCAGGTTCGCGCTTAAATGCTATAGTATACGACACGAGACATCTTGGTTTCACTCAAATCTTAATTTCTTGCTTTCGTAATTCTTGAATTTCGTGTTAAAAACAGGTTAACCTTATCTAAAATCGGAAAGTTTAGAGAAACAAAGCTGTAGTTTTTTATTTAAGTGAAAATACTGTATCATGGATATACATACTATCAATCCAGTTTTAATATAGTATAGTATAGGGTCAACATACATAGGATGTGACTGTGTGTTTAAAGGGATACAAATAAAGCTTTAATATTTCTCTCTCACTGGTGTCTCAAATAAATAAGTTACCTCTAGTCACTTGCTGCCTCATTATATTTCCAGTATAAGTTATTTATTTTTACGACAGCAGAAAATTACCAAAAACTATCTATTTTAAAACGAATTCCATAGTAGGAGACAGTAATTTTGCACCCACTTTTACTTCCTATCAATATATTTATATTCAACCTTCTGAGTGACTACCGTTCAGCAGAATTCATTGTAATAGATAATATTTCCCTATATTCAAGAGAATTTTTTTTTACATTACATTACAGTTGATATGTGTTAGATTTAAAATTTGTAAATTTCTACAAAACGGTGTTGACAGGTGTAACATTAAGAACTGTTTTTGCAAATTTCTTCAAGAAGCAACTAAAAGCAAGAGAAGCTGATAAACGCGTGGGCGTCTGAGTTTCGTCATTAAGGACGATAACGAGCGTTGCACTGAGCCCCGTCGGACGAGAACGGTACTAATAACAGTTACTACACGCCAAACCTGCGTGCAGTCACGATTTCATTCACTTTATAATTTACAAATGCCCTAGCAATTATTTGTCATTAAAACGTCGTTAGTCTACAGTAGAAATACTAGCTCCTCTCCTTCGACTTGCGAAATACTAACATCAGTGGCGAAAAGTTGGCAGTTTGTGTCGAAGCTACATTTAGTGTAGCAGACGTGACGGTAACCCACCTTGTTTCACTTTAAAGGTCATACTTTTTAGGAAAGGCAGCCTGGATGCTGCGACGTGCTACGTAAGTTTTTTGTACCTTTGGTGAGATGCACCTACACAATCGGCATAGAAGTGGTACCGTTTGTGAAAGCGGTTAGGGTTTAATTAGCTAAGACACCTTCCAATCATTGTTTGAACAACATCGCTAGGTAAAGTTATCAGCTATTTTTATGACAATATAGTGGATATAGTAAAAATAATACGAATTACGTTTTTGGCAGTCAGGTACCAAAAAGCTTTTTGGTCGCCGATGTCACAGAACTTCAATTTGCCAAGTAACCCGCCTGTCGTGGCTTGCCTAACCTAATCCTGCAGTGCAACTGGCGACATTCTATTGTTTTTCACTTAAAGTTGATCCAGCTGAAGAATGAGCAAAATCAGGTATTAGGTGCTTAAAAATACTTACCGCAAAGCGCTGAAATGCCATATATATCCTATGGCATCCATACACATTAGTTGTAAATTGTACATATTAAACGTAATATAGATGATGGATTCTGAATCGATGTAGGTACAGTGCATAAGGAGCATGAAATTGGCGCATATTTAATTCTGTAAGGAAAGAAAACTCCTTGTATTTCAACATTGTTTTCCGTATAACGAAATCGACAGGAACACATTTCAAAATCTACATGCGATCGTTACACTGTCAATAGTTTCATCAATATATCTTCGCCCTGTGGCTTAGACTAATCCGCACTGAATGAAATAGTAAAATAAAATGTTATTGTTATTAAGGTTATTTTTTCAACATTTAAAGTTCTTTTTACTGTGTGGCCTGTTTTGAAAATTAAGAGATATGTTATGAAGTTAAATTGTTCTGCTAGCAGTGTCTTCAGAACAGCAAATAGAACGAACATTGTAACGTTTTAACATCTGGTTGTTGTGGGCCATTTCCTCAATTGCGATAAATAATATTTATATGAATAATTACGCCTATGCAATTGAATATTTGTTTATTTCACCGAACGCGTTTCACTTCATATCTGAAGCATCTTCAGCGGTTCGTTCTGTGGGGTATTTTTACATAAATTAGTTTCTTATATGCTAATTTGTACATGGGGCTTATGTTAATAAATATATACAATTCTACTTACAATTTTCCATCAATTAAAGTATTTGGCATAGATTATGCCGGTAATATCATTTTGCATCTTCATTTTTGTGAGTATCAAGTCACTTGCACTGAGAACTGAATTTAACATTTATTCTGTGTGTTGTACTTTCTTACGATAATTACCGTGTGTGTTTACTGTGGTGTATTTGGCATGGCGGTAGGTTTGTTTATCGTTTGTCTTCTGTTTCCTTGGTGGATGGGGCGCTTTTGAATATACGTTTGTGTTCAGATTAGTGTGTTTGGTGTATTTTTGGTTATATCTTTTGAGGTGGGTGTTTGTGTTTCTTATTTTCTTTTAAGAACTGTGTACAGTGTTGGGTCCGTCAGGTTCGTGTATTCATTTATTATGTTTTTTCCTTCTGCCAGTGATTTTTGAATATGGTAATTTTTTTGAAAAGTTAGTAGTTGTGGTTTACTGTTGTTTATAGTTAGTATTTCCATTTTTGTAGGCTGGTGATTGTATTCTAGTAGGTGCTCTGCGAAAGTTGAGTGGTTATTATATAATATTACTGTAACGTTTTATCTTAATTCATAGTCTTCTGTTTCATACTGCTTGAAATTACCGCTGTTCTAACCTTAAAACTTTAAAACTTTTACATAAAGACAAACGTCCTACATTGGAGTTCTCCTGCATCAATGTTTCTGCCGGATTCATTGCTACGATCAGAGATTCAGTTGTGTCAATCCTCGTTTTCTTTTATTCACGAGTTCTTATATAGAGCAGGATGAAACACAGGATGGAAATTAGTCGGTTGGAATACTAACATGATGAGAAAATACTATTTGTTTCTTTTGTGTTTCAGCTGCCGGGGCGCAATAGAAAGTTGGCCATGTAAGAGTAGCAAAGTCCATTTCCTCAGGGGAGAAATGTCTGGACTTGCCTTAAGGAGGCGACCCTTTGTGAGACCCGGCTTGGGGTGCAGACTGGAACTGACCCTGCATAGGAAATACTTACCCTCCTGACGTTTGTAGTCATTGTTTTCCTCGGAACTAAAATAAGACCAGCCATCTAAAATAACAGGTAAGCCTTTTGTTTAAGTTGATCTCAAGATATGAATAACCAATTAAGAAAACAAAAAACTCTGTAAAGTAAATTACATACGGTACAGAGCTATTTCTGTATTGGCGGCCAATGGATTATATAATACTTTTGGGAACATAAACAGAATAAGGGAGGGAGATGTTTTTAAAAATTGTAACAATCAGTCATTGGTATGTTTCAATTAATTATGTACTGTATATGAATCTTAGCTGTCCAAGATGGCTAGTTTTCAAATTATTCAATTCCATACAGACAACGTTTCCTATAACTAAATTTTCAGGTTTAACAAAATAGAGAGCCGAAGAAGACAGCAGAAAATACTGTAATACTGTTTGTTCATAGATAAATTGCTGTTTCAGAGATGCAACCAATTACGCCTACGCATCTAAAGAAAAATTCTATAGTTGAAAGACAAAAATATTCATTATAAGATGCTCTGAATATTGTAGTTACAAATACTCATTATCTCACATTTCATTTAAGCAAAAATTTTTATCTGTTAACTATTGTATAGTATCACCTCTACGAAAATATCGCGTATGGAGTAAAAGATTCCAATAGAACCAACTTTCGCCACCAAGTATGAATATAGCAAGCAGAAATCCCTGAAACTACAGAAAATAATACAACGTAGTATGGCATTAAAGATGCAAAATTTTCGCAAGATCACTGTTAAGGAAGGTGGCAAAGTCATTATAAAGAAGAGTAAACGAGTGAGAATATATAAAACAGAAGGGAAGAACAAATATTCCAAGCAGAAGAGAACATACTGCCAAATGGCGAAAAAGAGTGAGAAATTGCTTGTTATAGATTCAGTGAGCAAGTAAAACGTCTAGCGTTTGAATCGCTGCTACCTGGACCTCCGACATTCTTGCAGCGGGTCACGGTTACCGTTAGCAGGAGGGTTTGTGAGCACAATGCACCCCCGAATTGTACCCCTTGGCCCGGGCCTGTTCCGCCGGATTTCGGGGAGGGTCCAGCGAACCAAAAAGAACCTTTCAGGCCTGGGTGTGCCAGTAGTAGTACTGGACGTGTAGCCACAGCCACCCCGTCGACAGTTCCTTGCTTCCAACGTACGTATTTCTGGATTCTTATTTCACGTCTTACAAATTAATACTGAAAATATCTTCGCTTTCAAAAATGAAAACGTTTTGTTCAGCCTGTATTTGGTACACGGGTTTCAGTACAAAAAACTCATGACAAGATTTCAATAAACCTAAGATATTTGATTCCATATTTTTTTTTATTTTTTTTACTATTAGCATTCTTTCAACTGGAAGAAAAGATACTTATAAATAAACTAAATAGGAGTTTACCTCGTTGCTACAGTCAACGCACAAATTTCTGAATTCATCGTATACAAGACCTTCTAGTTATTGACTAATTCTTTTCACTTCTAAATTGAGATGGAAAATTTGTCAAGGCATTGTAATAAATCAACTTCTGGACACAAGAATCCCTCTAGAAGTGTACCGTATAAACATTTTGTAGTTTTCAATCAGTCGGAGGTTACATCTTTTCTTACCACCCACTGAGTATAATTTACAATCCATTAGCTTCAAATAAATTTTTGTGATCGCGATTGTAAACAAGACGTTAATTTATATGAATAATTAATATCACTCAAATGCAACTGAATTTGTTTATTTCTTATTTACTTTTCCGGACGCATTTCAGTCAACCCATTTTTGAAATATGAACAGTGGTTCTATCAGCTGAGTGTGTATACATGTAATAAATCAGTTTTATGCCACAATTTACAAAACAAAGTTATGGTATATAAACTTACTTGCATTTTCTTCGTTTCACATTTGTTTGTATTTATACACAATTCCCAGCGTTAATGGTAAATAAGAAATGAACAAATTCGATTGCATTGGAGTGATATTAATTAGTAATAAAAATTTATTATATGGTAATTGAGGAAATAGTCTACAAAATCCAGTTCTCAAGAGGTTAGTTCTTGATAAACATGATTTACTGAGTCTTCAGAAAAAGTGTAAACTTTGGTGCTGGAATATTTCCACAACCACAACTCCACAACTGTTTTTATTTTTTGGTCTTCACTCAAGCCACATTATCAATTAAGAGCGTACTTTTTCGGAATTGTGAAAGTCGCGCGTATGTGACAGTTCAGAGCCAATAGACAGCAGAAGCAAATATCAGTGAGATATTAATAAACTGCTTCACTGGCGTGGGTGACTTTTGTTAAGTAACTATTACACTAAACAAATAAACAATTGATGCAAATGAGGAGGTTCTTCTTCTATCCTGTTACAAACCACCAATCTTTACATTTATCGTATTCGCGAAATTTTCGCGCGGACCATCTAGTATGTATTCACAGTATTGAAACATGTTCAGTACTTTTGACCACTCATTATTGCTAAACTTATAAAATCAGGAAATATTTTCTGAATGGCTGTACTTTTAACTAGTTACTTGTTAAGTATGCCCTTTTATCTGTGGTATCGTGGTACATACATCCTTCTTTTCTCTCTTCTAAGGATTTTTAGCTGAACGATAGCAGGTTTTTATTGTGACAGATGAAACAAAACGGAACAAAAGAAAGGTGGTGGACTGAGAGCAATGAAAATATGGTGCCAAGTACAACTGCAAGCCGAGTGTGTTATTCGGTATGGAAATAGTTAATGGCTGTTAGGAGCGCGCGCATTCCGCGGGCCGCCTTTGTGCCTCTTCTCCTTTCACGGTTCTTCTGACCTGGCCTTGCCAGGCTGCTAAAGAATTCTTTTTTCTCCGTGGCCGTGTGCCCCTTTTCTCACATGGGCCTCCGTGACCCGGTGACAGCGTAGGAACGCCCTCCCTTCCGTCCATTATTCTCTGCCCTTCAAGGGCCACACCGCGTTTACTGAGTTTTTGTGGAAAACCAACGCTAGGTGATAGGTTCGCTAAGATGTTATAGTGGCCATCTCTTGTTGCCTGAGACAATTATCAATCATCAATAACGTTCCGTATTTCAGTAGGTGTTTCACGGTACATCTCGACAAACAGACTTAAGTTATATTGGCATTTCTGAAGTTAATTCCATATATTTCTTTTTACGTTTCGCCGTTGTCGAGGTCATCTGAGGTGGGAAAGAACTGGAAACAAGGATGGAATGTGGCCATGGCCTTTTTAAGGGACCATTCCGACATTCGCCTGAGCAATTTCGGGAAAATATGGAAAATAGAAACCTGGACAGCCAGATGTGGATTCGAACCTGCGTTCTCCAGCGTACCAGCATCGATAGCTGCCGTTCACCCACCGTGCTCGATTTAAATTTTCCTTGAGATGATCCTCGTTTTCTAAAAATTATATATATTCTTTTTTTTTTCGGAGTATGCGCTTTCTAAAGCTTACATTTCTGTCACTTTGCAATTACTATCAACAGCAAACTGTCGAAAGTTAAAGAGTAAATTTAAATTGATTACAAAAATTACAACTCGGTTTACGATTATCGTAGAAAAAGTTAAAATCAACGTATTTACTGCACAGAGTTTTTTATTCAGCATAAAGAGAGGTAGCCACATACTGTTTGAGATAGCACAGGCGCTTCTCGCAGGATTCTTAGTTGCACTTCACCGCTTTAAACACAATATAAACGAATATATTGGACTGGTTTGATGCAATCCTCCATCCCTTCCTATCTTGTGCTAACAACTATATGTCTACATATCCCTTACAATCCACGTCCTCAATTATCTGCTTCATATATTCTAATCTCTATCTTCCTCTACAGTTCTTGCCTTTGACTATTCCCTCCACTAAGAAATTAATCAATCCAGCATTTCTCAAAATATGACCTACCAGCCTGTCTCTTCTTTCTGTAAGCTTCATCCTCAAACTTCTTTCCTCACCCATCATTTCCAAAACTCCTTCATTACGTATTTTGCCTGTCCACTTAATTATCAGGATTCTTCTGTAGCATTACATTTCAAATTTCTGTCTTTCTGGTATTCCTAAAGTCCATGTTTCACTAACATAAAGTACTGTGCTCCACACATAGAATTTTCAAAAGTTCTTTCCAGTTCCTAGATGAATGATTGAAACTAAAAGATTTCTCTTTTTCATGAAGGCTTCTTTTGCTAGTGCTATTCTGCTTTTAACATCATTCTTGCTTCGGCATCCGTTGTAATTTTGTTTCCCAAGTTGCAGAATTCACTTACTTCTCCTATTGCATCCGATCCTACTTTTATATTTAATCCACTAGTATTGGTATCATTTCTGCTACATTTCATCACTTTGGTCTTGCTTTGATTTATATTCAATCCAAAAACTTCCTTCAGTATTTGTTCATGCCATTCAGTAACTTCTCAATATCCTCAGCCCATTCTGCTAAAAAAAAAATAATGTCACCAGCAAATCGTAGCATACTGATTTTTTTCTCCTTTAACACATATGCCACTTGAAATTTTTTTCCCTTTATTCTTCAATATATAAGATAAATATTAACGGGAATAGACTACAGCCTCGTCTCACACCCTTTTTAACTGATGCATGTCTCTCGCGATTCTCTACTTTTAATATAGCCACCTGATTCTTATATAATTTATAAAGTATTCTTCTGTCTCGATATTTTAGACCCGATTTCTTTAAAATTTTGAACATCTTGTGCCACCTAACATTATCAAAAGATTTTTCTAAATCAACAAATGCCAAAAAGTATTTTTAGTATTTTTGTTTTTCTTGATCCGCCCTGCAAGTATTAATCTTAAAGCCAGTATTGCTTCCCCTGTACCACGATTTTTCCTAAACACAAACTGATCTTCACCGATTATGTCTTCTACTAACCTTTAAATTCTTCTGTATATTATTCTGGTCAGTAATTTTGAAGCATGTGATGTTAGACTAATGGTGCGAAAATTCTCACATTTGTTGGCTTGTACTTTCTTCGGAAGTGTGAAGATGATATTTTTATTAAAGTCAGTTGGAATTTCCTCTGTTTCATAACTTGTTGATATCAGCTTGAGTAATCTTCCGATTCCTTCTTCTCCTAGAAGTTCTGCAGGGATCTCATCTATTCCAACTGCCTTATTTGCTTTCGAGTCATTCAGAGCTCTATTAAATTCTGTCCTCAAAACAGGATCTCCAAAGTCATCAGTGTCGACATCGCCTTCCTTTTCCGTTACGCTATTGTTCAAGTCGCCCCCTTCATACAGTTTCTCAATGTATTCCTTCCATCGGTTAGCTCTATCGTCTGAGCTTAAAAGTGGTTTCCCATTGGTAGCTTTAATGTTCTCACATCTTTTCTTCATTTCTCCAAAATTCTGTTTGATCTTCCTATATGCAACATCTACTTTACCTATGGCCATTTCCTTTTCTACTTCTTCACACTTTTCTTGTAGCCATTTTTCTTTTGATTTTTTTTGCATTTCCTGTTTATTTGATTTCTATAAAGAAGTGGTAGTAACTTATTATTATTTTCGACATTATTTTGTTTTCAATGCAAGCGGATAGTGACTGTTGTAGCAAAATAACTGATCCACAATAAGCGTTCAGCTTAACTTCAAATCCTGGGGGGAGGGAGGAGAACAGAAATTTTTAACAGTTCTTCTTAATCATAGGAACTATGCGCGGTTCTGAATCCACATGAAACTGTAGGTCCAGTTTCGACAAAGGTGAAAATAGGTGTGTAGGGAAATTACCACCGGAGAAAGCGCTTCATCTATTTTTTTAAGAATCCTTTCTGTAATAATTGTTTTGAGAGTAATATTATATTTCATAATTCTTTATTGAAACAGATTTCATCCCCAAACGAATATATGAAAATATTCCTCTCTTATTTCAGATCATTACTTCAGAAGATGCTGATGTTTTATGTTCTTTTACCGGTGAAAAATAGCTTTCTTGAAATCGTTTAAAACATTTTTTTTAATGCGTCAACACCATTTTGTTTGACAATAATCAATTACTGTTTTTACAATTTCATTACTCTCCCAGATGCTGAACGGAATGATACTCGTTATGGCTCTCTTAAACTATTATTTCCTTATTATTAAAAAAAATTAGTTCTCTGCTCGATTTCATCCGTTGTTAATTTTTATACCTGCTAACCTCACATTAACTTGTACATAAACTCCCTATTGATAAATTTCTGAAGTGGGTGGTTTCTGATAAAGCTGCATCTCATCTAATATCGTTGACCTAGAAATCATGTTTCTACCGTTGGTCTTTTGTGACAACCTTCCACGTATGCCTCTGTAGGTAACATAGCTTGATCAATCATGTAGCACAATTGCTGATTGAAGTTACAGCAGCCTTCTTTCAATATATATTGCATCTACACCATGCAGTCGTTCCTAATACACGTGATGATAATGAAGCATAGAATCGAAGCAGCATATAATGCTTCAATAAACAACTTTACAAAATTTATCCTCATACTTTTTAATACCTCCAGTTACGTTATTAATTCATTTTTTTACACTTTTATAATGGTCTAACACAGTGTTTCCCAACCTTTTTTGGGTCATGTCCCACTTTTAACATTTTTTTGCCCCCCCCCCCCATACATAATTTTGAATAAAAAAATTATTTGTTACTAAAGAAACTGATATAGGATGGATTTTGAAAGAAAACACTTTAATATTGTCATAAAACACAGTAAGTAAAATTAAAAAACATATAATGAAATACTAAAATTCAAATTCAAAAGATTTTTAATAAAGATTTATTATGGCAATTTAGTGTGATCCCTTTAAGATTTTTTTTTTTTTTTTGCTATGTTTTGTACCTATATCTAGCACTGCATTTAAATAAGCCGAAGAGAAAGCGGTAAAGTCGTATCAAGTCAATTTCTAAATTGCCCCCCTAAAATAACCAAATTGCCCCCCTGTGGGGCGTCGGCCCCACGTTGGGAAACACCGGTCTAACACGTAGTTTGTTATCAACTTATTAATATATCCGAATAATTTCCTTTAACCTAAATATGTTGTCTGTCTAACATCTTGCCTTTTTGCATAAGCAATATTAATGTAGTAGATTTAAGTATTTCTGCGTATTTCCTTTAGCTACATGCGATGGATTCTTCGTGGATACTGAATTTAACTGTATCGGCTTCTATGTGTGTTATCGAATCTGACAAATGTACCTTTTAACATTATTGAGTTTTATTCGTAGCCATGTGTGGCATAGATCTGTACTTACATTATCAAATTGACCGTTTCTTAAGATTTATGTTCAGTTACTTCATCACATCATTCTGTAGTCATTTTGTTAATTGTTCTTTAAATTACCTGTGCTGTATTTACCATTCCTTGGAATAATTTATATACATGTTTTGTAGTTGTACTTTAAAATTATAATTTCTTCTTTTAGTAAGAAGATGTAACACATCTGTAAATTTTTAAGCAAAAGTTTTTTGTAATACGGCAGCCTCACTTATAAATTTTATTTGAAAGTTATTTTTGTCAGCTGCAGCTTAAGCAACAACTGAAGAGTTCTGCGCGATTACAAAATAAATTTTATAAAATATTATTCTAAGAAAGTATTTGTATTTTGCAGAAATCATGCGTTTCTACATTATTTAATATGATAGGTATAGGGTATAACTTCTAGGAAAATAAATTATTTACTATAGTAAATATTTTTCTAATATATGGTTGCCACTAAATAATTCTTTTACATTAAGTATAAGTAAACAATAGTCACTGGTATATATACTATAAAGAACTTAGGCTCATAATGTTTGATAATAGTGATCTTGGTTACTTAATATCACTTCTAATCTTTCCGATATTTGAAATCTTGCAACGTTAGCATTTTTTACCATCCTCTTTTACATTGTCTGGATTACAGGTTATCGGTTTTAGTCATTATACAGTTATAAAATATTATGGATGATTATGAAACTCAGTGCTGGATTTCCCTTTAGGCTGTATAGGCTCCAGTCTAGGGGCGGCAAATTTCCTACGGTGCCCGCTTTGCTAAGCCGTCAAATTTGTGTGTGATTATAAACATAATAGAAAAACATATAGTATAAATTTTCATTTAAGTGGTGACATCTAGTAGTGAAGTGACAAACTCGGAACAATTAATAGAAAAGAAAAATACGTTTACTATCAATTTTCATTTATGTAAGTGGTGACAGTGAACAATTAGCTAAATTATTAATTTAATTCTTCATTAGTTTCCTGACTTTCTATCTTGTTCAACGCAGTCTGTAGCCCGTCGTCTATTTCCGAAGGAAGACTCTATAGACAGAGGTATGTTTCTGCTGACAGGCTTACATTTCATGATTTCTATAATAAAAATACTTAAGTATGATCTAAGATTTCATTGCCAATCTGGATGTTGAAAGTTCCCGAGCGCTCGAAAGTCCTAGTTTTATTGAAAAAATCATTGAAAAGTCAATGATTTTTTAAATTTAACTCGTCATTTCTCAGCTAATAATAAATTAAATTCTTTAAAATTTTTAAGGAACATGCATTGGACTA
The DNA here is from genome assembly GCA_031002005.1 of Vandiemenella viatica. Taxonomy (NCBI): domain Eukaryota; kingdom Metazoa; phylum Arthropoda; class Insecta; order Orthoptera; family Morabidae; genus Vandiemenella; species Vandiemenella viatica. The sequence goes on from JARYHS010008074.1 coordinate 293,577,684, forward strand.
TGCCGAAACCGGTATTCTGATTGAAATTAATATAAATTATAATCGTTTAATAATAATTGATTACAAATCAGAGCGTACGTTTCATCTAATAAGATTGCGCAGAAACTTCAGTCAAATTCGTTATTTGATCTCTCCAGACTTTTGAGGAAGCAATCTCTGTGTATCATTTACACGAACATGGATATAGTTCTCCGCATAGCATTTTGCACTCCAGCCACAAATTGTTCTGGAGAAACAAAACGAATGAAGAATTACCAAAGGTCTTCATTATCTCAAGAAAAACTAAACTCTTTGGCTCTTCTTTATAAACCAGAGATAATGAACACCATAAACTATGATGATCTTATAGATGACTTTGCCAGTCAAAAATCCCGCAGAAAACTATAATTATGTATTACATTTTTTATTTTCTTGTTTCATAATAAACATTCATTTTTCTTGTTTCTATTTTATGACTAAATCTGAATACTTTCAAGTAATGAAGTCACTCTTAATATATATCCATTCACATATACATATAATCGTTTGCTACCTAATAAAGGTAATACAAATTAGTGATTAGTATAAGTATGAAGGAGAAAAGGGCGGCATAAAATGAACAGCCCTTATGAAACTCAACACATTATACAAGATTGTTATTTGGGAAATTGATTGATTTTGAATTAACTGAAAATCTTTTTATATACTACTTTGTAAAGTTTGCATTTAAAAAATCCGTCAATGCTCATTCAGCTATTTAACTTTCAACAGTTTATATGCGAATTTCAAGTTTCTGTACTAAACTGAACCCTCTTCAAAATGTACGCATCATGCCAAAGCCCGGGAAAACATTATAAATAGCTACAAAACAATATAAATATGAGTACCCGGAACTGGAAACTAAACAAACAGTTTTTTAGATAACGAAACCCAATAAATGTGCAGTGAAATTAAAAGTGCTCTGTTCTGATGGATGGCTGTAGCTGTTTCCGTAACAGACAAGACAGGAGAATCTGTTAAAATGAGTGTAAATATTATAATGATAGAGTGAATTATAGCTCGCTGTGTTTGGCCCGCGCAGCAGTAGTGGGGGAAGTGGCGGGGGTGGGAGCCATGCTGGAATGGTGGTGGGGATGATAGCGGCGGGGAAGGAGGGGGCGGCAGCAGTCCACCACTGATATCGCGGAATTTTTGTAATTGGCCTAGAGACTCTTTAATATGGTAAGTGACGCTAAATACACGGTTATACATAATCACCAGACAAGCCTGACGCTGCAAAGAGACAGGTGAGGGATACAAGGCAAACAAGAAAACTCCTATGAGATATTTGCAGGCTGGCCAGCCGGCCGTCGAGATTGCCATTTGAACGATCTACTTCGATCACTCTAATTCCGCCACGCCTCATAAATAACATCAAAGGACCACTAATGGAAACAGTGCCAAGTCACTCATTCCGTTCCCGTCCACACAACTTCTGTACCGGGATCAAATGTGTTTAAATTCTGTATAATGTTTTACAAAGCTCCTGTCGTTTTAGCTTTCTACGCAAGCTTAAGTAAATCCGACAACTTCACTGCTGTTTGTTTGTGGATACACCACTAACAAGCATACGTGAAAAACAAGCGTTGTTTCTTTACTCTTGTACGTTCTATCATATTAACAGTGAGTAAAAAAAAAAGAGGCTAAGATGATATGTACTTGCAGCTTGTCATAATTACCAAGAATTTCGTATTAACAGGAAGGAATTTGTATTAAGTGTAGTGGATAGACACTATAAGAGATAATATAAATTTATTATAAAATCTCAACTAGTAATAGTAGATAAATTTTGTTTATTTCATTAAATATAAAACGTATTACCTTCCACTGATATTAGTTTGACGTTTAAGTATTTGTAATCCAAAATGCAGTACCTAACTTCGTTCGTTTGTTACTTACTGATAGCTTCCCCCTTAGATGTTATTATAAATGTTTATTTTTCCTGATTATAACAGAGAGCTGATACTCTGATATATAATGCACATGGTATTGGTCAGTCACCATCTGCCGTTAATCGCAAATGAAATTTTTAGCCGTTGAGCTGATTGCATGAATACTGTCAAAAATTTAATATATCCATTGAAAGAAGTTCTTACGTCCCTTTTATATATAATTAAAAATGTGTACGAGCGTAATCCGAGTACATGTCGTCCTCTGACCTAGATGATGATGTTGTCGGCAAGATCAATTCTCTCATCAAGAGAGTAAAAACGGAACTCTTATGGATTCGTTCATTTGTCCCACTGCCTGGCACACCCGCAAAAATACTGAAATTCTTTAGGTTAACGCTACTTTAGATTATGTAAACCTTGACACAATTAACATTGACAAAATTTTGTAAAACCGTGGGTGTAAAATAATTATTTTTAATGAGAGGGGGAAGATGTAAAGCAAAATTTTTATCTGGATAAACTTCGGCATATCAAACAAAAGCTGGTAACTCACCCACTCTCAAAGTGTTTGAATTTTCCTTTTTATTTATAGGTCCTTTGCCGAAAAAACATTTCCCTCCACTTTATTTCCAAAACTACCGATTTCATATGTACCATTTGATGGATAATTTCTTGAATTGGACAAGAAATTTCTGAATACACAATAATCTTATTTCATCTGAGGTTTTTTATGTTTTTTATGTATATCATTTGAAAGACAATTTCGCAAAATTTATAGTAGTATAGTAAACTATACTTAAAAATAACTTTTTCAATTTTCAAGAAAGAAAATGTTTATTCAATTTATTACACAATTTATTGAGGGAACATTCAGGACGCGCTCAACAATACTAGTTTATTATTATAAAATATTTCACAAAAATAAGTGATCAAATTATCCATAGATGCATATAATTTATTATTTTTGACACTCAATAATCGTAATCCGTATGTATGGTCGAGGCCTTGAGATTTTCAGACCACTACAACGTCAAAATTAAGTAAGTAACAATAACAGGTAGATATTATTTTACATTTTTTCCGTGTACTAATTTGTAGACATGATCTTCTCAGTGGTCTACATAAGCTAATTTTCTTCTCTCTGATTGAGATATCTCAGCGCTGTTCCTACAGATTGCAATAAAACGATTTTAGCTTAAATTTGGAATAATGCTACAGTTAACACTGAACTTTTATCCGGTTGTGATAGTGGCTATGTTACTGAATCACGAATGGAGTAAATTAGTCAAAAATGGGATTGCAGCGTACTGCATAAATATCATTTACAGTTAACTGCTTTTGTTTAACGTTTAAGACTTAAACTATTATGTGATACTAATATTTAGCTGTTTGGATAAAATCTAATAATTTTTCGTGCTAGACTTTTCAGATTTTAGTTTCTTTCCAACTGTCCTTATAAAACAACAAAAAACAGTTCAATTTATAAACGTGTTCCTACAAATAAAAGAGGGATTGTTCATTGTTAATCGATTGCATTAAAGAATGAAAATAAATGATCATTTTGTGGTAACCATATTATCTAAGAATTCATACGATAGACAAGGAGCTTTATGTTAAGCTACGTCCACACCAAAAGGAACACAGAGGAACATGCTGTTGATGTTGCTAGTTCCAGCAACTTGTTCCCTCATGTTACCCAATGTTCCTCAATATTTCTCAATGTTTATGTCAACAGAAACACAAGTTCCTTGAAGTTGACTGTTTCCAGAAGTAGCGGTAAAGATGAAAGGAAACAAAGGAACATTGGTAAACATTATCGTGTTTAAAACTGTTGTTAGTTTGGTGTGGACAGCTTGTTTCGTGTTGCTGTTACCTTAGTTGTTGAGCTCCCACAAAAATGTTCGAGCGATTTAATAAATTTAATTGAATTATATGGAAATGCAGAGTGTTTGTAGAGTCCATGTGATTCAAGCTATACAAATCGGCAAAAAAAACACGATTCGTGGATGATGTTAAGTAAAACAACTGGTGCAGACGTAAGTGGCACATTTTTTTCATAGAGAAAGAGAGAGAAAAATATTTGGAACTAAAATAATCTGGTGCTGCAGCAACTTTGGCTTACACATATTTGGAATTTCTTGCGGATAGAAATCAAGTGCGTCATTGTTCAGAAAAAGGATTTAGTGATATACAAGTAAATTCAAACTAAGTTTTATTATTTCTATAGAAGTAGGTGTATCTCTGTTTCGTTTTTACTACACTTTTTTAACATTACCATAATTTTAATATTATTTAAATAACAGATTGCCACGGAACCATTCCTCCTGATACTCAAAATAGTTACCAAATTCCTGTGGAATAATTTTTGCTTCAGTGGACGAATTACGTCCTCGTTTCTGTAATGGGAATATTACCATACTGTGCCTGCGTTTACGTCTTTCCTCCAAATACCTGGTATTAATTCACCATTATCTTTGTCTTCACCATGTAAAGGGCGGCGTGTAGAATTTTCTTGATGGAAATTGTGTATACATATAGCTACAGTTACAATTTTTTCTACATTTTTAGGAGAGGGTAGTAATGGTTTTCTTAATACTCTGAATCGAGTTCACAGCATTCTCAGTACATTTTCTGGCCCTAGAAAACCTATAGTTATATTTTTTTTTCAATGATCCATTTTCTTGGTGTCCAGGATAAGGTTTCAACAGATTAGGAGATAATGGAAAAGCATCATCGCCCAAAAATATATAAGGCTTTGATCCCGTTCGACCAGGAAGATGACAATCAGGTGGTAAATTAAGTTGATACTTCATCAGCATCTTCCTGAAACGTGTATTTGCAAATACACCTCCATCATCCAAATCCATACACTAATACACAAAATGCAGAGGAATTTTCACCAGTCGAATAAATTCAGGTTTAGAAAGTAACCTTTCTAAATCAGTGCTGCTCATTCGAATAAAGTTTTTGATGTGTCCGTCCTCAATATGTCCTGATAACATTTCGTCTTTCTAAAAAAAAAAAATTAAAAAAAAATCTATGAGGCGTTCAACTCCATGTTAATTTCTCCCCAAAAGATTTGATCTCGTCCAGCATTTGCGGTTTATTTTTTTCTTTTGATTCGAAATAATATAAATTGCAGAAGGTGCTGACGAAACTTCACTGTCGCATGACATCATCGTATACTAACTGAATTATAATTGTGACAGAATGTTTTTATTTCGCACAGAAAAATAAATATTGTTGCTCTTGGTGTAGACGGGTAACAACTGTAAACAGTAACACAAGTAAACTGTTCCTAAATTAGGTTTTTTGGTGTGGACAGAATGTTTATGAAAGTTGCGATCTGTTTCTGTTTCTAGAAACAGACCGCAACAGTTTAGCAACAAGAATTTCCTCTGTGTTCCTCTGGTGTGGACGCGCCTTTAAATACTTAAATACTAACTATCCTCCTTGGTAAATAAATACCAGCTCCCACAACATTTGACAGTGGTTTTGACTTACAACATTTGCCAAACACAGTGGAGACAATTGTTTTGAAACCAAAAAGCGTCATACATAGTACAAGCAAGCGTAAAACCATGAATAAATTATTTTTATAAAGAAAATAAGTTGATTATTAACAACAGTTGAGTAAAAGTTCTAGCGATAGGGAAAAAAAAATCTTTAACTATTTAACGAATAATCTGTCAGGGCTTAAAAGTAAGTGTGTCTGAAGTATTAATGAAACTTAATATATGATTTCTAAGTGACAGCAATTTACCTGTTTTAAATATATGGAGAAATATTAAAACAATGGATGTCGTATTAATGGTATTTGTTGAGTTTTCGCGAACTATTTGCCGGCTGGTTAAAAATTAATATTAGTAAGTACTATAAACATTAGAAACTGTTTGTATTTTGCAAATTGTGCTGTCACTATTCGGTCTACAGAACCATTTATTGGCGAGAAGAACATGTTTTAAGCAACTTGGTAATGTTACGTTCAGAAATAACGTCTGTTGATATGCTGCAGAGACAAATGTAATAATTCAGGTGTGTTGTGCACCGAAGTGCTTCGATATGCAGAACTGAATGGCTCTGAAACATGTAAAGAAAACAATAACCAAAATCTGTCTGTCAGCAACAAACCGAATTTCTTTTAATTTTGTCCCCACATGACATCTTCAGTGTGTATTTACATGTTTACCTGTTTACATTTAAATTGAAACTGGATTAGCGTTACGACTTGAGGTATTTAAATTTTCAAAGATTTTAATACAGACGACCGTGTAATATCGCTTTACGGCGTACCGACATAAAGTGGCTAACTGAAACCACACAATACGTAAGTACCGCGAACTGTGTATAAGGAGGTGTCAGGTGTGATATAAAGTGGCCGAGACAGAATCCTAAACATTATTGAGTAACCGTCACATGATATCGTTTAGCGCAGAGTTATGAATGCCAATGATGTTTGTTTAAGGAAGCATTTCATGTTCAGCAACTTCTTCAGGCACGCGTTTGAAAATATTGAAACCCAGATACTCCTCTCTTAAACCTAATTACAACTGGTAGTTTAGATATCTGTATAAAAAGAAACAGAAAATTAATGCGTAAGCCGTTAATACATTTTCGTTTCGGTAGATATTACATAAAATGAACATATCTGACCAGTACGGTCTCGGTATAATAATTCAGTAGGTTTTGTTAGCTTGTGAAAGTTTCTTTCATTTTTTTTTTCAATTTCTAATTACTGCAAAACTTTCTATCTTTTTTAAAATTTATTTCTGTAATACAGAAATATTTAAAAAAAAAAAACCATACCAAACTAATCAGTTGTTTGTTGTAATAATATCTTTGTTGTCACTATATAAAAATGAATGACTTTCTGAAAACAAAAGTTCCACTTCATAGTTAACTGTGAAAGAAAATTGAGATTTAATAATTTCGCAGTACAAGAATATAAATAAGCACACGCTCTGCTATCTGGTGAGACGCATTAAAAAATTATAAAGTTGAATCTGCTCCCCGCCACATTTAGTTAGTTTTTTTGTATTATCTAAACTCTATCTGGCCTAGCTATATTTTTCCTCTAAGTGATCAAGGTTATTTTTACAAGTTATTTATTGGAAATAATTACGCATAAAACGTACTAGTTATGGCTGGTATCCATCATATTTTAATGTAATAGTTCAGAAGGAAAAGAATTATTCCTCCTCTGCGTTTTTTATCGTGCATTCGCTGATTGTTTAATAAGTCTATTGTAAATCTAAACTCATTAATTCAGCAATATCTGCGCATTATGTTTCTTTTGTGCTTGGTACTACTGAAAACAGTATTGTTCAGTTAGGTTACATTTTATTTTAAAATGAATTGTGTAGTAGGTCGTTATATATTCAACCGGGTTACCGGATATAACGAAAAGGAGTTTTAGCTTTATTCACATTTGCAATAGCGTGAGGAACTACGACAGCGCTATACGTCTAACTTGTAGTTTGTCCGAGAAGACAATCAGTGGTGGCTAGAAGCTACTGCAAGTGCGGAATTTAAATTTCAGTGTTCTGCTGAAGGTAGTTTTCATTTATTTCCGGTTATCAATCTTTCGACTGGATAGATATCACATTCATCTCTTCCAACAATGGGATAGTATCTTTATTTCAACATATCAAATACAATCTAACACCTCAGTCTCCAACTTCACAATTTTTTCACCCTCCAATGTGGTTCATTTCTTGTACTATTCCTTAACGCCACTAAGAAATTAATAAATCTTGTATATCCACTTTCTGTGATACTCTTCCACGATCTTCCATCATCAATCTTTACTTTCAGAACATTTTGATTCTCTACAGTAACGGTCCCCTTAACTTTAAACATCCTTCTATAGCACCACATTAATTTTTACTAGTATTCCTTCACTGCACTGTTTCACAAAAAATTTCAGAAACTTCCTACTTACCCTGATGTCAGTTTTGGCTTACAGAAATTATTTAAAAAAGAGATTGTTTCTAATGGAATTAATTTGTTTTTGCCATGGTTCTTGCTTGCGCCTTCAGTTATATTTTAATTTCCTAAACAACATAATTCTCTTTACTTCTTCTACCACATCTAATACAATCTTTATATTTATTCCACTGTTATCGTTGTGATTTCTGCAAAATGTAATGAGTTTTATCTTTATTTAGCCTATATTCGACCTCGAGTCTCCCAATATATCGACTATATTATTCATCAATAGTCACCCTAATTTGCTTACACTCGATTCAAAACTTATAAAAATCTATTACGGGATATACAGGCAATAAAAGCATAAAAGTGTTTAAGAAGCTTGAACGGATGCTGCAGTGGTTACACGACATCTACTGTTTAGAAAAATCTAGGTTTCTTTCATTTCATAGTGCCGTTCTTGTTACACGACAGCGTAAATGACTTTTAACCAGTGCAGAGAGCTACACATAAAAATTAAGTTAGTTTAATTTTCCAGTTTTTACTAATAAGTGATACTAATTATATGTAAAGTACAAAGATAAAAAATATTTTGTTTTCATGTTGTAGGCAAGGAGAAGTTATCAAGTTAATTAAATTTTTTATTAACTTCTATGTCATAAAAAATACTGCATTCAACAACAAACAATTTACTTGCTAACTGACACGTCTATATCACGCGTATTTTATACAAGCATTAAACACAAAAAATTGGTAATAGTAAGTAAGAAACCGTACAGATTTAGAAATACGTCCAAACAATCAACCCGTAACTAACTATTTTTAAATACACATTTGTCACATAAGATACCTCCAAGAAAGAGGAAACTAGTATGGAAATAAAACATTAAAACAGTTGCATTATAACTCACTTGTTAAAATTATCAATTTAAAAATAATTCGAAGCTTTATTATAAATTTTTGTATGACGTAGAGATATTAAGTTTCAGTCATCGTCTGTGGTACATTCTCTCAAACGGTACCTGAATTTTAACTTAAACTTTATGTTTTTTAAACCAACTTTTCTAGAGTCAATGATGAGTGTGCTGACAAACTGAAGGAAAATATTATATACATAATTGACAGAAAATTTATACTTTGCGCAATTGCTCTAAGCCAGTGGTTCCCAATGAACGGTATGCGTACCTCCAGCGATGTGGGTATTTGCGCTGGTAAGTACAGAGCCAACAAGAAGGACTGGTTAAAAAGACGAACTGTAAGTGACAACAAGCACTTACTGTTACGACATCAAATTCGAAAACAGTAAGTGCATGATAATTTTCAGATTACGTAATGACTATACAGAGTACATTTATTCTCTTTGCAAAAAGTAGTGTTGACTGTTGCGTCATTGTAACAGCAATAAGCAAACAATTTTGTATCACTACACTTAGTGCATGACTAACTTCATGTGACTCTAGACGTAATTAATTTCATAGAATGTTAGATAACAAGGTAGATAAAAGGCTCGTGACACAAAAATGTGTTGTAGAAATGTTGATACTTTTGCGAAAGCAAATTTTGTGTTGTGCAAATGAGGTAAAAATTTCTTCAAGCGTAAGATTAATGCTGTGAGACTAACAAACATAACATGGATTTCAGTGTGCATGTCCTGGTTTAAAGCCATATTTATTATTATGTTACGTTTAATAACTCTTTTGCAACAGGCTAGATTTATATTAAATATTTTAAGATCAGAAGGCTCTCATGAAAGTTTACAGAGATAGATTTTGTCTCATCCCTACCAATGATAGCATATGATATGGATGAATTTTTACACTCAACAATTTAATTGCGTGATAAACTTCACCTAACAAATAGATCACAAACATCAATTGTTCTTTAGATCCCTGGCATTACGCGATTAATTGGCACAATTAAGCCTACAGTAACATACGTCATATTAATTAATATAGCAAATGTAACATATTTTTTAAAGAGTATTGGAAAACGGAAATTTCTTTTTAAACTACACTAATTATAATTAACTGGAATGTCGAAATATTACACAATTGCTCACTGCTCAGATCATTAATTTTCCTTAATGTGGCACACACAAGTAGTCCAATATAATTTTTTTCAGTCCCTTCTCAACATAGGGAAATCGAAATTCTGACATCAGATTTTAATAAGACTGCTCGAAATCATTTTAGTTTTAATTTTACATGCCATAATCTACTCTACGTTCTGTAATATCGACACTTACCTGTCTGCGTTACATTTTTCTAGAATTTTGGTGAGGAAATAATATGATTCATTGGTTGATAAGACAAGTTCACTCTGACTATATTGAAACGTTAGTTTCCCTGCCATTGCAACATACATAATCATAAAGATTTCTTAACTTGGAATAAAATAAAAGCCAGTTAAAAAAAATATGGATTTACACCCGTGCAATAGTAATGAGATGTAAATTAAAACTAGCGCTTGATGCCAGAATATTTTTAAATACTTTTTAAAATGCTCAAGCACAAGGCAAAAAACAAACAAAATAATAATAATAATAATAATATATATATATAACCATTTGTACCCATATTACACCCGGTAACAACACCTAACAGAATAATCAATATATATTATACAGTATAACTATGTGTGCAATGTGCGTGCCGCTAAAACACAAAAATGAGTCCCTGTACGATCAACGGAGTTATATGGTGTTGTAGCCCTCTATCCCTTATCCTTGAAGAAGGTTCCCGTTTTTACCTGAAGAGCGGGATGTTGATGATTTATGGACTGGAATTTTCACCCTCTAGAAGTGTCTAGAACAGTCCAGAACATTCGAGATAATTCGAGAGCATCCCAAAACATTCCATTATACTCCTGTATGTTCCCGAACGTTCCAGAACATACATATTTAAAAGTTTATCCTTTTACTCCAACTACCCCACTATCTCATATCAATTCCCTGAGCGTAACCGGGTATCCCAGCTAGATCAATGTGGAACATTCCGGAACACTCTCGAATGTTGTGGAATATTCTGGAACATTATGGACCATTCGAAACCTTTTTTCGTATGGGTGGGACTATCCATTTGTGGGGGAACATAAAGCAAGATCCGTCGTGGGTTCGAACGTCAATTTCTTATCAGTAACGAACGGAAAAACCGAAAAAGAAGTGAAAATTCCTAAGTAGCTCAGTGAATGAATAAAAACAAACAGTGAGGGCGTGCTGATTAAGAAATAAGTGATGAACAGTGAAGTGTGAATAGTTAAAGTGATTAAGTGAAATCAAAAATAAAGTGTGAAAAGTGTGTAAAGTGTATTTAACTTATTTGTTAGTAAAAAGTTGATTTGATTTATATTTTATACAACGCCCAAACTAAAAGAGAAAGAGATCTTGCCAGTTCTGAAGCAAAACGGCTATTACTAAAAGAACAGCGAAACCAAAATAGTCGAAGAGCGCGAGACACGTTTATGTTACCAACGAACGAGAATGAGCACAATGAGAAGCAGAAAAACCGAAGAACAACGAAATGATCGAATTAAAGAATCAATAATTACGACACAATCTTATAATAAAAGACTGCGAACGCAATCCATCCATGTAAATATCACCCTACGAAAAGCGCGGGCGAGAACAAGTAAACAGTATAACCTAACAAAACACAAACACGTCGTATTCGGAAAAATGGATAAACATCTGCTAATGTTGCAACGCAAAAAAATTCAGTGGAGAAACAGCAGGATTCTGTTGCATGAATGGAAAAATTCGATTACCACCACAGGAAGCACCTCCGCAGGAATTTCTACATTACATGACCGAGGAAACTGCAGAATCGAAACATTTTGTTTAAAATATAAAAGCGTACAACTCCTGCTTTCAAGTGACTTCTGTCGGAGTCACTTCGATCAATACTAACAGAAATGAAATTGATTACGCTTTTTCCATCCAAGGACAAATCTATCACAAAATGGGATCATTACTACTACAACCCAATGAAGACTATGAATCCCCAGAATACCACTGATCTCTATCGTATTTAAAAGACTGCAATTTCCAATCAAATTAGCGTATAATCTTACAATTAACAAAGCGCAAGGACAAACTTTAAACCATTGCGGCATCAACCTCAAAGACTCCGACTTCTCTCACAGTCAGCTATACGTAGCTTCCTCTCGAGTAGGAAATTCGAAAAATTTGTACATCTATAGCCCGGATAACAAAATGAAAAATGTTGATTATAAACAAGTATTGTAAATAGTTAGAATATGTTTTCAATAAATTTCAATTTACCTGTTATAATTTAAAGTTCATCCTTTTATTCGAACTATTACACAATCTCATATCAACTCCATGAGCGAAGCCGGGTACCCCAGCTAGTATAAAATAATTTATGAACTTCAACAGTTTTTTTCCGAGCGATGTGATTTCGCTATAATTACTGTACCATTGCTGCATTTGTTACAATGTAAGCCTAAGCTCATTTTCATCTTGTAAGTATGTATGTTCGTTAAATAGACTTTCATTGACAAAAAATCTCATATTGCGTATTCGATTCTAAGAACTCAAGTAAGTACGCCCACCCACAAAGATAACTTGAAATTGTCATGGCACGGTGACTTAAAGTATAATGTGACAATTGTTGCACGATATTCCACAATACAATACATATTTACACCACTTTTGGCTTTGCATTACACGCGGACATTACTGGACGGCAGCAAATAAAAAAATAATAATAATGAAGATTATAACGCATATTTAACCTATTAGAATATTTGACTGAACTATTAAAACTAGCATGTATTTAATAATTAGACGAAACAGTTTTTGAGTAAATTATTATTCCTCTTTTTATGAAATTAGAAATATATCAATTTAGGGTTTCATTGACATAGTTTTATGAGAATAACCGATTCATACTTCCTCGCATATTGTTGAAGTGTACTTTTAATAATACGTTGCCAATTCCCTGATTCGTAAAGGTTTTATACAAATATAGTGACAATAGTTATGCTATTTTAACACAATACTAATTACGTGGTTTTTGTAGTCCTTTCTGAGGTAACGTAGTTTCTTTTACCGGTGCGCAAGGGAATGTAATCATGTATCATTTCCAAGTACATGCACACCTAAGAGCAATTTGTACACTCCAGTGTAGATAATACTCACAACTTATAAACAATTTCGGTAGTTTAAATTATGAAGAAAGTTGTACATATAATGCCAGATCCCTGCTGTCCGTTTTTGTTTTCCTATCCTTGAAACTTAAGAATATTTATGTTGTTTTCTCAGTACACAAAGTCATTATTCTTCAAATTCGGCTTTGTTCTCTAAATGCCGAAGTATAACTTATGTTGATGACGACAGTTTAAAATTGACGTACATACTTCGAATTTTAATTTGATGCTTATATTAAATATTGCTTATTATCATATATTATATAATTTAGCGAGCATGGAAACAAAAATCAAAGCCATTTATGATGTTAGGTTTGCAAATTACGATTTAATTGTTTGTAAAACGTTTAATTTTTTTATATCCCCAATACTGTCTCATCTGCATAGTTCATTCATGTTATTTATCCCCGAAACGTTATGGAGGGAATGAGAAAGATCATTTAATTATGAAATTAGTTCAGTAACCGAAAAGAAACAATGGCTTCTTGTTGTCATATGATTCTTGATCGTAAACAAAAAAGGTTGAAAAGTTAAAATCTTAAAACGCGTGTTGAATTGCCGTTTTTTATATCTAATTATTTATACCATACAAATAAAAGGGATTAAATTTCTTTTCCTTGACTCAAAGCGTGTCAAGTTAACGTTTAAGATGTATTTTTTTCGTTTTTTCTATCTGAAAATAAAGACATGAATGGCGATCAAAGTAATGAAAACTCGGCTATTTTTATTATCAGCTATACGCAAAAATCTTTTTTACCTTTGAACTTGAAGAATGTCTTCAATATCGACCTAATCTTATACTGAAGCAATAAATGCTAAAAATCTGTGCATGTATAAGACTTTCAAAGAAAACTGTGTCTGTGCAAGAAATTTATTAAAAAAAGTCAGTTGCAATGTACACCATTTGTAACGGAGAGGCGATAACCGTAAAATTTTGAATTTCTGTCCGTCTGTTTGTTTGCCTGTGCACGCTAAAAATTAAAATAAAAAATAGATTTCAACTGAACTACACTGGTGATAAACTGGGTCATCAGTTAACACCTTTCCGTTTTTTATACTCACAAGTTGTATAGTTCCATATGATATAGATGCCAAACCGTAAATTTTGTAATTGTTCTCGCTCTGTACCAAACTAAAATAAAATAAATTTGCCTAAAAACTGTAGAAAGTGTTCCCACAGTGACATATAATATATTAGGTTGAAGTACATTATCTTTTTTATCCCCATAAGTTACGAGGTTGACGAAGTAATCGTCAGGAAGCGATTAATCTAAAAACAGGGTATGTGTTTTAGTAAAATATAGGAATTTGATCAAGATAAAATCAAAGCAAATAATGAAAAGGGTGGTGATATTTTATTTTTCTGTCATAAGTATGTCACCTTCCTCTCTTATGTTCGAAAATAGTTCCCTTACTTACCAATACATGCCAATATCTGGCTATCATATGAAAAAAGTTTTTATTTGATATAATTGAAGTTTCCACTGTATTCATCATCAACAAGTCGCAGAGGCAAAAGCGAGCTTTGACAGTTTCAAGTCGTGGTTCTCGCTTACCGCTGTCATGATTGCGGTGTTTAGGCGGGCATTCTGGGACGGTCCCTAATTTCTGTCTGATAAATTAAAAATATAAACATCAAGAAGAACATAAATTACACGAATCTCAGACAGATGACATTACGTAAGCTTCTCCCGTGAGAGTAGGTTTCTGCTGGCAAGCGGACAGGTTGCCAATCTGCTTCACATCCTGAGAGATTCGTAATGATCGGTACTCATCACTCTAAAGAGACTTCTCCTTCTTCTTCCCATTTAAGGATTAAGCCTGTTGACCTATTCCGGTTTCAGGGACTATTCCCATTTCTTCCATACGCCTTCTACCTTGAGGTCTATTTTGGTTTACAACTTTTGGTAATCGCACCTTATCCATTCTATACAGATGGACTATCCAGTTGATCCTATGTTCCTATATCTTGTCATTCATACTATATATTTTCAACTCCTCTCTTAGTTCTTATTCGTTTCTTATTAGGTCAAGCCTTCATCACCACCACTTTTATAATTCTTCCCTTCATTACCCAACACTCACTTCCATAGAGAAGCATAGGAAATGCAATCACTTTATAGAGTTTCATCTTTGTGTCGCTGCGCGTCCTATTTCATAATTTTTTAGCTATCGTTCCACACATCCATCATCTTGTTCACTTTATGATCAGTATCTTTCAGGTAATAAACCTGGATGGATCTGAGATACTTCATAACTGAAAATTGCTGAGAAATACCAATATACTGTTATATATGCTGATATTATTTTATTGAAAGGGTTCTTCATTGAAGGTGTATTGTATAACAATGATCATATCGTTACTAGCTATGATAAATGTTATTGAAATTGAAAGGCTGCACCAGTGAAGTCCACCTAACGTGCCTCTGATGGGGTAGTCAGAGTCCGCTATTTATCCACAAAATAAACAAAGCATTAGTTTTAGCACCAAAGGACTGCCACATCCACATCCGTGAAAGTTAATATGTTCCAGAACTGTAACAGAGCAGCTGGTCGATTTAATTATTAAATGTCTGGTAACAATTCGGAGGCAGTTAATAAATTCATACTGTTTTTCTTAACTACCTCAGAAAAGAACGCCTTGACAGTTCTATTGTGCACATGAACTAACAAGCTAGGGTTTGAGCTGAGAGTTATTGAGCTGCCAGTCTAGCTCGGCGCTACCGTGACTGACACTGATGGTAACTATTCAAGCCGGCACTTATAACTCGATAATTGCAGACCCGAATTCAACCACTTTTATCTAGTCATTCATACGCCCCATTGGCGAGGTAGTGATCTCTTGGAAAACTGCCCGTATCATTTTGTAATTCGATCATTCATTTTGTCACTTTTTTACTTTTTGCATCGTTACGTAAAATATCAGTAGTAAACAAATTACTTTTTTGTTTTGTTTTGGCTTTATGCCTCGTCGAGTCGATGTGATTTTTTTAAACTGCTTAACGGCTCTTAACAGCGAAGTCTTTAGAGACGGGAAAGGATTTGGGGGGGGGGGGCAAGGAATGGGAAGGAATTCGGCCATGGCCTTTTGAAGGAAGCATCCCAGCATTTGCCTGGAATGATTTGGGGAACTATGGAAAACCCAAATCTGGATGCCCGGACGGGGATTCGAACCGCCGTCCTCCCGAATGCCAGGTCAGAACGCTAACCGTTACACCACCACAGTTGGTCGATGGGATTAGAGGTGGAAAGGGACTGGAGGCAAGCAACGGGAATGAATTTGGCCATGGAATTTTGTAGGAACTATTCCGGTTTTAGCCTGGAGTAATTTGGAGGAACCATGGGAACCCGAGACCAGGATGAACGAACGGTAATTCGAACCAGCGCCCTCCCGAAAGCGAGACCAGAGCGTTACCACTCACCACACGCTCGGTAGTAGTAAGCAAATACGATCGAGCTGGGTAGTTTAGTGTTTTTAGAATTCTGAAGGGCCTAATTTAAAATACCGACTTGTCTTACCTTCTTTTCATAATGTATGTACAGATACATATATCCTCAAACTCTTTCCATCAAATTGACAGATGAGACTTCAGATATGCTGTAATATTTTAATAGTGTAATACAATACAAGAATGTCACTGACAAGCTCTCAAGTGCGATTTTACAATAAATAAATATATTTAAAAAAAAAGCCTTGAGAGAAATATTCTCTTTTTATGTCCCACCAAAATAACACGCTGTTATAAAATGTGAATACATTTCTTTATCCTTTTCTACGACACATTTATCTGTGTATTACCGTATAAATGTTGTAGGAATTAATAAATTTTTATCAACTTTAATCTGATTGCTAAACTTAATGCCAGTTAATCACAACACAGTGTGAACGTCTAAGTGGGATGCGATATTAAGAAGGTTTATGTTAGGCTTTTAACGCTGATCTGTTCGAGGACAGTTCGGAGACATTTTATACATTAATTATATTTAATATAGTTACTGAATTTCATATAAATGAGATGAACACTGATTGCAGAAGTTTTTGGTTTACAACTTCAGTAAGGTTAGCAAATTGTCGTTAACCAGTTACAGATTTGACCAGAAGCATGTGTACTTGGAAAATGGAAGGTAATTTTTTATATTAGTTGTAACTTTTTGTAGTGGCTCTGTCCACAGTTTCATTTATAGATTCGTTTAGGAATTTTCACTTTTTGCTGCGAAAACAATTAAATATCATACTTCCTTCAAACAGAAACTGCATATCATTAAATGCCATCGTATGCACATACTTGTTTGAAAGCTCCAGGAAAAATTCTCTGATTGGTCGTTTTCCCTTTCCAGTAAGTTCAAATTATATCTCCCTCTAAATACGACTAGATTAGGGCATCTGAACTGGAGCGATCCCTAGCGCCAGTTTTTTCTTTTTTGTAGGTTTCTTCTATCTCCAGGCTCGTACTTCACAGTATTTGTCAGGAGCATACTAACCGATAATCTTGCCATTTAATTTTACATTATTCTTTTTATTACTGAATGTGAAAACTATTAATTTCGATTTTATTAGTTCACTGCGTATATCACCAGGTTTAATTTAATTTAATTGCAATGGACCACATGCCCATTACTTTTTGTCAATATTTTTATAAAATTCTTTAGTGATTCGTGGGAGTATTTCTTGGTTGGAGGTAATCAAATAATTTTTTCCCATGCAGTATTGGCTTATTTTTTTAATATTCCTGCCTATATGACCGACCTGTATTGGAGCTTCCAGATTGACGCTAACTTACCTTTACAGAGGTTATGATGTTGTAGCGTGTTTCGATCATTTGGCTGATTGAGTGAAGGAGAGCCTTGCATTTCTCTTGAACATTGATCACAACGACACCTTCCCTGTTATTTTGCCGCATTAATGCTTGGAATTTTACTTTGAAAAGATCTCCTTGGCAAATAAACCAGGAAATGGCCATTAGCAATTTCTGAATTGGTGTGTAACACTTGGGCTATATACCGCAATTTTTCTGGGTCAAGACCAAAAATTTTTTCAGCCCTTATCTCTGTACGATATTAATATTCATACTCGCTTTAGGTTTCGTCTAATTTTGTTTAGGATTGCTCTCCAGTTATTAATTACTAGCCTCGTACCCGCGACTTCATACGCGTGGATTAAGAATTTTTTGCCAGAATTAAATATAGTAAGTTGTTGGTAACGAAGGATGAGTCCCAAACAATATCGAGTCGGCATAATATGACAGGAAAGCTATCACTATATCATTCTACCGTCGAAACTGCCTCTTGAAGAGAATTAATTTCCAACATATTTCTGTCACTATTCGATAAGATCTCAAAATTCCGTGACTGCAACTGTTAATCATACTGGAAAAAATATCCTGTGCCCTTCATACACATTTCCTTATAAAATTACATCACAACGATATAGTCGTCAAAACGTAACAAAAAGACAGAGACTTACTTCCGTATTTATAATAATATTACTGTGGTTCACACTCACACACTGACTGTGAACAATATCGTCAAAACGTAACAAAAAGACAGAGACTTACTTCCGTATTTATAATAATACTAGCTGGTACCCACGACTTCGTTCGTGATTGTAAAGAATTCATATTGACAGCTATAGGCATCTAACCACCCTAGTGCACGATGGGAGACGCGATACTATTACCACACACAAGTACCAGTCTTCTGCGCCATGTAGTTCCGGCAGCAAGGTAAAATTTACGGATACACACAAGTCTTTGGATGAAACACGAAAATATTCATGATCGACCAATTTCAAACACCATATCTCACACACTCCCACAGTTACTGAATTTCAGCCAACGTTGTGATCGATGGGAGACTCTGTGTTACTACCACACAAAAACGCCAGTGATCTGCGATTGATAGTTTTCACTTAAAAGTGATACACCGTGACACATGCGTCTTTGGCAGAAATATGAAATTGCCGCAGGTCGACCATTTTCATCCCCCATATCTTCCACACCCACATAGCTACCGACATTTAACAACCATAATGCACAACAACAGACACGATTCTACTACCACACATAAACACCAATGCTCTATGCTATGTAGTTGTGGCAGAAAAGTGACAAATGCGGAGACAGTCGAAATACGAAAATATCCTTGGTCGGCCAATTACAACCACCATATCTACCACAGTACCACAGTTTCTGAAATTCGGCCGCTGTTGTGATCAAAAGGTGACTCTGTGCTACTACTACACACAAACGCCAGTTATCTGTGATCTGTAGTTTTCGCTGAAAAGTGATACACCATGACACTTTTGTCTTTGGCAGAAGTATGAAATTGCCACAGGTCGATCACTTTCAAACCCCATTTCTCCAACACCCCCATAGTTACCGACATCTAACAACCATAGTGCACTACATGAGATACGATTCAACTACCAAACACAAACACCAATGCTCTATGCTATGTAGTTGTGGCAGAAAAGTGACATATGCGGAGACAGTCGAAATACGAAAATATACTTGAACGGCCACTAACAACCACCATATCTACCACAGTACCACAGTTTCTGAAATTCAGCCGCTGTTGTGATCGAAAGGTGACTCTGTGCTACTACTACACACAAACGCCAGTTATCTGTGATCTATAGTTTTCGGTGAAAAGTGATACACCATGACACTTATGTCTTTGGTAGAAGTATGAAACTGCCACAGGTCGACCACTTTCAACCCCCATTTCTCCCACACCCCCATAGCTACCGACATCTAACAACCATAGTGCACTACATGAGATACGATTCTACTACCAAACACAAACACCAATGCTCTATGCTATGTAGTTCTGGCAGAAAAGTGACATATGCGGAGACAGTCGAAATACGAAAATATACTTGGTCTGCCACTAACAACCACCATATCTACCACAGTACCACAGTTTCTGAAATTCGGCCGCTGTTGTGATCGAAAGGTGACTCTGTGCTACTACTACACACAAACGCCAGTTATCTGTGATCTATAGTTTTCGCTGAAAAGTGATACACCATGACACTTATGTCTTTGGCAGAAGTATGAAACTGCCACAGGTCGACCACTTTCAACCCCCATTTCTCCCACACCCCCATAGCTACCGACATCTAACAACCATAGTGCACTACATGAGATACTATTCAACTACCAAACACAAACACCAATGCTCAATGCTATGTAGTTGTGGCAGAAAAGTGACATATGCGGAGACAGTCGAAATACGAAAATATACTTGGTCGGCCACTTACAACCACCATATATACCACAGTACTACAGTTTCTGAAATTCGGCCACTGTTGTGATCGAAAGGTAACTCTGTGCTACTACTACACACAAACGCCAGTTATCTGTGATCTATAGTTTTCGCTGAAAAGTGATACACCATGACACTTTTGTCTTTGGCAGAAGTATGAAATTGCCACAGGTCGACCACTTTTAACCCCCATATCTCCCACATCCCCATAGCTACCGACATCTAACAACCATAGTGCACGACAGGAAAGACGATTCTACTACCACACATAAACACCAAAAGTCTATGTTATGTAGTTGTGACAGGAAAGAGAAGTATACGGAGATACGAATTTTTGGTCGAAATATGAAAACGCCCTGCACTGACCAACATTAATCATATCCCACATCCCCACAGCTATCGGCATTCGGCCAACGTTGTGCACGACAGGAAACTCCATGCTACTTCCAACCACAAACATCAGTGATCTGTGCTAGGTAGTGGTGGCTGAAAAGTGAAATATAGGAAAAAACACGTCTATTTTTATATATATATAAGATTACTGTGGTTCACACTCACACACTGACTGTGAACAACACCTGAGGGATCATTATAACGTAAAAAAGTGCACACCTACAACATTGCAAAGACTACCTACGATTTGCCTCGCATTGCGCCCCTAACTTTCTAATATCTACAGTTTAACATTCAATCCGAATAACCTACGACCCAGGCCTGACTCTTACGATGAAAAACAATTTTTAAAAATCTTAGCCTCCACGGAGATTTCAACCGGAGACCACGACGTTCGTAAGCAAGCTCTTTAGCCACTGAGCTTCCAGCTCACTACACGGAAACACGGTCTGAAGACGTGCATATCCAACGTGTCTGTCTATCACCGTATTTCCATGTTATGAGAATCAATTGCCAACAATTTTTAAAAATCTTATCCCCGACGGAGATTGGAACCGGAGACCACGACGTTCGTAAGCCAGCGCTTTAGCCACTCAGCTGCCAGGACACTACGGGGAAACTCGGTACGGAGTCGTCCACATCCAACGTGTCTGTCTACCGCCATATTTCGAAGTTATGAGACAAATGTGTTATTTATACAGATAATTTTTCAACCAGATGTAGACAGTATTTTTCTCCTTGTTTCAAAGGATAAGTGTGCAAAGTTTCATCCAGAACGGATAAAAACTGTGGATTTGTATGAAGAACAAACAAAAGAACAAACCAACAAACAAACATACATTCATCTTTATATATAAAGATTACTGTGGTTCACACTTACACACTGACTGCGAACAAAACCTGAGGGATCATTGTAACGTAAAAAAGTATACACCTACAACATTGCAAGAATACCTACGATTTGCCTCGCATTGCACCCCTAACTTTCTAATATCTACGGTTTAACAATCAATCCGAATAACCTACGGCCCAGGCCTGACTCTTACGATGAAAAACAATTTTTTAAAATCTTATCCCCGACGGAGATTTGAAACGGAGACCACGACGTTCGAAAGCCAGCGCTTTAGGCACTGAGCTGCCAGGCCACTACGTGGAAACTCGGTACGGAGTCGTCCACATCCAACGTGTCAGTCTACCACCGTATTTCGAAGTTATGAGACAAATGTGTTATTTATACAGTTAATTTTTCAAGCAAATGTAGACAGTATTTTTCTCCTTGTTTCAAAGGATAAGTGTGCAAAGTTTCATCGAGAACGGATAAAAACTGTGGATTTCTATGAAGAACAAACAAACCAACAAACAAACATACATTCATCTTTATATATAAAGATTATCTTTGTTGGGTTGATTTCATGCACAATACCTAAAGATGAATGTTCTCGACCTGCTTACCCCACGGCACCTTTACTGTATTTTGGATCCCCTCACTTACATTGAAAAAGTGGATTTTTGTAGATTAAACTTCCTTCTACTCGCCTAACCTAAAATAAATGTGCAGGCTTTGCTTAAATACGTCGACCTCTCTTTGTCTTGTTTTTTAAAAGTCAATATCATCGGCAGTCGAACGATAAGGTGATGCTTTTCCTTACAAAAATGAAACCAGATAATGAACTATACACATAGAAGGTTGTATGAATAGCACGTACGTCATTAAAAGTGAGTAAGCTTGTCTAACGGCAAGTTCGATTCCAAAACATATCGTAAGTACGCCGTTTACTTAAATTTTTGTCCTCGTCATAGTGATAAATTCCTTTGTCGCCATTGCATGTTTTGACCCATATCTATTATTTCAATTATTAGAAGCAAAAATTCAGACTGTCATGGGGTTTTCTTTCCTCCAACATGCATATCATGTCTCTGTATTCATTGCTAGCATGCATGATACCTCGTCCCAGAAGGTTCCAGTTTAGTGCTTCCCAAGGACTGTGGCAAGGATAAAGTCTAATCGATTCTGTTTATTTGCGTTACTATTTTGTAATCTACATTCAAGAGGGTGCTGGGTCTCCTAAAAGTTTTTGGATTTTTGCACCACCACATGGTCCGAATTCCAGATTTCGGTTTTCAGTTGTTTCCCGAAATCACTCCAGGTACAAAAGATCACGACCGAATTCCTTTCAGTTCCTTACCCCCCTGTCTTTTCCCGCCTCTCCTGACCCTAATTTTGAAGAGGCGCAAAGCCCCAAAAACCAGGAAATTGTCTGACCAAGATTTTGTAACCCGAGTCCCTCACTTTCCTGTAACACCCCTTCGGCACTCTAATTCCCTAGTAGTTATCGGTATTTTTTGGTCACTTTTCCTAATAATAATTTGACCTTAGCTTCACTCCATACATTGGGGATCTTCATTATATCTGAGTTTTAAAATTATTCCACAGTGCTTGAAAGGTTCCAAATTCATATAATATGTACAGGCTGATTTCTTGTTTTCCAGCCAACCCAAGAAATTTTTCAGTTGTTTTAATACTATACTTCCTACGAAAGTACTTCCGGTCACATTTTCATGTTTATCATTCTTTCAAGGATCAAATCACAGATCTTTGTATTTTTTTCCCCATAGCTTATTGATCTAATCTGTGCAGCCTCCATCTCATTCTTCTCGTAAATGCTTTTGCTATCTACCGTTTACATGTTTTTTGATACTGTTGATATTTCGATCGCAACTTTCTTGCTGCAGTTATCTAGTCAAAGCTTTGGTTGTTTCTTTCCTCATTGTATACAACTTCATTTTCTATTAAATTATTCCTAAGACTTCCGCGGCCGTCTTTGTTCATGATTAATAGACTTCCGGGTCATGCCGCTTTGTTTATTTAATTCCCTGAGCTTTCGGCTGGTATCCTACAGCCTTCGTCAGAGATACTATTTATTTTGACACACATCGAGCCCTAAGCATCGCAGAGTAAAAGGCCGCTATCTTCATTAATGTTGTTCGTATTCTTTAAAATTTCTGCTGCTTCGTTCACACGTCGAGGCCATCTCTGGTCTTCTCTCCACAGCAGCCTCATTGGGAAACTATTAAAGCGGGTGGAGGTGCGAATAGTATATATGGCTCACTGCAAACTCGGCCAGTTATTAACCAGGATAAAAGACAGATTACACCCACACCAGCTTACGGGTGTTTAAGGAATCCCCTGCAGCTGTAGCGGTGGTTACATTGGTGAGACAGGTTGCACTTACGGAACATATCAGTCACTATTACAACAGCGACAAATCCGCCGTAGTTCGAGATGCCATTAATACCGGGCATTAAATCAAATTTCAAGACACGAGGCTGCTGTGGATAGAAGACCAGTTTTGGCCTCGACGTGTGAAAGAGGCAGCAGAAATTTTAAAGAATACGAACAACGTCAACGAAGATAGCGGCTTTTTTTCTCTGCGATGCTTGGTGCTCGTGGCTATGACAACAAAAACAGTATCTCTGACGAAGGTTGTAGGATACCACCTGAAAGCTCTGGTAATGAAATAACAACGCGGCATAACCCGACAGTGTTTTATTCATTTCTTATTGTTCGTTTTCTTAGTATATTGTTTTTAGCTCTTTGTTCCTCTTCCAGATCTATTGTATTTCATTTCTTTATTCCATACATTTAACCGCTTCTTCCAGTGGTTTTACCTTTTTTTACCAACAGCCACAAAAACAGCTTAACGCTCTATGTCTTTTAAATTGTTTCATTCACTTAACAAGTTCTTTTCTACTGGATATTACATAGTATAATTAAATAACTTTGGTTAACAGGAAATTCTAATATTTTCTTCTCTCAGCACATGCGGTTTTTAGTTTTATGGCTTCATTATCTTGCTATTTTTAATCCAGTGCCACAGGATTTTAATTTCAATTATTACAACCTAACGTAGCCATCAAGCTCTTTATTTATAGTTATGTAGTTTAATATACTTGTAAGTCCCCTAATTATTCATACGTATTTATTTACACTTTTTCTGATGAAAGTGTTTGTTAATTTTATTAGGTTTCATTTCATACATTTTTACTAACCACTTGTTCACATTGTTAACTGATTTACCCTGAAATACATTCTTATGTGCTATGGCATATGAATTTCAATTTGCAGTAATGTAGATATTTTTATTCACTTCATTAAACAATTCCTGAAAAACGCCATATAACTTATCAGATTGCTTTGCTTCTCTTTTCGATTCTTCGGGGACATATGTATACTCCCATCTCTGAAAGTTTTGCCCTTTTTGTTCTTATATCAACTGTCAATATCTGTTGATCTACTGGTCTACATAGGGATAGCTACTCCTGATTTTCCTGGCTATCCTAACTGATACACGAATTTTATTGTATTTTGCTGTGTTTCACCACTGCATACGGCTTCGTGACCCTCGATTTCCATTGCAACTCAAGTTTCCTCATAGATTCCAGAATGATTAACAAGTTTACTGTTTTTTCTTCCATCATGTATGTAAAATCACCCCTTCTGTTCCATGTGACTATGCTCATTACGTTTGAAACTAATTTTCTTTTTCCTTTTCCTTTAAAACAGTGTCGTGATCATGTAGTCCGAAACTTCTATAAGACTTCTAAGCAGGGTTGATTTTACGTATTTGGTTTACCTGCAGAAGGCGAGATTATACCTACGTAGAAAATAATACAATTTTCATTTTAAAGAAGCGTTATGTAGTTATGCTGTAGAAACCATGGTATACTTATCGTTAGAATCTTATCTTACTACATTGTTGCGAAGTTGATAGGTAGTTTCGAAGATCTGTTTGCAAAAGTATTACATCTCTGATCTGACTAATACATTTCGAGACTGCTTTTCTTCAGGTATGTACATACGTTGATTGGATGGCATGAAATTAGATATTTCCTGTTTAACTAAAACTCCCAGTATCATCGTGTCAGTGTTTGTAATAATTCCGCGCAGAAATATTACTCAACCGAGTTGTGACGAAAAAATAACACAACACAGCAACGTGAGTAAGGAAAGTGAAGCTTCAGTTTTTTAAAGTCTAATTTCAGTCATTGTGTTCATACTTATCTTAACACGTGTATATGATTTAGTCTCCAGTATTACTGCATACCGCAGCATAGACAACACATGACAGACGCACTTCATTATAGTTACTAATGCCCTAGGTCGGACCCAAACCACGACCCTGAGGCAGACAGGTTTGGGGCGGTCACCTGCCGACGCCCTTCCTCGCAGGTGCTGGGTCGAATCCCGGCGCGTGCCGAGTCACTCTCTCCCCCCTGCCCGCCGGCCGTCTGACCGGTCTCTCGATCGCTTTCACATTGTCTGATGTACACAGGTACTGTCTCTCAAGATATGATAGACTGGCTCCTCTAGCCGACCACACAGTTCCCTCTTTTAATGATGGTTTATAAATTAAGCATTGCATCATCTGTATTAAGATTTCAAATCGAATTAACATGAAAAGTAAAGTGGTAAAGTAACCGTTGAAAAAAGTCCAAATCAATTCTATGATTTATTTCTTGTTGTCCACCGGCCTTTTATAAAACGGGTTAACACTGGCGACATGCGATGGGAGAACAGCAGGTGTATCTACACTAATGTTGTAAATGTCAAAGAACTCTGTTTGTTACGTCTTCATGACTAAACGGCTAAACAGATCTTGATGAAATTTGACACTGAAGTACTATGTACTGTACCTTCCGGAAAGTTATATTTTTTTGGATAAAAAAGATATTTTGCCATGAAGTTTGGAAAACTAACTGAACGGTGACTGATAACGTCGCTAAGTCTCTGTAAAGTTATTTTGTTCTTGTTTCTCTCGCAAACAGTTTGTGTATAATCTAAGTAAAGCACAGAAAAACCAAAATACCTTACGTAACTTACATCTTTCTGTATCCAAGTCTAGCAATAAAATTCTAAGTCCACGCGTATGAAGTCGCGATTAACAGCTAGTATTCCATATTTTCAGAACTTCATTTGGCTTAAACTATACTTATGACAGAAACAAAAATGCTTTTGTTTTATCAACCTCGTAAAAGTACTGTTTGGTTGTCTACTTACCTTTTTAATTAATTCTTCCTTCTTCCCTCAATGTAAAAAAATTGGTTTTGATGATAAAAAGTTAACAGTCAACGACTGTACTTAGAACTCTCAATAACAGCAATTAGAGTCCACTTATAATTATCACATAAAGCGATAATCGAAGGTGGTATTATATAAACTGCATTTAGATTTTCATCTTCTCATTTCGGTTCGAATGTTTACAACCTACTGATGTATAGCTGGCCGGTGGTTTGTTAATATATCAGTTCGGTTTCTCAACCAATGTAATATAGTCTACATATTTTCAACACAGTGTAGTGACATTTATTACATTTTAAGATCCGGATTTTTTTTTTTTTTTTTTACTAACGTAGTTTTCAAGATACTCTATATATGTCCGCAACAAAATGAGAGGAACGCAACATACGGCAATTTATAGCGAAATCACACAGATAAAATTTACGAAGACAGTGAATCAGTGTTGTAGTGTGTCTTCCGCATTATCCAAAATAAGATAGAAATTTGGAAAACGATTTAGGTAATAGATTTTGGCAGTTGTAAACTTTCAAGAAATGGTAAATCTTGGTTAGTATAGTGAACAACAGTAACAGAAACAAGCAGGACGTAAAATGGATGTCTCGTAAAAGGAAGAAAACCTTTAGCCTGAAAGAAAAATTTGTTACCATCAAACGCGCAGTTAAACATTAAAAAGTAATGTGTGAAAGTGTCCATAATTAACTTTGTATCTGAGGGAAACATAGATCAAAACCAGCAGGTAAAAAACAAATAGATCTACGCCTGAAATATGCTGTAGGAAAATAAGACAGAAAATTAAATCAGTAGCACGATAAGTGGATAGGGAGGTATTTGCTGGAAGGAACAAGAGTTGGATAGCAAAATATGAGTAAAAGTGGTGATTAGTTGTTAACACTCATAATGAGGCATTCCGGACTATTTCATTCAAGGAACATCGGTAGAAGCAGAAGCAAAACACGAAGTGAGCACACTAAATAGACTCAAAAAGCGGTAGGATGTCGTATTTCCTAAGACACAGAAATGATAACATTGAGAGCCATATTAAACCAGTCTAGAATATCACCAATAACATTACTGAAACGCAATCTGTAACGAGAAATTAAAAGTAACGTTTCGAAAGAAAGTTATCATTTAATAACGTGAAGATGATAACACCTGAAAAAATGGTTAGATTTCCATGACATTTCTTATCTGACAAGTTACAACTATTTTTTGTGGATCTGATCCACCTGTGAACTTTTCGTGATTAATCAAAGCTCAAGTAGCTTCTTAACATCTTCTCTGTAATAACTCTTATTACAATTCAAATATGCAGGCTGAATTTGATATTCATGTAATATTCCTTAGCCCATTTCTGATTTACAACTTAGAGGAGCATCAGGTAATTGCAGTTTGTACTTTACACAGTATATTACAAGCTCCGAGGGTTAGTGTCAGTCTAGTTTTGTTTTTAAAGTATCTGTTCATTGTTCCGCACATATTTGACAGTTCACCAATGTCTTTAACTTTACTCGATAGGTTGTTGAACTGACTAACCTTCTCAAGTGTTTTGTGGTATAAACTATTATTATCCGCATGTGATTCTTTCTAATAAAGTATTATCGTTTTATTAGTGGATTGATTATATTGGTCTATTCTACACAAATGTAATATTCGTATTCTTGAATCATTTTCCTTCTCGAAGATAAGTGTGGTATGGGTTATTGATACGAGCCAGGAAAATTGGATACAGAAAGCTGAAATTAGGTTTTTAATGTCTGTAAAGGGATGTACTGGAAGAGATTTAATAAAGAAGATTACATAAGCAAATAATTGGGAATAAAATTATGGTGAAAAAAAATTGGGGTAGCAGAGTGAAATGGCCTTTACATGTGCATGAGGGAAGCATACTTAGAGTTACTGTCGAATACTGACCAAGAGGTAAAATAATTATAGCAAGGCCTAGATAGAGATGGGCTCCGCAACAGGCTATTGCGTTTAATACTGGAAGTGTGGATGAAGAAGATACACTACAATTACACCAGCGTCATGAAAGTATAAATTATTAAATTTTAAGCCCGATCGAATTACAAGTAAATGCTAAATATTCTGTAAGGTTAGTATAAAGGGTACAATGCTTTTATCCAACAATATATACTAACGATTAACTGACTTTCGGGTTTTGCCGCGTTGTTTATTTCATTACCTAAGCTTTCGGCAGGTATCCTCCAGCCTTCGTCAGAGATACTGTTTATGTTGACATAGCAACGAGCGCCAAGCATCGCAGAGTAAGAGGCCGCTATCTTCGTTGATGTTGTTGGTGTTTTTTTTTAAATTTCTGCTGCCTCTTTCACCCGTCGGAGCCACCACTGGTCTTCTCTCCACAGTAGCCTCGTTTCTTGAAATTTTACTTCATGCCCGATATTAATAGCATGGCGGACTACGACGGATTTGTCACTGTTGTTATATTTGTAGTGGCGGATATGTTCTTTAAGTCTCTCCGCCACAGTGCGACCTGTCTCGCCGATATAAACACTGCCACAACTGCAGGGGATTTCGTAAACACCCATAAGCTGGTGTGGGTGTAATTTGTCTTTTACCTTTGTCAGTGACTGACCAAGTTTGCAGTTAGCCTTATATACTATTCGCACCTCCACCCATTTTAACAATTTCCCAATCCGGTCTGTGATACCCTGTATGTATGGGAGACAGGCGAATTTTGTTGGCACATTAATATCATGGGATAAGTTGACGTCTCCCATAGGTTTTTTGGGTCTTAAAACCCTCCTGATCTCAGATTCACTATAGCCGTTGGCTTGGAATATTTTTGTAAGTGTCTCCATTTCTTCATTCAGACTTTCCGAGTCACATACTGTCTTAGCTCTTAAGTTGAGTGATGTCAATAAGCCTCTCTTCGTTGCCGGATGATGGTGCGACATGGCGTTCAGATACCTATTAGTGTGGGTCGCCTTGCGATACACATTGTGACCCAAACTTCCATCGCCTCGCTTGTGAACCAGGACATCGAGAAACGGCAGTTGTCCATTTTCTTCCACAACCATAGTGAACTGAATTCTTGGGTGGGCACTATTCAGGTGGTTTAAGAACTCTTGCAAACTCTCCTTACCGTGAGGCCAGATGACAAATGTGTCATCAACGTAACGGATCCACTTTGTAGGTTCATTTCTCCAAAATTCTGTTTGATCTTTCTATATGCAACATCTACTTTTCCTGCAACCATTTCCTTTTCTACTTCTTCACACTTTTCTTGTAGCCATTTTTCTTTTGCTATTTTGCATTTCCTATTTATTTGATGTCTAAATTGCCTGTACTGCTCTTTTCCTGCTTCATCATGAGCATTTTTGTACCTTCTCCTCTGATCGATCAGCTGCAAAATTTCTTCTGTGATCCAAGGTTTTCGGGCAGCTTGTTCCCTAAAGCTTAATGTTTCTTTGCCAGCTTTCATTATTTCGGTCTTTAATGCATTCCATTCGTCCTCGGTTGAGCTCCTTTCACAGTTACTTCTTAGACCTAAGCCTACCATTTCTGCAAATTTGTCTCTTGTGTTAGATTGTTTCAGTTTATTCACTTCCAGTCTGTTCTGCTTATGCTGCTTCCTTATTCGCTTGAATTTCAGCCTGCACTTCATTACTATCAAATTATGGTCCGAGTCTATGTCTGCTCCTGAGTACGCTTTACAGTCCAGAACTTGATTCCTGAATCTCTGTTTGACCATGATATAATCTAGCTGATATCTGCCTGTATCACCAGGACATTTCCAGGTGTATATTCTTCTTGCATGGTTCTTAAACAGTGTGTTCGCCACTACTAGCTTATATCTTTCACAAAATTCTAGCAACCTGCTTCCTCGCTCATTTCTTTCTCCTAGACCAAAACTTCCTACACTATTCCCATCTTTTCCTTCTCCCACTATTGCATTCCAATCACCCATGATTATTAAATTTTCCTCCCCTTTCACTTATTGGATTAATTCTTCGATTTCAGCGTATATTTTTTCTATTTCTTCGTCATCTTCCTGTGACGTGGGCATATATACTTGTACTAATGTGGTTGGGACGGGCTTAGTTTCTAACCTCATCAAAATAATCCTGTCACTAAACTGTTCATAATAACTCACCCGTTTCCCTACTTTCTTGTTCATTACAATTCCTACACCAGTGACCCCATTGACAGCTTGTGTGCTAATTATCCTGTGTTCCCCAGACCAGAAATCTTGTGCGTCCTTCTATTTAATCTCACTAATCCCAACAACATCTAACTTAAGTTGTTCCATCTCCCTTTTTAAGTTTTCTAACCTACCTGCCCTATTCAGACTTCTAACATTCCACGCTCCGACTCGTAGAATGTTTCTATCCATTCTGATGACTCCTTCCTGAGCAGTCCCCACACGGAGATCCGATTGGGGGACTATTTTACCTCCGGAATATTTTACCTCCGGAATATTTTACCCAGGAAGAAGCCATCATGATATATGTAATTTGAGAGGATTACATGTCCTCGGGATACCCTTTGGGTCTTTAATGCAGTGGTTTCCCGTTGCCTTCTGCAACCCCATGCCGTTGATCATTTCTGATTCATCCGCCTTTAGGGGCCGTTTCCAACCCCAAGGGCAAGAGGGTGCCCTGAACCGCTCCCCGCTCTTCCGCCCTCTTTTCAGAGGCCGTTGGCAAGCAGTGGGTGACTCCTTATACCGGGAATATTTCAGTCGCCAGAGCCTCGTCCGTGCAAACAGGGTGCACCACGTGAAGGAGAGGTTGACATTTGGTTGGAAAAGACTAGTATAGTCTCTCCCAAACCCTTACACCCCATCATACAGATATGGGTGGTAAGCTGCCGCCGTCCGAGATAGGTTGTCTGGTAGGTGGAGAGAGCCCGTCTCTCCGTTATTGTTGTACTGAAGTCTCCATATAACACCAGCAT
Source organism: Vandiemenella viatica (assembly GCA_031002005.1). Taxonomy (NCBI): domain Eukaryota; kingdom Metazoa; phylum Arthropoda; class Insecta; order Orthoptera; family Morabidae; genus Vandiemenella; species Vandiemenella viatica. The sequence continues at coordinate 293,609,343 of JARYHS010008074.1, forward strand.
TCAGAAAGAAAACCCGCAAATGGAGCCCGAACAGTCTCAGGGCTTCAACGGAACCTTCAGGCTAACATTCCTTCTCCGCTGCTATTCCATTGAGCAAAGAAAAAACATATAATCAATAGGGATTTTTACACCACAGAAGTGTAATAGGTTAGCTGCCTTATGCACTTGTGACACTCACCCTAGACTTGTAAATGGTGTTCGCCCAATTATACATCAAACTCAGACTGTAATGTTCCCGTGCTCTGGTTTCGAATAGTCAGAAATGGGGAAAAAAATAATTTTCACTTAGCCATTATGCATAAGTTTTCATGAAATGAAAGAGATTAGAGGATAATCTCGAATTTTGTATAAAGATTTATAAAGCAACACATTTAAAGCACCGCATACATTTTGGTTTTGCTAATATGCCAAATCACAAGAATTTCTTTTTTTAGTATAAAGCAATTATCTATAAAACCGAGAGTAAAGCTTTCATAACTGTAAGATTTCATAACTGTTTGTCACTAAACAAGCGAGAGAATTGGCATATTTTTAGCAGACTTCTGAAAATGGAGGTTCTCAATTCGTCTCTGTGTGTGTTTTTTTATGTTCAGCGATATCTTCGCCAATTTTGAACCGATTTAAATGAAATTTTTTTAGTGGCTAGGGTATATCTCCAAAGTGGTCCAATATGAATTTAACTGAGAAACCACCATTTATACCTCTTTACACCCCTTAATTTTTATAAAAACCACATTTTTATCTGATTTCGATGGATCTTTGGATATGTATGTTCAAAAATAAAGAGAAAATTACTGTCAACTTTTGATTTGAAAAACCTGAACCCCTTCTTTATACAAAGCTACAGTTAACGCCATTTAACTGATCTCCATTAAAGTTGGCATATACATGTAATTTTTCATGGAGAAGGTTTCTGACTATAAAAAATACAAAATAACTATCCTATCTTCCAATTTACTCCCCTTAGTTTTTTACGTACCTACATTTCTTGTCTGATTTTGATTCAACTTTGCACATTTATACTTTAAAATAAAGAGAAAAATTCTGTCAACATTTGGTCTGCCATAACTCAACCCCTCTCCCTCCTTCCAGCCTCTCAATTTTCGTTAATGTTATTTATAAAAAGCTATAGTCGACACCGTTTGACCGATTACCATCAGAGTTGGCGTATACATGTTATTTTTCATGGTGAAGGTTTCTGATCAAGAAAATAAAATAAAAAGACCGCTCTTCCCCTCCTTTACACTCCTTAATATTATACAAACTTACATTTCTTACCTGCTTTTGATTGAACTTTTCACATGTATAATTTAAAATAAAGAGAAAAATCCTGTCAACATTTCGTCTGCCAAAGCCCAACCTCTCTCGCTCCTTCCGCCCCTTTATTTTTTTTTCAATGTTCTTTATAAAAAGCTACAGTCGACACCGTTTGACCGATTACCTTGAAAGTTGGCGTTTATATGTATTTTTTCACGATGAAGGTTTCTGACGAAAAACTCCAAAACCCACCCCTCTTCCCATTAAACTGCTTAATTTTTATACAAACCCACAGTTTTTATCCGGTTTAGATAGAACTTAGCAGAGTTTTACTAAAGAGCAAAGAGAAAAATAATGTCAACTATCGGTTTGCGAAAACTGAACCCCTCTCCCCGTTTCCACCCCCTTGATTTCTGTAAATTTTCTTTTAACAAGCTTTAGTCGACGCCATTTGACCGTTCTTTATGCAAGTTGACACATATAAGTATTTTTTTTGGAGAAGATTTCTGACCAAAAAAATCCAAAAAACTACCCTAGCTCCCCCTCCACCCCTTAATTTTTGTACTATCCTAAATTTTAATCCGATTTTTGAGGAACTTAGCATGTGTATACTTTAAAACAAAGAGAAAAACAAAAATACTGTCGACATTACTTTCATAAAAACGCAAAACGTATCCCCGTTTCTACTCCTTTAATTACTGTCAATGTTCTTTATATAAAGCTACAGTTTGAATCTGATTATGAAGGAAGTTTGCACCTGTATACTTCAAAACAAACAGAAAAATACTGCCTACATTTGGTTTAGAGAAGCCAAACCCTTCTTCCCCTTTCCATCCCCTTCCTCTAGACAAAGTTACAGTTTCTACCCGATTGTGAAGGAAATTTATACACTTATACTTTAAAATATTCAGAACAAATGTGTCTAAATATGGTTGCAGAAACCCAACCCCTCTTCCCTTCTACTCCCACTTCTCCTAATTTCCAATTTTCTTTATAGATACCCACAGTTTTTATCAGATTTCGATGGAACACCGCACATGTCTACTTAAAAACAAAGAGGAACATAGTGTTTACATTCTATTTACAAAACCCAACTGCTCACTCCTTGACCCCATTTAATTTTGGCAAATATTCCTTACACAAAGCTACATTTTTTAACTGGTTTAGATGGAACTTTGCACATGTATACTTTAAAACAACGAGAAAAATACTGTCGACTCTAGCCTTACAAAAACTAAACTACTATTCGCCTCTACACCGCTTAATTGTTTTTTATACTTACCTACAGTTTTTATCTGACATATATAGAAACTTACATATGTATACTTTAAATCAGTTCGAAAAGACAGTCTACAATTTAGTACACAAAAGCCTAATCTCTCTTCCTCTTTACCCCCACCCCTTTTAATTTCCAACGTTCTTTACAAAAATCAACAGTTTTAAATCCCATCAAAATCAGTTAAGCTATTTTTAAGTCATAGCAAAATATTCACAAAGTAAATGTGTCCTAATATCTCAACATTTAGCTCAGATTTTAACTTGAACCCCAATTTTTCACGCTGTGAAAACCAATTAAAAATATATATTTTCTGTGTGATGCCGGAACAAAAAGATATATTCCAGAGACAGATTTGTGTATGTGGTTTACATAATCATAGATGTTACATGTTTCAATTATCAAGCAGCACCTTTAACAGATGTTATGATTAGGTCGAAACACAACCTGGTCCAAAATTTAAACTGACAGTCCTCAACACAGCATCCAATTCACCCTATTCTGGAAGTTGTTGGGGAATATAAAGACAGAATTTTTTTGAAAGCAAGCGCTTTAACCAATGAGCTACCAGGCAGTTCGCAAAATGAGAACTGCTGCGGTATATTTAAAACACGAAACAAACTATAATACCACTAAAAATGTAAAAATTAAAAAAAAAGCCTTCAAAAAAAAAATAACTTTATACCTTGCTTAGAAGAAAGTAAATCTAAATGGACAACATTTTATATTACTATTATTAACATTTTTATATTAATTAGTTATTTGTGGAGTAAGTGCCAGGAAAAGCAAGAAATACAAAAAGAAAAAACAATAATGAATAACAATAATACATAAAAAATCATGCTACTACTTACCTACAATTAATGCTACAAAAAAAAAAAAAAAAAATGAAACACAGAGAAGATACGCCGATATTATATTAACTGCAAAGCGTTTACTGCATGATGCAGTCTACCAACTGACACTGTAGCGCCAGAGATTTGCCTCGACTACCAACGAGGCCGAGCCGCAAATTAAAATACTGTCTAATTTGTTTCCTGAAAGTCTCCCGCAATAACAATATCTGCCTCACTACATGTTGTAAAATATTCGGAGTTCTTGTTCGTACTCCCCGTTTCTCTTCGAACACCAAATAAGGTTCAGTAACTCAATCTTTACAATGTGACAGCTGGCACCAACTCAAAAAATATCAATAACAAAAATTTCAATAACAGTAATTAAAATATTGTCCATTTAGATTTACTTTCTTCTAAGCAAGGTATAAAGTTATTTTTAAAATTTTAGTATGCTTTTTTTTAAAGCGATTTTTTTAAAACAATTATTATGTTAGAAGAATTTGTTTTGAGTGACTTCATTTCTTTTCGTAAGTTTTTTGCTTATTCTGAGTCTTCGCTCAGATGTAACGGTTCAATTTGAAAACGGTTGTAAGGGCATTTCAGAAAAACATCAATATACTTGCGTCCCTTACGAACATTGCTCACGTTTTCTGTAAACAATTGGTGTGCGTCATGGGTGAGCAGCGCCGATTACCAGAGATTTAACTGCCATCAGAAGAAAATTCCAAGTAACATCTACACTATGAATAGGAACAAAGTAATATTTTAGATGGTAAGTAATCTTACTGATCACTATGCATATAGGAAGTGTGAGCCATATAGCTTCATCCAGAGCAAAGAAACTAGCCAGCAATTATGAACCGAAACGTTTCACGTTTGGGGTTGCCACTCAATAAATCACCGATAATTGACTTTTCTTATGAATTAGGAAAAATACATATATGTGTACCAAATTGCCTCTTTCTAGGAACACGGGAAGAATAGTGGAATTACGGTGACGAGGTGTCACAGTATATAAAAAGTGGATCTTCTTTAACTTCCAAAGTTAGGAGGGGAAGGAAGTAAAATTTAACACACTAGTTAAATTTAGTAAGCTCGGACTACAATATAAACCTCAGTCGTGTAAATTTTTCAGGTAGATGGCAATTTCACTCAAATTTACTAGTTAGTGCAAACAGTAGAAACCGATATATGAATCTTAGGACAGAAGAACGAATCCATGTTCTTATTGCCAGGTCTGAGCGTTTTTCGACATCCCACTGCACTCGGTTTGGTGACAGAAAGAATAGTATTTGTAATGAAGCATATATTTATAGTCCAATATGATGAGTCTCCTAGTTTGGAGAAAACATTAGAATGCTGAATATAAGATTTATTCAATGCAATGTTGTTGCAGGCCATGTTTCCACAGTTGCTTAATTAATTACCAGTTGAATGATAACGCCAATGCAACTGTTAACCGAAGGACGCGAAAGCGCACCAGAGACAAGACATAAACAAACCAGCTGGCCCAACAGACGAATGATGAGAACGCATAATTGTGTAAATATGATACAGGAAAAACATACTTTGTATAAGGAAACGGAAATGCACAGCGGCATACCATACTAACAAATGTAAATAATTCGTCGCTGATGATGCCTCGATGAGAGGTGAAACGCGTACGACGGAACTATAACTAAATTAAACAGTTGCATTGGCGTTATCATTCAACAGGTAACTAAGATTTATTAATGGGAAGTTTTTTTAAAAAAATTGTATGTTCAAATTTATTTTGGAGAAAATTTATGAAGCTACAAGGGATTTTCTTAAATACCATCTTTACCAATTGCGTTTTGCGATTATAATACCATGTACTGTTTCGTTCATATCTCAGTTCACATAATATTGTAGTGTAGGTACGTTATGATATTGATCGTCCAGAATTTCATTTGACAACAAGTGTGTAAGCTTCAATAGGATAGGAAAATGTTCTACCGAGCTATTTCGCATTCTGCAAAACAGAGACAATAAAGTAATTTATCTTATTCTTATTAAAATTTCACACAATTCCCGCCTTTCCTGTATCCACCTACTTTTCTCCTCTACAAATTTCAACTTTAAATTCTTTCAACGTTTCTGGTAAATTATTCATCATTTCTCTTGGTAACTTACGTATCTCGTAACTCGTATTCCAATCCCTAACCCCCTTACCTACGACAGAAAATCTTCCCACACCCTTGTGTCTGAAATCAAGTGTCAGCTTGTAGCCATGGTCATATATTATCTTTCATGAATTATTTTTAAATCTTACACCAAGATCTTCCCACGCCTCATCAGCAATATACGCCTTGTATACTCGACTCTTTACACCCTTCTCCTGTCTTCCAGTGAGTCCCATTCCGGCCTTATTTTTTATCATATCGGTTACTGATTGTGTTCTGCGGTAATTAACAGAGAAAATTCTATCAGCCTTTCTATGTACCCTCTACAACTCCCGTATTTGATACCCAAAATGTGAGATCCATACTACACCACCATATCCAAGCAATGATGTGACCAGAGTTTTGTAAACAAAAATCCTTTACTTCTCTGGTACATACCCTCATCACTCTCTTCTAAAAGTGCAGGATCTTGAAATCTTTTCCTACTACCTATCCAATGTGTACTGGAGCTTGTTATCAAATGTTATGCCAAGATCTTTGCATTTCAAGTCATTCCCCACTTCACAACCATAGTCAACCTCTAATTTTTTTTATTAGTGTGCCTAATAAGCTGACGCTTATTTGCATTTATTTCTTGTTTACCTACTCAGCTAGATATCCTGCCCAGATCACCCTGCAGCTTTTCAAAATCTTCTACCGTTTTGATCCTATTATATAGCATTATGTAATCTGGACACAACACACCTTCTGATAGGAAACTATCTACACAATCATTCATTAGACTAAGGAACAGCAATGGTCCCAACACGTTATCGTGTGTCAGTCTCATTTTCAGTTCCATTTCTTTTGATTCTGCATTTCCTATTTTTTGCTTTCTACCTTTTAAGAATTCTTCTATCCACCAAATCACTTTCTCATCCGCTCCAATAGTTTTTACCTCATTTATCATCATTTTATGGATCAGTCTATCAAAAGCCTTTGAAATAGCGAGTGCTACACTATCAATTTGAAATCCGTGGTCTATTTCGTCCAATATGTCTTTCACATTGCCTCCTAACTGAGATTAGCATGAATATCCTTGCCTGAAGCCATGTTGTCGATTTGAAAACTACTTAGGTACCTCACAAATACCTTTGATGTGGTTGCATATCAATTTCTCCATTAATTTACTTATCGCTTATATTAAACTGATTTGCCTGCAATTTTCGACCCTATTTGTATGTATCGTTACTACTATCGCACTTTACCTGTTCTCTGGTAAGCGGAAAATATCCACACACAATTTAAATAATATTTCAAGATAAGTTACAATGTCATATGCGGCTATCTTTAAGACATCTATAGTAACTAGTGACCGCCCAGCGATCGAAATTCGACCGTAATTCATTAAGTTGTTTAGTTTCTTTCATGAAAGAGTAATAATCTAGTAATTCTCTGCATTACCTATAAAATTAAAACGATACACTCCACGCGTGACTGTATGCTAAATTTTAACTTCTAATCTAACCATAGCAAATGATGAAATGTATTTATCGATGGTTCATTTAGGCCGGAAAACTGCTTTAGTTTTATGAAACATGAGCATTTAAATGAATCTATCAAAATAATTTCATCATTTTGTGTGTTCGCTATTTAAATTTGGGCTATTATCATTTTGAATTTCACGAAAATAATTATTCCTTATTTCTTGTCTCTCTCTCTCTAATGAAATTACTGAAATTAAAAAATCAAAAGACACTTAACCAAAGTTTAACATTTTAAATAACAAATGACCATTTATTATCTGGCAGAATTGCTACATTCCTTTTCAAAGTATTCCTTTCATAACTTCAAACACTAATCTCTACTTTATCCGAGTCTTTAGTTTTGCCAAAGACCACAGAGTGTCTCAAAGCGGGGAATTCACGTAAGAACGTTGGCTCCGATCCTATTTCATGCGCACACACACTTTCGCAAATTATTTTTTTATTTTAATAATCTATTTGTAACATGTATTAACTATGCTTATTATATTTTTGGGTGGGGTGGGACATTCTCCACCAGTGACAAACTGTTACTGACCTGTTGAAATTTGGTTTAAGTTTCCTTATAGTGTCCTCTTCACGTTTAGCACTCTCCTTTTCCGGAAAAGTCGCCACGAATTAAATTAAAAATGCGGAAATATGGGATGCTCCGCAACCGCGGAATGTTAGCAACTCTGTAAAAATGACACAAAATTATCTGTACAGGGATCATATCAACCTAAATAAGTTCGTTTTGTCATAGTGATCATGGTTAGGTTGAAATTCGGCCTGGGCCAAGAGTAAAAAGTTTACGGGAAATTAGTTCTGCGCAGCCCATATCGCAAACCAGAGACAAACTGTGCATTTGTTTGCAACTGAAGCAATCGATTATCTCTGACTGCTTATATCGATTCCAAGCTTTGTAAAATATATTATATATAATTTTAGCTTTCTGTATTTCTTTAAGTTCCTCCATTCGCCCAATATTCTTGCCGCTAGCTGCGCTATCTACCAGCCCTCGAAATGTTGCTTCTTGCTTCTATATAAGTTCAGAGATTTCGACTGTTTTGTTTCACCAAAGAAGACAAAGTAAGGCCGCTAGCTGCGCCATCTACCAGCCATCTGAGCGAACTACGTAGGTGAGCGAGCGTTTTTATTTTACTTATTTTAATGTATTTGTAATGCATATTATATATAGATTTTAGCTTCCTTCACTTCTTCTCCTTATAATCATTAACTATGCCAAATCTCACAATTCTCCGTGCGCACAATATTCTTAAAAATGTAACATAATTTTTCGCTTAGCGTATTAATATATAGATATTATCAACACCAACTGTTTATGTTTTTAGTTCCTTCATCGCTCTGGCCTCGCATTCGGGAGGACGCCGGTTCGAATTCCAAAAAAAATGTTCCTTTCTGATACTCTCAGGATAAATTTAAATTTTTTTAGTTTGCTCGTATCTAATTGTTTGGTTAAGTTTGTTCTTCGATTTACACCCTGCCGTTTCTGAATGATTGTTCCTAATGGTCTCACTAAACCAATAACTTAAAATTTCTGTCTTTTTCAAATCCTCAGTAACTTCTTCTCCATCCGTATCTATAATTGTCTCGACATCCTCCCTTCCTCTCAGTTTTGTAACATAGCCATAGAAATCGCTAGATGGATAAGCCAGTGGTCCTCCTGCACCGATAATATTCTTCATAAACCAATCTGTCGCTACTTTTTTTGCTGTTATTAATTCCTTATTTAATTGTTTCGTGTGTTCCCTAATGCGTTGATGTATCTTCATTCTGTTATGGCAGTTAAGAGTAATATCTACAAACACATGCTGATGGGCGGTGGAATTATGTAATATAACATGAAAAAAAAAGAAACATAAGACAAAATGATGCGGTATAATAGACTTACTAAATCAAGCCACACTTACATGGATCACCGTTGGTACTATGACATTATTTAAACAAGGGAATGATTGTAGTTTTCATTAAATTAAAGATTAGTACCTGTTAAATGTCTTATGATGTTGCAAGCTGGCCATTTATCTACAAAGTATATGGTTAAGAGATGTTATAAGAAAAGAAACCTCCAGAAAAATTCATTTAAGTAATCCAGGCGTTCCAAACATACTTCCCCATAACTGCTGCGTTCAGTTGTTCAGTGATAAATCTCGCAGATCAAATTACCAGGGAAGATAACAGCCTTCCTAGTGAGTTAAAACATCTACGTGATACCTTCAGAAAAAAATTGGTACAATGAACATCAGATACAGTTGGCATTCCGGGAAATGCAACGCAGGCCTAATAAACACGATAATGGTCCACACGATAAATTAGCCTTCTTGCCGTACTCTGGCGCCACAACATCTAGGGTCGGAAGAGTCCTGGCAAGAAATGGCATTAAGACCATTTTCCTACCACCACCAAAATTGAGAAACATTTTGCGCTCTCCAAAAGATGACCTTGCCCTTCGTACACCAAGAGTTTACTGCATCCCATGTGAATGTGGAAAGAAATACATAGGCCAGACGATACGGTGCGTACAACAACGTTGTTTGGAACACGCCCGACATGTTCGCCTGGGGCAAAAACACAAATCAGCAGTGGCGGAACATAGTTTGGCAGAAGGACATGGTTTCGATTTCGAAGCGACTAAGGTGCTGACACATGCGAGAGGCTTCTGGGACAGCGTCATTATAGAAGCATTTGAAATTCGCCTCGCGTCTGATTTGGTTAACAGGGATTGTGAGTTCCAGATAAGTGATGCATGGATTCCTGTTATTGAGGTTGCTCGTCACCAACGTTCTGCTTTTTGTGTTCCGAGGCCGTCTAATGACGTCTGAGATTCTGCTAGGCAACATAACAACGTCTGTCGTTGCCGTGCCAGTTTTCAAACAACACGCTCAAGGCTGACTTCAAGGCAGACTTCAAGACTTACAACTGCACCTGAAGATGGCGACGGAGAATAAAGTCGCCGAAATATTGTGTATCAATAATGATATTACTCGGTTTGTTTCCCGAGAAACGTTTATAAATAAACAACGCCGAGAAAAATTGCATTCATTTATACCTTGCATCTATTTTTAAGTTCAGTTGTATCAATGATTTGCACATGTATTGTCAGAGACCATGTAGTGATTATGTGTTGTGTTTCTAATTCGCTGCAGAAGTTTTAGTAGGTTAACAAACAAATAAAATTTCAAAACAAAAATAAATGGAAGTTAATATCTAATCTTAAACATTATATTTAGCCAGTCGTCAGGAACTGAAAATAGGAAAATGTTGTACCGATTCATTTTGCTTCAATAATCAGTCGCTGTTTTCAGCTTTTCCTGTTTGTCAACGAAAAATGACATAGAATTTAATTTGGTCATATCTGCAAAATTTAAACAAGTACTTCTACAACTTAACAGATTTAATGGTTCAATAGAGGAATTTTAGGGAAACGTGCGGTGTTCCTCAATCAGGTGAACACAATTCCTACGAGCGCAGTTTTAAAACTGAACCCAAACTGGTTTTTTTCTATCTTTTTTACTAGAGATGTAGTATAGGAAAAATGTCTGTTTCTAAAAATTGGTCGAAGTTTAAGTTTAGAAATAAGCATACGCCACATCGAATTGTTTTGGAGTGTTCTCTCTATTTATTCCCGTGAAATACAGTTTATTTACACGAATGTGAGTGGGCTAATTTAAGGAATAATTAGTTTTGAGCTGCCAAGCTTCTTTACCAGTATTCTAAAACCATCTATTTTTGATCTTTCGTATTAAAACGTTTCGTTTAATAACAGAAAGATGACTTTTTATATTAAATTTGCCATTTATGAAGGATAAATTTGGTAATAATCAACAAAAAGTTTTAAACTTTTTTTATGAGAATTTTATTCTATAATAACAGATTCATTTTACTTTTTATTTTCTTTTAGACTTAACATTAATTTCCAGTAGTATCAAACTTTTAATGTTCGTTCTTCTATTCAACAACCCAATTACCTACGGACAATTTATTTTAGTTTTAACACTCTGTTATTGAATTCCCTTTGATGTCATTTACTATACTATATGATACAAAGTCTGGCAGCTCACAAACTGAAAACCACAGGTTAAATTATTCCTGAGGAAGTTTCTTTGCTTGGAATTATGCCATTTTTTAAAAAAAATTATAAGCCTATCAAAAACAATATATGTATAAAATAAAATTTATTAGACATCTAATAACAGACAAAAAGTTAGACGGTGTTATGCATAAAATTATATTAGTTAAATTATAGCCCTAAACTTAAAGTGATATCGGAGATCTTTGATTTTACTACCATTCAGAAATGGATTTTCAAATGGTAGTTTCTCAGAACCTGGTGACGTCACAATCAGGAATTGTATTTAGTTTCATCCTCTACTGTCTCTAATAGGCACAAACAATATCACGTTAGACAGTAGTGAAAATATCAGGTTTTAGTCTAAGCTACACAAACTCTCAAAGAAATACGAAGAAAATTATACTGTCAAAGAAATAAACAGGTGTTTTTTTGGCAGTAAATACGTAAATATCAATCACTAACTCATTTCACCACAAAGAATAGTTATAATGTGATGTTGGTGGGGGGAAACAATCAATGGCTGTAGTCCTATATACAGTATAATTAATAACCTTGATTTTTTATAAAGAACTTTCTGCTACTTTGTTTCCTACGTTATCTTCTTCTTCTCTTCAATTTCGGCCATCTAAGAACCACGAAAAGTAATCTGGTGCATTCATCTCGTTGTTTCTTCTCTTGACTTCCAATAGTTACTTATTCATCCTTTCACTTTGCTGTTTCCTCCATTGTTTGGTTATATGTTAAAACATTTTCTCTTCTTCTCCTGGAAACCATTGAAATTTTGGATCAATCTTCTGAAAGTTGCTCTATATTTTACAATATCTTCTGTTATTCCGGTCTCAATCATATCTTTCTTTACTACTTGGATCCACCTGTTGCCCTTCTTACTCTTGTAAACACGGTTGAAAATTCTTTTTGTAAGTCTGCTATTATCCATTCTCATTATGTAACGAATAAATCTGATTCTCCTCTTTTCGATTGTGTCTGACACCCTTTAAATTTCTTCTTGTATACATTTATATTCCCCCGGTGCTTAAACTCTCCTTTTTTTAAATTTTAAGTGGTCCGAAAATTTACCTCAAGATTTTCCTTTCCCTTTTCTATATCTCTTCCATTTCTCCAGTGTAATGGGTAGCGTTCTCGCCTCGCATTCGGGAGGACGGCGGTTCGAATCCACGTCCGGGCATCCAGATTTGGGTTTTCCATGGTTTCCCAAATCACTCCAGGCAAATGCCGGGATGCTTCCTTAAAAAGGCCATGGCCGAATTCCTTCCCATTCCTTGCTCCCCATCCTTTCCCGTCTCTAAAGAACTCGCTGTTAATAGACGATAAGCAGTTTAAAAAAAAAAATCTCCAGTTTTCGTTGAGAACAAACATTCTGAAGCATAGACACTTTCTGGTTTGATTACTAAGCTTTAGTTTTCCTTGTGTGATTCTTCTTATTGTTTTAGTCAGTTGGTATGCTAGTTCTAGTTTTTTGCTATTGATCTTTTTTTTTTTTTTAAACAAATCTGTATTTATTACTACTGGTGAATCCTTAACATGCTACGTTCTCATTAAGTGTGGTTTCAAGAATAACTGTTTCCACCGAGAAAGTTGGTGTATTTTACATTTCTCCATCTTCTATTCTATCTTGTCATGGTTTCCCAGGTAAACTTCTCAAGAGCAGAAAAGATTTTTTTTTCACAAAATCGTGCTCTAACAATAATGGATCTGGTAAAACCAAGGATATCTTAGGGATGGGATGTCTATTTAGTTACTTATGTGCACAGATCGACAACGCAATACATACCCTCTTTATTCTCGTCTTTAGAAGAAATTTGTAATTGTTGGAAGATCAGTAACAGAAAAAATACAATATCCACTAAGAATAAAAATCATTGTAGATTGTACACAGCAGAATAAATTTCATTGGTTTTGAATTGCATAACAAATTGCGTAACAAAAAATAAAATCTTTCAAAAAGCCGCACAGCTTGAAGTCCTGATTGAAAATGTTTCTGTTTCATAACTCCATAATGATTATTAACATGCGCTTTGGAAGTCAAGAGAATTGTGAAAGTTATAAATGTTAAGTATGCAATGAAAAACAGGAAATTCAAAATTACTTAATTAGCAACACTTGAAAAGGAAGCAGAAAATATAATCGTGTTTATATCAATTATCTGTAGGGAATAGTTTTTCTCTTAAGAAATTATTATTAATGTTTTGAGTTTTAAGAACGACTCCTTACACTGTTGTTTTGAAGAGTGCTCTTACATGGGCTCACAAGGAGAATTTATATGTTCTAAGGAGAACGTACTATTGGATAGCAATATATATATATAAGGGTGCTAAAATTAAAATTCTCTGTATTTCGGAGAGGTTGGATAGCGAAAGAATGGAATTTTCTATTAATAGAGTCCAACATAGAGTACTGTAGATGTAAGAAATATACCAAAATCTGAAAGAGAGGCTTCTGGTGTAAAATAAAATCTCTAACTCACATAACAGGAGCTTTCTGGAGCTTGATGAAAACTACAGTTTGAAAACCCTCATTGTAACTCTTATTGGAATATTTGGATTATTTACAATTATTTTAAAAAAATCTCCAACCACATCCTACAATTACATGTACTTATATCTTCAAAACTAATTTTCCGGTACATAATCGGCATCTATCAAACTGAGAAATACAAAGCAAATTATAGAATCATCAAGGTTAGAAATTATTCTGATCTTAATGAATTTCAGGTAAATGATTCCTTAGACTTTAGTATAGTTCCTAATTAATATTGTGGATTAAAACTGAATATAGTTTTATTCAAAACAGAAATTAGAAAATTTAAATACCTAAAAGGAAAAAGGAAATCTTCAAGTTTAGAATTTGAGCGTCACTTTTTTTTGCTCATGATTTTTTCCTGCAGTTTTCGCACTGTAGAAAATTAACATTCGGAAATACCACTACCATACTTAAGCGAATTAAATATTTAAATTAATTGAATTCATTGTATTAGATGAAGATAAAGATTATTCCTTACATAAGGAATGAGGAATACATCCTCGGCGCCTGGTATGGTGTAACAGGACAAGAAATATTGGAGAGAAAGAAAGAAACAATCCTACAATATGGGTATTATTTAATGGAGATGGAGAGGGTGCAATAGAGGGCAACTAGACTCGTTTGTGGAAATTAAAGTAGAACACAGCCAATGATATGATATAAGAGCTTGGATGGGTATCATAGGAAGACAGGAGATGGAGGTACATCTGATAGTTACAGAAAGAACCAATATGTGGAGCTAGGACAGCATCGCATTCTTTGTTATAGAATAACCACATGTTAATATTCTGTTCTGTTAGGTCACGTGATGATTTTCCCCTCAAATTTTAGGCCATACCGTAAGGTTTCAGAGTGTGAAAATAAAGTAAAGCATCTGCTCAGTAACTTTTAAGTTATGCCAGATTATAGATAAAAGAAAGTTTGTTCAGTTACTTCCCTACTCCAGCACCTGGTGACGTACCAACATGAGACGTACTTTCTATTTTAAATAAGAAGGCTTCGGTGGCTGGAAATCCGTGAAAATTGATTAAATAATATGCAAGATATGCCAGATTGTAGGTATAAAAGTTGGAAGTTAGGAAACCATTTAACTATATGCTCCGGTCCCAGTTGATTTGACCCAGTTGATTTGGCGCGAACCTTATATTTTACGACAAAATCAAAATTTTCAAACTGTTAAAACCAATCAAAAATATGTTTAGTAATTTTTGTGTAATACCGGAACAGAAAGACAGATCCTCGTTACAGATTTGTAAATATATAGATTCACAAAAGATTAGGAGATAACAATAGATAAAGGTCAGCTTTGAAACATGTAATACAGTGAAAAGAGAGAAATAGTTCGGATAGTGCAACTGATATAAGCAGGGTGGATAAAAAGATAAAAGCGCAGTCATCGTGTTGGTGGGTCTGAAGTATATTTTGATATAAAATCCTTAAAGATATTAATCTTAAGATACTGACAGTATGTGATCAAACATTTATAATTAAAGTAGGGAAACATGACAGAAAAACATCAGTTGCGAAAAGTGCGAGGTAACGTGATGTCTTCACGTGTATGTAATGTGGCATTCAAGGAAAGAAAGGAATAATTGCCGTGTGTAATAGAGGTAAAAAAATGATCAAAATGCTATGATTTACTAATGGAAATTTTTCACCAAATAAAGGTACATAAGAAAAATATAATCATTCGTAAAAGTCATGAAAACCATACACTAAATGAACACATAAGAATTTTATAAGTGTAATACAAGCCACCCCCCGCCTTGCTTTGTAAGGACAGCCCTCGAGGATATGAAGTTTAAATTAACTGTTGTCTTCCACTCCTGTTGTCCTTCCTGTAGTGTCCGAAGATATATGATAAAATCCTGATACACTAGTTAGTAAAAAAACCAAAATGGAACTGGGTCCATGGTCGCAGAGACCGAAGGATATATAAACAGATATATAATAAACTGAGATAAGTTGTTGTAAGGAGTAGAACACTTTACGGCAATACAGTGTACAAGTTTGTCTTCCGGATTACGAGAAAGAAATATGAACTGAAGCTTAAGAAAGTATTATAACACTATCCAGAAAGGATAGATAAGGAGAGAAGTTTCCGTAAAAATTTCACAGAAAGAAGACATATGATTATAGAGACCACATTTTTGAACATACAGGAGTGGTTAATTTGTTAACTAATGGTAGCGAATTGAATTGAATTGCGATGGAGCAAAATTTCCCCAATCCTCTAATTACCCCTTTCTTATAATTATTATTTTATATAATTTTTATATAATTTCTCCTCCCATTTACTTTTGCCATTTAAGAATTTTAATATCGAATTTCTTCAGCGTTTTTGGTAAATTATTCAGTTCCACTCCCTGCCTCCCTCACGCACAAAATTTTTTTGCCACTCTCTTAAGCATGAAATCGAGTGCCAGCTTATGCCCGTGGTCATCTTTTCCTTTCCATCTACTATTCTTAATTTTTCAACCAATATTCGTCCAAGCCCTGCCACCGACATACACCTTGTTCACTCCCAGCACCCTCCTCCAGTCTTCCAATGATTCCAAATTCAGCTCTTTTACCATATCAGTTACTGACTAGTTCCTGCGGCAATTTTTACAAACAAATAAATCTTCTCTTTTGCACACCTTCCAACTTCTGATACCCAAAATGTGGGTCCTAAACTACACCTCCATATTCATGTAATGGTCTGACCAATGTTTAATAATCCAAATTCATTTCTCTTATGATACATCCTTCCATCAGCCTCTCCAGTAAATGAAGGATTTTCTAACCTTTTCCTACAACTTACCCAATGAGTCCTGCCTGGTTGAGCTTATTATCAAATTTTGTGCCAAGATATTGACACCTCTACCTTTCAGCAAGTAATTCTGTACCCACCCTATAATCATAAACATCCTTCAGTTTTTTATCTGTGTATCTATTAAGTTGACCCTTCTTCGCATTTATCTTCATTCCATGTTGACCTACCAATTTAAATATTCCATCCACGTCACCTGTTCACTAGCTTCTCGCGTTTCGACCCTATTATGTTCCAATACGTCACCTCCATAAAAAATCTAAAATCTGACTCTAAACCATCAATATAATCATTAATTAGAATGATGAATAGCAATTTTCCCAATACCCTACCCTGTGGCACTCCCATATCCACTTCCATATTTTTTGATATAGCATTTCGTACTCTAGCGCTTTGCTTTCTGACTTTTAAGAATACCTCTATTCAGCAAATCGCTTCTTCGTCTACTCCAATAGATTTAAAATTATTTAAAACCATTTTCTAGCTCACTCTGTCAAAAGCTTTAGAAAGATCTAGTGCTGACCAATCAGCTTGGCCTCTCTTGTGGAATTAAACGGAAATATCTTGCAGATAGCCCACCATCTGGGATTCTCATAAATATCCTAGACTAAAGCAAGTTTGTTGATTTCCAAATTAGAGTCTTTACACACAGATATTTCTGATGTAGTTGCATACTATTTTCTTCATCTTTTTACCTAATCATCAAGTCAAACTAATTGGCCTGTAATCTTCTACACCACTTATCACCCCTCCTTTATGAACCGATACTACTATATCTCTTTTACAGTCCTCTGGTTAGCAAATAGACTCTAGACTCATTCCAAATAAAATTTCAAGGGAAGGTACAATATCGCATCACACTCTTTTTAATACGTCTGAAATAATATTATCTACACTAGCCCTTTAATGCTGTTTTAGTTTCCTTAGTTCATAATTTGCGTGACTCAATTTAAAATTTGGTAGTTTCCTTAATTCTACTTAAACGGAGACACTCCTTTGGTTTATCTCTCCCAGCCCAGGATGATATTCTCTAATGATGTAACTAAACCAGTAAATATCTCTGCCATTTTCCAATCACCAGTAACTTATTTTACATCCTTATCTCCAGATGTCTGAATATCAACAATTACCCACTGTTTTCTAACATAGCCGAAGAAATTTCTAGGTGTATAGTCCAGTTGTCCCCCTGCATCAATAATATTCTTCATAACAAGACCTTAAGCATCCTCTTTGCTGTTATTAATTCGTTGTTTAGTTGTTTCAATTATTCCCTACTGCCTTTCTGTCTCTTAACTCTGTCGACTTCTCACTACCTTCTCGCCTTCCTGTTATGATATATATGATCTTAATTTCTCTTTATTTTATGTTTTACATAACCATTTCTTCACACTTTTTTACTATCTCATTGAACAGTTCCCACGTCTACTCCACTGTACTTGTGCCTTTCTTCCATTAGCTGTACCTTCTCCTGAAATACATCTTTAGTTCTGTTGTTTGTGACTTTTTATAACTGTACCCGTTTCCCCATTCAATTTTGGCCACTGCGTTAGGTATCTCGTTTTATAAACGAAATACCGAGTCCAAGCAGATTCAGATTCAAATTTGTTTATTTTTCTTTAAAACATCAGACTCCAAAGATACTAGGTGCAAACTCAAATACATGCTCCAGCGATTATAACAAACTTGAATACAACTCTTTTAACACTGAATACTCGTCTCTGCCGATCCCTTATATAAGCTTTCACAGAAAATTCCAGAATAATTCAAAGACTTCCGACCGTCGTTTCTGGAATTCTAACAATACTTAAACAATTAAAATAACGTTAAAAACAATCAAAATTAATAAAAAAAATCATTCACAATCATTATGAAGTACACAGAAATGACAATTAAAGATTTTTACACACAAAATTATCCACGTAAATCAGTCCAAACTATAACAAATTGTCCTCTAAACAATGTGGCTCATCTCAATACTTGGAATTACAAACTTTTAACTATTTTTACTTGCATAGTACTGTAATATGACTTATTAAATAGTATTTACATATGTTTCTTTTACACAGATTCACAATTAACTGCAAGAGAACTATATAAAACCATATTCACTCAACTCTCACCTTGCCACAATTTCATTTAAGGTCTAGGTTATGACTTATATATCGAACTTCCTAATATCCATCGGAACTGCATTGTGATCACCTATTCTTTCAGTTACTTGAGACCCTACAAGGTTTCCATTTGGCTTTATTGGAAAGACATCTAACATTTCTGCCGTCTTTTTTTCTGCTCCACTACTTGTTTAAAGCCTCCTTTCCTTTCTAAAGTATTTGAAAATCTCTATTCCCTTGTGTTATTAGTCTTATTTCCTACAGAGTTAATACCTGTTAAATTTAAATCACCACCAATAAGAACTATTCGACGCTCACCTCAGAACTGTGGATATGAATGTAGTTCATAAATGGTATAGTGAGAGGTTAGAGTTATATACGAAGAAATACATTAGAGTATGTTAAAGTAATTCCACACACTCGTACACTATTAGTGAAAACAATTAATGGCAGTATAAAGTCCTTATTTTCACACGATTAGTTTATTAGGCGGTACCCAATAAATTACTACCATTTCGTACTAACACCACCATGGGACAGAATCATTACCTGATCATCAACCCAAATAATATTTAATTTGCAACCTAAGGATTAGCATTCCAAGCAAAGTTTAGTTATAACTAACGTACATAACAACTGCTGTTCTATAGATAAACAAGATTTGGTGCTAACGGAACGTTCTTAGAGCTTAAAATATTTTTAAAATAATTATTTGTTACAATAGAAATTATAACAAGTCGGATACATTTTTTTCTTTCTTTATTGGCGTTGCATGGTATACTTGTTATTTTATGGGGTTAAAAAATATTTCACGGATAGCAAAATATTTTATTTATTTATTTCTAAATTGACAATGTGGGTGTAAGGGTTTGGAAAAGACTATGTTAGTCTCTTCTGACCAAATACCAACCTCTCCTTCACGTGGTGCACCTTGTTTGCACGGATGAGGCTCTGGCGACTGTAAGATTCCCGGTATTAGGAGTCACCCAATGCTGGCCAGCGGCCTCCAAAAGGAGGGCGGAAGAGCGGAGAGCGGTCCCGAGCACCTTCTTTTACTTGGGGTTGAAAACGGCCCCTAAAGGCGGATGAATCAGAAATGATCAATAGCATGGGGATGCAAACGGAAACGGGAAAACACTGCATCAAAGACCCAAAGGGTATCCCGAGGACATGGAATCTTCTAAAATTGAATATATAATGATGGCTTCTATCTGGGTAAAATATTCCGGAGGTAAAAAATACACCCAATCGAATCTCCGTGTGGGGACTACTCAGGGGGAGTCATCAGAATGGATAGAAACATCCTACGATTCGGAGCGTGGAATGTTAGAAGTCTGAATAGGGCAGGTAGGTTAGAAAATTTAAAAAGGGAGATGGAACGACTTAAGTTAGATGTCCATGGGGTTAGTGAGATTACATCGTAGGATGCACATGATTTCTGGTTTGGGCAACACAGAATAATTAACACAAAAGTTGTCAGTGGAGTTACTGGTGTAGGATTTGCAATGAACAAGAGAGTAGGGAAATGGTTGAGTTTTAATGAACAGTTTAGCGACAGGATTATTTTGATGAGGTTAGAAACTAAACACGCCACATCACGTTAGTACAAGTATATATGCCAACGTCAAAAGGAAGATAAAGAAGGCATAGAGGAAATATACGCAAAAACTGAAGATTTGATACAATAAGTGAGGGGAGAGGAAAATCTAATAATCATGGGTGATTACAACGCGATAATGGGGGAAAGAAAAGAGAGGAATACTATAGGAAGTTTTGGTCTAAGAGAAATAAATGAACAAGGAAGCTGGTTTTCGAATTTTGTGATAGATATAAACTAACCGTGGCAAACACACTATTTAAAACTTATGCAAGGAGGATACACATCTGCAAACGTTCCGGCGATACAGGCAGATATCAGAAGATTATATCATTGAAAAACATATATTCAGGAATCAAGTTCTAGACTGTAAAGCGTACCCAGAACCAGACAGACTCTGACTTTAATTTGATAGTTATGAAGTGCAGGGTGAAATTTGAGCGGCTAAAGAAGCAATACAAGCATAGCAGACTGGAAAAGAATAAACTGAAACAATCTAACACGAAAGAAAAATTTGCCAAAATGGTAGACTTGGGTCTATCTGGAAGAAGTAACTCTGAAAGGAGCTCAAATGAGAACGAATGGAACTCAATGAAGAGAGAAATAATGAAAGCTGCTAAAGAAACATTTGGATTTAGCGAACAGACCTCCCGAAAACCTTGGATCAAAGAGGAAATTTTTGAACTGATGGATGAGAGGAGAATGCACAAAAATGCTCACGATCAAGCAGTAAGAGATTAAAACAGGCAATGTAGAAATCAAATAAACAGGAAATGTAAAAGAGCAAAAGAAAAATTGGGTACAAGAAAAGTGTGACGAAGTAGAAAAGGAAATGGACGTAGGTAAATTAGATGTTGTATATAGGAAGATCAAACAAAGTTTGGAAAAAGGAAGAAAAGAGGTATAAACATTAAAGCTGTCGATGGGAAACCTCCTTTAAGCTCAGACGATAGAGCTAACCGGTGGAAGGAATACATTGAGAAAATGTATGATGGGGACGACTTGAACAAGAGCGAATGAAAATGGAAGCCGATTGATGACGTAGGAGATCCTGTTTTGAGGACATAATTTGATATAGCTCTGAATGATTTGAAAGCAAATAAGGCAATTGGAAATGATGAGATCCCTGCATAACTTCTTAAATCGTCAGGAGAAGAAAGAATCAAAAGATTATTCAAACTGATATCAAAAAGTTATGAAACAGGAGAAATTCCAATCGATTTTAATAAAAATATTATCTTCACACTTCCGAAGAAAGCACAAGCCGACAAATGTGAGAATTATCGCACCTTTAGTCTAGCATCATATGCTTAAATATTACTGACCAGAATAAAATACAGAAGAATGGAAAGTGTTGCAGTTTTGGTTTTGGAAAAAACCGCAGTACAAGGGATGTGATTCTGGCTTTAAGATTAATACTGGAAGGGCGGATCAAGAAAAACAAATATACTTTAATGGCGTTTTGTTGATTTAGAATTTTTTTTGATAATGTTAAGTGGGACAAGATATTCAAAATTTTAAAGAAGTCAAATCTAAAATATCTAGATAGAAGAATACTTTATAAACCATATAAGAGCCAAGTAGCTATATTAAAAGTAGAGAATCGTGAGAGACATGCATCAGTTAAATAGGGTGTGACGGGGATCCCCGTCAACATTCAACTTGTATGTGGAGGAAGCAATAAAGAAAGTAAAAGAAAAATTTTCATGTGGAATAAGTGTTCAAGGACAAAAAACAGTATGCTACGATTTGCTGATGACATTG
The DNA here is from genome assembly GCA_031002005.1 of Vandiemenella viatica. NCBI lineage: Eukaryota > Metazoa > Arthropoda > Insecta > Orthoptera > Morabidae > Vandiemenella > Vandiemenella viatica. The sequence goes on from JARYHS010008074.1 coordinate 293,631,276, forward strand.
TCTTGTCAGCAGAACAGGCTGAGAAAATTGAGAAGTTACTGAGTGGCAAAAATAGTGAAGGAAGATTTTGGACAATATAAATCAAAGCATGACAAAAGTAATGAAATGTAGCAGAAATGAGACCAATGATAGTAGATTAGATATAAAAATAGGAACGGGTGTGATAAAAGAAGTAAATGAATTCTGCTATTTGGGAAGCAAAATTATAACCGATGGCCGAAGCGGGAATGATGTTAAGAGCAGAATATCACTACCAAAAAGGGCATGAAAAAGAGTATTAGTATCAAATATTGATCTAGGACTTTTTAAAACTCTGTATTTGGGTCACAGTACTTTGTGGTAGCGAAGCATGGACTTTAGGAATACCAGAAAGAAAGAAAATTGAAGTATCTGAAGTGTGGTGTTACAGAAGAATGTTGAAAATTAAGTGGACAGATAAAGTTTGAAATGAATGAGTTTTGGAAATTATGAGCGAGGAAAGAAGTTTGTGGAAGAATCTTACATAAATAAGAGGCAGGATAGTAGGTAATTTTTTGAGACATGTTGGATTCATTAATTTGTTAGTGGAGGGAACAGTCGGAAGTAAGTACTGTAGAGGAAGATAGAGATTGAAGTATATGAAGTAGATAATTGAGGACATGTGTTGGAAGGTGTATGTAGGGATTACGAGATTACGAGGTTGGCACAAGTTAGGAAGGAATGGAGGTTTGCATGAAACCAGTCGAATGACTGATGACAGCAAAAAAAACAGAAGCTGCATTAAGTTCAGGTGCTACTCATGGGCGTCGGTTTCCTCGACCATTTAGTCAGCTCCAATTTTTTTTTGTACTAATTACTGTATCAGACCTCACTCTTGTAATTTGTGATAACCAAACGAGCAATACACGTAATTAATACCACCTATGGTCGAGGCCAGACTCGAACCTTCTACCGTTACAACGCCAGGCCAGCGTACTAGCCCCTGCGCTGCCAGCGCCCACGGATGTATTGTTATATTTCTTCAGAACATTCAATTTGATAACGGGGAGTAAAAATATTGTGCCGATAGTGTAAGAGTAGCGCCATATTACTTAGGTAGGCTCGTCGTGCATTAAGTATTTCCATGAATTTGTATTACCTAGAATGTGAAATAACACCCATCAAGCAAGTTGCAAAATTCAGGATAAGGATATGTTGTGACTTTTTCACATTTTATGCGTTGTTTCAAACTATCTTACTGGAGTTTTATTTTCTTTTAAACGAAATTCACAAGGAATAGTGGAAAATATGCTCGAAACGGGTTGTACGTGTTGGTAACTGAATATACTAGCTGCATTCATTAAAATTTCAATCTGTGCTTCTTGGCATACGCTCTGATTCCGCAGGTAAGTTTATGGATTTGTTTCATCGGAAATTTTCATAGACGTTTCATATTGGCGTAGAATCGAAAATCAAAAAATCTTCGTACCCTAGTAGTCCAGAATGGAATTAGTCGGAAATGGACAACGTAATATTTATGCAGGAGCCAATTGGGAACCAAAAGAATATCCTGAAGAAACATGTAACCTAACATCGGATTATTTTAAGTTTACGGGATAACTTTGGCCCAAAGCCGAAATATTTACACGCGAGTTCCCATAAAAAGTTTTGACTCCTCGAGTAAACTGCCATCTATTGTTTAGGGAGCGAAGTACCAAGGTAACTCCCATATAGTTGTGAGTCTGGGAACTTCGATAGCGATTCGGACCAAGTCACCCCCTCAATAACTAGAAGTTACAGTACGTCTAAAATTACATCGCTTTGAGCAAAATGATTCATATTGAAATACTTCAACAATCGGATGTCCACCTGGGACCGACTCATAGGAGAAATAAAGTCGTCAAAAAAAAATTCTGTGAAATGTATCGCTGAACGTTTTAATAAGGTAAGTATCATAATGAATTCAAATAGTTAGTTGGACAGTTACCTACAAAAGGTGTCAAAAACTTTGTGCAATAACTTAAGTGGAAACAATTCCCAAATGCCATTATGCTTGGTGACACATTTCTGTCTAAGCCATTATAACAGAACAGACTTTTAGTTACGACTGTAAAAACACAATTTAAAATCTTGGTATGCTTCACGGTTGTTTGAAACCAAAATTATGTCAACCCTCACCTTATAATGGTTATTGTTGGCCTTTTTTCTGCAGTTTCTTGTTAATAAGTACGTCTGTGCAACAGTTTTAAGGTTTTATTTATCACGCATATTGTCAGATATAAATAGTACAGAAAAGTGAAATAATTTGTGATTATCTGCCTCCGTGCATAACATACTCAATGCCATTTTGGTTGAAGACACATCGGAGCAGCTACCAAACCTTACATCAGATACTTAACTGTAATCAAACTATAATATCATATATTATATCTTTAAACGAGCAATTCTTGTATATATATATTTCGGATCTCGGAAACGGCTATGACGATTTGGATGAAATTTGATATTTAGATAACGTTTTGACATTTAAGATTACCTAAATAGTTGTCTTCCATACAAAAAAGCGAGTTTACAAAATACGAGCAATTTTCTCACTCGTTACCTCGAAAACGGCACTAGCGCCATCTCGTAGACATTTAATGTACCAGAAAGCCTAGAAATAGATTCTCTTTGATTTCAAAGAATATTTAAACGAACAGTTCTTGTATACTGGCTGACCCGTGGAAATATTGCCACTGCAAGTTTAATTGTAAAACATTTAAAAAGGAAGATAATTAAAAATTTATCATTGGTTTTGTCAGAGGTGATACCTTACAGAAACTTCTTTGAAAATAATATTACCGGTACCAGTTATAAAGTAATCATCGATATCGAAAATAAAGAATAAATGTTCCTAAATCAGTTATAGGTACAGTTCCTCGTGCTTTTGGCGACGTTTCGTCTGGTCCAGGCCGTATTTCAATCTAACAACAACCATTAGGAACAAAATAAAACATTGAAAGTACATTTCCACCGTATAGACATAGTGGTTTTGGTGTGGTTTTTTTTGGTCCAGGCCGAATCTAATCCTAACCTCTTCGCTTTTGAGATATATAATATCTCGAGAGCTAAGCGATATATCAGAAAAATAAATTCTTTATTTTCGATTTGTCTCGACCAGTTTCATACGAATTCATCAAACTTGGCTATGGCGAAATTTATTTTCTGGTCCAGATCGCATTTCAACCAACCGCGTCAGTTTTTGAGGTACAATATCTCGAGAACTAAGCGATATATATATATATATATATATTGTAAAATATTTTTTACTTTCAATTTTTCTCGTCGAGTTACATAAGAATCCATCTTCAAGGCTTATCGCATTGAATTACCACAAATCTCCCACCATTAATTAATCCCTAATAATAGCATTTTTCTTTGAAAGCAATTTATGAGGCGGTCTCGCAAATGGATTAACACGATTTTAAAAAAAGGAGCAATTTTTGTATTTGGTTTCTCGAAAACGGCTCTAACCTCATTACGTAGAAACTTCAGTTACCAGTAAGCCTACTGATGTTAGTTAAGCTTCTCTTTGGTTATCTGTGCACCTCAAAACGCCTAGGAAGCCTTCAAGCCTTTTACTTTAATCAGACTTTACTCGAAATCTTGAATATTGAACAGAAATCGAAAAATGCCGAGCGAAGATCGGTCACCCGGGTACTACAAATATAATTGTAACAACCTTACGAAAACCTATGTTTAAAATTATAGACTAAATACATTACATAAATTTGATGGTTAAAGATCCCTCGACGAGAGGTGAAACGCGTCCGTAAATAAATAAAACCTTAAAACAGTTGCATTGGTGTGCTTTTTAAATGATAATAATTTTCCTCATATTAAGATAGCGAAACTCGTGCTACAAGAATTACTAGTAATATTTAATAAAATACTATAATAACGCTTGCTTTCAAAACATTCTCTGCTCCTGTCCCGGATTCAAATACCAGTAGGTGCAGGAATTTTGAGAGTTGTGTTTGATCATATGAGCTACGCCAGGAAATTCCGTAATTCGGATTCCACGTTAAACTGTAGGTCCCTTCCAGGACTAACAACCCTAGTTGTAATACGTTATGCACACATACACAGCAAAATTCAAGATAAAAAAAAAGGCTTAACGTAGTCCTAGTTGGCCCAAACGATCATACATACATGTAAAATACTTCAAATTTCTGGCGATTTTTGTAATACCACAATCTTTTTATTTGATAACTTTTCACCGCCAAAGTCATAAGAATAGAAATTAAACAGAAAATTGAACTGCTGGTTATATGTCTCATTTGAAGGTCCCTTTATTCATCGATGTCATTTTATAGTCAGCGAAAGTTATCAAAAAATATTTGTGAATGATAGCTGTTGAACAATTGTTTCACCAAGGTTACAAAAGGAGTACCAGATGTCGGTGTACGCTGAATATAATACACTGTTCTTTTTACACTTTCTAAAGAGGACCTGGTATATCCTGCTCGATTTTACTGATACGTGCAGAGAAGATATGTAATTCCATTCTTTCCTTTTACTTTCCTTTTGTCAAGAGCTACTAAAATGAATGAGCTTGTCCCTAATTTTCTTGCCCATTCTTCTACATTTATACTTTGCTATTCAAGGGAATATGTGGGTAGCCAATGGTGCTTTACCCTGAAACTAATATCTATCGACAGGGGTGAATGAAGAATTCATATACGCAACATGACAGCAGGTTATTTCTGCGATCTTAACTATCCTGCCGTTTTTTACTTTAAAAAAAAAAAAACCTATTTTTTTGAAATTTTTGTTCTAACCATATAGCCAGTGACAGTATAATTTTCCATCAATAACATATTAATTGACGAATAGCCTGTGAATTATTAAAAAAAATGTTCAAAGCCGTTTGCTTCCATTTCGGGACGGTAAATATAGCTGCTCCTGTAATGAGCGATTACATTTACGAGATGGCGAAATTATTATTCTTTCAGATTGTTCTGTGATTGTAATTAGTATACCATGACTGAAGGTCTTGTGCCACATTCTCTGCCGTGGTATGTAAAAATTATGTGTCCAGTACAATTTTGGCTAGAATTTGTAGAGTAATGTCATTTTGTACAATGAACACCCAGAGCATGAAACTGATGTTAATTTTGTCTTCGTGAAGAAGATGCCGAACCTTAATGGGAAGTTACCACTAAGCCATTGCAAACCAGTGATAAGTTTTCAGTATGCATCTCAGTGTCCTTGACAGGAGAAGAAGAAGTGGTCTTCGTCGTCCACGCCCCTTCTGTCACACTCATAGGAAAGGATATTGACGATTTCAGTTTTTTATAAACTGACAACGCCTTGGAACCATTCAGTCTTACATCAAGTTATTTTTGTATTTAGAAACCGAACATTATTGAGTTTGTGTCTGGATATTAATGTCGTCATTCGTCTATGCCAGGGTATCCCCGGGACTGAAAGATACAGGTGTCTATAGAATTTTGCTTTGTTCAGATCAGGTGTTAAAATTCCTTCGTAATTTTATTTTATAATGTTGGTACCAAGTCAGTTGCTGGAATTTATTCAAATTTAATTTCATTTAATACAGCTACCTTAGTCTTCCTTCTTGCGTAACATTTTGTCCAATAAATGTTACCTACAACCATTCTCCTGGAGTTTTTCTACCCCCCGGTGCATATTATATGCTAACCAGCATCTGTCTGTACAAATTTTTGAGATTTTCAACAATGCAGAAAAGGATTCGATCAAAATTGTAAAATTATTTGGCTACAGATTAAGGGCATACACTAGAGATATCACAATTGCCTGTAATTCGACTGTAAAAACTGTAGCATTTTCTGTATAATGTATAGCCTTCTCTTATAGTTCAGGTCAGTATCGACTAAAATTCAGTCTGCATAATGATCACCTTTACATCCATGGGTACATAGGCGTACTGAATCCCCAGACAATATGGAATAAAGTTCGTTATTACTATTTCATCCTACGGTGAAGTTGATGTCTAAGTGAATGTCTTGTTTAATAACCAAGCCCGATATTTTGACTGCATACATTGTGCCCCTTCTTGTTCTTTTTTATTAGTTTTTTTAACGGTACTCGGCAATGAAGCTCATACATCCAGCTCATACTTCTAGTGAATCAGTTTCTACAGTACATTGTAGCTTCTAAGTATGGACACCACAGGATGGACACGACATTAACACACAAAACACTTAAACACCAATGGCCTCGGCAGGACTCGAACGGGCGACCTTTGGCACGCGAGGTCAGTACTATAGCACCTACCCTACTGAGGCCGGTCCGTAAATCTTATTACTGCAGTGACCTACGTCGGTGCAGTCAGTAACTGTAGGTAGTGTGGTTTTCCTCATCCAGTAGCGCTGTTCCACTCATTTATCCTTTAATTCCAGCTTTTCGAAAATAAAATTTCGGCTGCTGAATGCGGCTGCCCCAGTTATTCTACAAGTATGAATCTGTGCCAGTGTTTAATTCAAATCGCTGTAGTAGATGTTAAGAGTAATGTTAACAATATGGAGACCTGAGGCAGGACTTTACTAATCCTAAACCTAAATACTTTATTGCTGTCGAAAATGAGGAATATTCTTTTTGCCAGCAGCGTTAGCTATTTTACTATAACTTTTTTTTTAGGTGGGAGAAGATTGGAGGTAAGGAAAGGTAAGGAATGTGGCTATGCCCTTTTGAAGGAATCATCCAGGCATTCGCCTAGAGTCAAGAGTGATCTGGGAAACCCTGGAAAACACGCACCCTCCCGAATGAGAGGCCAGAGCTTTACCGCTCACACGCCACGCTCGGTATACTATAATATGTCCGTTCAAACCATGCACCTCAAGTTCTGGTCATAAAGGTTAATTTGATCAGTGAACAGGGCCACCAGATAATGATTATTGCCGTTACGTATCTAAATGGTAGTCACTAGGCGCGCTGTTGTTTCGTATATCCCTTTGCCTCTGCAAAATCAGAACTGTGGTTCTGGTATGAGGCACACGAGTCTATTTTGGAACATGCATTCTTTAGTTTCCATGGAATACGACTATCCGTGAGGAGATAAATTGGTAGATACGAGGTCTACGGAATTCCTGTTCGGTTTAAGAATGTGTACTACCCTCAACACGTTGAGTGTGGTTATTTGGATTATGAATATATTTTACGGAGGTGGGGGGTGGAGGAGGCAGACTCCTTCAAAATAAATAAATAAATAATGGAAAAGTATTATATATTATAAACAAAGACAAACAAATTAAAAGGATATGGAATAAAAAATAAACTTTTAATTTTTGCAACAGTATTTTGCATAAGACCTTTTAGATAAAGTTCACTCTTTGCCGGAAATTGTTGAGTGGAGTAGAAGAAATAAAACAACAAACTTTTAATTCTTGCAACAGGGCATATTAGATACAGTTTACTGTTTGGTAGAAATTGTTGAATGGATTAAAGGAGTTTCCAATCAGATAATGCTTCAGTTTTTCTTTAACTACAATTTTATAATCTACAAACTGTGTAATTACCAGAGAGAAGGAAAAAAGGAAGCATCTGAAAAGAAGTACTATAGAAAGCTATTTTAAAAAAATAGACAAAAAAGGTTCGAAATGAATATGTATGGAAATGACGGATGATATAGAAGTTTGTGGCAGAATCTTACGAAAGAAGGTTTGTTTGTCATTCTTTAATACGTGAGTGTGTGGTTAACTGTTACTAAAGGGAAAAGCTGGATGTAAGAACCGTAGACGAAGACAAAGATTAAAATATATTAAGCAGGTAATTGGAGACATAGCTTGTGACTGCATCAAACTACTCGGAAGAAAGGTCACAAGGCGGTGGGCGGGAAGGGGGGGGGGGGGGTTATATGATGACTGCGTCATGGTACATTTCCGGTTATTGACCACGCATTCGGGAGGGCGCTGGTTCGAATCCCCGTCCAGCCATCCACGATTTCCCCAAATTACTCCAGGCGAATTCCGGGACGGTTCCTTCAAAAAGCTAATGGCTGAATTTCTTCCCGTGCCTTGCCCCATGTCCTTTGCCGCCTCTAATGTCCTCAACGTCGATGAGGCGTAAAACCACAGGGATAGAAAAACGAATATTGACATTATTTTTGACGCAGACGTTAGTATAATTATTTCACAAAACCGTCATCAAGCATAAAATAACAGCAGTAGAAAGTAGAGAATTGTGAATTAATATTTTCCTTCAGAACTATTAATAAATCAATAATGAGAAAAACTTACAGCTATGATTCCCTTCCGCTAAAAATGTTATTTGCAGTCATTCCTTTATTTTTACTGTATGTGATATATTCTTATCGCTAATACCACTAAATTTTATTGTGAATGTAGAATAGCTCTTGACTGAGAAAGACGCTACAGTTGTTATAATTATTCCACTCTCTTCCTGGCCCCATCAAGCCTTCAGAAATTTTAAGACTAACGTAAGATTTGAAACAAGAATCCCCTGTTGCCATTTACACGCTATGTCAACAACTGTCCCTGCCTCTGTATTCAGTTTCAAACCTGGACAAATCACCAGTGGCGGCCGCGCATCTCAGGAGGTAGAGGGTCTGACAGCGGCCCGGACACCTGGGGTTCGATCGCCGACGAAGCCGAGGATCCTTCCTCGAAGTCGATCGTCCGGAATGGCTCTCCAGGTCCACTCAGCCTGCTATCCAATGAGTACCGTGGAGGAAGCTCCGCGGGAAAGTAAAGAATGGCCTGAGCGTGGTGCTGACCCCGTCACATTCATTCTAGTGCCGAAGGCTGTACAGGGAGTGCGGAGCTCTACCTCCGTGAATCCTACGGGAAGCTGCAGGAGCCGTAGGAACCCCGTGACCTTTACCTTTACAAATCACGAACTTCATTCCTACTGTCTGTGGTTGTACCTGTAACGATTCTTTATGTGTTGAAACCGTATTTTCAAGCCAGAAATTGGAGTCATTGATAGAATTGCTTATAACGGATGAAGAATTACGCAAAAAACGTACCTCTAAGATATTTGCTATAGCGGTTGCAAGTACCAGACCTAGCAGATAGTTAGCACCTGCTCGTTTCACGAGAACCGCTTTTCTATGAAGGTATCTTGCTGAATAATTTTGCTTAGAAAGAAATTCTGGATATCTGAGATAATTAGAAACGTAATCAATGACGTTCTTGTCCTGAACTAGACGAAAACGATCATTGTTCCGCAATGAACTAACTATTCATCTCTAAATGTTCTGCTTGACTACCGCGACAATTATAGTACAAAATCATGTCTCCGCACGACATGTTCGCAAACATGTCGGAGTTACACTCGGTGTGAACACAGCACTTTAGGCGCACGGACGTGCGGTAAGAGTTGTGTTTGTAGAGGGCGGGCACACGTATTTGGGCAGCGCGACGGGTAGGTAGGTGTCGTCTACACAACAGACAAACAAGCGGCGGGCAGCGGGCAAACAACAGCGCCCGCAGGCTCTCAACAAATTAATAAATGTTATCAGAGTGCGCGCAGCCCACACCAGCATCGACATCTGCCCTGGCTTCCACATAAATTGTTTGTACCTCAGTATTTATGACACGGCCACGAATAATAAACAACCAATTTGCGAAATTAATTCAGGGGCTAAGTTTGGAGATACCCAGGCTAGTATTCCAGCTATCTTAGCGAATGTCATCGCTGATACATTTAAATTAGGAGAAGCCACATAAATAGTGAAATGTCGTCTAGTTTTGTCTTGCTGGAGAGAAACATAACATTGCAACCATAAACACCAACCACTTTAAATTATTTCGTCGCTGTATCTCAGCAATTATGGTATACTTTTTCTCACAATGCTCCTCAAAGCTTATATGAGAAGTACAAATGAAAAAGTTTTAAAATGTAAATAAAACATGAAGATTAGTTAATATGTCTGAAATATCAAGTGAGTAATATTAGTTTGACATGTGTTAGAGACGTTCAAAATTGTTTCTACAATAGTCATTAAGGAACAAATACAGTGATGATTTTTGATTGAATTCAACAATGTACCGACACAGTATTTTTTGTTCCAATTTGATTTACCCGATGACATTTGTACTTTGACAAGCAGAGTGAACAAATCACAAATATACATAAAAGCTAAATAGTAATTTTTCACTTGGTACTGTCAGGCAACACATCAAAATGGGAAGGATGTGAATTGTTATACACAACCACGTTATAACCCATGATCTGTGGAGCTAATCTATAAATTTATTTCTACTTATAGTTTTAAGCACTGTTATCATGAATTATGGAAATTTATACGTTTAGTGAGGAAGTGTCTCTAAAACTTTTGTACCAAATAAGTATTTCGGAAGCATTTTGTTTGCCAGTGACATGGTGGAAGCAGAACAAGCTGTTTTCGTATGACGTCGGATAAAATTTCATGCTTCATATACAGTTTAAAAAATGTTTTTCATTCCAGTATTTGTGTGTACAGGTTTAAAATACTTCAAGAAAAAGATATTCACGTCATTCATCAAAACTTACCTTTTCAGCTTCATAACAGATTGACGACGCTCCAGATCAATCAGCTGTCTGAACAGCTCAATTTATTAGTCAGCACTTGAGGAAAAGCAACATTTAATGTGTCATTTCAATAGATTCAACTGTAGTACACTCACTCCTTACACTGTACGCATTATTTCATTCTAATTTTCCAATTTTAAGGAACTCTACTGGAACCAAACATAACGCCAGTCTTTTTTGTTGAAGGATTGTTCATCCGTCTGGTGGCAGAGTTTTTATTTCCTGCGTCTGCCATGAGCACCGCATTAGTGGAAGAACTGATGTGTTGGTGACAAGTGTAACCCATGTTATATACGATTAGTATATATTTTGTTTGTGAAACGTGTAATTTCTGCTGCGGAGTTTGTGGACCTTGCCAGCGTTCCCGTAGTTGATTGCCGTATACCGACGCCAGTACGCCGGTACAGAGGTTTGAACCCTGGCCTGTTGCACCTCCGCAGTTCAGTGTGCTGGCGCTTTAACACGCACGGCCACACTTTGGTGTTGCGATAATTTATAAAAATTCAGTAGCAGACAGACAGATCACATACTTCACAAAATAATTCTGAAAGTAAATTTTAAATTACGCACTTATTATAATATTCCAGATTTATTAATCATGATTTCTAACATATTAATTTATTGGTTTCAGGGAAATAAAACGCCTCTGCCCGCCCACCGTGATATCGGCGCACGTCCACAACTGCTACCTTAACAAGGCAAGTATATGGTACAAACATTAGTGTGAGGAGCACCAAGCTGCACCAAAATTGTTGTCTTAGGCGTTTTAGCATTTGTGTTCCGAAACAGATTAAAAGTTTTAGATTAAAAGTGCCGAACACATCGTATGAGAGCAAATCGACTCTATGGGGAAGCAGCAATGATTTCCATGTGGCTTGTAGTAGTGTTCATATGAATGAATGAATGATCTTCAATTTTCGATTGCGGAAAAAATTCTTAGTAGACAGAAAATCATAGCTGCAGCTTAGAAAGGGAATTGTAACAAAGGAATAATTAATGCATCCGTTTGTTGGAGATGACAGGTGATTACCCAGCCTTCAGATTTATGCTCTACACCCGGTGTCAGCACCACCAACGTTGTCAAACCCTCTACACTAGATCAAAATGGGTACCTTCACTTACAATGCGACATTTTTAAAGTAATTATGAGATTATTAATGTTCTTCCACCTTTATTAGAATAACATCAGACAAGGTACTGCTCACTGAAGACGTCTCGTCATTAGTGTCACATAGAGGTGCCTTTGCCGTCAAAGCTATATCTCCGGGACCGCAATACTATAATGGATAAACGCTAGCCATATCATAATTATTATACAGATTAATTTAATTTTGTAATCAGAAGCATACTAAACTTTTACTACAGTCAAAAAAGAGTAAATAAACAATTACAGGTATAAATAAAAATAATAGTAAGGGCTTCGAAATAAATACACATACATGAACACTTCTTTATTTTCCGACGATTTCACTTAACAAAAAATAGATTCACCAGCTTAAAATATTCGATTTAACACTAAATTTCATTTTATTAAAAGACGCACTATGGTTTCCGGACTGCCGGCGTTCCAGGCACGTGGGCCTCACTGAGATATGAATAATGACATGTCATCATAGATCAGGTGTCACTTTCTTTTCTACAAAACCTGCTTTGAAATCAGGTTAACAAAACTCACGCCATGAACTTACAGATATCTCATTGTAAGTTTATTTACCCATCTGGAGACAGGGATTGGGTTTGATAGTGTTGCGATGGCAAGATGCAGGTCATAAATCAGACGGGGGTTTAATCATTTGTCATCACAGGGGTTATTAATTACTACTTTCTTATAATTGTAAGCCACCGAAATCATTTCCTGTTTACTATGACTCATAAGCAGGCATCAGTAGGCATGTTGCAGAGCTGTTAGGTGGTGACCTATCAAGTGATTTGTTTCACAGTATGCCTCAACGTGTTCATATCTTCTGCCTCCCTGGATTGTTGGACAGTTGGCCCGTTCGTTTTCTTTTCAGTCCGCTATATCTATCGACGTTGAACTCTTACATGCGATCGATGTCTTCACACTATTCCTTGGATGATTATTTTTTCCTTATTATTTCCCTGTTGTAAAACAATATGTAAAAAAAATTGTAGGATTGACTGGTAGCATATGGAAGGCGGCCTCTTATTCACTTTTGGTTCTTCTCAAATGGAGATGTTGGATCTTTTTGAACATCTTTTGACATTTTTGATATTCTCGGCATCTTTCTAAGCCCATGGCTTGATAATGTGAACCTTCTCTTGGCGGATCAATAAACCTATTTGCGGCAAATACTCTCCTAGTACCAAAAATTCCGTCATCAATATCAAACCAAAGTTCTCCCATCGTTATCAACAGTTTCAATCAATGCGGTCATTTTGAAGTCTAGAAACCATGGTTTTTTGGAAAGATCTAAGATTGTTTATTGTTTGCACTTCGCTTTAGTTGTTTTCTCCAATAACAAATTAACCAATCCCACTTGTCTCTGAACAAGACCCACTATCCTGCCTCTTATTTCTGTTAAACACTTTCACCAACATCTTTCCTTAACCAATATTTTAACAAAAAAAAAATCATTTTGTACTTTGTCTGTCCACATCATTTTGAGCATCCTTCTATAGCATGCCATTCAAATCCTTCAATTTTCTGCTTTTTCTGGTATTCCTAAAGTATATGTTTCACAACCATAAAGTACTATGCTTCACTCATAGAATTTTAAAAAGTTCTTTCTCAGCCCTGGATCAATATTTTAAGCTAAGAGAATTCTCTTTTTTATGAAGGCTATTTTTGCTAGTGCTATTCTGCTTTTAACATCACTCCTGCTTCGTATATCGGTTATAATTTTGCTTCCTAAGTAGCAAAATTCATTAACTATTTTTATATTTAATCTACTATTATTCGTAACATTTCATCACTTTTGTCTTGCTTTGGTTTATATTTAGTCCCAAATCTTCCTTCAGTATTTTATTCATGACATTCAGCAACTTGTCAATATCCTTAACCTGTTCTGCTAACTAGACAAAGTCTTCAGCAAATCGTAGCATACTGTTTTTTTCTTCTTCTTGAACACTTATTCCACATTCAAATCTTTCTTTCACTTCATTTATTGCTTCTTCTAAATATAGGCTGAATATTAATTGGGATAGACTTGTCGCACACCCTTTTAACTGTTGCGTGTCTCTCACGATACTCTACTTTTATTATAGCCACTTGATTCTTACATAGATTATAAAGCATTCTTCTACCTCGGTACTTTATATCTGACATCTTTAAAATTTTGAACATCTTGTCCCATTTAACATTATCAAAAGTTTATTCTGAATCAACAAACGCCATAAATATGTCTTTGTTTTTCTTGAACCACCCTACAAGTATTACTCCTAAAGTCGGAATTGTTTCTCTTGTACCGCGGTTTTTCCTAAACCCAAACCTATCTTCACCAACTGCCTCTTCTACTACCCTTTCCATTCTTCTGAATATTATTCTGATTTTGAAGCATGTGATGTTAGACTTATAGTGCGATAATTTTCACATTTGTAGGCTTGTGTTTTCTTTTGAAGTGAGTAGATAATAATTTTATCAAAATCAGTTTGAATTTCTCCTGTTTCATAACTTTTTGTTATTGGTGGATTCCTTCTTCTCCAAGGGCTTTCAGAATTTCTTCAGGAATCTCATCAATTCTAACTGCGTTTTTTAATTTCAAATCATTGAAAGCTCTACCAAATTCTTTACTCAAAACCTAAGTCATCAATGTCGACATTGCCTTCTTTTTCCGGTACACTGTTGTTCAAATCATCCCGGTCATATAATTTCTCAATATATTTTTCCATCGGTTATCTCTATCTTCTGAGCTTAAAAGTAGTTTTCCATCAACAACTTAAATGTTTATAAATCTTTCTTCATTTCTCCAAAATTTTGTTTCACCTTCCTACATGCCACATCGACTTTTCCTACGATCATTTCCATTTACTACTTCTTCACACTTTTCTTGTAACCATTTTTCTTTTGTTTTTTTGCTATTCCTATTTATTTGATTCCTTAATTGCCTGAATTGCTCTCTTCCTGCTTCATCTTGAGTGTATTTGTGCCTTCTCCTATGATCCATCAGATCGAAGGTTTTCGAGATGCTTGTTCCTTAAACGAAATGTTTCTTTACCAGTTTTTGACTACTTCTCTCTTGAATGCATTCCATTCGTCCACAGTTCACAGTTATTTCTTATACCCACGTCTACCATCTCAGTAAATTTTTTACTCGTGTTAGATTGTTTCAATTTGTTCACTTCCAGTCTGTTCTGCCTAGGTAGCTTTCTAATTTTCTTGAACTTCAGCTTTCACTTCTTAAGTATCAGATTGTAGTTAGAGTTTACGTTCGCTGCTGGATATACTTTACAGTCTAAAACTTGATTAATATACAGGATTCCATTAAAAGCGATAAGGCTTTGAGGAAACACAATTTAATAAAGTAATTTTCAGATTTCGTACTATGTAACAAAATATTTTACAATAGTCCAGGAAACTCGGCAATACGGGTATGGTGATGTATTTAGATTTCTCGGTTAGTTTTAGATTTGTTCAGTTGGGCCTTTATTCTTCACAAAGCCCGCTTATTCAATTCCTATTTTCATATTTATAAAGTAGTTAGAGAGTCATGGGGAATGTTTAGAAGGGGTCAAAGTATTCTTGTAGTTCTCACAGCACAGTGTCTTACCTCTCTTATGGTATAATCCTCAACAGATATGCCACTCTTCCCTATTTCGCAAATAACTTTCCATCCTCTATTTCCCATACGCTTGAAGAATCTCTGCAGTAATTATATCAAGTTTTTTCTTAGTTTATTCAAATTATTACAAACCATACACTTAAAATGTTCGCTGACAGACAAAGTCACTCTCTAGCAATCACCAGCATAAGTTTGCTTTGAAATTTCGGATCAGATATTAAATACCTGAAATATAGGTTCAACTAAAGATATTTGGAGACATACAATCCGAAAAATATTTAAAGACATTAAGAATATAATTAATATAATCATACACACACACACATATATATATCTATATATTTACTTTCCTTCAACAGAACAGGTACCTCGTGTCTGACATTAACTCAGTTCCTTTCACCCTTCTCATGATTCTCACTGGTCACCTGTGGTCCTATGTGGGATCTGTAAGCTCCTTGAATTTTTACTCTATTGGTATTTTAATCGTGTTTTTGGCTTTACGCCTCATCGATTTCGAGGTCATTAAAGACGGGAAAGGTCTGGGGGGTCAAGGGACAGGGAGGAATTCGGCCATGGCCTTTTTAAGGAGCCATCCTGGAATTCGCCTGGAGTAATCTGGAGAAACCATGGAAAACCCAGATCTGGATGGCCGAAACGGGGATTCCAACCCGCGTCCTCCCGAATGCGAGGCCGAGCGCTACCATTCACCCAACACGCTTGGTGGCATTTTAAATTCGGAAGTTGTGATCCTAGCATGCATTATACACCCTATTGTTTCATTCTCAGATAGTTTATTATTTCAATCAACATATCAACAAGGAGGTCGTGCAGATATACTTTCAAGGAAAAAGAAGAACATCGGGGCTGGAAGTTTAAAACAAGGATGGAACGTTGGCCAGAGAGGCTCATGAAATACGGCAAAGATGGAAAGAATATATAGGAGAGCTGTATGATCTGCAACACCGACCAAAGGATTTCGTATTAGAAGAAGAAGAGAGAGTATGCAAGGAAGAGAAGGGAGGCCATATCCTGGAGGAAAAAGTGGAGAAGGCTTTGGCGGCGATGAAGAACAGGAAAGCCTGTGGGATCGATGAGTTACCTATAGAAATTCTGAAAAGTTTGAAAGATGAGGGAAGAAGAGAAATACTATATTTATGTAATCAGATATATGAAAGAGGAGAATGGCCAAAAGACTTTTTAACCACAGTGTTGATACCAATTGAAAAGAAAAAGAATTCAGTGAAATGTGAAGATTTCAGAACCATTAGCCTCTTATGGAACGCTGCTAAGATATTACTAAGAATGCTAAATATACGTATATCTAGCCGACTGTTCATGTCAATTGCTGAAGAACAGTAAAAAGAAGTTTAAGATGTATAGGTGTATTCATGGGTGGATGTAGGATTAGCTGCATAAGGTTTGCTGATGACATGGTTTCGCTGGCGGAAAGTGTCAATATACTCAGAAGAATGTTAGAGGCTTTAGACAAAGGGTGTAAGGAATTCGGAATGAGAATCAATGGGAATAAAACTAAATGTATGATGGTGGGAAGGAATAAGAAAAAAATGATGATAACGCTACAAGTAGAAATAATTCAGCAAGTTGATTCCTTCAAATATCTCAGGAGTATTGTGAGTGGTGATATGACTTTCAAGAAGCAGGTAAACTAGAATAGAATGGCAAAGGAAGTTTTAAATAGAAAGAAAAATTTATTATGCGGAAAGCTGGATAAAACCCTGAGGAAAAAACTGGGCAAATGTTTTGTGTGGACTGTAGAGCTAAATGGGGCAGAAACATGGACGCTAAGCATAAAAACCTAAAGAGTTTGGAAGCTTACGAATTGAGGATATGGAGGAGGATGGAAAAAATAAGTTGGAAAGACAAAGTAAGGAATGATGAAGTGCTTGAACGAGTAGGAAAGGAAGGGTCAATTATAAAAACAATAAGAAACAGAAAAAGGAATTGGATTGGTCATGTGATGAGGAATGAGTGCCTGCTTAAAACTGCTGTGGAGGGTATTGTAAACGGAGGGAAAAGAAGAGGTCTTCGAAGGAAGAAAATGATTGATGACATCATAGTAAATGGGAAACATATAGAGACTAAGAGAATGGAACAGAGGGAGGCTTGGAGGGCTGTCACTGTGAATGGACCTGCTGAATAGCAGAAAACCCTTGATGATGATGATATCAACAGAAACAATCCTCACTCAAGCTTACGAAAATGGAATATGAACCTTCTATTAATGTTTCATAAAAGCTGTAGCAGTAGTCAAGAAGTCGTCGTGTATTAAGCATCTTCCGAGATGTTGTAGTCTCTGATTCCATCTCTGACATTACCCGTTTATTTGCTATTAGAATTGACGGTGACGAAAATACGTAAGCTAACATATTCTTTCAGATTAAAAAGGCGATCAGACGTTGTGCCCTTGGTTGATTTTCATTCGTACTTTCTCAGAGCAGTATAGTAGACCTACTATGAAGAAACTGCGGTCTTGTAAAATTTCTGTATTTATGTTTTCATGTTTTGGAGTATCGTTTATTTGTTTCGAATATCTGCGAAAAAATTTATACACAGGAAAACTCACGTTAAAACCACAAAGTCTGTTTCTGGGAAAACAAAAAAATAATTAAAAAAACATCCCCCTACTTGAAACGAAATTTTATTTCGAAAATGTAAGTCTAATGTAAAGTGATGGCATTAGCATGGGAAAATGTTATAATTATGTTTTAAATCCAATGACTTGCATGGTGAACACAGTATCCTGTATAATGATAATCAGATTGTAACCAAGTTTAACTGTTATCATTTTCTACTTAAGGTTTTGATTTTAAGACTGTTCTTTTTATCGATATACTCTAAATTTTAATACATAAAGTATGTTTTCATGCTCCAAAATTCTGATCGGGAGTCAAAGGACTTCTTCTCCTCCGCCTTTTCCCAGTATTATAGGGTATTAGCTGCCTTGCTGAGTTCCTCCACCTTCTCCAGTCAACAGAATCCTCTTCCTTCAGTCCTATGTTACTTCCAACTTATCCTTGGTCACTTCTTGATCATTTTCCGCCACAGACATCCTCCATGCTTTATTGATTCTCTCTTCTCCAACTCTTCGCATGACATGATCATATCTCCTTGATGTTCCCTCTCTCATGACTTTAATACTACTAGCCATTGCAGCTATTTTTCTTATATCGTCATTTCGACGTCTGTCTCTCAGAGAAATACCCAATAGCCACGTTAGTATCCTCATTTGCAAACTCTCCATAAGGGTTTCTGACCCATAAGGGGTAACCGATCTTACCATGGTCGCCAAGTTTTACTTTCAGGTTTTAGGCACCCTTTTATCACATATCATTCCAGCAAAATCTCTCGATTTCATCCATCCCACTATTACTCTGGCTTTGACTTCTAGTTCACGACCACCTTCTGCACTTATTATTCCACGTAAAGATCGAAATGTATCTATTTGGGTCAGCTTCGTTCCTTGGTGCCTTTAATGTTAATTTCACATGTTTATTTTCTGTTGACCAATACTTCAGCGATTTCTATGTTGATATTAAGACTCTTTGTTCTAGTTTTTTTTTTTTTTTCTACAGCCAGATTCTCTGATGTAGGTCATCTTCAGTGTCTGTTATGATTACATAGAGCTCCCATCTGCCTTATTGGCTCACTAATGATATTCGTTACCAACACAAAAAGAAATGGACTTAGTGCTGAACCCTGGTGGAAGCATACTTTGATGTTAAAATGCTTTAGTGTTTCCATAACGTGTGCTCATAGATGTTAAAGAGCCATCACACATTTCCTTTATCGTACTGATTATCTTTTATGTCACTACTTTCTTCCTAAGGCACGAGAACATCAGATTCTGTCAGAGGTCTTTTTCAAGTCTATGAACATACACTACAGATTCCTTCTAGTGTTTTCTTTTGGGGTTGTCGTACATTAAACAAAGGATCAGTTGTACTCTTTCTTTTCGAAAACCAGTAATGTAAATCAGTTACGTTCACGACATTTCTGAGCTTGTTGTTCAGGATTCTTTCAGATACATGACGTTCAGTAAGTTTTATTCCTCTGAAGTTACATTTGCCATTATACATGGGATCAGCATTCGTTAGGCATCTTTCCTTCAAGACAAATTGCCTGCAGGATATCATGCACCCAATCAACACCGTAATCTTCCAGTGTTTTTACCAATTTTATTCAAACATCTGATGGTCAAGGCACTTTTCCTGTTTTTATTTCCCCGATAGCCTTTCCCATCTCTTGAATCACCATTTCTGGTCCTGAAGCTTTCGGTATTTTTTCTAGTTCTTCTCTGTTGTTCTCTGGATTCAAAGCTCCAACAAGTAATCCTTCCATCTATTTTTAATCGGGTCTATCTCATGGATAATTATACCGGTGTTGTTCTTCACTACACTTGTCTGTCATAAACTTTGTCCTTTCTTATGCCTTTGACCATAGTTCACTAAATTATTTGAGTGGTATCAGTGTAAATCGTGGAGTATATTTACGACACAGGAAACATGAGCGTTGGTGTGATGAATACTACTACGTTCTCGTTTTCCGTCATTACACAACGTGGCATATCAGCTTATTTCGGCTCCTCTCGGCCTTGTGACGGATTTGCCAAAAATGTTAATGTTAGCCCGTTGGATTGTGGTTTTACGTTAAATTATTATTATTATTTTTTTTTTGCTTTCTTTTTTTCGCTTATGTATCATTAACATGTGTTTAATAACAAATAGTGTCCGGATATGGAGTGTTGTTTAAGACACCGTGTTCGGCGATCTAATGTAAGTATTAGCGTAAACATTTCTGATGCGGGGAGATGTTGGCTGGAGAACTTAGCTGTAAGAGAAAATGAAGAGGTAGCAAGAATGCTATTAAATTAATCCATGCTAGTTACAGTTGTGAGTTATTTAAGAGAACTTTTGAACATTTGCATCAATCTAGAACGGTAAATAATAACAGAATAAGACGTACTAATATTCGCGGAATCTAAAGCTCAAATTTATTTTCTTTTGTTTGTGATTTGTTAGTTGTGGTGTAACAAATTCTTAATTTGTGTGTCAAAAAAGTTATTTTATTCAGTCAATGAGGACAGAAGTCGTAAATAACACCCTGATCGTTACGGCCCACGTTATGTTGCTGCCCACTCTGCAGTGTCACAGCTCGCAGTCGAGTACTCTTCCATAGAGTCCCTTATATTGCCCTATACACACTACTCCCAGCCAACAGCTCCGCTTCGCCCCGTACTACCGCAGCTCACCGTCTACGCACTATTCTTCTGCATTGGCCTATACTGCCCCGTACTTAGGGATGGCGATTCTCTCCGAAAAAGATCGATTCTTGAATCGATTCGAATCGAAGTTAGTTAAATCGATTCACAAAATAATCGAGGTCTAAAAGATAGGGATGGGCAATCAAAAAATTTATCGATAAATATCGAAACGATATTTACAAACACTATCGATATATATCGGGGAAAAAATATCGATATATCGATATTTCGATATTTTTGTCTAAAGGGAGTAATTATCTAAAAAAAAATCATAAAATACATCAAAATATTTAAGAAAATTCTGAAAATTAAAGACACAGGTAGAAATTATACAAACTTTTATTAATTTATTATTTTTTCAATCATTAAAACCAGTATTCGTCTGATATGGACATCAAAAGGACTCTCTGTTTTATGTGCTCCCCCGTCAATCTACTCCTGTTGTTCAGTACAGCTAAGTTGATTGCAGGAGCCACTCTCTTGGACGACACAGAAGAAGCTTGACATATAAGGTATTTCAGCGCGCTGGAGCACTGGCAATTCACCCAAAACTTAACTGGGTCTGATTTTCTGTCTATTAATGGTTGGTCCAGATACTGCTTAAGGAACTGAGCCAGAGCTTGGAACCTCTTGCATAACAGTAGTGCTAAGGGATAATAGCTTTTCATGTGCGGACCAAATTGATGCGTTATCTGCGATATATTGTGTTGCTGTTGTAGACCTTACTTCTGGAGAACTTTGTCCTCGTCGTCTAAGTTCCAAGCGAATATCATTACTTATTGTAGATATCGCATTTGACACACCGATTGGAGAAGTGAAGTGTATACGTTTGAAACGCGGGTCCAAAATGGTAGCTGCTGCAAGGAATGTATTTCCTTCTAAAGGACTTAATTTCTCTTGAATTATTTGGAGTAAAGCCTCTTTTACCGTGAATCCTAAAGTGGTCGAAGGAGTAGCTTGTTCCGTTACTTGTCGAATCAGATTTGTAACAGGAATGGCTAAGCTAGCAGTCACATTATTTGTACCACTAACCTCTTCAGTGGCTTCTTTGAAAGGACCAAGCAGGACAATGAGGTCACGTATTACATTAAGCTGTTAAGTTGCAACCATATCAAGTGTGTTTATATTTGACTGACTTTTTGAAGCTAAGATTTTAGCTACAATTGCAGAGAGTCTGACAAATCGCTCTAACAAATTAAAGTAGGAGTTCAATCTAGTGCTAACAGCTTGTGTCAAAGTCAACACCTCTCCTTCCTTTTCCCCAGATGCTTCTTGTTCAGATCTTAATAGATCCATAGCATTGACAGACTGCTTAAAATAAGTCACAATACTTTTTGCGTGATCGCAGAGTGCTGCAAATGAATTATTTTCACTTAACACTACATCAACGATTTTCATCATCAGGGCTTGACCAGTAAGTTGCAATTTCTAATCACCAAACCTCTCTGCATTGAGTATGGTGCAAGGGCATACGATGTTGTTGATGGTGATTCATCCGTTGGATGGGAATGTTAAGCTTGGCGCCCCCTTTAGAATGTTTCGCAAAAGTAGGCCTGAACATGCCGACACCGGCTTCTACCCTCTCCCTTCATTCATCTCTCATCCACAACACTCTATACCGAGCCACACAGTGTCACTGTCATACACACTTAGGAGCTCTGTCACACTGAGGAAGTAAACGGGAATTTTTTTTTAAGTGCTTAACGTCTCTTAACATTGAGGTCTTTAGAGACGGGAAAGGATGGGGGACAAGGAATGGGAAGGAATTCGCCCATGGCCTTTTGAAGGAAGCATCCCAGCATTTGCCAGGAGTGATCTGGGAAACCATGGAAAACCCAAATCTGGATGCCCGGACGGGGATTCGACACCCCCTTCTACCGAATGCGATGCCAGAACGCTAACCATTACACCACCATGTTCGCTGAAACGGGAAACCACCCCAGTTCATCTTCCTAGGACTTTCCTTGGAGGGATATACATCACCCATGGTAATCGCCTACAACCTCACACGGGAGAGGCGTTCGAAGAGGACCTTATTATCAGTAAAAACCATTGGTGTCTCAGTGAATAAAAAAATTAGAAACCGCTCTCACTACATCAATCGAAGACAGCAATCACAAGAAAGTATTCTTTAGTGGGGCTGTAAATCACGAGAAAGCTATATGCATATTTTAAAGAGCATTACAATGAACTTTAGGTTAGAGGATTTAAAGCAATCCAGAATTAGTCGATTAAGTTCAAAGTGCGATAATCACTCCATTACATCAAAATTTTTCTGTATACTTGGAACGTATTCCCTATAATCCTATATAAACTAACATTCTGTATTCAAGGTTTCCGTATTCAAGATTTTCGTATTTGCGGCTAATTAACGGAACGTATTCCTTGCGATTAAGTAGTTTTGACTGTAGACTAGATTGTAAGCATTTAAATGAATAAACAGTCATTCATAATGACTTGTGGTTCATCAACCCATTAATTGTTATTCGTAAATAAATATAAAAAACAGTTGAAAAGATAATATTTCAACTACAAAGGTAAAACAACCACTTACATGACGTTAACGTAAAATTGTTAAAATTTAACAGCTTTTTTTAACCTATCAACCGCTGATGAAGCTGTTATATTTAGACGAATTCACTTTTTAAGACACTTTCTGAAGATTGGATATATACGTATATTTATCCTATATACATGTAACGATTAAATTGGATACTGAATTGCGTTCGTAGGAAAAATATCGAATTGGTGCTTAAAATCGATACACTAAATACAATATCGATGTATCGATATATCGAAAATAAAAATATTGGCGATATATATCGATATTTTTTAGAAAAAATATCGATATATCGATACATCGATATATTTTGCCCATCCCTACTAAAAGATCGATTTTCTAAAAATCGATGTTTTTCGATTTTTTTCCGTGTTCATACTTTTAATACAATTCCAATCATGGAAAACAAAAAGGACACTATAATAATCGATCTTTTATCATTTTTAAACTAATTAAAAATTTGTTTTGCAACTAAATGAATGTATCAGGTATGCAAAGAGACATTTATGTCACAAATTTGTTGGTTACATAAAATAGTTTTGAAATGATATAGTTTACAGTTCCCAGTGCTTAATGTCCTAGCTTTTCAGGAACAACAGTCTGTCCAGTCTAATAGGATCCATGCAGTTCCGCTCATCACTTGCGATGTTGCCGAAAAAAAAAAAAAAAGGTGCTCGCAAGGTGCTGATGATCCCACTGTCTTGGCTGTTGAGTAAAAGTGAAGATAATTTTTTTTGTTTTTGTCAGTAAAACATATCATCATACTTCAGGTACACAACTGCTTGCAATAAATAGTGTTTAAATTGTTTGTTTAAACGCTGACTTTCATGTGCAAGTGCATTACAAGTAGAAAGTGGTTTTTTCACGTTCGATTTTCATGGGTGAAATATCGATTCACTGGATCGATTCAGTACTATAAATCGATTTAAAAAATCGATTTTTTTGGGTCCAAAAGATCGATTCTCAGATCGCCATCCCTACCCGTACTGTATTCTGTCGCCAACTCTTATTAGAGGACCGAACGTGGTGGTGTAACGGTTATCGTTCTGGCCTCGCATTCGGGAGGACGGCGGTTCGAATCCCCGTCCGGGCATCCAGATTTGGGTTTTATATAGGTTTCCAAATCACTCCAGGCAAATGCCGGGATGCTCCCTTCAAAAGGCCATGGCCGAATTCCTTCCCATTCCTTGCCCCCCATCCTATCCCGTCTCTAAAGACCTCGCTGTTAAGAGACGTTAAGCAGTTTTAAAAAAAAAAATCTTATTAGAGGACTCCAGCCGCTCTGTATAAAGGGTTCACTGATATGCTGTCTCGTACTGAAAAACCAAACAGTCGTCAGTCAGATACTGCAGTCCTTAGGCGAACGATTAGGCAATACCTTTAAACTAAAAGACTGAAGAAACTACGTGTATTTAATGGCATCGTCAAAGTTAGGAGACAAACTCTTTTTGCAGAAGATTGTTTTGATATTGATATGTTTTATCTTTAGTTTAAATCCTTCTTCCAATATTTTGCTCACGCATTCAGTAATTTCGCAGATCGCAATATTTCCCACTTTATCTTCTTTGCTGCGTGATTTATGGCTCATTCATGTCGAGATCATTAATGCCGGGAAAGGATTGGTAAAAGAAACTGGGATGAATTGGTCATGTCGTTTTTAAAGGAACCATTTCGGCAATCACCTTAATTAATTTCGAGAAACCATTAAAAATCGAAATCTGGGTAGGCCTACTCTAGCTACTACACACCGGCCAGATTGACATACTGATTGTTTCATATTGTAACAGCCCTCAAACCTAAAATTAAATGGAATTGTATTTTATGAATCATTTGTAGTAAGCTAGAGTTTGGTTGAATATAATCTGGTAGGTTTGTTTTGTACTTTCCTGTAAACCATTGTATATAGACTTTGTTTTATGAAAAGAAATTATTTAGAGCCCATTTAATATGTTTAAGGACAGAATTGTGCAAGAGAATTGCTTAAGTGTTTGTAATTCCAAGTATTAATGCAAGTTACAATGTCTAAATAACAATTTGCAACAGTTTAAAATGATTTCTGTGAATAATTTTGTGTTTAAGTATCTTTAATTCTCATTTCTGACCATTTTGTATTAATTGTAAATGATTATGTACCTATTAATTCTGATTGTTTTTAGTATGTTTCAATTGTTTAAGTATTGTTAATGTTCGAGAAATATCTGGCTGAAGCTTTTGAAGTGTTCTAGAAATTTCGCTGTAGCTTATATAAAGCAAACATCTCAGACAGAGAAACAGTTAGTTTTTCGGCAAAGTTTTCACTGACTCAATTTTACGACTGCCAAGAACTGTATAGTCTGTGGAAGGAGTGTTGTATGCGATCTCTGGATTATATGTATGTATGTAACCAGTATCTTTGACGTTCGTGTTTTCTTTTAGAATAAAAACAACTTTAAAGTGAACTTTTTGGTGGACTGATTATTTATCATATTAATTAAACCACGAAAAATCTTATAATATGTAACCTTATTGCGCACCTATAGACATATATATATTTCGTTGATTACTTCCTCTAAATATAATATAAAAATGATTGACTCTACACTTTTAATTTATGACTACCTGATTTTTTAACACATGATATAATATTTCTCTGTTTCCATGTTGTAGTCTTAAATTCTTTCAAGTTTTATAGATCTCGTTTCACCGAACGTTAGCGGAAGCATTTACAAGTCCACAAACATCATATTATTGCTTATCCTCATCCTCATGCCTCCTGCCGGTATTAAAACATAACGCTATGAGAGCATCTTTTGTATTGTAACTTTTCCTAGACGCAATCTTCATTTATAATCTCCTTCCGCCTTCTTTTCAGCTATTGAGTGTATAATATCACTTTTTTAATTTTGAAGTTTCTGGTGTCAAGTTTACTGTACAGTAATTTCACATTGGTCATGTGTCGCTTCTTCAAGAGTGTGAAGATGAAACTTGTACTGGAATTAAAATCTCATGGCAGATAAAATTTTGATTTCAGTTTGTATAATCTTTTAATTTTTTCCATCATTTCTTCTGAGATTCTCCACAATTATGTTTGATTTTACTGTATGACACTTCTGCTCCACTAAGAGCCACATTGTTCTATACTGATCCACACTTTTATTGTAATCATTTTCCTTTGATTATATAACCAGATCATGTTTATAAAACGTCTTTCCTGCTGTTACTCTGTGTAATCTGGAATATCTATATGTTGTGATCCATCAATTCCTGAATTATTCTGTAACCCAATACTATAGGCCAGATATAGAATGCTGCTTATATGCAGTAATTTCTTCTTCTTTTTTCAATTCTTCATTGGTTTTTTTTAAGTTTGCTGTTATTAGTTTATATTTGTCGCAAAATTCCAATTTCTTCGCATAGTCTGAAATTCTCACGTTCACTTCTTTTCCATATATTATCAGTCTCCCATTTGTATTGGATTCCCCTCATCCTTCATATATTAAACTAACTCTTCGATTTCAACATACGTTTTCTCTATTTTGTCATTGCCTTCTTTCGAAATAGCTAAAAACCCAAATACTGAAGTGGCTGATTAAGTTTTAGTTTCCATCATTTCAAAAAGAAATGTCTTACAAAAACCGTTCATAACGATTTATCTACTTTCTTATTCTTCTAGTACTTGAAAATTTCATAGCTACAACCTCCTCCAAAGCTGAGATGCTAATTAGACAACACTACCTAGACCTAAAAATTCTGTGCGTCCTCTGTTGGAATATACTAATCACATCTTCCTGTTTTATTTCTCTAACATATCTACCGTATTCAGAAATGTAAAATAATTTTTAAAAAAATAACACACATTTCATCAGGTCATATGTTTATATCAATTCTGATTATTCCTTTTGAGCAACCAACATTCAGAAAAAAGATACGAAATCTATAAATACCTCTCCGAAATATTTTACCTGGGAAGAACCCATCATTCCATGTGTAATTTGTAAAGATTATTTGGACCCGGGTTATGCTTTGAGTCTAATATGCCTAACATGCCTAATATGGCTAAGTGGCCGTTCCCAGTTCTCCTGCCACGAGGGCATCCGGCAATAGTGGGTGTCTCCTACAATGGAGATCGTTCATACGCCACACCTCATACAGCATGTGAAGGACAGGTTGATATTTAATTTGTAAAAGTTAATATAATATCCCCCAAATCGTTAAGCCCCGAATAAATATTACAGTAATTAACTTGATGACAATGATACATGGTAACCTGTTGTTTATTGACTAAGATCATGCACGTGTTTGAAAACAAATTACTTGTATTGTTGGAAGTGGCATTTAGATGTTTAGAATATTCTAAATGACACAATTAAAAAAAAAAAAAAAACAGAACATAGTTCAAGAAAAACGCCTTTATTCTTTGTGTTTATGTAAAGGTTTTTCAGAATATAGAGTGAAGGTAAACAGATGAATTAATCATTCAACTT
Organism: Vandiemenella viatica; assembly: GCA_031002005.1. Taxonomy (NCBI): domain Eukaryota; kingdom Metazoa; phylum Arthropoda; class Insecta; order Orthoptera; family Morabidae; genus Vandiemenella; species Vandiemenella viatica. The sequence continues at coordinate 293,658,831 of JARYHS010008074.1, forward strand.
TCAGAAATATTATTTTCTTTGGCTCAGGGTTTCCGCTGTAGAGCGTCTACACTGTTTCAGCATGAGGTAATACTCGTATAATAGGAAACAAATCCAAAATATTTTCTCAAGTCATCTGCCTAAACGATGTGCGAAATAAGTAATTACGAAGTTAGTCAAATTCTATTTCTTCGAGAATAAGTTTCTTTTTCTGCTGTAAAACGTTTACGCAGTAATCAACGGTGTAATGAATAAGGTTATTGTCCACTGAGACCATGAAATTGACAACAGTATTTTTTGATTGAATTATAAGTTGTTGTGAAATAAGACATTATCTAATACATTCCTAAAAAGTAATTCACAGAACACTTTGCGTAAGGTTTCTCACCAGCAGGGTGATCTGCTTTTACTTATTATATCAAATGATCTCCACGTCAGTTAGTTAAGCTATACCACAATTGAGAGGATGCATGAGGTAAAATTCCTGGGCCCTGTGCTTCCTCACTGTCTTGGCTGAGAGCCACAAATAAGAATCAGAGAGCTACGATAGTAAACATGTAATTCGATTGATGCAAGAGGCAAGAATGGCAGTGAGTGAAGACAGTGTGAGAAAAGCTGATTTAAAGTAGTAAATTAAGGCTCCCGTATGTCGACTGGAAATGTGAATAGTATGAGTGAGAGAACTTCGGATTAATAGACTTAGAGCAATCAGTAATTTTTTCCTTCATATGCTCGTGCCTAAGCCAGAGGACAGAACGGAGTGATTCACAATACTATCTGCTTAAGACTGAATGTGTTGTCTAGCCCCCTCTTATTTGTATACTTTTAATAACCTTGTAATTACCACCAAAACTACGCTCAAAGTGACTATAGGAGCTATGGGATATTTTGGAATATATCTACAAGGAATTCCTGGTGGAATCACTCGTTCTTCGCTGCCTTCTACCATACACTTAAATTTTTGTATGGTAAATACTTAGAATTACATCGGTATGGCGTATTTTCCTTTCTCATTGTGTGTCTTATCTACGCATCCAGCAAGGCGAACGTAGGCTCATCTTATGTTCATACATTATTCACTACCATCTGCAAAGAAATATACTTATTCTCTATATTCTTAGTGATATCGTTTTCCTTCTCATCTGCAAGTTATTACTCCATCAATTGCTTTTAAACACGATTTCACTCACAACAATCATACATTCATTACACTCCTTGAACCTGGATTCATATGTTAATCACATTATTTATTGCTATTGGACAATTCATAACACCCAACCCTCTAATTTTTTTTTTCCATTTGTTTCTTCTCCTTGTCGACTCTCATTATTCTTTGCTGATGAATTGACTTCGATCCTCAAAGTTCTTAGCCGATAGGGTTAATAATTTAATTATAATTCCTCCTTTTCTGTTGTTTCAGCCATCTACGGACCACGCTATTTCAACTGTTCTTTTCGTTTCTTTTAAGCCTGAGCTTTAATTGTACTTAGTATTCCCGCAATTGTAAACTATACTGTTCCTTCCTCGCTTCAGTCCACGTTTTGCCAGTTGGAGGTTCTTCTTAAGCGGAATATGTTTCCGGAAATCCGCCTGTTCTATGTACACCCACTTCTTGCAAGTCTTTCTCTACCTCGGTGAACCATGCCTTGTAGGATTCATGCGGGGAATTTGATTATAGAAAACAATTCTCCTCCAATGAATGGTGTCTGTGAGTTCATGATTGTGTGGACTACTGAATCTACCAATTTCATTGACTGGGCCTACGAGTTTCCTTAATACCTGCCTTTCGTTTTAATTTTTAAATTCTCAGTTAGACTTTTTCTTTTCGTAGCAAGACATTTTGAGGCATATAGAGCTTCCAGTCGTATTACCGTGCAGTAATGTCGTATCTTGACTTTAATAGTTATATATTTCTTCTTGTAGACATTTTTGGTTTGTTGATATGCCGTTTATATTTTCTTGTCCGTAATGAAAATGCTTCTTTCTTCCCAAAGTATTTAAATTTTACCGTTTGTTGAAATTTCCCTTCTCCTGTCTCTTGCACACTCGTTGTTAGCTTAATATTGTCTAGAAATTCAATTTTCTCGAAGGAGATTTGGAGTCAGGCCTTTGCCAGTCGCGTCTAAAAATCATTGATTTGTTCTGCGGCTTTGTCTAGCGAACCAGAAAAAAATTGCAAGGTATCAGCAAAGGTAACCAATCCAATATCAGATTCACATTTCTAAAGCCAAATCTGATCCCATTTTCATTAGCTGCACCATCCCATCTGCAACTCATGGATAACTTTCTCTTGTACGCAGTTAAAGATTAAAGGCGAGAGATCATATCTTTGCGTGACTCCTGTCTTTATTTCAAAAACATCCAAAATCTCTCCCATGAATTTCACTTTGCAGCTGGTGTTAGTAAGAGTCTATTATATAACTGCTCTTTTTTTATTATTTAAAAAAGTTCTTTCTGGATTTCGAGAATAGTGGATCGGTAAATTTGAGTCGTAAGCCTTTCTTAAATTTACGAAGGTGACTACAGATTTCTTACTTCTCAATTTTAGGTTGGAGAGAATAAATTTGAGATTCGTGATTTGTTCGGGACATGAGTGCCCTTGCCTGAAACTTCCTTGCTATTCAGTTTAATAAAGATTATACCATTTCTCTTCTCCCTGATAATATATACACAGTTGTATTAAGTTTATCTGTCCTTTGAGAGATAGTACCAATACAGAGCTATCAAGTATAGAACTAAAAACTTCTTCAAAAACCGGAAACTTTTTTTTTTTTTGATTTGTTTGGAATGAAATGAATTTTTCGTCATGAATCTCTCAGTTGATTTTATGCAATACTCAGTCTCTTCGTACCCTGAACTATTTATCTGAAAATGCCCATTAAAAATTACACTTAAAAAAATTAATTAGAGCCAGCTAAATGAATTGACGTGAGGACATACCTCAAAATATAAGTAGTGATGGTCAACGTTTCGATAAAAGTTTAAAGCAGTATGGGTAAGAAAAATTGACCTTATCGTCCAACAAATTATCGGGCACAACAAATGGGATACTCCAACCCGGAAGTAGTACAAACACTATGGTTTTCGCAATCCACTGTTTCAAGGATGTACCGTGATTACGTGGATTTCAGCAGAACCATCTTTGCTAGGGCCAATTGCTGTGAATAATAGTATGCAGATGCCGGCCTCGGTAGCGTAGGGGCTAGAGTGCTAGCTCCGCGTGCCGAAGGTCGCCGGTTCGAGTCCGGCCGTGGGCATGGGTGTTTAAGTGTTGTGTGTGTAATTGTCTTGTCCGTGTTGTAGTGTCCATGTGTCAATACTTGATAGCAACAAATCACATTGAGCTGGCTGTATGGCCTCAGTAGCCAAATGCCATAAAAAAATAAAAAAATAGTATGCAGATGAAAATGTCATCGTAGACTAGCTGACATTTTAACAGCAAATATAGAAGCCACAGTGAAACAGATAAATTGTTGATGCTTGACATTGTGTCAACATCTACACCAGTCAGCACCTTCTTCACGCTATTATTTACAGAAACCATATCCCCATGAGAGTACCTGCACTAATCACACAGGGAAAAGGTTAGCATGGGCATCGCCACTGAACCGTACAAATGGGGGAAAATGTTTCACGTAGTTACATGTCGACGACAGAGTACGAATACGGAGTAAACTCCATGAAGCAGTGAATCCTTCTTGCCAGGGTACTTCACAATTTAGTTGAGGTGGCATTCTCGTATGTGGATTGGAGTAGTACAAACTCACCTTCACAGGTCATCGTTACCGATAAGTCCTTGATGACCCTGAGCATCCGTGTGTTGATATAAAACATTCCGCTGAATACTTTTCCTCTAACGAGGCAATGCATGGTTCCTTTGCTTCTGAATTCTATCGGAGTAATTTGATGAACTCTTCGCACTCCAGGCACAGTAGCTTAGGGGCTAGAGTATTGACTCCAAGTGTCGAGGGATGCCGATTCGAGTCCGGCCGAGGATATTGATGCTTAAGTGTACTGTGTGTCTGCCCTGAGTTTTCTTTCACTAGAAAAACCACATGAAAGCTCATAAATACACAGGCTCGTCACACATGAAACTGGCTGTATGGCTAACCTTCCGAAAACCATTGAAAAAAAATTAAAAAAAGAACTCCACTAGTGTGAACTTACTTCTCTGAGCAGCAAGGATGTTTAACTACAGACCCATCACTGCCAAATATTTGTGAACTTTAGGGGACTGTTCGGGTATCCTAGATGCGTTCGGCTCCTCAATTCATCTGATCTCCTTTATACGTCATTCCAACACATAACGCAAACGCCAACAGACTGACAGTTCTACACGATACTAGACGGATATCTCTAATTCTTTTCAATATACCATCTCAATTATCTAATTCACATGCAATAATGTTCATTCCTTAAACTGTTTCCTGATCTAACAAATAAGGTAAATCTTAAAATATAAACAAACGTCTTGCCGCTTCTACTAACTTCTATCCTTGCCAATCATTTACAAAACACGTTAGTTTAGTCTTCATGCGTCCGATTAATATTCAAGATCCTTGTGTTATCATTATGTTTCAAATGATTCATTTTCCTTCTTTCCGGTAATCCTATAGTCCAAGATTCGGTCAAGTGCTGCTAACCCATGAATACAATGAAGTACCAAAGTCACATTTTCACCTGGGACCTCCCTTGACCATTCAAGTGCAGTAACCCCACGCAGCAATGACCCAATAAGTCGTTGGAAGCCTCATAAAGAAGTATTCAGCCAAGCTTCCTCTACAGCCGCTCATAATTGTGGAAGTGTTGCCGGTGCAGGACGTTGTTCACTAACTGGTCTTTTGATAGCTTGAATTATCCAAATGTTCCTCAAACCAGTCGTGAATGACTTTGGCTATGTGTCATGGAGCATTGTCATCCTGGTAAAGTCTATCGTTGTTCGAGAACGTGCAGGCCGTGAATAGTTCCAAATGGTCTCTGGATAACTGGACAAAACCATTTATAGTCGATAGTCGCTTAATTCTGACCACAGGTCTCAACTCGTGCCATGTAAATACAGTCCATACTAGGACGGCATCACCAACAGCTTACCCACTAGCTTCCTAACAGACTGGTTCCATGGCCTCGAGGGGTCTGCGCAACATTCGAACCCTAACATTAGCTCTTACCCACTGTAATCATGACTCATCTGACCCAGCAACCTTCCTCTGTCGTCTAGGGTCCAACAAGTATGTTCATGAGCTTAGGAGATGCTCTGCAGCGGAAGGCATTTTGTTAGCAGTGGCACTACAGTCGATCTTCTTCTGCCATATCCAATCAACTGCACTGTCTGCTCGGGCACGTCTGGATCACGTCCCAAACTGATTGTTGCCGTTCTTTGACGCAGTGTTGTCAGCATTAACACCTCGACACAGATTTCACTGGTCCTGTTCATTAAATTTACGTAATCGGCAATTTCGATATCAATGGGAGGAAAATACATATATACTGCCCATTCTTGAAACTGTAGGGCGACGAATGTTGAATCCACGAACAATTTCCGAAATGTAGTGCCGTAGTTGTCTAGCACCAATTACCATACCGCTTTCACAAAGTCTGTCATGATGTGCATATATAATGGCGACTGAACATTTTTCTCACAAGTGTACAAATGAAAGCCTCAACAACGCTTCCCAAACTTATAGATTTTTTCCGCATTGATACTGCCTTCTGAATATACTGAATATCGTTGGAGATTACTGAAAATGATGCGGCAAATAAACGCATCGTAACGCTTGTTCGAAAAATCAAAAGACGCGATTTTAACATCTTCACCATAAATGCGGAGAGACGGGCAAAAAAGTAGGGGTGGTAAAATGGTCGAAGCGAAAAAATGAAAAGGTAAAGGCGCTATAAAGAATAAAGACATTGAATACAAAGAAAAGCATTCAAAGTGTTTCCAAAGCAAATCAAGTAAAACAGACCGAATGCATCGTAGGTGAAGAAATTTTTGAAGAAGACTGGATTCAGTGTTATGAAGCAAAGATAGAGCCCATGAAGGTTGTGTTTATATAAATTCTTCAGCTATCCATTATTATTGTGATTTTTGTAAGACAAAAAAATGATTAGGTCATCATTTATTACTGTGCGCCGGGCTAGCCTACAACTTCTGTGTTTCCAAAAAAAATAAGGCGAAAGTGTTTTCAATTTAATTCGTTGAAAAAATTTATGATTTCTGACTTCGAATTAATATGACTGCAGAAGTTCCAAGTTTATTTTTAATATTAAAATAACGACAGAACATGTGTTTCTTTTACTTTTATTAGCTGGTGCCCACGACTTCGTTCGTGTTTGTAAATAATTTGGATTGACTGCTACCGACATTTAACCACCATAGAGCAAGATGGGAGACTCGATGCTATTACCACACACAAACGCCAGTCATCTGCGCTATGTAGTTTTGGCTGAAAAGTGATACACCATGACACATACGTTTTTGGTAGAAATATGAAAGTTCCGCAGGTCGACCACTTTCAACCATCATGTCTCCCACACCCCAATAGCTACCGACATCTAACCACCGTAGTACATGATAGGAGACACGTTACCACTACCACAAATAAACACCAATGGTCTATGCTATGTAGTTGTGACAACAAAGTGACATATACGGAGAAACATGTCTTTAGCCGAAATACGAAAATATCCTTGATCCGCCACTTTCAACCACCATATCTCCCACACTCCCACAGTTACCGAAATTCGACCTACGTTGTGATCGCCGGGTGACACTGTGCTTCTACCACATACTAACACCAGTGATCTGCACTAGATAGTTTTGGCTGAAAAGTGGTACACCATGACACATACGTCTGTGGTAGGAATATGAAAGTGGTGCAGGTTGACCACTTTCAACCACCATATCTCCCACACCTCCATAGCTACCGACATCTAACCACCGTAGTACATGATAGGAGACACGATACCACTACCAAAAACAAACACCAATGATCTACGCTATGTAGTAGTGGCAACAAAGTGACATTTACGGAGACACGTGTCTTTGGTCGAAATACGAAAATATTCTTGATCGGCCACTTTCAACCACCATATCTCCTACACTCCCACAGTTACCGAAATTCGGCCAACGTTGCGATCGACAGGTGACTCTGTGCTACTACCACACACAAACACCAGTGAACTGTGCTAGATAGTTTTGGCTGAAAAGTGATACACCATGACACAAACGTCTTTGGTAGAAATATGAAAGTGGCGCAGGTCGACCATTTTCAACCACACCTCCATAGCTAACGACATCTAACCACCAGGGCCGGCGTTAGGGGGGGTTAAGCGGGGAAAAAGTACCCGGGGCCCGGGCTACCAAAGGGGGGCCCGCCGGGCTGGATGCCTAAATAAATAGAAATCAAACACAAATTTTTAAATCTGCACCAATAGTTTTGAACATTTTTGTATTAAAATGTTCTGAATTTATAAAAAAAAAAAGTGAGTAAAAATATATTCGTGGGGGGGGGGGGGCCTAAGATCGCTTACCCGGGGCCCGAGAATCCTAACGCCGGCCCTGCTAACCACCATTGTGCATGATTGGATATTCTATGTTATTACCACACAAAAACATCAGTGGTCTACCCTATGTAGTTGTGGCAGGAATGAGAAGTGTATGGGTACAGGAGTCTTTGGTCGAAATATGGAAATGCCCTGCATCGACCACTTTTAACCATCATATCTCCCACATCCCAACAATTATCGGCACTCGGCCAACGTTGTGCACGACAGGAAACTCCATGCTACTTCCACACACAAACACCAGTGATTTGTGCTAGGTAGTGGTGGCTGAAAAGAGAAATATAGGGAAACACACATCTATTTTTTAAGTTTCCGGACCTATCCGAACATCCCCTATACAATTCTCTACATATTTTTTGAATCGGTTAGTTCTTTCTTCTGAGCATAAAAAACGTTTACCACATTTATCTGTTCTTCAGTTATCCAAAATCATGTTTGGTCCTGCTTTAACCCGTTTTTATTTTACATACAACCATTATGTTTTGTTCATCTCCCCACTTTTTATACAGTAGTAGCTTTACTTCTTGGCATTCTTGAAATTTTCTTTGTGTGATTTCTGAAACATTTTCACTGTTGTATTGCTACGTCAACTCGCGCACAGCGAACAAAATTTCTAATGTGATTCAAGACATTCGACCAGCCTATTTATGTCGGCGGTAATGTTTGTTTACCAGATTTAACTTTCTCTCTTCATTGAATTTCTTCGTCAGTTAAATCTCTCTCAGTGTGATTGTTTAAAAACCAGATTTATAATGTGTGAATTTTTGTTTTTCCTGGAAGATTCTTTTAGTTTTTTTTTAGTTTAATTTCCAACGTTGGCCTCCTTATTATCTTGAATTTCAATCTAAACTTCATTATTGTCAGATTTTGGGTATTGATTATATCAGATCGCTGCCATTCGTTCAATCAACAGTTTGATGTCTGAATCTCCTTTTAGCTACGTTGTAACATAGCTGATATTGCCTTAATTACCTGCAAGTTTCCATGGGAATGTTTTCTTTTCATTATCTCCTTTTTGGGGATTTTTTTACTTCCTTAATATTTTAGCAAGGAAGAATTCAATATTTCTTGTGCAATTTCAGAGACAAAAAAATCATCTCTGGTTATGCTTTATGATGCTATTCATTGCCTTCTGCAGCATCGTGCCGTTTATTATTTCTGGTTCTGTTTTCAACTTCACAGGCAAAAAGATTCGTGTATCACTTCTCGATTACCACGCTGATATGACGAAGCTGTTGGCGCCCACCGGATTCACTGTTGCTAGAGTGTTGTCCATGTCAGGACGGTTCACGTCATGAAGCAACGATGATCTTTTGTTGAAAGAAGCGAATATATGCTCTCCCAACCGTAACAATATAAGAACTGGGAATAACGATACCAGATACTGACAGCGAGCAAGTAGAAAAGCAACGTCCTGATGGCATTCGTGTTCCGAACTTCTTTGATCCCGTTCTCACTATTTTCTGTCCCAACGCATATTTCAATATAAGTGCATTATTATTACTCAGGGAGAAACTTCCCAATTCAGAAGCAATTTTATATGCTGTCGTCCACAAGTCATTATACTATTGATAAGTTTTTTTTTCTATGGATATGATAGTTCTCTCTGCCTTTCTTTTTTCTTTAGAGTTGGAGACGCTCTGCATGTGTAACACAACCGAATTGAAGGAGCATGCTCCGGTGACATATTCCATAGTTGTCTATTTACCCCTTTCTTAACGTTATTATTATCTTATATGCTTTTAGTGTAAATTCCACCACAAATTTACTTTTTAAAATTTAAAGTTCTTTCAGTGTTGTTGATAAATTATTATATTAATCCCTTCCTTTTATATTTATTCCAGCCCCCCACAATGTTACCTAGAAAATAAAATTTTCCCACTCCCTTAAGCATGAAATCGAGTGTCAGAGTTTGCTTAAGGTCACCTTTTCCCTTCCATACTCTACTCCTAATTTTTCGACCAATATCTTTCGCAGCCTTATCACCAATATACGCTTTGTACACTGCCAGCACTCTGTTCACCCTCCTCCTTTCCTCCAATCACTCCCAATCCAGTTCCTTTGTCATATCCGTTACTGATAGGGTCCTGAAGTAATTTCCACCAACAATTATAGCTGCTCTACTTCACATGCCCTCCAACTTCTGTATTTGATACCCAGAACTACGCCCACATTTTCAAGTAATGGTTCAATCACGGTTTCGTAACCAAAATCGCTCACTTCTCTATTGTATCCTCTCATCACTCTCTCCAGGAAATGAAGGATTTTGTAACCTTTTTCGACCACCTGCCAATGTGTCCTGCGAATTTGCGTTTATTATCAAATCTTTTGCCAAGGCATTTACACTTCAACCATTCAAAAGCAAATCTGTACCAACCCTATAATTCTAATCAGCGTTTAGCTTTTTATCAGCGTACCTAGTAAGTTGACTGTTCTTGGCATTTACTGTATGTTCATTTCATCTTGTCTTGCCCAGTTACATATTTCATGGAGGTCATCCTACAGCTGTTCCGGTCTTACCCCTTTTACTTCCTGTTGTATAGCGTTACGTCATTTGCAGACAACCTTACTTCTGACTGTAAGCCATAACACAATCATTCATTAGAATAATCGCTAGATCTGCTGATGGTTCCAACACGCTTCTCTGTTGCACTCCCATATTCTCCTCATCCTCTTTTGAACTGCGTTTCTACTCTAACTTTTTTCTTTCAACCTTTTAAGAATTTTCTAGCCAGCAGGCAACTTTTGCATCTACTCCATTAGCTTTCACCCTATTTAAAACAATTTTATGGCTCACTCTGTCAAATGTCTTGGAAACAACTAGTGCTGCACTATCAATTTGGCCCTGCCTGTACAAATCATCCTAAATATTTTGATTAACATGAATATCCTCCTCTTAAAATTATGTAGTTGATTTTCAAAACAGTTTCTTTTCTCAGCGACATGTCTTATTTAGTTGTACATTATTCTATCCATCAATTTAACTAACATTGATATCAAACTGACCAGCCTGTAATTTTCAATCTTATTTGTTGCTCCTCCTGTATGAAAGGGTAAAACTATCGGTTATTTCCAGTCCTCTGGTAAACAGCAAGACTCCTGGCTCAATTTAAATAATATTTCAAGGTAACTTACAATATCTTATACCTCTATATTTAACATGTCAGCAGTAATATTATTTATAACGATCCCTTTGCACTTTTCTAGCTCTCTTAGTTTCGTTATAATTTCCTGTGGATCAATTTTGTAGTTTCGTCATTTCTACTTATATGTAGATGATCCTCTGATTTACTCGTATTCCCTCACATCCCGGGATGATAGTCCCTAATGGTTTCATGAAACCATCCACTCAATATCTATGTCATTTTAAAATCCTCAGTAACTTCTTCCCCATCAATAACTAATATTGTCTGGATACCTACCCTTCCCGTCCCCTCAGTTATTCTAACATAGCCATAGAAATTTCTAGAGACATCGTTCAGTGGTTCAGTGAACCAATAATATTCTTGATTGATCAATCTTTAGCTTAACTCTTAGTTATTATTAATTCCTTGTTTTTTTTTTTTTTAGTTGTGGCTTTACGCCTCGTCGATGGCGAGGTCATTAGAGGCGGAATGTGACTGGCAACAAGGAACGGGAAAGAATTTGGTCATGGCCTTTTGAAGGAAACGTCCCGGCATTCTTCTGCAATGATTTTGAAAACCCAAATCTCGATACCCGGACGGGGATTCGAACCGGCTTTCTCTCGAATGCGAGGCCAGAGCGTTAACCGCTCGCCCCCCACGCTCGGTAATTCCTTGTCTAGTTGTTTCACATGTTTCCTCACGCTTTGATGTTTCTGAACTCTTTTTTGTTCTTTAAACTTCTCACCTCCTAATTACAGTATGTAGGTTCTGTTCACATTTTTAGTTTTTGAATAAATTATTCTTCACCTTGACACAGTCTTATTCACATATGCCAAATACAGTCTTCATTGTCAGCTTTGGCCTCATATTGCCCCTTGTTAAAAATTTGTTACGACGCAGCAGATAGCAAATCAAATGGTGTGTTCTTGTTTGAATAAAACATCGGGGGCAACGTGTTTCACCAGGACAGTTAAATTACTATTTATTCGGCTCTTCATTCTTCCATCTGATGTTAGTTTCGCATCTTACTAATTGTTTGTTTAAATATTTATTTAATTTAATTTTATCTGTAATTCACTGTATTGACGTGACTGTATTGATCAGACTAAAGGTAGAACGAAAAACAGGTTTCAGTCACCAGAATGCAAATTTCGTTGTATTACACAATGCATTTGGGACCCTGTGGATCGATCTTCAGGTTTTGTAGTTACATTGATTTTAAATTTTTCCTTAAGTGAGATTCGTGCCAAGCTAAGTTTATTCCGCTGCTGAAAAACGATTAGAAGTACGTTTCGTGAAAACGTTTTATCATGAGAGAAAAGAATAAATAGGAAAAACATGGTGGAAAATTTACCTGAACTGACGAGATGCTGAATAATCAATTTCATGTACATATTTATTGCCGAGCACTGTACTAGACACGATAGCGTTTAAGGTGCACATGTTTACATGAACAGAAGAATTTAGAAACAAAACAGTTTAGAAAAAATAAAATTGTTTCAAAATTGTTCTGTTCGTATAAACATGTGCACCTTAAACGGTATCGTGTCTAGTACAGTGCTCCGCAATAAATATGTACATGAAATTGATTATTCAGCATCTCGTCAGTTGTGGTAAATTTTCCACAGTGTTTTCATATTCACTCTTCTCTCTCATGATAAAACGTGTTCACGACACTTATTTCTAATCGTTTTTCAGCAGCGGAATAAACTTTGCTAGGCACGAATCTCGCTTAAGGAAAAATTTTAAGCCAATGTAATTACAATAGAAACCAGATCCACATTATCCGAAATGCATTGTGCAATACAATAAAATTTGAATTCTAGAGACTGAAGGCTGTTTTTAATTATACCTTTTGTCTAATATTTATTTAGCCTGGCATGATTAAAACTATGAAACCCGCTCTCATACATCGAACCAGATGTTCTATATTTTCATCTTATTTAAATTAATAACTAAAATACTAACTACAAAACCTGAATAACATTGAACTGAAACCTGTGAATCAATAAGTTGGTCATACAAATGAAGGATAAAGAAAAAAATTAAACGTTACAAACTAATCCTAGTTAAGGCTAATGAAATAAATAAATTGTCGAAGGGAAGAGATAGGACAATTAGTGTTGGGATAACTAACATTTTCTAAAATGTTTTTAAAAGTACTTATTTCTAATACAACAGCACCAGGGTCTATTTCATTATGGTTTGCTTAAGGTATTGTGTGAAGTATTTCAATTTGATAGTGATGATGGTAGGTTTATAAGATTAGTCTAATAACTTTCCTTCAATTAAAACCAGGAGGCTTCTCGAACATCAAGCCGGTGTTTCATAGAATTCGACAAACGGTGGAGTCACTTGCGATTACATGAAATGTGGTAGGCAATACAGCATGCGGAGGGAAGGGCAAGGATACTAATTAAGAATGATTCTAGCCGTTTTCCTAAAATAGCGAATTTTCATTTCATTCCTAGATACTTCTAACACACTATTCATCTCAAAATCCTTAAAATAATGGTCCCAAAAACTACGAAACCCGATGAATTTTTACGCTTATTGGCTAAATTTGGATTGTTCTCTCAAGGAATAACTCTACTATTTGTATCACTCATTATACACTGACAGAAACTAGTAACTTTTTTAAATTTTTAAATTTCAAATTCTGAATGGGATTCGAAAGAACCGAGGAACAACATATGGAATATGGAGCTAAGTATTTTATTGTGTTTAATCGTAAGTGCAAACTGACTTCGTCAAATTTCATGGCACATTTGCCGTTAAAGAAAAAGAGCCAGTTCCAATTGTTTCTGTTGACGAAAAACTTGTCATTGTGTACATTGTTTCTGTCCAAAAGGCAAGGGAATTTAAATGAATAAATTTTTACAGACTGTGTATTATGAAATGTAAATATAGCAGCATTCGATATCAATGTTGTTATGCACAAACATGTATTAAAACTCCTTCCATTGGCGCCTTGTTTACCGCGACGCATGGAGCGCTTGGGGGTGGGAAGAGTGTATGACGCGCATGCGCTCGGCCGTTGGGGGCGGCACATTTTTACGAGTACACTGCATTCGGTGACAACTTCAGACTACCAATCAGGAGTCCCCATCATGGGCCGCCGATACTTTTTATTCCGCATGATTGGGTCAAAGGGACCGTTTGAAAACGTTAAGGGCTCATTATGGACTGTTGGAAGGGAGGGGGGGGGGGGCTTGTTGAACAGAAGCCGATAACTGTTTGTTGGAACACCAAATATGAGAGGAAATTACATAAAATCCCATTCAGCATTTAATGCTGTACTTATCCGGAATTCTATTCTGGTAGGATGGATGGTTTGAAACTTTACAGATCGTTGACTTCAACAAATCTAGGGTTTAATTTGCCTTGTGTTCCATAAGAGAAAAAAATCATAGAGAATCATGTCTGAGAGTTGTCACTATTCATTTGGAACGCTTGTGATTGTTGCAGAACAGCCCATTTTGTCCGACATAACATCTGTGGATCCCCATCAAAATTTTGTTTCTGTAACTAGTAAAATCCAACAGGAGATGAGAGATAGATATGTTATAATCAATTGTGGATGTTGTCAGAAGATGGAATAAATTCATTGGCTCGTAGTTAATACTATGTGATTTGTAATTGCTGTTAACATATTCTCTTTTACAATAATTCCCATATTATTATAGTTTAATAACTTAATACCATATAGTACATTATATAGCCTTAAACTTGTTGAATGGCGCTAAAACAATTGTACTTTATTAAAGTGTAACTCAATAACAAATGAAAAATTATTATTCGAAGCTTTTAAAAGGACATTAAATAACATGTTGTACTTTGTGGAAGTACCAATTTTGATTTTGAAACTACTGATTTACTGTGGCTTTATTTTCATTATTTGTATGGTTTTGTTTCTTAGTAGTAGTTATATAAATTCCCTCATCCCACAGAATTCATTACTGGTTCAGCTGAAATGCATTTACCAGTTTCCTTCCACCATACATTCAGTATTATAATACAACATTTTCGAAATGAACAAACAAAAACCAGTCTAGTAAATAGGGGTTAACATATTTAGAAGGACTTAATTATACATTTATCAGCGAAATAAAGTCGATAAAAACACATCTCTGATTTCTTTTGAATAAATGTTTCTTTGTTTCAACACATAACTTAATAGTAAAAATGATGTTCGAATGCTTGTTTTGTCGTTATGTGAGCCAACGTCCATAAACGAAAAACAATGTCCATAGCCTTATTATTGCTTGTAAATTATGTTTTAATTAATGGAATTGATAAAATAATTGTAACAAGAGGTTAGATTATATTAAAGTTCAGCTTACAATTCTGTGTCATTATGCGTTGAGACGAAATAAATGATTTACGTCCAATAATGATTTTATTTTAGTTGCTATCAAAGTTTTAAGGCAGTGAAAAGCAAACTTTGTTACTTTGGGTCATCTGCAATTGTAATCGTATGGTATTTGAAAAGCAAATAAAAGTACACTGAATGTTATCTACTTCTGGACGTGAATATTATAAGTATACAGCGACTTCTAAATGATACTACCATTAACTTCAATATTTCAAAAATATATCAAGTAGAGGAAAAGGCGTCAATCAATTTCAGTTCACTTAGTTAAAGTACAATCAATGTGCAAGATATTATAACTAAACTTTCAAGTACAGTACATCTGTGGAAAAAACAATTCAAGAATATTTGGCGATAGTAATACTAATAACAAAAACAAAACAAAAATGGTGCATCAAGTACAAAGGCTTTACTTACATCTTTGTTAAAGAAATACCAACAGGAATTTTACAAAGATTCACTTCGAAGTGAGTTGCCTGAAACTCTGATTAGAAGTAAGCAATATTGGGTGCTGATGTTCATTAAACGTCTCATGCCCTTTTTGTCAGCGGGAACGGAATCCATCTTATACATTGAAACTAGACACTTTTGGCGGATCACTTCTTTTTCACACGACTGCACTTTGTACACAGCCAAATCGTTATTAACTATGAGCGCGGGTGTCTTACGTTACGGAATTGGGAATGTGTAATTACAATTTCGGTAACTTTTCCGTTCCTTTCGTCTCAAGTATAGTTGAAAAGCCGACACATAAATGATTTTACAAGTTACTTTCCTGCCACAAGAAATGGTGATAATATAGGCGTCAATGCTTTAGTTGACAGTAAAAGAAATTTTGTGAGTAGAATTCAAACGGAGCAATGGAAATTATTCTTTTCTGTTATGGTTATCGATTGATGATTTTTTTTTAGTATTTTAGTCATGTATTGTTGGACAGTGAAAGAGTTTATCTAAAAATAATAATAATAATTTTTAAAAATATATGACTGTAAAAATCCTAATATTGCTAATATTGAATCTGTACTTTTTGTACGAGCATATCTGTTCTTATTTCTTGTTGGTTAACAATGCAGACACATTGTTTTTTTACTATGATCATGTGTTGCTAACATCATAACCTACTGCTCTTTTATAACAATCATTTGACACTATTATATCGAAACCGGTTCAAGATCGCAACTGTGCAGCACATAGTAAGACAATAGAATGTTCATATTGACAGATTACTTCGCAGGATTCACAGTAATATAAGTAATATACACACACTAGCTGGTGGCCACGACTTCGTTCGTGGTTGTCAAGAATTTTAAAGGTTTTTATGTTTTAGCCCTGAATCTTAAATATTTCCTGGATAATAAGTACCCTATGTTACGCGCTACCAAACCAGCAACCAGACCGTGAAAGTCCCGTCTAAATCGGTTCACACACTAAATACGTTGCATATAAATTAATTGTATTTTTTAATAACTGAAAAATGTATCATATTCTAGAACATTATTCAGGAACATTCTAGAACAGTTAAGTACATTCAGGAACTTTCTAGTGCATTTTAGAAGATTTTTAGAAACTTTGGTCGAAATATGAAAATGCCCTAATTCAACCACTTTTAACTTTCATATCTCCCTCACCCTCACGGCTACCGACACGTAGCCACCATAGTGTATGATGGAAGACTCGATACTACTACGACACACAAAATCCAGTGCTCTGTGCTAGTTACTTGTGGCTACAGAGTGAAATATGAAAAGGCCATCGGTCTACCACTTTCAACAACCATATCTCCCGATTTCTCCCGCACCCCACAGATACCAACATGTGACCACCATAGTGCACAATGGGAACCTCGAGGATACAACCACATTCAAACATCAGTGGTCTGACTTCATGCATACTACTACGACACTTTTTGCGAAATTATAAGTACAGTTGTCATAAAGGAAAGAAAATGGTTTGTGTAAATATAAATGCATTGTCAATATATTGGAAAAAATATCAAACATAATTAACAATAAATTATATTGAAGCAGTTGTACTGATCGACATAGAATTTTGGAAGCGGATGTAGAGTGATTATCAAGGAATAACGAGCAAACGCCTAAAGAACAAAACAGATGAAAAATATGACAGGAATATATTCACCTGTGTTCGACTAAATTAAACTTATTATCCTTGATGAAAGTTGTTTGAAGATTTTACGAAGTGGTTCATGTATCTATTTTGTTAATCAAAATATGTTTGAAAGAGTAATCATTTATAGTCAAGAAAAATAGTGGAATTAAATAAGCAATACGAAGGATACCTACGATATATATATATATGGGCGTCGTCTTAATTGCACTAGATATGAAGCTTAATTGTTGTCAGGAGGGGAAGATAATATTGTATTACTCTTTATAAGTTGAAGAAAAGAAATAGATGCAAGGTTACGATAAAACCGTTTAAAACAGCTTGGTTCTCATATAAGTGGTGATCTGATCGACAAGACTTAATTTAACAATTAAAGCTATAGTCCGTTCGGATTTGACAATATTAAGAGTAACTAGAATTTCAATTGTTGCTAACGAGAAGGATTGTTGTTACTCTTGTAGTATTTTCAGACTAATATAATTTAGTATTTTTTTTATTAAAAATGAGATTTAAAGAAAAACTGTTAAATTATAACGAAGATAGATAAATATAAACATAGGTTTACGTGGAAAAAGTGCTCATAAACGTGGTGAGAAAAACAATTAATGAAATTTTGTGATATTGATTGAAACAGTGTTTTTTGTTTTAAAGTGATGGATTCACCACTGGTGAGCTCTTCACAAAACCCATTCAAGATTAATTTTTGTGCCACGAGGAGCAAAGATACAAAGATAACTGTATGAGTATCTTTTGGTCTTAATCTAAACAATTTCAATTCAGTTGTAATATTAAGGATAGAGAATGTCACGAGAAAATATTAAATCAGAAGTGAAAACATCAGGGAGAGGCTACAACTGGAAGCATTAGAAAAGATATTAACAAGGAAAAGACTACAATGGCTTTGGTGTGTTATGAGGATAGAGGAGGGGAGAATGCCGAAGGTAGCACTGCTGAACAGTGAGAAGGAAAGGAGACCAATTGGAAGACCTCGGACAGGATGGATGGAGCAAATGAAGAAAGACGCAGAGGCTGAAGGAGTCGTTTGGAGAAAAGTGGCGGAGGAAAAATTTTGGAATGACCGCAAGATTTGGAAGAGATTGTGCAGGACGATCCGCAAAGCCGGAAACGTCTAATGATGAATATGATGATGTAATATTATATTTCTGTCTGGTATGAGGGTTAAGGAATATTTTTGTTTGATCACAAAAAGAGATTACAACATGTCTGTGACTTTGACGGAAAGTATTTTCAAATTTTTGTATCTGACGTTGAAGCAAACATTTTCTTGAGATCATTGACTTGAATTCGTTGAACGATTTTTAAATTTTCTATCATTCTATGTGACTATTGTTTTGCGAAAAGCAAATTAGTTTTCCATTTATTATAGTGATAACGCAATTAGTTACATGAAAACCAAAGTAAAAACTAATTAACCATAATTACTAGGTTCATTTATGCTGCAGTAAATATTAAGCCGACAATCATGACATGGAAAAGAGTGGTGGGGGCTTGAAATGTAATTGAATTAGTGATAGTGGAATAATAGAGAAGGTAGTAAGTTAAAATATGTAATGGGATGACGAAATATTGAGAACTGCCAAACAAGCAACAGATTGCGGACAAGGGATACGGATCGAATACTAAGTTAGCTGGTAGAAAAAACTGTAAGCCGTTGTGAAAAAGAAAGTTGGATAACTGCGCAATTCGAGCAGGTAATAAATAGTTAATGGGTCTATACATACAATGAAAACTTCTACGAAAAATTGAATCGAATAAAATCATTTAATATGCCCGTAAATCAAGTATGAACCAGGAATCGAAATGCAGCCTGTACTTTTCATAAAAGCTCATAATAACGACCTGTCTACATCTTGGATCGACCCTGAAGAAGTAAAAGATGCACAGAAATAATTAATGGGAAATGCTTACCTCGGACGCTTCGAGATAAACAGTAAATGTGTGAGATTCTTATAATTTGAAAAACTCTTTTTGGCAATGATATTCACGTAGGCTCCCATCTTTCCGCCTGTAAGATCCACACTCCAAAAAATTAACTCCTAAGAGAAGTTCTATGGAGGAAACTATCAAAAAACGACCAAATAAAGTGAGTTAGTACAATCGAGTTTCTAATTTCCTATTCATATGAAAGAAATTTTTCTAAAAATTTATGAACTTTAACTTCTTCAACAACAAAAACATTCAGTTTACAATAGAAACTGAAGGCAATTGCAAATATTATCAGTTTCATCCTGAAATATGTACTTTGGAATAATGGGAGCCATTCGTAGAAATTATGATTTTTTTTTTTTTAACACCACTGTTCGTGCTTTTGTTAAAGGTTTACATATTTAACAACCATTTTCTCTTAATTATTTTCAGGATAAATGATTTTTGCAATGGTCTACCCAAACGGATTAACATAAAAGCATCTTAAAAGAATGAAAAAGGAACTAACAGGTAAATAAAAAAATAACTATCGTTTCATTAAGGTATTTTATTTGAAGCAAAAAATAACTGTAGGAAAGTTAAGTCAATATCAATCAAACCAACAGTCTATACAAAACAGAAATATTCAATAAAAGAGGTGTAAAGTATATTGCAAGCTGTATGTAAAAAGAATACCAACACTTAAGAGAGAAATCTGGGCTAAGTCGTACCTTCACACTGTTCTTCTCCTCAAAAGGAATAAAGATATTAGCAACTGTGTACGAAAAGAACATTTCGTTTATTAATCTTTTAGGTTAGGACTTACAAATCTGAAATCACAGTAGGATCTTCAGATGCATTAAAAATACAATTTCTGATTTCATTTTTGGAATGAGTCGCATATATCCTTATAATAAGGAACATGGAATAGATAGGGAAATTTAAGACTTAGAGAGATCAGGAACACAAATCGAATTTCCGTGCAGCAATTGTCGGCGCATATACAAAGAGGATGTAATATTGTAATAAACGAGCAAGTTAGATGTATGTGATAATCACCGATTAGATACTTTTTTGATCGAGAAATCAACCTGACAAATCTTTCAGAGTCTCATCTTTGGGAAAATTCATGCTCAGGCGTTTATTACGATTTTATGTCTCAAAATTTATAAAAGCGACATCTGTCATCTTGTTACAAAATTAGGTGGAAAGCAGAGTTCTGGAAGTTCAACTACTCCACAACAGATGGTGCGATTCCTCCTTCATGCCACCAAAGATATTAAGATTAACCACCGACGTGATCCTGTTTGTAATCAAGAAACATATTCATCGACTCACTTTACACATGATGCCAAAGAAAGATTTGTTCAAATAACCGCTTTCCATTTTCCCAGAGGAACAGATTTCTAGCAACACAAATTGCATTTCTTTAGGTGTTTGAAATTTATAATCAAACATTTAAATATACACTCTTAAATTTTATTTTCACGTTCCTTACTAAATTAAAGTTCACAAGTTCTTTTAGAGAGATCATCTACTACTAGAAGAATGTCAATAAGGAATAAGAAACTTAAATACTTTAACATGGAAGGTGACAGGACGATAAATAGTCACGGCATTTATAGTTTTATTGCTTGCGGCTGAGTTTGTTATAAAATTAATATGCAAGCTAATTTAAATCAGAATTTGGACAAGATTTCAAGCTGTGCTTATGAGAAGGTTAATTATCACTAATATATTTTCAGTTAAAATACTCGGCAAAATATGCTGGGTTTACTTGCCATTACGATGTACAAAGCGGACTTTATATATCAGTTTCTATGCATGGTATGCTGTATGTGACATTTTGATAGTCAGGAGGCCAAGTATATTAAACGTTCGTTCGCTAATTGCAGAAAAATTCACGTCATTCTTGTAATTTAGTGTAACTGGATTAGGATTAAATTTCCTAAAAGATTGTTAAAATTAATAATCAGCAAAGCTCCGCCATCTACGTACTTTATACTGAATAGTAGGATAATAGTTCCAAAACATTTTCCATCACATTTTCACAACAGATACGTATTTAAAAAAAAAATTCACAATCTAAACCTAATTGAAAATCAAGAGTAATAATAATTAAGTTTATAATTGTTTCTCGGGAAACAAAGCGAGTAATATTATTGTTTATACACAATATTTCGGTGACATAAAACTCCGTCGCCATCTTCAGGTGCAGTCCTGAGACTTGAAGTTTGCCTAGAGCAAATCAAATAATATAATCAAGTTGTAAAAGAATAATAATTTCAAAATAGGTCCTTGATTGCATGACTACATATTAACATATCCAAATCATTAAATGATTCAAATTTAAAATCATTCAAATTTAACACATGTAAAACATTTTTCAATTACTGCAAAAATAACTCAATACAAGAAAGCAGGTAAGTTGGCGCTTCATCAAAATTAAGCCAAGCAATTTTATATATAAAAAAAGAATTCATTTAAATGAGTATCTGACATAATAATCGCAATCTCTCATTTAAAACATATGAACCTAAATGTGAACTACTTTTCCAGGAACATTCATTTTTTTTACTAACATGCGCATTCTTTAAAACATCAGGAGATAAAAAGCAACTCGCACAATATCGGGAAGTCGACTCGAAATCACCCCCACTTAAATTTTGACGGAAGTTTATTATGGTCAGTAACACATCCCATTGCAACCATCAATACCTGAGAAAAAGGGAATTGCTCAAAAATGTTAAGATATTAACATTTGATAACGTTAATGCCTAAGAAGCCTAAGACTTCCTTTCATATTAACATTCGTTTACACTAATATTAACAACAGCTTTGTTCAAATTCTGTTTGCGATTTGTGACATTAAATAACAAATTGCAATGAAAATTGTTTTGTTTTGTAAGCAGCACTGCTGACATTGCTTGATGTTGTATAAATGTGGGTTGACCATATGTAATTAATAATTTCAGCTCTGTGTCAACTGTAAGTTATTTTTAAAAGGTGTTCATTACTCAATTTTTTTTCAACCTAGCCTTTTTTCGTTTTTCTGTTATAAGAATATTTTGAAACGTCTAAGAATTAAACGATAGCAAATTATATCTCTACTACAGTCAATATAACCTTTTCAGTAATCAAGTGTTTATTTGTAATTATTTTGAGCATTAATTTTCAAGGTAACCAATATTTTTGTCATAATTTAGTAAAATGCGGTGTTTCATTAATTTGTATAAACTGTTCATTTCGGGATTTATGAAAAGCAACTTCCTTATCTACTGATTTAATCAGTTTGCAACAAGACCGTTGCTTACACATTTATTTCGAAAGAACTTGATTCATGTTTTCTTAAAATGAGATTATAATTTCCTTCCTTAGTTTGTAGTCAGACGAAAAAATTAAGATTTTCTCTAAAGAATTTTGATTTAATTTATATAAGTTATTTAATTAAAAAAGTTCTTTCCTAAACTGTAGTTTCTTTCTTGTTAGAAATGTTTAAAATATCATATGCGTACAATTTCAGATAAATTGATGCTGATTAATTATTCTGATGGTTTGGACATATCACAAAATATTAAAGCAATAAATCTATGATCCACCACAAAATCACAAAATACTCAGTCATCGAGCCATAATTACATCCAATATTTTTGTGTCTCTGTCTGTTGAATCTACATACGCACGGCATTATTTCCAAATAGTGTAGCAACTCCGTGCTGGCACTATCGTTACTACAAACAACTTCCTTCGCCGTGGTGTGAAACTATTCACGTGACACATATAAAAAACCGGTAGTGTATATTTTTGTAATGAACATTGTAAACAACTTCTTTAGACCATGTTGAAACAATTATAATTTTTTCATTCTTTTCATTTTTTTTCATTTTTTTTTTTTTTAAATCATAGTTACTACTTTTTTCTTATATACCGTACATATTGGTCACGCAGTGTGCATCAAACACATTTTAATAATCTAAGTAGGAGATACTCAAATTGGATCGATACTTCAACGTTCAAAATTTAGTCATTCTGTCGGGAATATATTTATTTTTATTTTTAAATCTAGGGTTATAATTTGTTACTTCGGAAGGACGAACCTGACTTCAAGAATAGTAGCGTAAACGTGAATTTGTGTTCCCCAACCGCATAGGATTTTTTTAGAAGAGGCTAGCAATCTGGATGAATAGTACTTGTAATCTTCCAAATGTACCGCTGGTCATCAAAGTTTGAAAGGGTACAGCTGTTATAGCTCTTCAAATTTTCTACATAAACAACGAGAAAAGTATTTTTCTCTCCAATTCTGTTATTATTTGAAACTGATTAGATACGATTCTGAAGAAATTGAATGAATCTGTAAAATCTGAAACACCATTGATTTAATCTTATTTGTAAACATAGTTGTAAATAGTATTTGATATAAAGTAGGTTTCAGAAACATTATTTTATGTTAAGAGGACAGAGCGTGGTGCGTGAGTGGTAATGTGGCCTCTCATTCGGAGGACGCATATTCGAATCCCCGTTCGGACATCAAGATTTGAGAGTTCCATTATTTCCCTAAATGACTCTATGACTCTAGGCGAATGCTGGGATGGTTCTTTCAAAAGATCATGGCCTATTTCCTTCCCGCTCCTTGTTTTCTGTTCTATCGTGCCTCCATAAGGAAAAACAGGTTGGAACCTCCATCCTTCTTTTTTTTTAAATTAAAGGAAAGATTGTTAAAATATTGTGATTTTAGTGCTAAAATTGCAAATCATGTCCAGTTTTCTTCCCATCTGGTAGACTTCCTTATTTGCAGTTTAAATGATCCAGGAGAAGAGGGTCAGATTGCTTGACCGTTTTAGATATTATTCCTGAATTTAAGAATCTACATCTGTCATGAGATTTTTTGTTAGTTTACAGGCAAATTCTAACTGCTTTCATACAAAGGAATAAGGACATTGTTTTGTACGCGTTTAATTAATTTTATACCCATGCTCACTGACATAACATGAAATTAAATTCTAAGAGAAGGTCCCAACTTCTATAGAGACTAAATTTTGTCTTAGTGTGGTACTAAGTTTGCAGCATAAATGGAAGCGGCGTAAAGAAATTTCCTTAATGCACAGAATGGAATCATAAAAATCTAATTAAAAAACAAATGAATAAAATTTCAATCATTTTATAAAACTGTTTGAGAGAGCTAAATTATCTTTTCGTTTGGATACTGTTCCACTGTTCTATTACTGCCATATATAATGGCTCAGAAGCAGAAGTGTTTGTTTCATTTTTCCTTCAGGTGTATTACTTCTAATGATTGGTATTCCTTAGTGACATCACGAAGGTTTCTGGGTAGCATATTTCTACTGAATAACTTGATAATCCTACCATCAAAAGTTTTTAAAGCAGTACCAAATTCATGTTTGTTGTGTTTATACGCAGAATGTTAAGGTGAGAGAGAAAAAATATTTTGAACTAAGAAAAAAACTATGAACTGAAGTGATCGACATTGCAGTATGGTAGCCTTATCTATGGACCAGCGCAAAGAAATCCGCCAAGAAATTCAGTTTAAATAACCGAAAAGAATGTGTTGGCCATGCGGGATTGTGTGTTGCGGACGCGGCCGCCTGGGCGCGCGCCTTGCGCCCTACTGACCATCATCTTGCCGCCACGGCGGCGAGCACAGCGCAGGCTCAGGGAGAGCCTGAAGACAGGCAACACGCGGCGCGGTGCGCGCGCACCGCACGTACGTCTGTGCGCGACCTGGGTCAAGCCGGAAGCACTCGAGTGGCCCCTGTCTTGCCGCCATCCGTCTCTGTCCGCCCGGCGGGCGAGTCGCGGCGTTGCCGTTCCGCTGCCAACTGGGACAAACTCGGCGGCCGACACTACACTGCGCAGATAACACACTCATTTCCCGAGAAAAGTATATTTTTTTCCTTATCGTTAAATTACAGGGCCAGTCAAAATGATTGCTGTGATTTCAGAAAACTCCTACAGATTTATCATTTGACATATACTTACAAGATTGCACAGATATATAAACAAACTGTGAAAGTTTTTTTGAGTGTCTACAGATGCTCAACATGCGCATCTTTAATGATTCTGCACACATCAAGTCTATAATCAAGTTCTTCCCATACCCAATGCACCTTCTCTCTGTCAATGAGAGCAAATGCTTTAGTGATGCGAACCCGGAGGTCTGGTCTTTGTTTGGGGTTTCTTAAAAGACACGGTGTTCGTGCCACCAGTACCACTTTATGTGCCAGACCTTGCTTGTTCGCAACACCAATGCATTCGCTCTCATTGACAGAGACAAGGTGCATCGGGTATGGGAAGAACTCGATTATAGACTTCATGTGTGCAGAATCATTGAAGGTGCTCCTGTTGAGCATCTGTAGACACTCAAAAAAACTTTCTCAGCTTGTTTATATTTCTGTGTAATCTTGTAAGTATATGTCAAATAATAAATCTGAAGTAGTTTTCTGAAATCACTGCAATCATTTTGACTAGCCCTGTACTTTAGACCATTTGATGAGTACTTGAAAACCAAATGTTTGACTTAATTCACAGTGTTTATCATAAATGCGGTGATGAAAAATGACATAAATAAGGTGTTACTTGTAAATTAGTAATTATTTATTTTATTTTATTTTGCGTATGATGCTATGCGACATTTATAATACTCAACAACTATTATCTTGTAATTATTGAACAACTTTCTTTTAAAATAAATACACAGCTGGCAGATGATGAGGCCACTACGACAGGATCGCCAGTCATAACCACTATAACATAACATCGAGGTACTGCAGCCAGGCCACCGCCTCCGGCGAAGGCAAATTTAAGTTTTCCAGACTACCAGGAAAGGCACGCAGTGGGCAGTCCTGCTCAATGTGCGACAGTTTGTGAAACCTCATCGCAGTCATAGTACGAAGAATCTGTCGAGCCGCAGGTGTGGAGAGTTGAAGCAGTTCTTTGCGTACCAAATCTAATATGATTTAATTTGCACTAAATTGGCCGTTGTAAGTTGAATCCTGGTGGTTTTGAGCAGAAATTGCTAATTTGCACTATACCCTGTAGTGTTGACGATGCCCTTTCCGCTGTCCAACTATCTGTAGGGCTCAAGGAGTTATATGTTAGACTGACAGCAGTCTTTCAGGCGTGGCGATGTAACTTAAGCCATGTTTTTGATTTCCTAATATCTCCATGGATGGAAATAGTTTCGTTGATCAGAATTCTCGACCGTAGTTTGATTAGGACCTTTTGCCTTCTGATGTGTGTGGCGGGATGTTGATGAGCACCGACATCCATTGGATAGGTGCTGGTAGAAGCGAGCCAGTTATGATGCACATTGTATGGCGAAGCTGAACGTTCACCAACTGGGTGTAAGAGCTATTAAGCCACACGCTGGATCAGTAATCAGCTGTGGAGTAAATCACAAATAGGGCTGTTGTTATTAATGTATTCACATCAGCTCCCCATGAAGTTCCTGCTAGTCTCTGAAGTAGATTGTTTCGACTCTTAAGCTTGGTTGTTGTATTCTGAAGTTGCCTTTGTAAGTGAGAAACCTGTCTAATGTGACGCTTACAAAAGGCACCTTCAGAATGCAGCTTCCAAGCTTAAAAGTCGGAACAATCTGCTTCAGCGGCTGGCAGGAACTACATGGGGATTGAATTAATAGTTATAACATGTTTTTGTCTTCATCAAACTTGTACACTATTATCTTGTGGGTAGTCACAGACTGGATAAAATGCTTATGTGTGTGTGTGTGTTCGGCCGTCTTCGTGCAGACTATTTTGACTTATCCCATATCATTTGTGCTTTTTAATATACAAGATACTAAGAGTCCTATAAATTTAAATACCACACGAAAGGGTAAAAAAGAACCGTAAAAGTCGAAATAAATGCAGTTCAAGACATCACTGACAGAGCAAAAGAGGCCAGCACGGCATGCGCGAGGAAGAAAAATGGATCCAAAAGGATGAATGATTAAGAATATAAAGTTGGGAAATTTGTTGGAGAAGAAAATGGGGCAGCCGTAGAACATGGTAACAAGGAGTGCGAAAGCTACTGTCACAAGACGTCTATATAAAGGAAGAATGGAGATGTGAGTCGGTGAATTATGTAATACACTAACTAAAAGGGGGGAGATCTTCTTCATGTGCTGTATCATTAATCCACATTAAGTTCAGATTTCTATGGATTATTTATTGTTACCGTCAAATGAATGTAATGATTAGTTTTTGTCGATTGCTATAATTTTAAATTTTTGAATTAAAACCATTCCTCATTTCAGAGCTATTGATTCGAAATGCTGGCCGGATGTAGATAGTTCCCCAGAGAAAAAACTTAAATTGCGAACAAGTCCCTCCTCTCTTTCAGTCTAATGTAATTATAGGATTTGATAATTTTTTATAAAATTCATTGCACATCATATAAAACAAGCTCACACAGTTTCCAGTCATTGCGATGAAAACATCCTTCTAAATTTTATTTTAAACCGTTTTTACCATCAATATTGTGACTGTTCGAATTTCTGTCAAATTAAGGTGAATGCGATCACGTGCTCTTTTCTTTCAAGCGATTATATTTATCAGTTAAGTTTAATATTTTTTGCAGCAGAGGTATACAAGGAAATGGGAAAGTAAAGTAGTGTAGACTTAATCATAATTTCATACGAGAAAATTTCACTTCAAATGAAATGCCGTTCTTCATTCTTTTGTTATTTACGGTATATTAAATCAAAAAATTGAAGAACATTTTTGAGTGTTAATGGTTATATTGTCCACTACTATCGGCACGAAAAATAACCATTAACATTTATTACTTTCTGTAGATTCGTAAGTAGTGTATTCTATTTACAGTAGAGTGAATTTTAATCACAACTTTTTCTATATTTATTGTCTTTTTTAAAGATCACCAACTCTTCCTCATTATTCATCTTTTTTGTTTAGCCTACCTATCTAGGCATTGTTACGTTACTGACAAATTTGACCAATTTATGTATTGTTTTTACCAGTATAATAATATAAGCATTTAAACGGTGAAAATCGTTTCTGGCTAATTTTCTGTTTTTAATTATATGCGGAATACCGAGAACCACGTACTACATATAAAACCCGCACATTTTAAGTGAAACGGTTAAAGAAAATATAGAACATACATCGACGTAAAACATATGTTTCAAATTCCAACAAATCAAAATAATAGGTGTGAGTAAAGTATTACTGCATTGTTAAGGCACATATCAGTTTTAACTCATATTAATGTTGCAGTACCTGGGAGACCGATCTTCGCCCGACATCCTTCGATTTCCATTCAATATTTTGAGTAAAGATTGATTAAAGTTCTTAAAGACTTCCGAGGCATTTTTAAGAGTACAGTTCCTTGCAAAGAGAAGCTAAACTATCATCGGTAGGCTTACTGGTTCCTGAATCCTACGAGATGAGCATAGAGCAATTTCCGAGATACCAAATCCAAGAATAGCATTTTTTTTTTTAATTATGGTACAAACCTGAAAAGCAAATTTTTTATCTACATATGAAACTTCATCAAAATCGTTAGAGCTATTTCCGAGATCGTCTAGTTTACCACCTCATAAGTTGCTTTTAAAGAAAAATGCTATTAATTATTGGTGCAAGATTAGTGGTAATTCTCTTAGACGAGAAAATCATTAGTGCTAAATTAATCCACTTCGATAAAACTATACTTTTACCTTGCATTAACCTCACACCAGCAACCGTGTTTTTCCAAATGATAAGTAAAACAATTCCCAATTAAAGTTATATTAAATACAAACATTAACAAAGCACAGGGTCAGACACTTCAAAAGGAAGGATTGTCTTTATCAGAATCTGTTTTATCGTACACGTATCGTGCACGTCAGTCTGTAGATTAATTAATTTTTTGTTTGTTAAAGACACATACGGTCAAAATATTAACGATGATTTCATTATATCTGCTAATATTGTTTTCAAAGAAGTTTTGAAAAATTTATTTCTGACAATTTTTATATATTTACTTTTTAAATGTTTTACAATTAAACATGTAGTATTTAATGATAATAAATTTTTACTGTAAAAGTTGTATTTATTACTACTCTTCAAAATATAGCATCATTCATTAACAAATACTTGTATTTAATTATTTCCTCATTGTTACATTAACGTTCGGTGACTGCTCACGATACTGTGCGTAATATTCGCATGGGTCAGTTAGCATACATGAATTCTTCATTTAAATATATAAGATTCCCTTGTCGAAACCAAAGAGAAAATACCAGTAGGCTTTCTGGTACATGAAACGTCTACGATATGGCGTTAGAACCGTTTCCGATATTCCAAACACAAAAATTGATCGTTTTTTGTAAAAAAAAATTTGTGCAGGGAAGACACCTATTTAGATAAACTTGAAAAGCAAAACGTTATCTAAATATGAAATTTCATCCAAATCGTTAGAACCGTTTCCGAGATACCAAATACAATATAAATACAATAAATATGCTCGTTTAAAGATATAAGACATTATGGTCGTGCACAGTTGCTGTAAATATTTTAACAAAATTATTTAATAGGGCAGTTATTGCAAGTGCGACTCTGCGGTTATGATAATTATTTTAATAAACAAAAGCACGATAAAGATAATTATGGCAATTTGGTACTGAAATATTGACCGATTCTAAAATAAAATCCTTGTAATATCTACAAGGATCAGGCAGTGTTTGTGAGTACGGGGAAAAGCCAGTACCCACCCGCTGCGAGTATCCGTCCTTTTCAAGTTGTGTATTCACAATGTATAGACGGGAAGAGGAGCGGGAAGCTCGATACATCGTGGTCACGAGTCTAGGGATTTTGTCGAAACATCATCCCTATGTTTAAAGACTCGCAAAGACCGTTATGTTTGGTCGACGATACCCAGAATTTAGTTAGAGAAAGCAACAAGTAACACCTTAAAAATGAAGTCAGGCATTTTGCTTTAGCCAGGAAGCGAGGAAAGTATGAATTCCGAGTAATTCTCGTGGAGGGATCAGAAGAGAATTAGAGGAGCCTAGAAGAAGATTTTGGAAATATAAAAAGCCATCATTGGTTGAATCAAATATTTTACGTTTGGCGGTTAGAGGAGACCGATCAATAATGTACGAGTGAGGATTCTATCTCGTACAGTCGGCGAAGCGACCCCTTGTCATGGATAAGTTTCCATGCGCACAAAACTGATCAGTGTTTTAGTTTGAGTGTAATATTCTGCGTTTACATCGTGAAAAAGAGGAGAAGTGCAGCAATGGCAATACCACTGAGACAGCTGTGAACAGGGAGGCGGAAGAGAGGTGGGAGAAAACAACTTTCGTTTTAGTGGAGTCTAGACCTGTTTTGTATGCATTGTATATTTAAGAGTAAAACTCATGTTTTTCTTGTGTTCTTTGGAAATTAACTGTGAAACGATGGTGTTATAAGGTAACTTAGGTATAAAAAAAAGATCCGTATTTGGAAATCTAAAGCGCTCAAATATTGATTTCAGTGTAGTTGAAATAAAATTGTAGATTTCATTATTTTCATAGATGTTTCTACTATCATTGCTTTTTGCCATCAGGGCAGAATAAATGTTATAGGCTATTAATGTGTAAAAAGATCTTTCATTCCAGAATAACGTTTTATCGTTGATAATATCAATATTTAAAGCAATTAATGTATGTGATTATTAAAATTTCAATTACAACAGCTAAAGTAACTAAAAGAGTTATTATATTATAATGTATCCCAGCGCTGGAACTATGACAAAACAATTTATTATGAAGTATGGTTATTACAGTATACTGTCGCTTCCAAAGAAAAAACGAGTTTTCTTCAATGACAGTAATTTTCTGAACGTTATTTTGGCCGTATAAGTGTAATATGTGCAAACTCGTAGCTTACAGGATAAAGACCAAGGGGAACAAAAACATTCGGATCATAGAGCAAAGATAAATAATGTATAATGCATTTCCGCAGTTGTTTG
This sequence comes from Vandiemenella viatica, assembly GCA_031002005.1. NCBI lineage: Eukaryota > Metazoa > Arthropoda > Insecta > Orthoptera > Morabidae > Vandiemenella > Vandiemenella viatica. The sequence continues at coordinate 293,689,890 of JARYHS010008074.1, forward strand.
GATAATTAATAGTTCAGTACCTTGGGACCGATCTTCACTCGGCGTCTTTCGATTTCTTTTCAATATGCAAGATTTTGAGTAAAGTTTGATTTAAGTTGTTGTTGTTGTTGTAGTAGTAGTAGTAGTAGTAGTAGTAGTTGTTGTTGTTGTTGTTGTGGTTGTTGTTGTAGTTGTTGTTGTAGTTGTTGTTGTAGTTGTTGTTGTTGTTTTTTAAATCGTATTACAAACTTGAAAAGCAAATCGTTATCTATATATGAAATTCCATCCAAATCCATCCAAATCGCAAAAGCAATTTCCGAGATCGATCAGGGATTAGTTAATGGCGCAACATTAGTAGTAATTCTCTTAGACGAGCACATCATCAATGCTAAATTAATTCACTCCGATAAAACTATGCTCTTACCTCGCATTAACTTCACATCACCAACCCTTCCTTTCTAAATGACGATAAAACAATTTGAACATTAAAAAAAGAACAAGGTCAGGCGCTTCAAAACGCAGGATTGTATATATCAGAACATGTTTTTTCTTATTGATACATGTATGTGGCTTTATCACGAGTTTGTAGATTCATTAATATTTATTTTTGTGTTGGATGTACATACGATTATAAAATCAACGGTGATCACATTACAACTGCTAATATTGTTTTCAGAGAAGTTATGTAAAGTAAAGAAGATTGTAAAAATGACTTCTAACAAAATCATTTTTTTAAAAATATTTACTTTTGAAATGTTTATCAATTAAATATGCAGTATTTAATGGTAACGGCATTTTACAGTTACGTAGTATTTAATGTTAACGACTTTTTACATTGAAATTGATATTTATTACTACTCTTCAAAATAAAATATCTTTCATTAATAAATACTTGTATTTACTTATGGCCTCGTTATTATATTACCATTCGGCGATTGATCCTGATATTGTGCGAAATATTCGCATAGGTCAGTTAGTATACATGAATTATTCGTTTAAATATATGAGCTCCTTGAAACAAAAGAGAAAATATTAGTAAGCTTCCTCGTACCTAAATCGTCTACGAAAATTGTTCGTATTTTGTAAAATTGTGTTTTTGCAGGGAAGACAACTATTTAGGTAATCATAAAAAACAAAACGTTATCAAAATATGAAATTTCATCGAAATCGTTAGAGCCGTTTCTGAGATTGCAAATATATATTTATATACAAGAATTGCTCATTTAAAAATATAACATAAATAACGCCGATGCAACAAATATAAAATAGATGCATTGGCGTTAACTTCAAGGAGAATTATTTATTTGTTGAATTATGTGTATATATTTATACACGGTTTCAAAACAGTAAGACGTTAATGGCTTTAGTTAAAAATTGACTATATTTCTCATCTGTCATTACGATTAACAGAAAATTTCTTAGATGTAAAGAAGTAATAACTTCCATTACATATTATCTTGAATATGAATTGTTGTATTTTCTAACATCTATTAACATCTGTATCATTCAGCACTACCTCACTTAATTTGATGCAGTGACGTACTCGAATTTATATTTGTGAAATAAAGTCTATCTTTATCGCCAATCATTGATATGCGTTCGTAACATATTTTTATTTTCAACTGCGAAAACGCTAAATAAATAAATTATATGCCAATTATTTACTTTGAATCGAGGTTTAATAATTTCTTTAGAAGAAACAAAAGAAGAAATAATTTTTGTCAACAGACACCTACTAATCAGATAAGTAGCATTAAAAACCAATTCATTGCTTAATATATCTGAAACTAATGTGTAATTTTTAGTGATTTCTATAACGAAAATATTTTTAAAACATAATTTGTCATCCGTATACGCATTCACTTCATTAAAGTTCCTAAACCACTAACAATTACATCACTAAAATTTCCTGCTGATCAGTTGACCAGCATGTAAAAAGTTTGAATTTCAACAAGATAAAACAGTCGGAGGGAGCCAAACTGGGGCAAATAGCGGGTGATTCAAGGATTCAGATAAAAAATACACTAATATTTCCTACGTTTAAGAGCTTTGATGAGCAGGTACATTGTGTTGGTGTAAAATGAGTTATTTATTTCGAAACTGGTTCTTTTTAAGTGAATATTTGCGTGAGCTGGTTTGAACAAACGGAATTGTATCGTTCGGTTAAATTTTAATCATCTAAAAATAATTAATGGGTAAAAATCGCTTAAACGTTCAACAAAATGAGCACCAGATTTTTAAGCTGAAAGGACGGACTTGGTTTTTCTGTCATTAACTTCTAGCCACTGTTTAGATTTGGTGTGTAATATAGCACAAACATCAGATTCATTCATGCTAAAACAATCTCCATCAGTTTTAATATGAAAACGTTTATAATTTACTTTTAGAAAGCACAAAGATTGATCAAATGAACTCTACTGCTTTTAAATGCCCTTCACATTGATAATCTCCTTGAATAATGCCATTTTTAATTCAGCTACCTATTTTAAACCGATAAAAATTAAGTAAAATAGTTTCCTTAAGTTTGTATAAACTTGTATGTTATACGTTTAAGGGAGCGTGCATAAACCACGTAGCTCCATTTTGACCTCCTGTGAACCCTCCCTCCTCCCCCCCCCCACGTAGCCCTACGTGGCTTTCCTATACCTTCCCTCCCCCCCCCCCCCCGTAGCTCGTAGCTTTTTTTACCTTTTGAATCCAGAAGACATTTTGTACTAGTTTCTCTTGTCTGAATATTGTAAATTACATACGGAGATAATTAACTGATGGAAATAATATATTCACATGCTCTTGTGAGTTCTGTAACTCATTTTAACTGTGAAAAATGTTATGAAAGGAAAGCTACGTGGTCTGGCTTGGAACCCCCCCTCCCCCCACGTAGCCCAGCGTTCCAGTCTAGCCCCCCCCCCCTGGACCGAGCCACGTAGTTTGTGCACAGTCCCTTACAAGTATGAACTTGTAATATATAATAGCGCAACCCTACCTCATAAAGCCTTATGGGTTTGCCGTCCAATCACACCTTGCTACAAGTTTACTGACTGATCCGAATAGACTATTTGAAACCTTATGAATGTTTCCGATGGACAATTTGTTAGAATTCGTTAATTATATTTGCAATTGTTGATAAGACAAATGACCATTAGGAACACTAAAAGTGATGGCACTAGTCAGTAGCTAAATAGTGAATCTTTTGTAAATTTCCTGATGTTGAAAAATATCACACAAATACAATAAAAGGTTTAAAAAAATATTTAATTGGTTCGCGACTGAAGTATGTTCAATCACAAAATTTAAAGGTACAATCTATTTTTTTTAATGTATGTAAAAGCGTAAAGTTGCTATTCATAAGAGAACTTTTGGATGAGTGGTACCGTTCAACCATGGCAATTCGCGAGGACGCGGCATCTCCATCCGGCCATTATAGGTTTAGGTATTCCACGATTTCCTGGAATCTCTTCAGGAAATTGCGGCATGGTACTTCAAAAGGCCATGGCCGAATTCCTTTCCAACCCTCTCTGGTTACATCGACGTCGTCGAGGCGCCAAGCAATAAGAAGGGAAAAAATTTATTCAGGACGAAACCAAATCTTACCATCTACATCATTAGAGTTGCGCATTACCGAGAGCGCTGAGAGAGCAGTAACGCTATGGCCTCGCAATCTGCAGGACACAAATTCGAATCTCCATCCGGCCATCCATATTTGAGATTTACATCGTTTCCCCAAATTATTCCAGGCGAATGTCGTGATGGTTCTTTCAATTCCTTCATAAAGGCCATGACTGAATTCGTTCCCGTTTCATGTTCGCACCCAATGTCCTCACGTCGGCGAGGCATAAAACCAAAAGAGAGAGAGAGAGAGAGAAAACATATAACTTTTATGAGCTTGACTACCAATTAAAAATGATCACCTCATTTAAAATATTGTAGACAAAACGCAGAGCAGTTTATCAACAAAAAAATTTTGCAGTGCTTTTCTTAAAAATTTAGTGCCCTCGAAAATTAAAACAAATCAGTTAATGTACAAAATACGGACCTTAGTTTTAAAATAAAATACTTAGGTAATCAAATTATTTAAATTTTGTAACATCACTTACACACTTTCTTATTTGGCCGTTGAGTGTTGGACTGATACTTCTCTATTAAGTGTGTATAATGCAGCCATACAAGGGAAAGCGATTCCCGCGGATTGTTATAGAATCCACCCGACAAGATAGCTATACTGGTAACTAACAAAGATATACGACGGCGAAGATATCACTCACTACGAGGACTGATCAAATAATTTATGAACTGTTCCTGATGCCCCGCTCCATTGAGATGAACTACTCATTTCTGTGGGGAGGGGGGGGGGGGGTGTGTGTTAATTTATTGTACGGAGGATATACACAGTTCACAAATATCCGCTTCCGTTTAAATTTAAAAGAATCCCAAAGAAGAAGTTACTAACGACAGATAAATTCAATGTTAATACCTACCCTTCTTGATACATAATGAACGAGCTTATAAAACGGTTCTATTTCTAAGACAATACGGAAAAAAGTATTTTTGAAGCTTTAGAACTTTTTGTATCACTTAATTTTATAACAATTCTGTTGCTGTTGTATTATGATATCTGTGACATATATTTTTAGCATGATTATTCGGATAGTAGTAATTTGGTTTGTATGAACTTCCGATCTAAAATACGTAATTACGAATTGTCGATCTGATTCTCAATTCAATTTCTTTTACTCTAGAGTTTCTGTATGATAATTTTTCAGATATCTGACGGAAACTTACTTATGCCCGATATCATTATCTTAGTATGTTTTATATCAACCGGGCCAATAAAAGTTTGGTTGTTGTTAATATTAATGCTATCTTATGTAAATACTTTGTTAACGCAATAAATCTGGTAAGAATATTTTTATTCTAACAAAAGTTATATCAATGAGTTCTACTTACGACTTTGACCGAGTTGTGTTTCATAAGCCGACATAGTATAGTTTTACTCATTTAAGTAATAAATCCTCTCTACTTCAATTATTTACCCAGCAAAGCCAACAAATTCACAGTAATACATTTGTTGCGACCCGGGAAAGTGGAAAACATAGTCAATCAAACAAAATCAGCTAAGAGTTGCATAGGACGTTATATTTTAGAATAAGGAATCGTGCAGATGCATGATAGCATTCTTCTATACTCAGGGAATATCCAATTAACGCGGAAACAAATTAATGTCATTGTGTTGTGAACTAAGCAATAACATGGCATAATTTCGAGTTTTTCGTTAGCCAAAGTGGATCATGTTTATAATCGTTGTGTATTAAGTCTAATGGATTCCTTAACTTCCTCTGAACAGGTGTATCAATTTTTAAAGAAATTTTTGATGGGCCTTTTTCACACGACAGCACAAATCATGCGTTTATACAGTTTGGTGAAAATTATTTTTTGCTGAATTGCTGTGATAATAAGCGTTCTTTTCTTTTCCACCAGTCAGACTATTTCTTCGCCACTTGTAAGATTGTTTTTGTGCCCAATATTTTGTAAATATAGGTATAAAATATTAACAGTAACATGATTGATCAGAAAGATGTTATACGTAAATGGAAAACGTTCATTTTATGTCTTTTTGTGTGTTCTTCCAAACCACCTTTGCGATTCAGCATTAAAAGAAGTCGAATGAAATTGTACTGCTCGCTTCTGAGAATATTCTCCACTTCGTAAATATTTCATAGAATACCAACTGAAACAAATCACCACGTTGACATTTGATTTCAGTCTTGCGTTTTTGGTGACAACATTAAAACATATAAAATCAATTTGATATGCGGGAGTTGTTTACACTATTTTCTTCATATGTTCAAGAACAATATTAATTAGTTTCAATATTGTATCTAGTATTGGCATTATGGGGTACTCAGAATTTTTAATATGTTCATTAGTGTTAGTCTATTCACTAACATCTCTGCAAAAATGACATGCTTGTATAAAATGAGGTACAAGAATTACAGTGATAATATTAATAACAATGCATCAAACAGAAGTTACGAAATTTCGTCTTTCAATGCTAAAGACAGTAAAACAGATGTCATTATCATGAAATTGCTTAAACATGATTTATTAAAAAGTTTATGGCGTATTTATACATATATATAGAAACAAAATTTATTTAACTTCTTTTCATATTGAATATAATTTACTTTACGTCACCTGGACAGGTGGAACGAAATATCGTATAATATCGCTAACATGGAGAAAGTCATTCGATAACTGGTTTTGCAGGTATGAATCGAATTCGTTGGGTCGGTTTCGTTCGCCTTCGCTCTGTCGGATACGCGCTGTTGCAGCGGGACATGTGACAGGCACCCGGCCAGCTCCATTTATCGCCAAACTCGAGGGACAATGCAGTGACATGTTTCATGCGGAAAAATACCTGTTCTGTATCATATGTGTATCATGTCATATCTGTCCATCTTACAACCGCCGTAAATACATTTTGTGTGATGGCTTCTAACCACACTTCCTTCGAGTTCACACAATGTAATTATTTCCTCTTTGTGAAAGAGATACATCAGTAAAACAAAAAATTATTAGTTGACAACTGTCAACTCAGAAAATTTGGACAAAGGAACGAAAGATCCTGAGAAAAATCATTGGTCCCGTGAAAGAAGAGGGAAAATACAGACACTGGCACAGTAAGGATCTATGCCCACGACCGGAGAACATTAAAACAGCTATGAGAAAGAGGAGATTAATCTTCTATGGTCACACAGATCGGATGGCCAATCATAAACTCATCTCCAAAATTTTTAACACCGTTTCTATAGGGAAAACGACTAACACAAAGTGGACGAGGCTGGTCAGAAAAGATCTCGAACAACTTAAGATTGACTCCAACCAGATTTACAACAGGGATAGGTACAAAATGTTAAGGCATCTGACTCGGCCAGTCATTAACAGTCGAAACACTTAGGTCCGAATTTAGGGAGAAATGGGTCCAGGAAAGAAAAGACAAACATTGTTCAAGGATAAAGGAATACTGGAATAAGAAGAATGGTCGCCAGAGTTAAGAACCATCTGGACAGTAGTTAACCCAAAGGAAAAAGAAGAACACTAGATTATCCTAAATACGTTACGTTACTCACACGTGTTCAACAAGCTACATAAATTTCCATAACCAATGATTTCTAAAAACTATATATATCGGATGCAATAAATACGATAAAAAGCAATCAAGGCGAAGAAATGAGTAGAAGTTTACCAATTATCGAATGATTAAATATGAAAGTGATAGAAGTAAATTTAATGATAAATAAAAAGTTTTCTACACAAGAATTGTGGTATTTTAAATAGCTTGCGGCTACGAGACCACAATGGCGAACAGCCTTTTAATTATATCATGTATCTGATATGACAGCACCTTATTTTTTTTAATTTGTGTTAAGTATGCAGAACACAAGACAAACCTTGACTATAGTAACAATGGCTATGCATTACGAAAGGACAGGAATCATGCAAACAAGCTGCGGCTGGTGGCGGTTATTGAATTGTTGGGTGGAAACTGGGAATGCTGGCAATTAGAAATACTACAGTTTTCGGTAACGTAATGTCATATTATCATAATATTAACAAAATCAGAAAAGTATTTCGCTAAATTTTTTGATATTAATTAGAGAAAATTTAATTTAAATAGACACAATATTCGAAAGTTTAAACAGTTTTCATAATTTATATATGAATAAAAAGTCGCCATTATTGTGTGGATTATAGAGATAACTTCTATATTGTAAATTACTACTAAACTTTGGTAAAGTATAATAGTAGTTTAACCCACAGGTATTTCACAAAGGTAAGAAGTCTGAAGAATAACTGCAGTGGTTTAGCCATCCGTTTTTTTATTAAAAGTTAAATTATATTGCGGAATACTGGATGCGGTATTTTAAAATGTGAATTGTGACATTAATGGAACGGATTTCCACAACACTCATGGAGCCTGCCGTGGAAAATTCAAAATGGAAGGAAACATAAACAAAGGTTACCTACCTTGATAAGAAGATTTTACAGTAACTTCGTACTATTGAAGGTGACATGGCGAATGGATGTACAAATGAGAGATCACGTAAAAAGATTTGACGGGGTTTTCTCGATTTAAATGCTTTGCAGCCTGACTTAAAATGTGGGATGTGTATATCGACACTACGTAAGCTGGCCCTGGACCAGAAAGTAATAATTTCTTATGAACGCAAAAGGTGATTACTTATTATTTGGTATAACTTGAAAACTTCTAAGCCAATTTTTTTTTTCACTGATTGAAAGCTTAGAGTGTTCTCGAAACTTTGAGATGTCCTTCGTCACGTCACATTTCTTTAATTGAGGATGGTACAGAAAATTAGTATCTGCTCAGAACACTAAAAAACATTTTAATTTTATGTATTATTTATTTCTATTAATAGCGGGTATCTAGCCTCTGATTCCGAAAGATGACCGTAGTGTACGGAAATCAACTTGTTGGACTGGTAACGAATTCCTCATTTTAAGGAAAGAGTTTTATAGTGAGGAATCTACGTGTAAATAAAAGAGAAGACTACTTGCACTTTTGATTGATAACATTATTCGTACTAAGCGTAAGGACATTAATAACGATAATTTACAAGTAAAAAATAAAAAAGACCAACAACTTTCTGATCCAAGCAGACAAAATGACTGGTAAAGCTCTAATCTATAGCCTTCAACTACATGAAATTATGATGTTTACGTAACTTAAAAGAATAGGTACCAAAGTTTGTGTTACTTCCTTATTGGGGTGTTGTATGCAGTAAAGTTTCTATATTCCATTTCCAAATTGTTCTTAGCTGAAGCCTTCAACTACACGGAATTGTGATATTTACTTTACCATAAATATTACGTAACATGATAGGATATAAACTAAAGATTCTTAATACATACTCGGCCAGAGATTGTCCTACTACTCTTGGGCTGAAGTTTTTCGGTGTAATTTTTACTGTTTGAAAGTTTTACACTGTTACACTGCTATTTTGATGTATTTAATCTCTTCAGAATAACGTATCGCATCTTGAACTTATGCCAACAGAAAACATCTTTGCTTAGCCGGCGCATTAGTTGCATGCCATTCTAGTACTGCCTCCATCACAGAGAAATGAGTTTAAGAAACATAGATTACAAAAAATTTGTCTTCAATGTATGTCGTGCCCCCGACATTTAAGCATTATACTTCAACCGAACATGACCAATTCTGTTGTTATATCGCTAGATTCATTATATCAGCTTGACATGTTTAGCACTGAGCGTGATGGAGGAGGTGGTTCGAACCCCGTCCGGCCTTGTAGATTTGGGTTTTCCATGGTTTCCTCAAACCGAATGCCGGGATGGTTCCCTCAAAAGGGCATTGCCGAATTCCTTCTCATTCCTTGTCCCCAGTCCTTTCCCGCCCCTGGTGACCTTGACGTCTGCGAGGCGTAAAACCAGAAGCAAAAAAAATTGTATGTAGTTTCAGTTTTCGGTATTATGGCTATCACATATATGTAGGAACATCTCTAAGTGGGAGAAATACTGTATTAGCCTCTTACCACAAAATCTCAAAGTCTCCTTTACTCGATGCACTCTATTTGCATGGAAGAGCTTGTCAACGGCCCTCTGAAGTGAGGCCAAAGGAGACGGGAGTGGTCCAGGACACACTCTTTCCCTTGGGTTTGGAGACGGACATAAAGATGAATGAATCAGAAGTGATCAACGGCACGAGAATGCAGAAGAAAACCTAAAGCGCATCCCACAGTCACGCAATGATGGATTCTTCTAGGTGAAATACTCCGGGGGTAAAATAGTCCCCCAATCGGATTTCAGGATCGGGACAGTTCAAGGAGTCACTAGAATTAATATAAACATTCTATTAGCTGGTACATGGAATGTTAGAAGTTTGAATAGAGCCAACAAATTAGGTACTTAAAAGGAAAGATGAGACGATTAAAGCTAGATTTTGTAGGACTTATGAAGGTTATGTTGCTGGATGAACAGTATTTTTGTTTGGGGAATAGTGAATAATTACCACACGAACTATGAGTCGAGTTACAGCCGTGAGATTTGTTATGGACAAAAGAGTTATACAAGTTATTCAAAATGTATATGTCCACTTCACAAGAGATGATGACGAAAATATAAATTTAAGTTGAAAAATCATTCTAATATGTAAAGGGGGATTGGATTTCGGTAGTAACACACTACCTAATTAAGAATTATGCACAAAGAACATATTCCCGGATTTGTCGAGAGTATAAAGGCAGATATCTGCTAGAATATGTCGTGGTCAAAAAGACAGTAAGAAACAAAGTTCTAGACTGTGAAACAGACCCGGAGCGGATGCAAACCATTACCACAATCTGATGGTTGTGATATGAAGGCTGAAATTCAAGAGGATAAAAAAGTAACACGGACTATCCCAACTTGAAGAGAACAAATTGAAAGAATCTTATATAAAAGAAATATTTTTAGAGATTGTAGACATGGATCTAAGAAATCATTATGAAAATAATTTAACAGAAGATGAATGGAGTACACTGAATAAAGAGTTGTTATAAAAGCTCGTAAGGAAATACTGTATTAGTCTATGAAAGAAATTGGCTGAAAGATTTTTTTTTAGATTTGATGGATACTGCGAGGAAGTTAAAAATAACCAGGATGAAACAGGATAAGAGCAATACAAATACTTTAAAAAAAAAAAAAAAAACAGATAAACAGGAAAATCGATTAAGCAAAATAAAAGTGGCTGCAGGAAAATTCAAAAGTTTGAAAATAAAATGATGGGTACAGTGTATAGGAGGATCAAACAGAATTTTGTGGAAATGAAGAAATAATGTATAAATATAATGCTGTTAGGAGCTATGAGTTTTTCAACCCGCTCCTGCAATACTGTGCCCTGGTGTTAAGGCTGAAGAAACCGGAAACTTGTATGGCGGGAAATAATTTCATGGGAGTCACCAAAGAAAGGAAATATTTGCCCAACAAAGAACATCGGGAGCACGGGGCGTATGAAGAAACAGTCGTGGGAGACCGCATTTACTCAGCTCCTTTCTGCCAGGCGATTTGAGATTTTGTCTTCAACAAAGGGAGTGTTTCCCTTTGTGAACTAGGTGGTACTTAATCACGTGGTATCACCATTTGGGGCGAGGCCACTTGTCATCACCAGTCAAATCTGTAAATTTACGGAGTTTCTTTTTAATCTGAGCACGTAACGCCTTTTGTTATTTACTGTGAATGTTTACGTATTTTATTTCGATTATTCTGTTTTTGTAGCTTTTTTTTGTAAATCGATATTTAGGTAACCATAAAAAGCAAGCCAATAGTTATTACTCTCTCTACACAACAATATGAAGTGTTGAGTTTGTTCAATATTTCCATACAAGAAAACAATGGATTTCTACCCATCTGGAGACCTTCACTAGTTTCTGTATGCAGGTCTGTGAATATGTGGGGCTTCTATATTAAATTCGTGTGCCCAGATGATTTCAGTATTAATTATGTGAATAACCCATGATTTGGTATTTGGCCATTCAGATTGAAGGTTACAATTAATTTTTTATAACCTTTATTCGTAAAACTAGGCTTTTAGTTTCTTCTTTTAAACTCTTCCAGATTATAGATTTATTTCAAATTTCTAAGAGAAGTTCAGCGGTAATCAACCTTATGAATGATTTGAAACTGTATCACAATTCTGCTGCAAATATAAGATATCACTTATCCCATCATCTCGTTCGTAGCGAACAAAAATAAAATATGTATGTTTATTATTTACTACAGTACTCCAAACTCCTGTAAGTAAATTTTATTAAATTTAATGACAGGAGCCAGAAAAATATGTTTATAGCTGAATGAAGTAAGGTGCTGACCTACGGTTAGTTTTAAGCAGTATTGTTGCTCATATATATATATGTGTATATATGATCAGCAATATATATATATATATATATGTGTGTGTGTGTGTGTGTGTGTGTGTGTGTGTGTGTGTATGTATGTGTTGGAAAATATATGTTTGATTGTAAACATAGTAACATAATGACTCCTGACACTTAAATAATTATCAGGATTAGAGAAGTCCAGATTTTTAAGCGTACAGTAAAAAAAAAAAAAAAAAGTGAACATGCACAGGCGTAATGCAGAAAATAAATAAAGCGCTAGATTTAATTTAGCAGTGGAAACAATGTTAATGCATACATCGAGGACAGACCTTACCAACTGAAGCTACTGAATGATGGAATTTTATTAAACATCACCAGCACCAAATACTAACTGAAGAAATTACATATAAATTAAGAAGGATCACAGTCATACGTAATAAGACTGCGGTGGTTCAAGGCGCAAGGGCATACACCACAATTACTTGTTTGAACTAGTATTCATACAGAAGAAATACGTGAATGTGCTACAAAATGTTGCAGTAGAGGTTTTGACAAAGGTAAATTAATTTACTGCTCTAAATATCACGAACGTAAAGAAAAGAAAAAAAGAACTTCGTAATAATAAGCAATTAGGTATCTGTCAAAAACTTGATGTACTGAATCTGAAGATTACATCACAGTGATAAAGACGTTGAATTTACTATAGCTTAGCACAACATCCTCCTATTATTGTTCGGATATGGAGAAAAGAGGAACTAGCATGGTGAGTGAGCGGTAACGCTCTGGCCTAGCGGACGTTCCATCAGCCATCCAGATTTAGTTTTTCCATTTCCACAAACCACTCCAGGCGAATACCGGGATGGTTCCTTCAGGAAGCCATGGCAGAATTGATTCCATTCCTAGTCTTCCATCCTTTCCCGCTTCTAATAATCCCGACGACGCCGGGGCGTAAAGCTAGAAACAAAGAGAAAGGATGAGATAATACGTTCAAAATGGTTGGATGTTTAAAGACATGAACACATGGAAATTGTATTTAAATTAAAACTATGAAGTTATTCGATCGGAATGCTTTAGATAAACCATGAAAAATCAAAGCTTGGATGACCGTACGGGTATTTGAACAATCGATCTCCCGAATTCCATGCTCGATCACTCATCAGACTCGATAAAGCCTTCACAAATTACAGAGATATTCATGGTGATTGTTTAACTTCAGATACCACATGCAGAGTCCAATAATGGATTTTGATTACTTTATAAATCAGCTTGATGTAATTTTACTAGTATTCCTAAATGTAAAACAAGAAGGTAACATATTTTTATGAGCAGATTTCTAAATTAATTTCCTTTATCATGGTTGTTCTACAGTGATAACAGAATTATGAACGAAAGCACTGTACTCAGAACTACAAGCTTTCCTACTAAAACAGTAAATAACTTATAATATTTCCGTAGAAATTTTCGAATTTGCTGCACACAAAACTTCTTATAAATGGTTAATCTTCCTATTCTTAACTCGACAGTCGGAAACCAAACAAGTTTATAACAAAGATATTTGTAATTTTAAGTCTTTGGAATTGAATTTGGATACTGAAATATAGTCAGAACTGATGTTTATAATCCGGCTGCTACAGATGAAAATCACAACGGCTTAAATAACATTACATTAAATAACTTTGAAAATTTTGTATAAAATAGTAAACTTTTATTAAAAACTATTAATACAATACAAGAGTTTACAAAGCCTTGGATTATCGTTGGCATTGAAATATTTTATTTGATAAAAAGTAATTTTTTATTTAGCTTTCAGAAATAGTAATAATTTGAAACAAAGCACGTTACAAAACCCTATTATACTCTTAATAAAGTCATTAAGGCATCGTAAAGCATGTACCAAAAGCAAGTAATTTAATTAAACTCTCTATGAACAAAGCTAAAACAATATGAGACATTGTGATGGGAAAAACAGGGAAAATGAGTCATTTAACAACATAAATATAAAAAATATAGTGGCATATTACCAGATAATCCCTCAACCGGAAATGTTTCAGTAAATATCTTTTTTATCGTAAGCTGATACTCTAACTTCAGCGGCTGTCTACACAGTTTCTGAGAGTAGCTTGTGAAAGAAAACTTTACCTTACAGAATCTGAGAACCATAGTATCAGATTATTGAAAATTTACAATGAGGATTTGAACAATGTATTTACAACATACTTTGAGAAGTTTATGCTGGAAACAGTTTATACTTATCTGATTAATAAGAAAATTTGTGCCAACTTTCAATTTTGATTTAGAAATAATTTCTTTAAAAAAACACAGGAAGTTATTTTCTGTTCTAATGACAAATACCTTTTCCTTTAAACAATGTCCGTGTAGACCTAGGATCGCCCGAAAAGTTTTTTACGAGCTGTTATTATTCCCAAGCAGCAACAAAGCCTAGACATGAAATAATAGAAAAATGAATTCATTATTTTTCCATGTATGTTAATGTACAATATTTGAAAAACGAGAATAAAAATATGTAGGCATAAATTAACCAAACCAATACAAAAAGCAAATCGAAAAATCAGTGTAAATAGTAATTCCTGCTAATTTCAATTTTTTTATTTTTTTTGGAGAAATCAAACCGAGCGTGGTGAGTGAGCGGTAATAATGCTCTGGCCTCGCCTTAGGGAGCTCGCTGGTTCAAATCCCCTTCCGAATTTGAGTGCGATGTCACCAGTGTAGTGCTATTAACCATTAAAAATTTAAATTCTTTCAGTGCTTCTTTCAGCACCTCCCTTGGTAATTTATTCCAGTCCTTTGTAACCAAAAGAGAATTTTTCACACCCTTACGACTGAAATCAAGATTCAGTTTGCAGTCATAGTCACCTATTCCCTTCATTATACTGCTCCTGATTCTTCCAATAATATTCATCCAAGCCTTATCACGAACGTACTTCTTATATACTCCCAACACTCTCTTCACACACTTCTTGTCCTTCTATGGCTCCCAAACCAGTTCTTTACCATCTGAATTACTGATTACACGATTCTGTAATTTACACAAACAAGTCTAGGTAACCTATTTGATATAAAAAAATGTAAACCCCATAATTCAAGCAATTGTCTGATCATCTCCTCATCGATCCTCTCCAATAAATAAGGATTTTGAAACCTGTTCTTACCACCTGCGCAATGTGTCTTGTCCAGTTGAGTTTACCACCAAATGTTATGGCAAGACATTGCGTTTTAAGTCTTCCTCCTCCATTCTATAGTCACAGAAAAATACCGTATCGAAGTTTCGTTATTGCCAAATACCCACGTTTACTTAACTGTCGTTGTCCGGGATTTCAGCTAACGGGTGTTTGCATCCGAATTCCACCTTGGTGATGGTCAAATGTTGAAAGCTATGATCTAATATAATATTTTGTTTCTTTTTGATCACGCAAATATTAGTTTTTCATTTGCAGAGTAAAGTAGTTGACATGTCGGATATTAAATCCGTCGTTCGATCCCGAATCATCATATATATTATTTCTATAAGGTATTTT
Organism: Vandiemenella viatica; assembly: GCA_031002005.1. Classification (NCBI taxonomy): domain Eukaryota; kingdom Metazoa; phylum Arthropoda; class Insecta; order Orthoptera; family Morabidae; genus Vandiemenella; species Vandiemenella viatica. The sequence continues at coordinate 293,705,296 of JARYHS010008074.1, forward strand.
TTTGTCACAAGCCTATATCTTCCTTCATACTTAACCGAAATCAATGAATGAGGTGTCATTTTAAAGCTTATGGTCTCCACTTTGGTTAAATCGTATTTTAAGCATGAAAGTTTTCGGAATTCGACCCTTAAAGGGCAAAAATGTAATTTTTTCTAAAATGCTGTTTTCTGTGTTACGAGTCAGTTATCTCCCTGGATACCTATCTGAAACCGTTTTATGAAGCATCGTTTTAAAGATTAAGATCTCCGCTTTAGTGCCGTCATATATTAAGCCAGAAATTTTTCGGAATTCGACCCTTAAAGGGCAAAAGTATCAATATTTTTGCAATGCGTTTTTGTGTCACGAGCGATTTATCTCCCTTAATATCTAACCGATATAGATAAATGAGGTATAATATTAAAGAATAAGGTCTCCGCCATGGTAACATTATATTTTAAGAAAGGAATTTTTCGTAATTCGACCCTTATAGGGCAAAAATGTCACTTTTTCTAAAATGCGTTTTTTGTATCTCGAGCCATTTATCTCCCTGGATATCTAACCAAAATCGATAAATGAGGTAGGAGTATGAGGAGTTATTTCTCAGCTTTGTGACATCATATTTTAAGAAAGAATGTTTTGGAATTCAACCCTTAAAGGGAAAAAAGTATAAATTTTTCTATAACGCATTTTTGTGTCACGAGCGATTTATCTCCCATAATATCTAACCGATATAGATAAATGAGGTATAATATTAAAGAATAAGGTCTCCGCCATGGTAACATTATATTTTAAGAAAGGAATTTTTCGTAATTCGACCCTTATAGGGCAATAATGTCACTTTTTCTAAAATGCGTTTTTTGTATCTCGAGCCATTTATCTCCCTGGATATCTAACCAAAATCGATAAATGAGGTAGGAGTATGAGGAGTAATTTCTCAGCTTTGTGACATCATATTTTAAGAAAGAATGTGTTTGGAATTCAACCCTTAAAGGGCAAAAGTATATATTTTTCTATAACGCATTTTTGTGTCACGAGCGATTTATCTCCCTTAATATCTAACCGATATAGATAAATGAGGTATCATATTAAAGAATAAGGTCTCCGCCATGGTAACATTATATTTTAAGAAAGGAATTTTTCGTAATTCGACCCTTATAGGGCAAAAAATGTCACTTTTTCTAAAATGCGTTTTTTGTATCTCGAGCCATTTATCTCCCTGGATATCTAACCAAAATCGATAAATCAAGTACGATTATGAGGAGTAATGTCTCAGCTTTGTGACATCATATTTTAAGAAAGAATGCTTTTGGAATTCAACCCTTAAAGGGAAAAAAGTATAAATTTTTCTATAACGCATTTTTGTGTCACGAGCGATTTATCTCCCTTAATATCTAACCGATATAGATAAATGAGGTATCATATTAAACAATAAGGTCTCCGCCGTGGTAACATTATATTTTAAGAAAGGAATTTTTCGTAATTGAACCCACAAAAGGCAAAAAAGTCAATTTTTCTAAAATGCGTTTTTTGTGTCTCGAGCCACTTATCATCCTTGATATCTATCCAAAATCGATAAATCAAGTACGATTGTGAGGAATAATGTCTCAGCTTTGCTGACATCATATTTTAAGAAAGAAGTGTTTGGAATTCAACTATTAAAGGGAAAAAGTATAAATTGTTCTACAACGTATTTTTGTGTCACGAGCTTTATATTTCCCTTGATATCTGATCGATATGGATAAATGACATATCGTATTAAAGAATAAGGTTTCCGCCGTGGTAACATTATATTCTAAGAAAGGGATATTTCGTAATTTAACCAATAAAGCGCAAAATGTCAATATTTCCAAAATACGTTTTTTGTGTTTCGAGCCATTTATTTCCCTGGATTTCTAACCAAAATCGATAAATGAAGTATTAGTATGAAGAGCAATGACTGAACTTGGTGACATTATATTCAACCTCACTATTCATCGCATTTTATTCGCGAAATTTTCGCACGGGTCGTCTAGTTGTGTAAAATATGTAAGTTCTACCGTTTGGTTTTTGAAAGTGAATCAACAAATATACTCCCCCATTTATAACCTTAAAGAACCGATATATCTGAAATAATTAATAAATATCTGGATGTAATTTTTGGGGTGACTCGTTTAAGGCTTCTAGTTACATAAACCATAATATGTACTATTCCGTTTTATACTGTATCATAAAATACAGATAGTGTGTGACATTGACGTGTATCAAGTAAAATGAAACATTCTGAACAGGAGACTAGTAAATATAATTTTGCATTCAGTTCATTACTGTTATTATCAATTGATAATAATAGCTTCACGTTTATATCGCACAATAACAATTTGTGCTCTTTACGAACTATACAAGCAAATGAATGGTAAGGTTTTGTAATTATGTTCAGGAAAGGTACCAGGTAGTAGATTTAAATACAAAATGTTTAGTCAGATTATGTGAAATATTCAAGAGAGCATTAAATTATATTTATTTTTAATTGACAATCCCTTTTATTCCACTGATGAGCTTATTAATGTCGACTGTGATGTCCTTTAGTGATTTCCTGTAAATTACGTAGTTTATGGGTTATTTATCTGTTTTTTCTTATTGGTGTACCTGGTTTGTCTATGACCTTTGGTGTAAAATATTCCTTCATATAGAGATCATAGAGTCTGATGTACTATTATTTATTGTTCCAGATGGTGAAAGAGTACAGTAACCTGATGAATGAGCACGCCCAGTCTTCATTCTGACAAACAGTCTCTAAGAAGGTAAAATCAAAGCTACCCTACCACACTAGTCATACAGTAAGAATACCACAGTATACTTGCTCCATCTCTTAGAGGTGTTGACCAGCTCCGGCGCCGTGGAGATAGCGTTTGGACTCCATCCGCAAGGGTCGCCAGATCGAATCCGGATTCTGGCATGACAAGTTTTTCGTTCCTTTTTGTAGCCAGTACAATTAAAAGCGCTAACAGAAAATAAGAGAACAATTATCAGCTCAAAAATTTAGGGTCTAGGTAAACAGTTGTATAAACTAAAGGTAATTGATAAATCAATAATGTTGGAAACATCATTTGCTAAGAGAAAGATAGAAAATGAAAATTATTTGAAAAACGTATGACCTTATAATTGTAAAAGCTCATTAAAGGAAAACTACAGATGAATACTGATAGGCTAATAAAATTCTATTATTTTGACCTTAATCTGGGAACTGATGCTGCACTCTATCTTTGACACGAATTGCATCACGTCACAAAAAAAGAGAAAGATTTAAACAAGTTAAACGCCGGGAATGTTGCTTGCTGTAAAGCACCTCTGTGGACATGTGCATTATCCTGATTTTTTTCTTTTTAGTATAGGAATTTTCTCACATAATTTTCATCTAGTTAGTGCAGAAGGCTTACACAGTGTTCGCCAGTGATTGTTTTACTCTTCTTCTTCACTTCAAGGTTTAGCATTAATACTTGTTCCGTGTTCACTTTGTACTCTTACACCATGTATTGCTAGATCTATCAATGACTTTTCATCCCACTGGTTTGTTCTACTTGGCCAGAAGTGGAATCCGTTCCTTCGTCCATTCTTTCGATATGCTGCCTTCATGATTCTCTGTATCCCTTTATCCTTTCGTTTGTATTGTATATACCAGTTTCTTCCAAAATTTCTTTATTTGTTACTAGCTGATACCCGCGACTTCGTACGCGTGGATTAAGAATTTCTTTGCCAGAACTGAATATAAAAAGTTGTTGGTAGCGAAGGATTGGTTCCAAACAACACCGAGTCGGTATAATATGACCGGAAAGCCATCACTAAATCATTCTACCATCGAACCTCTCTCTTGAAGAGAATCAATTTCCAACATATTTAAAAACAGAAAAACAAACGAAAGTGAGGGGATGTGGGAAGGGGGGGGGGGTGTTAACTAAAGGAAGCTTTATTTCAGCTTGTACTTTTCTTCTTTCCTCAGCATGAGCATCCAATTCTTGGGTTCTAATAACTTGAGCTGAACGTGCTCTGTTAGAGCTATAACATAGGCCAGTTTACGCCCGCAAGGCACGTCAAAAAAGAAGACAAAATAAACTGGTACCAGAAACATTTAAGCAGACACAATGTAAAAGGACAGAAAAAATCGAAATCTATACTAAATAATACGTTTTTTTCTCTAAATGAAATTTATTAACAACTTATACAATAACATAATGCGCGAGAATCACAGCTTGAGCAAGCGACGTAACAAATTACAGACTAACTCACACATCCGTCTCTCTGTTACCATTTGCATGACTACAACTGTTAATCATACCGAAAAAAAATGTCCTGTGCCCTTCCTACAGATTTTCTTGTCAAATTCCGTCAATATCGGTATAGGCATTTAGTTGTCAAAACGTAACAAAAGACAGAGACTTACTTCCGCATTTATAGTATTATTACTGCAGATCACACACACACACACTGACTGAGAATCACCCTTGAGGGATCAATATAACGTAAGAAAAAGTACACCTACAGCATTATAAGACTACCTACGATTTGCCTCGCATTGCACCCCTAACTTTGTGATATCTACAGTTTAACATTCAATCCGAATAACCGATGGCCCAGGCGTGACTCTTACGATTAAAAACAATTTTTAAAAATATTAGCCTCTACGGGGATTTGAACCGGAGACCACGACACAAACATTAGTAAGCAAGCGCTTTAACCACTTTTTTTATTTATTTTAAAATGGCATTTGGCCATGTTAGCCATACAGCCAGCTCAACGTGTGTATTTCTCTTACAATGTATATATTTCATTTCATTGTGGTTATATTCCATTTCTGTAAGGACGACACAAGACGAACACAACACTTAATTAAAACTACCCATTCCCTCGGCCGGACTCGAACCGGCGCCCCTGCAACGCGAAGCAAGCTCGTTACCCCTACGCTGCCGGGGTCGACAACCACTGAGCTAATTCACCGCTACGTGGAAGAACAGTACAGAGACTTCCATATCCAACGCGTCTGTCTATCGCCGTTCAGTAATATTTCGAAATTATAAGACAACATGTATTATTTATACAGATAATTTTTCAACCAAAATGTAGACAATATTTTTCTCCTTGTTTCATAGGATAAGTGCGCAAAGTTTCATCGGGATCGGATGAAAAATGTGGATTTGTATGAAGAACAAACAAACTAACAAAGAAACAAACATACATACATTCATCTTTATATACAGTACATAGATATGGCCTTGTTTAGTTTAGCCTTTTACCCTCCTAAGATATTTCACTTCTGTCACCTCAATTTTACTCTTATGTCTTGTTTGGTTATCCAGGTTTCACTTCTATACAGTAGAATCGGGGCAAGCCATCGTCTTATAGAATTTCATTTTTGTGTTTTTCTTGTTTTGTTCTGGTGCCCTCTATTTGCTGTCCCACATAATCATTCAAATTTGTTTACATTTTTTCTATATTGTTGTGTATGTCATAACTGATTTCGCAGCCCAGATATTTAAAATTCATTACCAGTTGTATCACTATGTTGTCAATTACTATATGTAAGGGAATGGTATGTTTATCGCAATGGGTCATCACTTTTATTCTATTTTTGGGTACCTGGATGTTACATTCCTCTACCGGTAATTGTAGTTTATATAATGTCTTTTTGTAGTGGATCTTCACTTCCTTGTAGTATTGTTACGTCATCAGTATAAAGGAGAACAGTTAAATATTTATTCTTCTTCAACCGTTTTCCCGGATTGGCAATCTATTTACAGTTTCTAATAAGGTAATCAATGTATATGCTGATTAGAGTTGGACATAAGTGGGGCTTTTTAATCAATATCTCTTCAGTTTTCTTAGTGCCAGTATTTATTATTATTTTTGTACCTTTATATAAACTTCTGATGATTTCAATTAAATTACCAGGGTATCCATTTTTGGTCATTAAGTCCCACATTTTGTATCAGTCCACACTATCGGAAGCTTTTTCAAAGTCTGTGAAAGTATATGCGTTTCCATACTGAAGTCTCTTTTCTAGAATTCTCTGTGTTAAAGATGTTGCCATTATATGACCATTCCTTCCGGAACCCTGCTTGTTCCTCTTGTCTTTTGTTATGAGCTTCAGTTTGTCATTTATTATTTTTTCGAATATTTTATAAACAGCATTCGTTAGATTAATGCCTCTATAATTTTCACATTCATTCCACTATCCCCTTTTAATGGTAGAGATAACCCATGTGGTTTTCCAACTTCTTGGTATTTCCCAGCTTTTCCACCTCTCATTACATAAACGTAATGTTCTAAACTCACACATATGGCCTGCACGTTTTAATAATTCCATGTTGATGCCATCGGTCTACAAGTTTTTATATTTTTCATATTTCTCAACACAATCTGTAATTCTGTAAGGAGATGGGATCGACAGTGCTATTATACTAAAGTTGCTCCTCTTGATTCTTGTGTACCACAAGTCCTGTAGTATTCCTTCCATTGTTGTTCATTAATCTACTGTACATCTTTCTCTGTTTATTTGAACTTTATACGCAACGCCTTTTCTTGCATGTATGTCATTTTCTACACTGGTAATAAATCTGTACCTCGAATGCTGTTTCTTTATCCTTCACCGACTTCTCTATAGAGTCACTATATATTCTTAATCGCTTTTCCTATACTTATTATTTCTTCTTCATAGCTTCATGAGCTGCGCTCTCTGTGCATTCAGTTCATGTTCTCCCTTTCCTTATCAACATCATCCACCCGTGGTACCATTAAAAGAATCTCTTGTAATCGAGTATGAGTCTTTCAGTACTTTATTGTTCTACTAATTACACGTTAAGACCTTCGTGTTGTTTATCTTGTAACAAAGTCACACCCCAACAATCATTATTCTTTTCCTTAATTAAATGTGTATGTATATACAATTAATAATTGTGCTAATGTATATAAATTAATTTGTTGTGCAGTAGGATTCCACAGTCCGTTGTGCATGTGATCTTTTGGGGCCTAGAAGGAGTTAATATCGATATTTAGTGTTATGATCTTTATTTGTTGTGACTGTAAGCAGTAGAGAGTCATGCGTGAATTGTCGTAACGCAGGCATGAGTGTCTGAGGTTTCATATTATGTAGATAATCAAAAAATTGTAATGTGTCCATAAGCAAGTCAAGAAGTGATGTTATGCATGTTGAAATAATAATAATTATTATTATTATTAATGTAATTTTGATAGAGCGTACACTCCGATGGCAATCCCTTAGTCATCTTATAACCCCTTTTTATTTTTTAATTATTGTATATTATTTGAGTTGTAATAACCTCACCCATCTACTTTTGTACATTACAAATTTTAAATTTATTCGAGATTTAGGTAAATTATTCATCACTTGATAATTTGTTCCAATTCCTGACACCTTCACGCACAAAAGAACATTTTTCGACTCCCATATGAATGAAATCGAATGTCAGCTTGTGGTCATGATCACCTTTCTCCTTCCAAGCACTATTCCGAATTCTTCGACCAATGTCCCTCCAAGCTCCATCACCAACATATGCCTTGTATATTCCCAGCACTCTCTAAACCCTCCTCCTCCATTGACTCCCAATCCGTGTACCTAGTAAGCTGATTCTTCTTGGCATTTAACTTTATTTCATGATTGTGCTAATAGATGAATTGCAAAATAAATCAAGTGTTTTTGGAACCTTGATTGTAATTCCTTCGCAATAATAGTTCCTGTGATTTTTTGGTGATGAAACTAATTAACATTCTAACTTCAAAATTATACGAGCAGCAGTTTAATGTGTTCGAGAAGAGGTGGGCCTTCTAATCCATAATAAGCTGCAGTTTCCTGAAGAGTAGAAATGTTAATATACAATTTTATTCTTCATTGGCTGACAAGGTTGTTGAAATCAGGTAATAGATAGATAGATAGATAGATAGATATGTTCACTTTGATCCCATGTGAGAATAATCTCGGGGATGTGGAACAGTACATACACTTATTTGTAATGTCAATATTACTATATAATTGATAATGTTATTATATATTGACAACAAGTTAGCTACAACCCATTAGTATAACCAATATCTCCTGTTATCTACAAATACAATCCCGAGTTAATTAATACTTATTATGTGGAACAGTATATACACTTGTTATCAGCATCTAATAATCAGTTATTTTCTTACAACCAGTAACCATGATAAGTTTCACTGTGATTTGCGACTACATAGCCTATTATATCATGTTAGTTGCTATTTATGTGGAACAGTACACACACTTATTAACAATATCAATTATATTACCAACAACTCATAAGCAGTCAATTACTTAACAACCTGTTAGTATGATAATTTTTCACAGCAGTTTTTTGAATGCATGCTATCCCATGTTAGTTTCTATATATGAGTGGAATTTTGTAACCACAATAATTACTTAAATTGTCAAAAGTTTCAACAGAAAGAAAAACCATATATCATTTTAGTAATTGTGGACAACTTTGTCACCTTCCCCTTCCATACACCATATATACTATTTTATCAGTCATTCTTAGTTACCAAATTCCAAGAAGAAAATTCTTTCACAGAGTAAAATGGGTTCTGAAGCAGAAACTCTTTCAGTTTGGACTTAAAGTAGTTGGGTTTTTGTAGGTAACATTTAATTTCTGTTGGTAAGACATTTAATAAGGAAGCTCCAGTAAATGTTAACCCTCTCTGTACAATTGACAGTGATTTGTAATCCTTGTGAATATTATATTTATTCCTAGTATTATGGCTATGTATGTCAGCATTAAGATTGAAGTGTTCAGGATTTTCCACTACAAATGATAATACAGAGTATACATACTGTGCTGGCATGGTTAGAACACCCAGGTTTTTAAACAGATTTCTGCACGACGTCCATGGGTTTGCTCCACAAATAGTTCTTATAGCACGCTTTTGTAATTTAAATACCCTTTGTGCTTGTGACGAGTTTCCCCAAAATGAGATGCCATAAGTGAGCAGGGAATGAAAATATGCAAAATATACTAACTTTCTGGTTTCTATATTAGCTATTCTAGATATTACCCTCAGTGAGAATGTTGCAGAATTCAGTTTTTTAAGAAGTTGTTGAATATGTTGTTTCCAGTTCAATTTGTTATCTATATATACACCCAGGAATCTTGTGAAACTGCTTTCATTGATTGTTTTCCCTTCTGATATCACATTATAGCTGTCCTTTGTTTTATTTTTTGTAACAAACTGAAGTAACTGTGTCTTTTCTACATTAAGCATTAGTTTGTTGGCATTAAACCACCTATTAATTTTCTTTATGGCATCATTTGCTATGTTTTCGAGGTTTTGTGCTGATGGATCTTTCAACGATATTGTAACAGCCCTAATACCTGTATTTTGAATAGTATTGGACTGTGTGAAATATTTGTAGTGAGCCAAATTTTGCTTGAAAGTGATTTGATATGTTTATTTTGTAAATTCTTGTAAATAAGTGTATATAGACTTTATTTTATGTAAGGAAATTATTTAAAGTCTATTTAATATGTTTAAGAACCGAATGGTGCAAAAGAATTTCTTAAAAGTTTGTAATTCCATGTATAAATGTAAGTTACGATGTCTACAGGACAATTTTCCACCATTTGAAAGGATTTCTGTAAATAATTTTGTATTTAAGTATCTATAATTACCATTTCTGAACACTTTGTAATGTTGTTAATTAATTTTGTATCAGTTCCGATTGTTTTTAATATGTTTGATTGTTTGAGTGATTGTTAATGATCGAGAAATATCGGGCGGATGCCTTTGAAGAATTCTCGTAATTTCGATAGACTCTATATAAACAGATCGCCTGGACAGAGAGTTTAGTTTTGCATTAAGTTCTAATTCAGTGTTACAGAGACATTCATGCAAGTTTTCATTCAGTTTTCGATTCAATTCAAGTCAGTATTGCATCTTTGGATTGTAACAACTATGCTTGTGAATGTCGCAGACTTGTTTTGATTGAAAATAAACGAGCATCAACATAACCTTGTTTTTGGTGGACTTTATTAATTAATTAATGCAGTAATAAAACCACCAAAGAACCTTAACATATATGCTAGTATCATCTGCAAAGAGCACTATGTGTTCATTATCACCTAGTATATGTGGAAGATCATTTATATAGATTAAGAACAGCAGAGGGCCAAGAATTGAACCCTGAGGCACACCACATTTAACTATACCCCATTCTGAGTTTATAACATCTCCTGTATTAGCATCTTTCAGTGATACACATTGCTTTCTATTTTCCAGGTATGATTTAAACCAAAGTCCTGGCTTACCACTAACTCCATAGTGATATAATTTACCTAGTAGAATATCATGATCAACACAGTCAAAAGCCTTAGCAAGATCACAGAATATACCTAGGGAATTTAGTTTTTTATGCATTGATTCCAGTATATTGTTTACAAAAGCAAAAATTGCTGAATCTGTTGAAACGCCTTGTCTAAAACCAAACTGTACTTTACTGAGTAGGTCATTCTTTTGTAGATGTGCATACACCCTTCTGTACATTGCTTTTTCAAAGATTTTTGAAAATGCTGGTAGAAGTGATATTGGTCTGTAATTCTCAATCTTTGAGGTATCACCCTTTTTATAAAGCGGTTTGATTATTGACTTCTTGAGTGAGTCAGGGAAGATACTTTCTTCAAAAGAACTATTACAAATGTGACTAATAACTCTACTAATGCTGGTGTTACATTGTTTCATTACATGGGTTGAAACCTCATCATAACCAAATGAATTTTTATTTTTGAGGGATTTAATAATTTTTTCAATTTCATTTTTACTGGTGGGAAATAGAGACATAGGTGCTGCTTTTGGTGACAAGGATTTAAGTATTGCTATAGCATCCATATTCCCAATACATTTTCCTTTTATTTTTTCAGCAACTGTTAAGAAATAGTTATTGAAAGCACTTCCTACATACGAGAGGTCATTTACAAGTTTATCATTAATGCTTATAGATATAGGTTTATGTTCAAGGGATGATACAGTTGTTTCTCTTTTAATAATGTTCCAAACACTTTTTATCTTATTATCTGAACTACTAATCTCATCGTTTATGGCCAAACGTTTAGCTTCTTTTACTACTTTGGTTAAAATTCTACAGTAAGTTTTGTAATGTTGTCTGAGAAGCATATTATCAGTATTCCTAACTTTTACATACAATTCCCTTTTATGTCTGCAAGATGTTTTGATACCAACTGTAACCCAATTTTTGTTTAATCGTTTTTGACCAATTGGAGCTAGTTTTGTAGGGAGACACCTTTCGTAAATTTCCAAAAACCTTTGGTGAAAGTAATTGAATTTATTATTTACCCCTTTTAATTTATAAACAGTGCTCCAGTCCTCATTGAGAAGTTCATCATTTAATGTTTTTATTGAATTGTTCTTTAATGGCCTAACTCTGACAAATCCTTTCTTTTTGTTATTTTCATTTCCCACAATATCCAAAGTAATTATTTGAGCATTATGGTCTGACAAACCATTTTCCATTGGAATTGTTCCATTTATTTCTAATTTATTGTGTTCTACAAAAATGTTATCAATAATGGTACTACTATCTTTTTGTATTCTAGTTGGGAAATTTACAGTTTGATAGAGATTGAATGATCTTAGCATTCCTAGAAGATAATCTGTCTGGTTACATTCTATAGCAAAATTTATGTTGAAGTCTCCACAGAGGATAATTTCCCTTTTAGTTCGTGATAAATTTAGTAGAACCGCTTCAAGTTTATTACAAAATTTACTGAAGTCTCCTGTGGGAGCCCTATAAACTGTCAGCACTATAAGATATTTGTTTTCTAATTCTAACTGTGTTGCACAACATTCAAAATCTTGTTCTATACAGTATTTACTTACATCTAATGATTTTGTTTCAGTATTTTCTGTTACATATATTGCTGCACCACCCATTCTCATCTCTGACCTGCAATAACATGAAGCTAATCTATATCCAACAAATGGGAGGAGACATATTTCAGAATTCTTCAGATGATGTTCTGTCAGACATACAATATTTATGTTAATATTCAATGATTTTTGGGTTTCTTCTATAGATATTATCAACTCATCAAGTTTGCTTGAGATACCCCTAATGTTCTGATGGAACAAAGCTATTTTAGACTGACATTCTTTATTTTTGACTGTAATATCATTATGTACATTTCTTAAATAACTCTTCCTACTCTTGACGTTTGGCCTAAAAAAGACTGAGTCCTACCACCAATTACCACTGGGATGGGGTTCACATCCAACCTGCCTCTCCTGATGCTACTGGCAATCAGTTGCGTTAGCTTCTGCTTGCCCCGAACATTCAGGTGGAGTCCATGGGAGGTATGGTCACTCCGTGTTATGCAAGAAACATCTATCAGACCAATGTGTGTTCGGTCAGCCTGACACAATGCACGCTTCAGATCTGCCTGTGTACGCTGTACATGACCACGCATCCAGGGTTGATCATAACGTTTGAAGAGGTCAACAAAACCAACATTGGTGTGAGTGGTGTTTTTAGCAATGTTGTCAATGTCTGTTTCAACACAATAATTGAGATTTCTGGACAGACTATTTCCAGGACCCCCAACAATAATTATATGATCCTCTTTAGTAAGATCTTTCCCCAGGTTTGAAACTTTCATCCACAACATTGCCAAGTTCTGCATTAGGCTTAAATATACTGCACACCTCAACATCAGAGCCCAGGCTTGACTGTAACATTGCACTTAAGCCTCTACCGTGACTACTTCCAAGCAATAACACCTTCTTGGATTTCTTTTTACGAGCTTTGCACAATGTGTGCTTTTTTACAGCTTTGTTGCAATGAGACAGCCCTGCTGTGGTATCTGATACATCCTCAGTTAGATTCTCCAACACCCCAAAAGCATTCGAAACTTCCAACTGAAAATTTGTAGAATGCAGGTCCTGGTGTTTCCCTCCAGTTTTGGCTGTAATCCACTCTAATTCCTTAACATTTAATGCTGCTTTTTCAGCCTTCAAAACATTGAGTTCTTCAGTTAATTCAGCCAATGTGGATTCGAGACAAGAGATCCTACTTTCTAGTTCCCTCTTTTCCTTGCTACTTTTGCAAGTCGAACAACTCCAAGGGGAGTGAAGCGCATTTTCAGCTTCCATGTAGCAACATTTCGGATGAAAACGAACTCCACAATCATTACAGCTGTTTCCCTGCTTTACAACCCTGCGACAGCCACCACACTTCATGCTCATTGACATATTATACAAAACAAAACAAAATATGAGCCCTTGAAGAGAATTGAAACTTAACCTATAAATACCTTTCCTTATTTTGCAATATAATTTGCACAAGGCACACCTTCTCCTTTTACCACGCAAGCAAACCAATTTTAACAATAAACCTGTTAGTAACTCCTTGTTTCCTTCACTGATAAAATATTAATTCCCTTTAACGGGTATTAGTATAAGTAAACAAGACACACGTGTTTCAAACTTGTCGAACCAAAACCTTTTTCAACTACTTAAACTATGATACTTTTACTACACAGTGTTACTACACTCAAATTCGCTAAACACACCACCAGACAAATATTTCTACACGTTATTTAATATTAAAAGTAATTTAAAAGAGCTGGTATCAAATCACAACTTCCGCGAGTAAGAAACCAGAGATGGTCCTGAAATAAGGAACTCTCATAATTTGCCTCTGATCTCACTTTCTTCCATTTTGCAATCATTGTAAATAATGGAGGAAGTAGATAACACTTCCTCGGTGTACGTGAACATTAGCTATTTATAAACGCTAGTATGTGTTTTATTAGTGATCGGTCGCCTCTAGCACTCCAAATGTACATGTAAATATCTTTTTTCTCAAAAAGACCTTCTTTTGGTTAAAAGTCCCAAATTGTCGAAGTTCTTTCCCATTTCTGTTTATAGCTGTTCTCCGATTTCGCCTGTCAGTCCCCAAACTGGTGTGTTGAAAACTCTGGGTTTTAAGTCGCCATATTTAAGTACAGGATTGCTCTTATTGATTTTACTTAGCTTATCATAAAATATCCCTTCATCCTTGGCATATACGCCAATTAGTGGCTCCACGTTAATACGTCGGAACCTACAAAAATTGTCCTATCGATCTGAAATTTGGTACACACATTCCTTAGACAATAATACTTGACTAAAAGTGTATAAAAGTAAGCTTCCAACATGTGGAAATGATGTAAAATCAAACGAAATTTAGGTAGATACATACATGTTATTACGCAAAAAAATACACGTTAATAGCTGTTGATATTTATTAAACTTGTTTTTAAGTTTTCACTGTTGTATTAAAAAGTGCTTGCCACATGCAAGTTGCAGGTACGTAATAATTGGAAAACTGTAACATTTACAATTTTTCTGTGCGTAGCTGACATATTGGGTTTATTGCTAAGATATATTTCATTACAGCCTACCTTCCAGGGTGAAACATGACATCTACTGTAAGATCCAGTATAATCGCTAGGAAACATTAGTACAATAAAGTCTAAGAAATGAAACGATCATTGTTTTTCGCCAACAAAATAATGCTCGATTTAAGGTACATTATTACCAATTTAACATAAGCGTAGAAAACTGAATCTGTTATCACCGGTCAATTACAAGCAAGTGGAATTAAATATTAAGTACTACCAAAACGGCAACCATTCGTTCCCTTAGCTGCAAAACTAACGTAGGTGGCGTTTCGCAGTATCGAGGGAGAAATAAGGCCATTTCGGAATTATGAACGATAATGAAAACGAACTTTACAATATTTCAAGTTGTTACTATGTGGAACATTAATCACCGACATCATTACCCCATTTCTATCCAAGATTTAAAGATGAGTTACACGTAGACTAATACTTATTCCATTTGTCTGTTTCAGATAGAATTCTGCAGCAGACGATACTCCTGAAAAAGAAAGAATTTGCAACTGAAGAGAATGGAACATGAATGAACTTAAGTAGCAAAATCAGTGAAGTGTCACAGTGTCAAAGTTATTATTTTTGCCATGTATACTATATACATTAAATTAAATCTAGTACAGTGCAAGTCTGTTGTTTATTAAAGATATAATTTTCGGGATTTTTTATTTCATTTAGAGGCCAGCCATTTTAGACAAGTTGATTTGTTCCTTCATACCGTTTTGAATGTAGCCAATTTCCTTCTACTTCCTGTTGTGTAATAAAACTCTCGGCTATAATTATCACTTTGTCTGTGCTGTGTCATAAGATGGTAACTATTTCGTCATCAGTTAAGTTAGTTTAAAGCTTTAAAACTTAGTTTAAAGCTCTGAATTATGAAATAGCTTTTCACAATGCAATTGCATTGACTTCTTCTGTCATAAATATAATTAAAATATTACAATTGCAATTTGTTAGTAAAAATATCGTAGTTAAAATATTTTTATCTAATATCTACTGAAGTAATGAGTGAATATTTAATCTGATATTATACAAAAACACTTTGTATAAATTTTATTAGACTACACTATCGATTAAATTTAATGTTGTTTTTACTACTTAAAGTTTTTTATAATGTATTTGCAGTATCTGGGAAAAATAATGTCTGAAAAGTTTGGCGCCTTCGGCGAAACGTGACGAATGATGTACAGTGGGCGTAGGAAGAGTTTTCATTGGGCATGTAGTGGAAGAGAACATAGGAAATACATGAGGATTTCACATGAGTCCATTTTGTTTAAGACTGGAAAGATCAGGAAGATCGGCGAAAAGATCAGGCAGTTGCGGGAAAGATTCAGGGCCCTTACGGCTCAGCCTATGTAGTCTCAGCTTATGGGGGGGGGGGGGTCAGCCTGTGGAAACTCAGCCTGTGAAGGCTCAGCCTGTAGTGGCAGAAAGGAAAGATGGTGAGTACTGTGAGGAAGATAGGAAGGATGGTAGAGAGCTGATAAGTCGTGGGAGAAATATGGTTAACAGGATGAAGAAGTCAGACACTTAAAAAATTGTGGGGAAAATAGGTTTGACCTGTTACCAGGGTCAGAAGCGAAGCGCCTCATGAAGATGTAGAAGTAGGTAAGGTGCAGCAGGCCTTTAAGAATTAGAGAGTGCAATAAAAGAGTAGGAATAAAAGGGTTCTGTTGCTGGGTAGTAGCCATGGCAGATTTGTTGGCCCACATCTGCAGGATCAGTAAGGCACAGGTTACCAGGTCACAAGTATTTTCAAACCTAGTGCAACATTAGGTCAGGTAGTAGAGGATATAGGGTCACTTTGTAGGAGTTTCACTGAGGACGATAGGAACAGATGCAGGGAATGGTACTAATAAAACTCGATTTATGGTATACAATGTGGTGAATCAGGGACAGCATATCAGTGTTGAAGTAATACAAGTCCTAAGTCGTCAAGACTGGCCACAGTAGAACCGCGCAGTGGGACGGTAAACGCAAATGCACCTTGGGAAAAGCATTAGTTTTTTCTTGGGTGTTATGCCTGTATAAAGCATTGGTAGGGGAAGGGGTTACACAAATCACCTAAATAGAAGGGGTAAGGAGGCATTTTCTGAGTAGGTAGCTAAAGCTGGAGCAGGTCTCTTCCAGTGCAGATGATGGAGACAGGACTGTGCCTTTTTTACGTTAGGGGCTCCTGATGTTGGGATGGAGAGAGATTACCAAAGGGATACTCATTGTAGATCCACGATAAAGGAGATAATAAAAAAGGGCGAAGAAAATAAAGAGAAGTATAGAACCTACGTACTGAAATAGGGAAGTGAGGCTATTAAGGAAGTAGCCAGAAGATAACATAACTGTGTTATGAAATAGCAAGTCACAACATGTGACATTGGTTATCAGCCCCACATGTTTTTATTTTGCTACCGGTTAATTGTTATTATTATTAATAATATGTTATTGTTTTCATTGTAATTTTTGTAAATGTAATCGGATGTATCTTTACGGGGTATGTCGTAGTGATTGGGGTAGTATTAGTTAGTCTGTAAGAATGTATATAGAATATCTTTGGTCGCGGAGTTGGGCAGCAGTAGTTATGTTCGCGCAGTGAAGATTGCTGGCTGAGAAGGCGAAGCGAATGTATTGTTAAGACTGGGCAAGCAATAATTTGTTGGAGTAATTTAAAATACAAAATGTGTACTTTCATGGTTAATTGAAGGACGTATTAAATTTAACGTATGTAAACAGAACGGTGTATTTTCTTTACTGAAATAGTAATAATACCTTCCAATTAACTCGTAGGTATGACTACGGGTACGGTAGTAAATCTAAAAAGTGATTGAACTGTCAGTTCGCGAGTGTGATTGGTGGCTGTATGGCCAAACCACCCAAAACACGCCGAACCTACGGTCAATGTGTAGTCTGATCACGCCAGTAAAACCACTGCAAGAAATTAAACAGGGACAGTGCGCAATTGACTCAATCTGTCAGGATCCACAAGGTACTAAACAAGGAATTAATAATAGCAAAGAAGAGGGCTAAAGATAGGATTTTGAAAACATTATTAGTGCAGGGTACCATTGATGGGTGCTTCTAGACATTTCTATGGCTATGCCACAAAACTGACTTGGAGAGGGTGATGAGACAATTATAAACAAGGATGGAGAAGAAGTAACTGAAGATTTGAAAAAGGCGGAGATTTTAAGTAACTAGTTTAGTGAGACCATTAGGGATTATGATTAAGGAATTGGAGGTTGTGATTCGGAGAACGAGCTTTTCCTCTTAATTAGAAATGAACATCCAAAAAATTTGTATTTCATCCTGAATGAACTAAGCAGGCTGTGGTATTGAATCTTGAAACTTTAATATATTGAGTCTGAATACTTGCGGCTTACCAGAGGACTATAAAAGTGTGATAGTAGTATTGGTCCATAAAGGAGGGGTGACCAATAGGGTCGATATTACAGTCGAATCAGTTTGACGTCAGTGGTAGGTAAATTTCTGGAGAGATTGATACGCAAGCACATCAGAAAAGTTAGTGAGGAAGATAAGCGGTTTTGTAGTTGACAATATGGGTTTAGGCGAGGATATTCATGAAAATCTCTGTTAGTAGGCTATATACAATACATTTCTAATGAAATGGACGAGGGAGATCAAATTAATAGCGCAGCACTAGATCTCTAAAAGCCATTTGACATACTGAGCCATAAAATGGTGCAAAATGAGGTTAAGACTACTAGACTGGATGAAAAATTAATTTTCAGGTTAGAAGAATTCTTAAAAGGTATAAATCAAAAAGGTAGCACAGCAAATTTATTATCAAAAGAAATCGAAGTGAAAAGCTGAGAGGATGGTGATGTCAGTCAGGAGAATGTACAAGGAGTATATTCATGATTAATAGACTTTCGGGTATATTGGTGATGAGAAGTTGAAAGATATTGATGGAAGGGAAAAGATGACCATGACCACAAGCTGGCAATCGATTTCTGGCATGACGGTGTGGGAAGATTTTCTTCAGTAGTTAAGAAGGTCAGGGATTGAAATAAATTACGAAGAGAGTATATTTTTTGAAAAACACTTAAAAAATTTAAATTTTGTAATTTGTAGTTTGTAATAAGTAGGTGGGTGCGGGAAAGGGAAGAAATGAATGTGTAGGGAAATTGCCATTTCAGTGAACGTCCCATCACAATTACATTAAATTAATAATTAGTTAATCGATGAATACCGAATAAGAAAAAGAAAACGTTCATTTTAGTCGTCATTGGTTTAATCGTGTCAACAAAATAATGACGGTCTGAAATGTTTTGCCACATTTCAGTTCATCAAGGTGATAACGCCATTAGTTTACCATCACAAAAAAAAAAAAAAAAAAAAAAAAAAAAAAAAAAAAAAAAAAAAAACGTTGTGTATGGAATTAGAAAGTCGGTGATATTAGTAGCATATCTAGTAAGAGGTAGGGCAAAAGGCAAGTGGCAGTGTAGTCATGCTTCTGTTTCGTCCCATTGCCACATGTAAAATAAAGCTGAGAAGATAACATTTGGAACCTGTTTCGTTTCTGTAGACGTATCTGATACATGGCATAGTTTCGCCGTGTAGCGGTGTGCTGAAATGGAAAGCTGGAAACTAGCTAAACACGTCTTCACACACGAATTTAGATTTAGAGTTTTTTCTTATATGGAAGAGGAAATTAGTTTTACCTGTAATAATTTCTAAATTAAAAATTACATACAGAAATTAAAGAAGTATATTTTCTTTATGCATCTATAGACCGAGGTATTTTCGAATAATGATTAAAATTTGGAGGTCGATCAAGTAAAGTTTAACACAAAAACTAATCTTTTTACTAAACTGTAGGTTCCAAGTAACTTAAAGATTTCATTGTACCACCACTGCATAGCAAGCAATAGCAGTCATTTACATTAACAATTTTTTTTTCTGAGATTCATGAACTTGGGAATATATACTATTATATAAATGTAAATAAGCTGCGTGTGCCTGAGAGTTTGAAATGGCATTACGCAGAAACTACCGCAGCAATTTGGATGATGTTTTAAAAAATTTTAAGCTAATGATCTGGATGAAAATTTGAGGCAACAACTGATGACTTATATGTACCAAGGGACAGATTAAGTAAATGAAATCATTTCTACGCAAAATTATAGGCCACGGATCTTATTGTTGTTGAGATATTCACTCCTTTCAGAAATACTGACAAAAAATCATACTTTTTTATTATTTATCTAATCAGTTCCCTGAAAAGGAATGGAATATGTCAATCAAACATAATATGTAATATACTGTAAGCACAGTAAATGAGATTATTAACATCTTTGACAGTTACAAAATTTGTGTCTGGTACGACATATTTTGCAATCGACGCTAAATGCTGTGCATTGTTAATTAAAAACTTCCCTACATGTCATTTGGATGAGTAATCCAGTTTTTTCTCGAAGAAAGATGCATGAAAAGGATCTTGGTCTACAATAAAAATCAACAGGTAACAATACTTATTTCTTGCATAATAACTTGTGCGAAACTGCCCATATTTCGAACTACTTTACTCGATTAGTATATATTTGGAAGCTATAATGGGCAGATATTCTTGAATCACCCAAGGAAAATGTAAAACTTTTTGCCGCTGTTCTATCCACGGCAAGTACAATAAATTTTTTTCATTAAATAACGCTGATTTTGTAATGTTTGTTCAAGGTTGATGTTTTTAGTACAATAAAGGTTTAACTTTTAACATGTTAACGAGTTAATGACGACAGCAACATGGAACCAATTAAATTTAAAAGTTACTAGGAATCCTTATGCCTTATGCTACACCGGGTAGATTATAAAACTAAATCCGTCATGCCTTATGCTTTAGTAAAACCTGTCAGGTGTCATTCTGATCCAAGCTGCATTTCAAACTAACAATAAATTTCGCTAATGTTTCTGTTCGAAAATCATAGCTTTTGTCACATGCGCATTACAACAGTACATTCACTGTTTCGCTATCGAAACTTGGCTCGGTGGAACTACTTATTTGCGAATGATATATTGACATTCATGTCACTCCAATTTAATAT
The DNA here is from genome assembly GCA_031002005.1 of Vandiemenella viatica. Lineage (NCBI taxonomy): Eukaryota > Metazoa > Arthropoda > Insecta > Orthoptera > Morabidae > Vandiemenella > Vandiemenella viatica. The sequence goes on from JARYHS010008074.1 coordinate 293,725,775, forward strand.
TTGGTAACAGAATAAAATCCGTAACAAATTTCTACACATCCCAAAGCACACGCGCGCGAACCAGCGGGCAAATGCTATTTTGAATAATAAAACCACTACGCATATCAGTGATGGTTTCCAGTCTGCTAGGCACTGTCGGTGTATCCTACAGTTTTCTTGTGGTTGCTATACAAGTGTTTCAGGTACACCAGCATAAAAAAATCTTCTACTTTTTAAATATAGTTCACAGTCCATATACAAAAGGACTAGGTAGCAGTTGCTAATTCGGATTTTAAATTTGTTTCCAAACTTGAATTTCAGTGTAATTGAACATTTTAAAATGATAAATACCCATGAAATTTCATGGGAAATGTGTTTTTATTGAGTTAATTTTTCTGTTTGGTAAAAACACATGCCGTTAATCAGTGGAAGGTAAGCGTGGTTCACATTTGATTTACTGATTTGAAATCTACTGCCGTTGTTTACGTCTGTCGGAAATAGGTACATTATCTTCAGTCATCGAAAACATAATAATACCATTGTAAATCAACTGTGTTAATCACATAATACCTAAAGAGTTGTTATTTTCGCATTCAATAATCCATTGCCACTCAGATTTAATAGTACAAGGTCTTTGAGAGCAGACCGCGTATACTTTCATCAATTTCTTACGAAATTCCGGGTCACTTACCTATTCAGTATAGACTGAACTAAACCATTTCTCGTATTTTTTTTGAAACAAGCAAAAAGATTTAAGAATAACTATTATTCAATGAGAATACACATGGGTGATCAAAATTCTGGAAATATCAACTAGTTATTATGCAGATTGAACCACAAATATTGCACAAATAATTTGTTCACAGTAATGGTATGATCTGTATGTTAATAAAAAGAGACATTTTGTGGTTTTCTATACTTTTTTTCCATTTTTTCCCAGGTATTTCCGAAGTTTCTTCAAAATTACAGCATAAAATAATTTTAAATTAAAAGAGAATTAAATTATCAAGTCGGTTACCCTACATTCTTCTTCTTCACTTCAAGGATTAGGCATTACTCCCTGTTCCGTCTTCACGTTGTCTTTATACATCATCTTCCTGGGTCTACCAACACTCTGCGACCCACTGATTTGTACTGCATTTCCAGAAGTGGAATCCTTTCTTCATCTATTCTTTCAATATCATGCCTCTCTAATTTATTCCCCTATCCTTTCATTTATATCGAATATACTAAGTCCTGAATTTCTACGATTTTATGTGGTTTTGTTTAGTGCAGTCTTTTACGTTCCTAAGAAATTTCATTTCCGCCGCCTAAATTTTATTCTTATCTCTTACTGTTACCCAAGATTCACTTCCAAACATCAGAGTCGGGCCAGCCATGGTCTTACAGAATTTCATTTTTGTGTCTTTTCTTGTTTTTTTTCTAAAGTGCTCTTTTTACTGTGCCACATACTGATTCAGATTTGTTAATCTTTTTCTCTATATCCTTGTCTATGTCATAACTGATTGCACAGCCTAGGTAGATAAAATTCATTCTAATAATGTTTGGGGAATGGGGTGTTTAATATGATGGACAGTAACATTGGTTTTCGTTATGGATATCTGGAGATTGTATTCCTTTTCTGCTAATTGATGCAGTTTATATAATGTTCTTTGTCATTTCTCTTCACTTTCATGAAGTATTTTTATATCGTCTGCATAAAGGAAAACATTTAGATATTTATTCTTCTTCAACTGTATTCCCGGATTGACTATCTGTTTCCAGTTTCTAAGCAGACCGTCAATGAATAAGTTAAAGAAAGTTGCAGATAAGCTGCAGCCTTGTTTAAGGCCTTTGTTAAATAATATCTCGTCTTTTCTTGCTGCCAGTATTTATGATTATTTTTGTGTCTTTATTTAAACTTTTGATAATTCCAATTAAATGCGATGGGTATCCGTTCTTGTTCAGTATGTCCCACATTGTGCCTCTACCCACACTATCGAACGTTTTTTCATAGTTGATGAAAGCTTTATGTGTTTCCATATTGACTTCCCGTCTCTTTTCTAATATTCTATTAATGCTTACGATGTCATTGCATGATCGTCCATTCCGGATCCTTGTTTGTTCCTCTTGTAGTTTGACTTCTACTTCTTCAGTCTGGTAATTATTATTTTGCGAATACCTTATAAATAGCATTCGTTAGACTGGTGACCCTCATTGCTATGGGGCGTAATCTCTGAGAGAGGAGGTCGAGGGCTGCCAATCAGCCTACAACAATTAGCAGTTCGTTGTGATTTGCCGTACATAAATCACATTTAAATTGTATTTAGCTTGTTGAACATTAAATTTTCCAGGTTGCTAACTCACACTTCTTTCTCGTACTCTTGAATCGTTCTTCTAATTGTAATAAATAAAACGGGGGAAACAACACAAAAAACATAAGCTTTTTACAGGTATCATCATTGAATATTCCACCCTTTACAGGTAACTCCAGTAGTTAGAATTTTAAGGTGACAAAACGGGAGAAGTTGTTGTCTTGAACAACTGCCTTCCCCTAAAGGAAATTTATCCATGTAATTTTTCTATTGCTGTTGGCAAATATACAACACTGCATACCCCCTCAACCATGTGTCAGCATGTTGTTTCTGTCCCAGTCGACGGACCTTCTCTGGCCTGAGGATTTCCTGTATGGGGATTCTACGCACTCAGATACCGTCCAGTTGTTCCAAGTTTGACATGAGTCATGAGTTGTGCTTCGTCACACGAAAAGCGGTATTGAAAGCTGTCTGTATTACCACATTTGTGACATAAATCAGTCACAGAGAGATGTATTCTAATTGGTATCAATTCGTTAATTTGAAAAAAAGACATTACCTCATATGGAAGGAGTTCGCCATACACGAGGCCATTTAGTGTTCGGAAATTTTAATTCAATATAATTTCTTCAGACATTTAAAGCGGAAACTTTTTAAGGGAAAGGAACCGTGAGAGAAATATAAGAGTAGGCAGAGCTCTCAGCCCAGAATAGGCAATCCGCTTAGGGAATGGGAACCCGAAATATTACTCGGCATGCTTTGAAGCTGCAAACTGGCAGTCTCAGCGCCAAGCTTAACACGCGCAGCGCCCGTAACACGCCCAGGTGATTGTGATATTACAGGATCTCTTCCCAATATACACAATGGTTCCCCTACGTCCTACAGGGTATTTTCCCATTTTAATACACTCTACTTCAAATAGTCAACAAAATGAAATTATTCTTGACATAGAATGATTTTATGGACTAACATGCTTCCCGCCTAGTAAGAAAGTCGCAGTTACAACTCAGTGTGGCACTGCGTTGTTTATAGTGTCTCGGAAGGTGTCCACTGTGGCTTTGCCTGAGTTTCCTCGAGGTCGTTTTCAGATGTCAATAATTGATGTTCCTTGGCTACAATACAATTATATCGATATTTGTGCATTTCGCACGTGTGAGCTGAATCTCGCTGAGATTGATCATGTTCAAAGTAACCAGATTCAGTTTAGCAATCGGTGAAACTGCTTAGCAGCAGCCCTCATCACCCATCAATCCTCAGCCTGACTTGTACCATATTTAACAGATATTTGTAGAGAAACGTATCTCACTACCAGCTCTCTGTTTGATGAGCTACCCAAGAACATACATATTATGATGCGAACAACGACGACATGCTAATATATAGTACGAGTGATAAAGATGATGGTTTAATGTTACTTTCAGATATAAGAGACATTGGTTCCGTGGGTCATGAATAGAATCACGATCGCGTATTATCTTTTTGTGTAAACATTTTTCTATTAATATAAACTGATTTCGCGAGGGAAAAAAGAATCGAAAATTTCAACGGTTGGCAAGCAGGTCCTTGCGAACATGATTACTGCAACACGTCTATTTAAAAGCTCAACAAATGTGAGAAAGGCTAGTAGGAAAATATAAGTGTCGCTAATATATGGAGCTAAAAAAATAAGAGATGTGTCGAGTTTAAACAGAGAAAAATTTTAAACAAATACCACACGAAAAAAATTGCTAATTTCGATTTTTGGTTATTAGATGAAAGGTGAATAACACTAAAATGTATAGCAGTTTTCTGTACAAATGTGCTGAGGCATGATTTTCCCCTATTTAGAATGCGGAGCGGCTGCGTTAGAGAGCTAGGCTGGTTGCTGGCTACTTGACAGCAAGGCGCAGTACAGCACCAGATGAATTTTTTGTCGCTACACGTTTAGCCCGCGTGTGGGAGAGCACCGTTAACGGCTACAGTCAGGCAGTCGCATGCTGTGTGGGTGATATACTGGCTACAGTCAAACATTCGTTATAATAATTTATATTCTCTGAATTAACCGCATTATAAACCTAATGTTCATAATGGTATTGTGAATTAACTTCAGAGAGAGTTAACAACCAGTAGCCGAAGTTGTCTATTCTCTGTGTAGTTTTACATGGGGCACTAACAATCGTCCTGTAGAAGTGCTCTATAACTCGACTAACGACAACAGTTTTCTTACAAGAAGACTTGCAATGAATACAGAACATTATTTTGATTGCTAACGCCTGTAAGTGTGTCTTATAACAAACGGGATATAAGTTCCATAGTGTAATGCAAAATGGATAGTAAACCAAGCCCATTGGTCTGACCTGGTGTTCATGGGATGTGAATTTGATCTCGGCCCAGCCGTACAAATTCTGTTTTCCAATGTTTCTCGAAAACACTGCATTGCTTTAATTTCTATAAGGTTGTAGCTGAATTAAATGCTGATATTTTAATAATTCTAGTTAAAAATGGCTGAGGGGAATAGTCATGTCTACTTCCAGTCGCTTGGCGCAACAAGTATCGGTACCTAATGCCATAATCTTTAATCAGCGTAGTGTTTCTGCAGTCTCAGTTGAAACAATATGCAAATAAATAGTAACAATAATCAGTTGTTCTTTATTCCCAGTGGCTTATCTGAGGTATGTGTTGGCTGAATTCAGATTAGTGGATTCTGGCAGCAGCCGTAGTTTTTGAACAAGCGTCTCCCTTATAGAAGCATCACATCAACCACATTTGAATCATTCCTAATAGAGAGTGGAATGATTACGGAAGCTAAACTGAGGAGTAGATATATACCAACGGGTAAAACTATTTCAAAGCTACAGAATACGAATGCGCTCTGCGTTATTGCAGATTAGATGTGGACACTTTATCAGATCAGCGGAAAAATATTAAAGAAAAGACGTGATAGTTATAGGATGATACCGAGCGTGGTCCCGTATTCTGTAGGACGTGGATTCGAATCCCTGTCTGGGGCCCACTTCCTTCCAATTCCTTGCTTCCAGTCCTTTCCCGCCTCTAATCATCTCTACATCAGCGAAGGGTAAAAAAAATTCATAGTAACATTTGAAGGCTACTCAGTCATGCAACAACTTATATACTCGATGTCAGTAGCCATGTTTAGAGAATGTAAGTATGTATACGACGGCTTTATAATACAAACCAAAAATATGATATAGAATTTCGGAAATAATATTCTTCGGTTTAAATACCAGTTTTCTATGTCTCTACACTGAGACGAAAGTTTTAAATGCGTTAACTATAGCAACATGCACTCAATACTCTTAGCTATTTCAAATTCATATCCTTCTACCACTCTACATTATGCCAACCTCTGCCTCCCTTGCCCCATAAATAGCTTCTTAAAGTTAAAGAATGACATTTACTATAAGGCATTGTTCGTGTAGGTAGAAGCGAATTAGAAACCGACCGCTGTCTGCAGATATACCAACAATTTATTTTTCTTGTGCCTTAAATCCCAGTTCCTATTAATATGGAGTAGAGAAGAAGCCCAGCCACATACTAGACTTAACTTTCTATTTGTGACTTTAAAACTCACCACGGCTTTATTTTTATAATTTATTTAACAATGTACTTATTACTACTATGACCTGCTAGAAGCAACAAGATACCATACTGTCCAAGTTTTTATGAAAATTCTGATATAATTACTACAGTTTAAAACTAACTGCCACAGTCAAGTCATATAGGAGAGTATGGTATTTAGCTTGATACCCCTTTAGGAGGTATACTACGCCTAATTGCAGAGGTAGGATGGCCAACTCCTTTCATCCATATACCTGAATGTTGTATGTGAGTAAGCAACTTGTTAAATGTAGTGTTCTGTTTGTATGTTCTACATGAAGAAGATAAAAGGCAAAAGGCATATCTTTCGAAAGAAACCCAGGAGACTACAATGTTTAGCGTTTACATCGGACGAATCCCAATCAGCGCTGTAGTATGTCCTCACTCCATACTCAGGTTTTGAATTTAACCCAGGTGTCTATTACACAATCCGATTAACAATTGTTAATCACCTATCCCGCTGGTCAAGTCCCAAGAAATAAAAACATTTCTTCCGTGATCGGAGTTAGAAACAGGAAGTCACACCACCATTGTATCACAACGACCTGACCAAACTGGGTTGTGTCACGAACATTCGGCCGTTGGACTTATTCATCTACTATAGGCAGTCTAAAATGTTAGGTGTTGAAGTAGGAACTTCAACTACGGTCATGTGGATACGATACAGCTCTCATTACCTGCTGAACACGCTGCGCTCAAATAACCTTCCACGGATCTGTCATCACGATTGCGAACTCAAGAACAGTGTAGCGCCTGTATCTGTCTGGGATGCAACTGTCGAAATCAAAATAAGTTTAAAATGTGGTGTTAATATAAACATTAAAAATACGCTAAAAAATTAATCCTGCAGCTATATAAGCAAATTTTCTTACAACCTTATATATAACGCACAGTTGTGTAAAGTGACAAGACTAGACTTGCTGTTATTGTAATCTTTACTAGGCTTCCTTTCACCTCAATAGTAATGTTCTTCAAAAGAATAAGGGGTTAATTTCCTGATGCGACCAAGCAATCCTAAAATGTATTCTAGTATATTTTGTGTCTCAGAACTAAACTCACAGCAAACAAACAGCTTTGGAGGATAAAACGCTCTATTTATATCCCCGCTCCCTCCTTCCCCACCTCCAAACGTTAGAAGAATAATTCCAAAATCAGCAATGCATAATACCATTTGCCCGCATTTAAATCCAGTGAAGTATCAAAAGTTTGATTTTACAGAATGAAGAAAATCATGAGTATCTGTCACGAAAATCAGAACAAATATTTAATAATTTGATAGTGATCCTTTTGGGTAAATCTGTTAGCTAAGTCGGTTTGAAATCGGCCGGGACCAACAGAGGTGTGAGCTGGTGGTTCCGTGCGCCTGGCCTATCGAGCGGCCAATAGGCGGCGACTCTGGGTGCCTCGCACGCTCGCTCAATCATCCCACTGATCGCTCTCGCCGTAAACACGAGCTAAACTCGCTCCTAACGCCGCAATCACCGCCGCCATCAGAAATCACTCGAGCACCGGAAAATTAAACTCTCCTCGGCCGGATTAAATAGAGCACTCGTCGATAAACACTCTCTTTCCGCACTTAAAAAAAAGGAACGGGCTCCATGTCGCCAAAGTAAAAGCACCGCCGGATTAAAAGGCGTAAACTAGCAATATTTTATGAGCGCCTCGTCCTTTCCCACGCACTTAATCACTCGGGTTCTCAGCGAGTGTAATCGATTCTGTCGCACTACCGATAGACACGCTGAGTGCTGGACAAATTTCCCAACTTCATCTGATAGCTTGCTCCGACCCATCATTCCATTCAGGAATCAGTACAAATAATGAAGATAATATTTCTTACTCTATTCACGGGTGACAGTAATTGTGTTTTTACACTTGCCAGGATCGTGATGTTACAGGATAAACAATGCCGTTGGCGTAAATGTACATCCTACTCCACTGTTGCGCTCTTAGTTGCATGACGGAGTAAGTGTTAACGAAATCGTAATAACAAGTAGCAGAACAGCCACTCATCAGTTGAAATCTGGTTAAGGTAGCACGATAATATTAAGCAGTAGACCATGCAGGACTTTTTTTTTCACGCTATGTTAAACCAGAAATTCATATAGTTTGTTCTTAGCAAAAGCTATTCCTATCGGAGTTTTAGAAAAATATATGAAAAAATGATTTTACTTTCCTCCTCGCCCCTTTGGTTGGTGTCTACTATTGCTGGAAAGTTAATACTAGGTTGCTTTGCGTTCTCCAGTTATGAAACTGTTTTTATGTATTTACTGGTTTTATATGGTTGACCTTGTGGAGGTTCAGAGTCGCGTGTTGAATGTGTTATGAATGAATAAAGATGGAGGAAGGGAAAGTGTGAAACACGTTGCCGGCCATTTAAGACCTACTGTCCCTAAGAATATTAGACTTAACGTCCGATTCGATGGACGAATCAGTTACTTCGTATGCCGTAACTTCATACACACTGCCCAGAAATATGGTGTTTAACCCAGGACTCTAGTGTAAAACTTAGTGATTAGGAATTGTGCATCACCACCTCTCCTACTCTGCTGGATAAGTCCCGACAGTTAAGATTTCTTCTCCCGTAAGGATTCTAACCAGTCGGCCACGTGCCGCAACCAACTGAAGCAATAAGGCGGGCACGAAAAATTTAATAATCAAATTATTACGAATACTAAATAGCAAAGGTTGTTGAAAGGTCATTCTATTGAGGGTTATTTTAGGGCTGCGGTTTTTGGACTGGGTGCCTTCAATTTGCATTGCCACGGCCCTGACTGATAACTCCGTGTCATCC